>CM057843.1:10877035-11477035 GCA_030068075.1 Paguma larvata
GGTGGGTCGCCCTGACCGCTGGGCCCTTCGTCCCCCTAAGTGCAGACGACGGTGGCCGCCGCCGCCGCCGCCGCCTCCCGCTCCCGCCGCCGCCGCCGCCGCCGCCTCCTCCTCCTCCCTCCTCCTCCCTCCTCCTCGGACCCGTGCCCGGTCCCCGACGGCCCCCCCTCACCCCCCACCCCCGCCACGCCCCGCCGGGCTCGCCTCGGCGGTGACGGCGTGTGTGGGATGTGGGAAGGGTGGGTGTGGGGGGGGGATCGGCGCCGGGGCCCGAGGGGGGGGGGGTGTGGTGGTGGTGGGTGGTGGTTGTGTGTGTGTCGGTCCGTGTGGGGCCGGGGAAAGGCGGTTCGGGGCGGTCTCCGCCCGCGAGAAGGGAAAAGAGCGAGAGAGGAGAGCTCGCGCTGAGGGCCGCGGCCGCCGCGGTCCCTCTGGGGGAGATCCCTCGCGCCGCACGCGGTCTCGGGGTCGCCCGGGTTTCGGGAGGGTCGCGGTGCCCCGCGCCGCGCGTTGCCGTCGGACCGTCGTCGTGGGGGGGGGGAGGCACGGATCCGGAGCGCCGTCGGTCTCGCCGCCTTGCCCCGGGCGGCGGCCGCGGCGGTCCGGCCGGGCCCCCCCCTCCCCCCCGGTCCGCGCCCGCGCGTCCGGGGCCCGAGCCGCGCCCCGCCCGGCTCCCCGCCGGCGATCCCGGCCCCCTTCGCTCCTGTCGGGGCGGCTCGCGCCGAGGCCGAGTCGCGCGCGGGGCTTGCGCCCCGGGGACGCGTGCCCCGGCGGCGGCCCGCGGGACGCCGCGGCGTCGCCCGCCGCTGCGCGCTTCCCCCCGGGTTGCGGCCGCGCCGCGCTTGCGTGCCCCGAGCCCGCGGTGTGTCGGGGGGTGGTTGGCTTTCGCGGAGCTCGCGGAGGGGGGGATTTGGGAGAGGCCGCGCGCGCCGGGCGGCACGCGTGTCGGGGAGGCCGGGGGCGTCGCGGGGAAGGGCCGGCGGTCGGGGGCGACCGCCGCGCTTCGACCCCGCCCGCGCCGCCCGCTCCCCGCCGCTTCCGCCCGCCCGCCCGCGCCTCGGCCCGCCCCCTCCCGCCCCGCGTGCCGCCTCTCCCCCTCCACCAAACCCGGCAGGGCTCCCGCCCGTGCCGCCGGCCCGTGCTCCCGCCCGCGCGCCCGCGTTCCTTCGTTCCTTCTCCCGCGCGCCGAGCGCGCGCGCGTCCCCCCGACGCCCTTCCCCCTCCCCTCCTCGGCTCCCTCTCCCCCGCAGAGCCTCTCCCCCTCCCTCGCGGGGGGGGGGAAGGTTGGTGGTGGGCCGGGGGTGTCGGGTGGGGGGCCCGGGGGTCGTGTCGCTCGAGGAGGGGCTCGCGTCGCCGTCGTGTGGGGGGTCGGCCGGAGAACCGGGCGGGCGGTGGACCGCGGCCCGCGTCCGCGCCGGCGGTCGTCCCGACCGTCGGCCCCCCGCGTGCCTCTCCTCGCCCCTCCGCCCCTCGCCTCGCGGGGCTCTCCTTCCCGCCGTGTCGGCGCGCGCGCCCGCGCGCGCCCGCGGCCCCTCCGAGACGCGACCTCAGATCAGACGTGGCGACCCGCTGAATTTAAGCATATTAGTCAGCGGAGGAAAAGAAACTAACCAGGATTCCCTCAGTAACGGCGAGTGAACAGGGAAGAGCCCAGCGCCGAATCCCCGCCCCGCGGTGGGGCGCGGGAAATGTGGCGTACGGAAGACCCACTCCCCGGCGCCGCTCGTGGGGGGCCCAAGTCCTTCTGATCGAGGCCCAGCCCGTGGACGGTGTGAGGCCGGTAGCGGCCCCCGGCGCGCCGGGCCCGGGTCTTCCCGGAGTCGGGTTGCTTGGGAATGCAGCCCAAAGCGGGTGGTAAACTCCATCTAAGGCTAAATACCGGCACGAGACCGATAGTCAACAAGTACCGTAAGGGAAAGTTGAAAAGAACTTTGAAGAGAGAGTTCAAGAGGGCGTGAAACCGTTAAGAGGTAAACGGGTGGGGTCCGCGCAGTCCGCCCGGAGGATTCAACCCGGCGGCGGGTCCGGCCGTGCCGGCGGTCCGGCGGATCTTTCCCGCCCCCCGTTCCTCCCGACCCCTCCACCCGCCCTCCCTCCCCCGTCGTCCCTCCTCTCCGGAGGGGGGCTCCGGCGGGGGTGCGTGCGAAGAATTTTTAAAGACCCTTTGGGTGAAATTGCTCGTCTCGCTGTGTTCGGATCATTTGGATTGGAGGTCAGGCGCAGGCTGGTCTTCCCATTTGTTCTACAAACTCACCCCACCTCACCCCCGTCCGCGTCCACGCAAGGGTCCTGTTTGGAGCGTTAGAAGATACTCTACTGGTTGCATATACAATCAACAGTAAAGGCAATAGTTTTGAAATGAGACATTTTATTTTGTTTAACAGAAGTTTTTTTTTTTAGCACTGTGGCATTTTCAATTAACCTAATCTTTTTAATTTGTGACTTGAGAGGTGAAGTCATGGCCTCAGCCTTGATTGTATTGCATTATCACATTTACAGTAGGGGTTCAAAGTAGAAAAAGGTAGTGCAGACTTCCCAAATGTGTTTAAAGCTTTCATTAAAATGTGCTACCTTTTTTTAAAGTTCTTTTTTACTCTTTGGGGGGAAGTGTTGGAGTTCTTATGAAGGGCCTTTTTTTGTAAGAGGTTTCTTTGATTATGGTTTCTTTTTTAATTAGCTGAGCTTTTGTTTGAACATAATTAGTGATATTTTTGAGAGATTTTAGAGCCTGTTTGTGAAGATGTCGATAGGGAATAATGCTAAATACTCAGGAATTGTTAAATACTGCTTTTTTTTTTTCTTACAACACTCCTTTGGTGATTATGGACCCTCACCAGTTAGTCTTGAGAGTGTGTTCATGTGTGCAGAGCTTCTTTTCCAACTTATGTAGTGTGCTTTCTGTAAAGTTAGATGATAGAGAATCAGGAAAGGTGTAAGGGTAGGGGGGGTTGGTATATAAATTTTATTTATCCCCCTGCAGAAAAAAAAGTGGGGGGAATTCTTCAATGTGCTTCAGGTGGTTAAGCAGCCAAACTTCAGGTTATATGGTCTTAGTTTGATTCCCGTTGTTGGCTCTCTGCTGACAACTCAGTCTCCAACCTGCTTCACATTCTGTTCTACTCCATAACACCCCATGCTCATGCTGTCAAAAATAAAAGTAAAAATGTTAAAAAATATTTATCCCCCTGGCCTTAGTTAATAAAGGAGGCTTCTCAAGTGGGTCCTGCTTCCTTGAAGGGATTGGGGGGGGTGATTGTCACTCTTGGGTTGTGCTTGTGGGCCTACATTTTTTTTTTAAAATTTTTTTTTTAACGTTTATTTACTTTTTGAGAGACAGAGCGTAAGCAGGGGAAGGGCATAGAGAGAGGCAGACACAGAATCTGAAGCAGTCTCCAGGCTCTGAGCCATCAGCACAGAGCCCGACGGGGGGCTCGAACTCACAGACTGTGAGATCATGACCTGAGCTGAGGTTGGCCACTTAACCGACTAAGCCATCCAAGCGCGCCTGTGGGCCTACATTTTTGTTTGTTTTTCAGCATCTGGGTGGACCACCAACTTGTACCGTGGAGGTTGGCAGCTGGACTCCTGTAGGTTGACCAGCACACCAGTGTATTATATTACACATATGTGATGTGTGCGTGTTTATGAAGGTGTAATGTGTTTGGTATTTTAGTGACTTGGGCATAGATGAAGATGTGTGGTGTGTGGTTTCCATTTAGCATGTGCCTGAGTTGTGTGTATATACCACATATGCATTTTTTTGTGTTTTATATAAGACTGTAAGCAGGGCACTGTATAATAATAAAGGGGATGATACAACTATTTTTTAACATTTGTGCTCCTAGTATCTAAAATCCTACAAATCAAAGATCTGAATAGTGAGAGAAAAGAAGCCACTTCATGGAATGTAGGAGCTCTATAAACAAGAGGCTGTGGGTTCTGGAGAGAGGAGAGACAGAAAGGAATAGAAACACTTCCCCCAACCAGTGATGGGAAACTAGAGTGACTGATTATCACAGGTTTTAGAAGCAGTGTAGCTGACAGTTTGAAGTTTTAGAAATCTGTGGAGCCTGGTATGCATTAGAGGTGAGGCAAGGGGTCCTAGGGGCGCACTGGCAGAGAAACAGTTCCCCTTCTTGGAGAGGTGGTCCAGTCTCTCAGGGAACAAAAAAAAAAACAGCAGGTACCAACATGCTCCTCATTCCTTAGTATAGAAAGAGAGACAACTGCTCAGGGTGCTAACAGTTTTACTGCATGATCCTGCAACTGCTTTCCTGGGAGAAAGGTGGGTGATAGCATTCCCTTGTCCCCACCTAACAGGGGCTGAACTCAGGTGAGTGGTGCAGGCAGGGAATAAAGTTGCTTCCTGGAAAGAAAAGTCTTGGTGTCATGACTCTCTGTGCAAGAATCCTGCTCAGATGTAGTGGAAATATGATCAAGCTTATTTTTAACAAGCAGACCCAAAACACATAGGTAAAAACACCACATACGAAACCAGGCTCAAACACTTCAGGCAAGGACAAACTCTGCAGAGGAATGACCTTAGAGAAAGAAGAGCCAAAACACAACAGAGTGTAGCCATTATTTCCAGTAGCAGGAACTATAAGACACTTTCCTCACACACAAGACAGAGAATTCACCCTAAAAGAAAGAACAAGAGGAGGTCTTGGCCAGGAATTAAACCAAAACAGATGTAAGTAATATATCTGAACCACAATCAAAAGGATACAAGTTGCGCTTGCGAAAAGCATAGAGAATCCATTACCAAAGACATAAGAAAAAATTGGGCCAACATGCAAAACTGACTGGATATATGACAGTGATGGAAAAATAATGAACCGGGAAAGAAAGGTATTGGATCACAAATGTAGACTTAGGGAACTCAGAGGAGAGGAAAAGGAGTTTTAAGGTTTACTTAAACAATTTATAGTTGTAAACTTACGTATCTGGAGAAAGAAACAGACAGTGAAATCCAAGAGCTTCACTGAAAACTAGCCAAAACCAAGACATAGCATAGTAAGTTTACAAAATACATACACAAGGAAGGAATCTGGGAAGCAGGTCTAACCACAGAAACTTGGCAGGCTGAAGGGGAAAATATGCAGATAAAAATACTTTATCTCTCCTTCTATATTGAATAATAGCATTGCTGGATAGAGTTTGTAACCACTAAACCAGCCCTGTGAGAAATATTAAAGGGGACTATTTGCGTATGACAAAAAGACTAGAAAGGAATATAAAACATCTATCAATAGACATGGGGTATCAGAAACGAGTTAAAAAAAAACCCCAATATCCATCTATATGCTGCCCCTAAGAGACTCATTTGACATAAAATCTCTATCAGGCTACTGGGACATCAGAAGAAAGCCACAAAAGCTGTAGTTATATCAGACAATCTACATTTAAAAACAAAAATGTTTTTGGGCATGATAGAGGGGTCTAACAGTTGTAAATATTTATGCCCCCAACTTGAATGCCCAAATCAGTTAATAACTCTTTGATAATAATACAAAAATAGTAGGGGACTTTAATACACCACTTACACCAATGGACAGATCATGTAAGAAGGAAACAGACATTGCAGAATGGGAATTCTCCAGAATAGATCACATACTATTAGGGCTCAACTGGAACTTTAGATTATGTAATGCATATTTTCAGAGCACAAGACTATGAAACTTTAGCTTAATCACAATAAAAAATTGGAAAAGACCAAAAATTCATGGAGGTTAACCAGGAAATAAAAAGAAAACACAACAGACCTAACTCAAAAAGCAAGAAAAATCTCCAAATACACAACCTAATAATCTTACACCTAAAGGAGCTAGAAAATAAAGGGTAAAACCAGTACAAGAAGGGAATTCCCTAATAAAGATTAGAGCAGAAATCAATGAAACCAACAGCTGGTTCTCTGAAAGAATTAATAAAATTGGTAACCACAGTTACAAAAAAGAAAAGATGAAGGACTTAAATGAAAGAGGAGAGATCACAGGCAACACCCCAGAAATGCAAACAATATTTTAACAAACTGGGCAATCTGGATGAAATGGATAAGTCTCTAGGAACATATAAACCTCCAAAACTGAAACAGGAAGAAATAGAAAATTTGAACAGACCCAATACAAGCAAAGACATTGAATCAGTACTCAAAAATCTCCCAAGAAACAACAATCACTAAATGGCTTCCTAGGGGATTGTACCAGACATTTAGAGAGTTAATACCTATTCATCACAAACTTCCAAACTCATTCTACAAGGCCAACATTACCTCAAGTCCAAAGCAGAAAAAGACCTCACTAAAAAGGAGAATTACAGGCAAAAATCCTCAGCAAGATACTAGCACATCAAATCCAACAGTACATTAAAAGAATTAGTCACCATGAACAAGGGGGATTTATTCCTGAACAGAAAGGATGGTTCAATATTAACAAATCATACATGAGACACCACATTAATAAAGGATAAGAACCATATGATCCTCTCAATGTATACAGAAAAACCATTAGAAAACATACAGCATTCTTTCTTGATAAAAACCCTCAAAAAATTGGAATAGAGAAAACATACATCAGCATCATAAAGGCCATATATAAAAGTCTCATGGCTAATATCCTTAATGGGGAAAAATTGAGATTTTTCCGCTACAACCAGGAACAAGACAGGGATGTCCACTCTCACCACTGTTATTTAACATTGTAGTGGAAGTCCTAGCCTCAGTACACAACAAAAATAAATAAAAGACATCCAAATAAGCAAGGAAAATGTCAAACTTTCACTATTTGCAGATGACATGATACTGTATGCAGAAAACCTGAGACTTCACCAAAAAGTTGCTAGAACCGATACATGAATTCAGCAGTCACAGGATATAAAATCAATGTACATAAATGTGTTGCATTTCTATACATCAATATTAAAGTTTAGAAAGATAAATCAAAGAATTGATTCCATTTACAATTGCACCAAAAGCAATAAGATATCTACGAATAAGCCTAACCAAAGAGGTAAAATATCTGTATGCTGAAAGCTACAGAACACTTATGAATGAAATGGAAACACATTCCATGCTCATGAGTTGAAAGAATATTGTTAATTCATCCCTATCAAAATACTAGCAGAATTTCCCACAGAGCTAGAACAAACAATCCTAAAATTTGTATTGAATCACAAAACAGCCACAGCAATTCTGAGGGTGGTGGGGAGGAAAGCCGGAGACATCACAATTATAGACTTCATGCTGTACTACAAAGCTGTAATCATCAAGACAGTAATGGTCCTGGCACAAATAGATCAATGGAACAGAATAGAGAACCCAAAAATGAACCCACAATTATATGGCCAACTAATATTTGACAGAGCAGGAAAGAATATCCAATGGAAAAAAGACAGTCTCTTCAACAAATGGTTTTTGGGAAAACTGGAAAAATGAAACTGGACCACTTTCTTATACCATACATAAAAATAAATTAAAAATGGAGGTGAGATAGGAAACCATCAAAATCCTAGAGAACACAGGCAGCAACTTCTTACTAGACATATCACTGCAGGCAAGGAAAACAAAAGCAAAAATGAACAATTGAGACTTCACCAAGATAAAAATCTTATGGATGGTGAAAGAAACAATCAATGAAACTAAAAGACAACCTACAGAATGGAAGAGTATATTTTCAAATGACATGTCTGACCGAGTTAGTACCCAAAATCTTATATAAAGAACTTCTCAAACTTAACACACACACACAAAAATAATGCAGCTAAAAACTGGGCGGAAGGTATGAAGGGAATTTTTTTCAGGAGGACATACAGATAGCTAACAAACACATTAAAAGATGCTCAATGTCAATCATTATCAGGGAAATACAAATCAAAACCGTTATCACCTCACACCTGTCAGAATAGCTAAAATTAACAACAGATCTTGGTGAGGATGTGGAGAAATGGACACCCTCTTTCAACTGCTGGTGGGAATCCAAACTTCTGTAGCCAACCACTGTGGAAACCAGTATAGAATTTCCTCAAAACAGTTAAAAATAGAACTACTCTGTGTGGCAGCAATTATTTACCCAAGGGACACAAAAATACGGATTTGTACTTCCTCCATCTGTCAAACAAAGAAGGGCTGAAGCCAAAGGACTCTGAACCCCAAGAATCTGGGAGAAAAAAAAGAGACTAAGTCTACCAGAGAGAAACTGGGACAACCTAATGGCCCATAGGTGGGTGATTACGAATCGGGGGAGATAAAACGGGCACTGTAGGGCATGGAGCGGAGAGATCCCCTTCTGCGGAGAGATTACAGGGAAGAAATAGAGCTGCTTGGGAAACATAGGACTATATCTGGACAAGAGAATAACCTGGGACAGGGATGCAGAGGAATCCCATCTCTAACTGCAAGGCTTTCCTGGAACTGGGGCCGGTTGCCCTGTTCACACATCTCGGGAGGAGGGGAGCTACCTCTGGGTTTGTCGGTAGCTCATGGGCACAGTCCACAGCAGGAGAAATTGGTCCCCTCCTCCTGAAGTACTGCAGCACAGGACAAAACCAGCCAGGGCCACATATCGGGGGCCATAGGGAATTTCCAGTGCCAGGACACACGGAGCGGGAGTTTAAATTCCAGCCAAGCGGTGTGTGGTGCGGGAGTCGGTGGACTGAGAAAGACCACCCGGTCTGCATCCCCACTGCAGTGAGGACGGCCTGAACGGAGTCCACTGGTCAGTGGAGAACAGACTGGGGGGGTTGCCTTTTTTCTCCCCACCACTACCAAAGGCGGGGCCTCAGGTTGTCATTGAGGCCCGCAGTGCAGGTGGGACCCGCTTACACCAAGCCACGCCCCTCTGCACCCGGGAACTGCAGATCTATTAGAATGGGGCAGATACTGAGGAAACAGACAGCCCTCTCCTCCAGACCAGCACTGCAGCACTGCCTGGATTAATTCTAGGACAATTCCTATTATTTAGATATACTCTCCCTTTTCTTCTTCTTATCTCTTCCCTCCTTTAGGCTGGTTACTCTTCCTACTGGTTTGCTTAAACGGACATAAATAATCCATTCTCTTGATACATGTTCTATACCTCCTTCTTCACTTTCCTTTCTCTCTGGAATAATCAAGCCATATAGTGTCTCTGTCTGGATAACTCTATCTTCATTTCTTTTTTCTCCCTCCTTCCTTATTTTCCTTTCTCTCTCTGGATTAAGCCTTTGAGTCTGTCTGCCTGGTCAATGTTTACTAGAACTGCCTCTGCCCTGTTCTTTACTTCTGGTTTTTTGCTTTTAGACTTTTCTTTTTGTTTGTGTCTTTGTGTCTTTTTATTTCTGGTTTGTCTATTTGTTTTCCTTTCCAGGGCTACTTCAAGGAATGAATCAAAGCACACCTGGTGGAGGGTCCAAAACATTACGAAGAGTAGGGAAATAAAGTAACCAAAGTCACAACAGAGAGCAAGTAACACTCCCCCCAAAACACCACCTGAACAGCCAGGCCCTGGACAGTGTATGACTCCCTTTACTGTAGCAGTGCTTGCTTGTGCAGAGCACATAACAAGGTTTTAAAACTCATAAGGGACAGAAAACTAGCCAAAATGATGAAACAGAAGAATTCTCCTCAAAAGAAATTCCAGGAAAAAGTTACAGATAAAGAATTGATCAAAACAGATATAAGCAACATAGCTGAACAAGAATTTAGAATAATAGTCATGAAATTAATTGCTGGGCTTGAAAAAAGTCTTGCTACAGAGATCAAGGATGTTAAAAATAGTCAGAATACATTTAAAAAATGCTATAAATGAAGTGCAAAATAAAATGGAGGTGGCCACAGCAGGGATCAAAGAGACAGAGGGGAGAATAGGTGGCTTAGAACATAAAATTATGGAAAAAGAGGAAGTTGAGACAGGAGAAAAAATCCAGGAGAATTAGAGAACTAAATAATGGAATCAGGGGCACCTGGGTGGCTCAGTCGGTTGGGCATCCGACTTCGGCTCAGGTCATGATCTCACCATTCCCGAGTTCGAGCCCCTCGTCGGGCTCTGTGCTGACAGCTCAGAACCTGGAGCCTGTTTCCGATTCTGTGTCTCTGTCTGTCTCTCTCTCTCTCAAAAATAAATACATATTTAAAAAATGATGGAATCAAATGGAACAATATACATATCATAGGAAATCCAGAAGAAGAAGAAGAGAGACAAAGGGGCTGAAGGTGTACTTGCCCCTTTAACAAATAATAGCTGAGAACTCCTGTAATCTGGAAAAGGAAACAGACATTGAAATCCAAGAGGCACAGAGAACTCCTCTCAGACATAACTTGAATTGATCTGCATGACATATGATAGTGAAGCTCGCAAAATACAAGGATACAGAGAGCATTCTGAAAGCAGCTAGGGATAAACGGGTCTTAACACACAAAGGTAGACATGTAAGGGGAGTAGCAGACCTATCTACTGAAACTTGACAGGCTAGAAAGGAATGGCAGGAAATCTTCAATGTGATGAATAGGAAAAATATGCAGCCAAGAATCCTTTATCCAGCAAGCCTCCCATTCAAAATAGAAGGAGAAATAAAGGTTTTCCCAAACAAAAACTGAAGGAATTCATCGCAACTAAACCAGCCAGCCCTCAAGAGATCCTAAAGGACACTCTGGAGTGAAACGTTGCAAAGACCACAAATTGCCATAGACATCAATGCCAGCATGAAACCTACAGACAACACAATGACTCTAAACCCATATTGTTCAATATTAACACTGAACGTAAATGTACTAAATGCTCCGATCAAAAGACATAGGGTAACGGAATGGTTAGAAAAACCAGATCCATCTATTTGCAGTCGACAAGAGACTCATTTTAAACCTAAGGACACCTTCAGATTGAAAGGGAGGGGATATCTATCATGCTACTTTAAGTAAAAAAAAAAAAAAAGCTGGAGTAGCCATACTCATATCGGACAAACTAGACTTTAAATTAAAGGCTATAACAAGAGATGAAGGGCGTTATATAATACTTACAGGGTTCATCCATCAGAAGAGGTAACAATTAAAAATGTCTATGCATCAAATTTGGAAGCACCCGAATATATAAAACAATCACAAACAAAAGCAGTCTTATTGACAAGAATGTGATAATTGCAAGGGATTTTAATACTCCACTTACAGCAATTGACAGATCATCTAGACAGAGGATCAATAAAGAAACGATAGCCATGAAGGATACATTGGATCAGATAGACTTGACAGATATATTTAGAACTCTACATCCGAAAGTAGTGGAATTTACTTTCTTTTCAAGGGCACATGGTACATTTTCCAAGATAGATCACATACGGGGTCACAAAACAGCCCTCAATAAATATGAAAGAATTGAGATCATACCATACACACTTTCAGACCACAATGCTATATGAAACTTGAAATCACCCACAGGAAAAAGTCTGGAAAATCCCCAAAAACATGGAGGCTGAAGAACAACCTACTAAAGAATGAATGAGTCAACCATGCAATCAGAGAAGAAATTAAAAAATACATGGAAACAAATGAAAATACAATCCAAACACTTTGGGATGTGGCAAAGGCAATCCTGAGAGGGAAATATACTGCAATCCAGGCCTATCTCAAGAAATAAGAAAAATCCCAAATACAAAATCTAACAGCACTAGCAGGAACTAGAAGCAGAACAGCTAAGACACCTCAAACCCAGCAGAAAGAGAGAAATAACAAAAATCAGGGCAGAAATTAATAATATAGAACCCAAAAAAGTAGTGGAACAGATCGATGAAACCAAGAGTTGGTTCTTTGAAAAATAAACAAAATTGATAAATCTTTGGTCAGGCTTCTCAAAAAGAAAAGAGAGAGAACCAAAATAGATAAAATCATGAATGAAAAGGGAGTGATTACAACCAATCCCTCAGAAATACAAGCAGTTATCAGGGAATACTATGAAAAATTACATACCACCAAATTGGACAACCTGGAAGAAATGGACATATTCCTAAACCCCCACACACTACGAAAACTCAAACGGGAAGAAATAGAAAACTTGAACAGACCCATAACTAGTGAAGAAATTGAATCAGTTATCAAAAATCTCCCAACAAATAAAAGTCCTGGACCAGATGGCTTCCCTGGGGATTTTTACCAGACAGAAAACAGAGTTAATACCTATCCTCCTCAAGCTGTTTCAACAAATTGAGATGGGAGGAAAACTCCTGGACTCATTCTATGAAGCCAGCATCACTTTGATTCCCAAACCAGATGAGACCCCAGCAAAAAAACAGAACTACAGGCCAATATCCCTGAGGAATATGGATGTGAAAGTTCTCAACAGGATACTAGCAAATCGAATTCAACAGCATATAAAAAGAATGATTCACCATGATCAAGTAGGATTCATCCCTGGTTGCAGGGCTGGTTCAATATTTGCAAATCAATCAATGTGATACATCACATTAACAAAAGAAAAGATAACCATATGATCCTGTCGATTGATGCAGAAAAAGCATTTGACAAAATACAGCATCCTTTCCTAATAAAAAGTCTCAGGAAGGTTGGGACAGAAGGAACATACTTAAGCATCATAAAAGCCATTTATGAGAAGCCCACAGCTAATATCCTCAATGGGGAAAAATGGAGAGCCTTCCCCCTGAGATCAGGAACACGACAGGGATGTCCACTCTCACCACTGCTATTTAACATAGTGTTGGAGGTCCTCGCATCATCAATCAGACAACAAAACAAAATAAAAGGCATCAGGATAGGAAAGGATGAGGTCAAACTTTCACTTTTTGCAGACATGATACTTTACATGGAACACCCGACAGAATCCACCAAAAGCCTACTAGAACTGATCCATGAATTCGCCAAAGTTCCAGGATACAAAGTCAATGTACAGAAGTTGGTGGTATTTCTATATACCAACAATGAAGCAGCAGAAAGAGAAATAAAGAAGCTAATGCCTTTCACAATTGCACCAAAAACCATAAAATACTTAGGAATAAACCTAACCAAAGATGTAAAAGATCTCACGCTGAAAACTATAAAAAAACTTGTGAAGGAAATTAAGGAAGACACAGGAAATGGAAAAACATCCCATGATTATGGATTGGAAGAATAAATACCGTTAAAATGCCAAAACTACCCAAAGCAATCTATGCATTCAATGCAATCCCAATCAAAATTGCACCAGCATTCTTCTCAGAGCTAGAGCAAACAATCCCAAAATTTGTATGGTACCAAGTTGCCAAAGTAATATTGAAGAAGAAAACCAAGTCGGGAGGCATCACAATCCCAGTCTTTAACTTCTACTACAAAGCAGTAATCATCAAGACAGTATGGTATTAGCACAAAAGCAGACACATAGACCAATGGAATAGAATAGAGAACCTAGAAATGGACCCACAAGCACATGGCCAAATAATCTTTGACAAAGCAGGAAAGAGTATCCAATGGAAAAAAGACAGCCTCTTTGACAAATGGTGCTGGGAAAACTGGGCAGCAACATGCAGAAGAAGGAAACTAGACGAGTTTCTTATGCCACTCACAAAAAATAAACTCAAAATGGTTGAAGGGCCTGAATGTGAGACAGGAAACCACCTAAATCTTAGAGGAGACAGCAGGAAAAAACCTTTTTGCCCTGAGCCGCAGCAATTTCTTACCCTACACATCTCCAAAGGCAAGGGAATTAAAAGCAAAAATGAACAATTGGGACTACATCAAGATAAAAAGCTTCTGCACTGCAAAGGAAACAACCAACAAAACTAATACGCAACCGATGGAATGGGAAAAGATAACTGCAAGTGACATATCAGATAAAAGACTAGTATCCAAAATCTATAAAGAATTTATCAAACTCCACACCCGAAAAACGAATAATCCAGTGAACAAATGGGCGGAAGATGTGAATAGACACTTCTCCAAAGAAGACATCAAGATACCCAACAGACACATGAAATGATGCTCAATGTCACTCATCATCAGGGAAATAAATAATCAAAACCACACTGAGATACCACCCCACACCGGTCAGAGAGGCTAAAACGAACAAATCAGGAAACTAAAGATGCTGGCAAGGATGTGGAGAAACAGGCACCCTCTTACACTGTTGGTGGGAATGCAAACTAGTGCAGTCACTCTGGAGAATGGTGTGGAGGTTCCTCAGAAAATTGGAAATAGAACTACCCTATGACCCAGCAATAGCACTGCTAGGAATTTACCCAAGGGATAGAGAGTGCTGATGCATTAGGGGGCATGTGTACCCCAATGTTTATAGCAGCACTTTCGACAATAGCCAAATCATGGAAAGAGACTAAGTGTCCATCAACCAACAAATGGATAAAGAAGATGTGCTATACATATACAATGGAATACTACGCAGCAATGAGAAAGAATGAATCTAGCCATGTGCAGCAACATGGATGGAACTGGAGGGTATTATGCTACATGAAGTAAGTCAGTCAGAGAAAGACAGATACCATATGTTTCCACACATAGGTGGATCTCGAGAGACTTAGCAGAAAACCTTGGGGAAGGGGAAGAGGGGGGAAAAAGCCACAAAGAAGGAGGGAGACAAAACATAAGAGACTCTTAAGTACTAAGAACAAACAGGGTTGAGGGGTATAGGGGAGGGGGGAGAGTGGGTGATGGGCACTGAGGAAGGGACTTGTTGGGATGAGCACTGGGTGTTGTATGGAAACCAATTTGACAATAATATGTTAAAAAAAGAAATTAAAATATGTATAGAAACAATGAAAATGAAAATACAACAATCCAAATCCTTTGGGATGCAGCAAAGGCAGTCCTAAGAGAAAAATACACTGCAATCCAGGCCTATCTCAAGAAATAAGAAAAATCTCAAATACAAAATCTAACAGCACACCTAAAGGAACTAGAAGCAGAACAGCTAGTACACCGCAAACCCAGCAGAAGAAGAGAAACAGAGCAGAATTAAACAATATAGAATCCAAACTAAACAGTAGAACACATCAATGAAACCAAGAGTTGGTTTTTAAAAAACTAAAAACTAACAAAATTGATAAACCTCTAGCCAGGCTTCTCAAAAAGAAAAGACAGAGGACCCAAATAGATAAAATCATGAATAAAAATGGATTTATTACAACCAATCCCTCAGAAATACAAGCAATTATCAGGGAATACTCTGAAAAATTATATGCCAACAAACTGGACAACCTGGAAGAAATGGACATATTCCTAAACACCCACACACTACCAAAACTAAAACAGGAAGAAATAGAATATTTGAACAGACACATAACTAGTGAAGAAATTGAACCAGTTATCCAAAATCTCCCAACAAATAAGAGTCGTGAGCCAGAAGGCTTTCCTGGGGAATTCTACCAGACCTTTAAAGCAGAGTTAATACCTATCCTTCTCAAGTTGTTCCAAAAACAGAAATGGAAGGAAATCTTCTGGATTCATTCTATGAAGCCAGCATGACTTTGATTCCCCGACCAGACAGAGATCTAGCAAAAAAAAGAACTACAGGGGCGCCTGGGTGGCTCAGTCTGTTAAGCGTCTGACTTTGGCTCAGGTCATGATCTTGTGGTTTGTGAATTCGAGCCCTGCTTTGGGCTCTGTGCTGACAGCTCTGCACCTGGAGCCTCCTGTGGATTCTGTGTCTCCCCTCTCTCTGCCCCTCCCATGCTCATGCTCTGTCTCTCTGTCTCTCAATAATAAATAAACATTAAAATAATTAAAAAAAGATAACTACATATTCATCATCCCTGATGAATATGGATGCAAAAATTCTCAACAAGATACTAGAAAATAGAATTCGACAGCATACAAAAAGAATTATTCACCATTATCAAGTGGGATTCATTCCTGGGCTGCAGGGCTAGTTCAATATATGCAAATCAATCAGTGTGATTCATCATATTAATAATAGAAAAGATAAGAACCATATGATCCTGTCAACAGATACAGAAAAAGCATTTGACAAAATACAGCATCCTTTCTTAATAACATCCTCAAGAAAGTCAGGATAGAAGGAACATACTTAAACATCATAGAAGCCATATATTAAAAGCACACTGCTAATATCATACTCAACTGCTGGGGTCCTTGTTCCGGCGAATCTAGGGGTCCACAAAGGACTGGACGGTCAGGCGAAATGAAGTGAGAGAGCCACGAGTGAGATGGAATCTGATGACCAAGCAGGCAGCCCTGGCAATTCTGGCATCTCTGCTTTGCTGGTCTCAGTGTCTTTATTTTTAAAAGTAGCGAGTGACATTACATCAGTGACAAGGCATTCTTTACAACATACATTGTTGTCACAAGACCTATGTAGTGTTCTATAGGTTTATGGTAGCTTTTGTAAGAGTATTTTGTTATTGCCTTTTTATTATAAGGAAGTATGGGGATGAGAATTACAAAAGGATTTGCATTTGTTAACCTCAGGGAGGTGCTCAATATTTGCTGCTGATCAATGAAGATATGTTTAGCTATTTTAGTTTGTACCTAATCTATAAGCAGTGCTTCTAACTTTTGGGTTAGGCTAACTTCCGGGGAAGGTCCTAAATCTCTTTACAATCTTTCCCATCAGTGTGTTAATTCTGAGAGAAGCTTTACAGAGATGTGCCTTGAGGTTTTATGGTGGGGCTGAGGGGAACGATACCTGCAGGGAAAATCTAGTTTGGTTCAAGGAGTCTTGGGGCCTAACGCCCACTAATTTCTAGCCAACTCATAACTGCTATTCTATATGATCAATTTGTCTAGCCTATCCCAAGAGGCAACCTTGAGGTTACTTCTGGCCAGGTTACTCTCATACAGATTTTATCCATCAAGACATCACACTCCAGGTCCCCTTTTCCATGTGCCATAAAACCAAAGAGCATTATATCCCTTAGGCCAATGAGAGCAGTTCAAGAAATCCAGGCCTGAAAGATGATTTAGAAGGAGGTAAAACTAGGCGCCAGTTTGGCTGGTGGGAGCTTTCCTTCAACCTTTCCTATGCAGGGAGGGGTCTCAACCTGTGAGCCCAAAATGGCTCCCAACACTCAACGGGGAAAAACTGAGCTTTCCTCTTGAGATCAGGAACATCACAGGAATGTTCACTCTCACCACTGTTGTTAAACGTAGTGTTGGAAGTCCTAGCATCAGCTATCAGACAACAAAATGAAATAAAAATGCATCAAAATTGGCAAAGACGAAGTCAAACTTTCACTTTTCGCAGATGATATGATGCTCTACGTGGAAAACCTGGCAGAGTCCACCAAAAGTCTGCTAGAACTGATACTTGAATTCAGCAAAGTTGCAGGGTACAATATCGATGTGTAGAAATCAGTGGCATTTTTATACACCAACAATGAAGCAACAGAAAGAGAAATAAAGAAACTGATCTCATTCACAGCTGTACCAAGAACCATAAAATACCCAGGAATAAACCTAACCAAAGATGCAAGAGATCTGTAAGCTGAAAACTATAGGAAGCTTATGAAGGACTTTGAAGAAGAAATGGAGAAATGGAAAAACATTCCAAGGTCATGAATTGGAAGAATAAATATTGTTAAAATGTCAATACTACCCAAATCAATCTACACATTCAATGCAATCCCAATCAAAATAGCACCAGCATTCTTCTCAATGCTAGAGCAAACAATCCTAAAATTTGTATGGAGCCACAAAAGACCCCAAATATTCACAGTAATATTGAAGAAAAAAAACCAAAATGGGAGGCATCACAATCCCAGACTTTAGCCTCTGCTACAAATCTGTAATCATCAAGACAGAATGGTATTAACACAAAAATAGACACATAGACCAATGGAATAGAATAGAGAACCTGAAGGAGCCTGCCCAGAGGCAAGCAGATAGCTGAAGGCCTGATAGACTCTCAACATATCTTGCAAACAAGAGCGTTGGGAGTAAGCCAGGCAGCAAACTGCCGGGTGCGAGAGGGCTCAAGCCTTCCTGCTCTTCTCATGGCCACAAATTCTCAATTATTAGAACTTTGTAAAACTCTTATCTCATTCTGTGCTTTGGTCACTATGACTACACATCAAAGAATGCTTACTACTTTGAAATAATGTATGTTTAAAAAATCGCAGGTGCTATGATGCAGAGCCTAGCTCTTTTTTTGAAGGTCAACTTGCTTTTCCTGTTACGATAAAAGACATGGTTTTGCTTTAGCAAAACACTCATGACAGACTGATATCTGAGTCCTCTGTCTTCTGTTAATCCTGCACCTTCCAACCCATGCCCTGTAGAAGACCTAGTCCAGAGAAGAACCCAGAATTGCACTCACAAATGTATGGCCACTTAATTCTTGACAAGGTAGGAAAGAATATCCAATGGAAAAAAGACAGCCTCTTTAACAAATGGTGCTGAGAGAACTGGACAGCAACATGCAGAACAATGAAACTAGACCACTTTCTTACACCATACACAAAAATAAACTCAAAATGGTTGAAGGACCTGAATGTGAGACAGGAAGGCATCAAAACCCTAGAGGAGAAGGCAGGAAACATTCCTTTGACCTCAACCACAGTACTTTCTTACTCAACGTTTCTCCAAAGGCAAGGGAATTAAAAGCAAAAATGAACTACTGGGACCTCATCAAGATAAAAAGCTTCTGCGCTGCAAAGGAAACAAAAAACAAAACTAAAAGGCAACCAATGGAATGGGAAAAGATATTTGCAAGCGACATACAGGATAAAGGGCTAGTATCCAAAATCTATAAAAAACTCACCAAACTCCACACTCACAAAACAAAAAACCCATTGAACAAAAGGGCAGACGCTTCTCCAAAGAAGACATCCAGATGCCCAACAGACACATGAAATGATGCTCAATGTCACTCATCATCAGGGAAATACAAATCAAAACCATACTGAGATACCACTTTACACTGGTCAGAGTGCCTACAAAGAACAACTCAGGAGGCAATAGATGCTGGTGAGGATGTGGAGAAATGGGAACCCTCTTGCACTTTTGGTGGGAATGCAGGCTGGTGCGGTCGCTCTGGGAAACAGTGTGGGGGTTCCTCAAAAAATTAAATATTCAACTACCCTATGACCTAGCAAAAGCACTGCTAGGAATTTACCCAAGGGATAGAGGAGTGCTGATGCATAGGGGCACATATATCCCAATGTTTACAGCAGCACTTTCAGCAATAGCCAAATTATGGAAAGAGCCTAAATGTCTGTCAACTGACAAATGAATAAAGAAGACATGATTTATATATACAATTGCGTACTACTTGACAATGAGAAGGAATGAAATCTGGCCATTTGCGACAATGTGGATGGAACTGGAGGGTACTATGCTAAGTGAAATAAATCAGTTAGAGAAAGACAGATATCATATGTTTTCTCTCATATGTGGATCTTGAGAAACTTAGCAGAAGACCATGGGGGAAGGGAAAGGGAAAAAAATAGTTACAGAGAGGATAGGGAGGCAAACCATAAGAGACTCTTAAATACTAAGAACAAACTAAGGGTTGATGGGGGGTGATGGAGAGGGGAAAGTGTGTGATGGGCATCAAGGAGGGCACTTGTTGGGATGACCACTGGGCATTGTATGGAAACCAATTTCACAATAAATTATATTAAAAAGTTATAAAATACAACTGTCATAAAAATAAAAAAATAAAGTTTTTTGGGACACATGCACCCCAATGTTTTTTTTTAAATTTTTAACGTTTATTTATTTTTGAGAGACATACAGACAGAGCATGAACAGGGGAAGGGCAGAGAGAGAGGGAGATACAGAATCTGAAGCAGGCTCCAGGCTCCGAGCCATCAGCACAGAGCCCGACGCGGGGCTCGAACTCATGAACTATGAGATCATGACCTGAGCTGAAGTCGGCCGCTCAACTGACTGAGCCACCCAGGCGCCCCGCACCACAATGTTTATAGCATCATTATCAGTAATACCCAAACTGTGAAAGGAGCCCAATTGTCTATCAAGTGATGAATGGATACAGAAGCTATGGCAGATATGTATACACTGGAAAACTATTCAGCCATCAAAAAGAATGAAATCATGCCATTTGCAATGATGTGGATGGAGCTAGAGTATATTATGCTAAACGAACTAAGTCAGAGAAAGACAAATATCATATGATTTCACTCTTATGTGGAATTTACAAAACAAAACACACGACTTATGGCAAGAGAACAAAAATAGAGGGAAACAAAATATAAGAGACTCTTACCAATAGAGAACATACTGAGGGTTTAATCAAGGGAAGGACATGGGTGGGGGATGGGCTAGATGAATGATGGGTGTTAAGGAGGGTATTTGTTATATGAGCCCTGGGTGTTGTATGTAAGTGATGAATCACTGAATTCTACTCCTGAGCAATATTGCACTGTATGTTGACTAAGTAGAATTTAAATAAAAATTGGACAGGAAGAAAAAAGATGTCATATATGTATATACATGTCACACATATATATATGCACATTCTTATACGCACACACACACACACTCACACACATATTCAGCCATCAAAAGGAATGAAATCTTGCCATTTGCAATCACATAGATGGAGCTAAGTGTATTATGCTAAGCAAAATAAGTCAGCCAGAGAAAGACAAATACTATCTGCTTTCACTCATGTGTGGAATTGAAGGAAAACAAAAAACAGATGACCAGGGTAAGGGAAAAAAAGAGAGGGAAGCTAACCATTAGAGGTTAACTATAGAGAACAAATGGAGGGTTGATGGAAGGAGTTGGGGGAGGATGGGCTAGATGGGTGATGGTCATTGAGGAAGGCACTTGTTAGGATGAGCACTGGGTGTTGTATGGAAACCAATTTGACAATAAACTATATTAATAAAAAAGGAAAAAAAAGAATTTAAATAAAAATTTAAATAAAAAGAAGAAATTTTAAAAGAACATGGAAACAAAAATGAAACAAAACAGTCCCAAATCTCCTGGTGCAGATGCAGTTCTCAGAAGGAAGTGTATAGCAATACAGGTCTACCTCAAGAAGCAAAATAATCTCAAGTAAACAACCTAACCTTGCACCTTGAATGAGGTAGAAAAAGGACAACTAACACAACCTAAAAACCAGTAAAAGGAAGGAAATAACAAATATTAGAGCAGAAATAAATGACAGAAAACCTAAAAAACAGTAGACTAGATCAATAAAACTAGGAGCTGGTTCTTTGAAACAATCAATAAATTGATAAACCTCTAGCCACTTTTACCAAGCAACACACAGAAAGGACTCAAATGAATCAGAAACAAGAGAGAAGAAATAACAACCAACACCACAGAAGTACGAGCAATTATCAGAATATCTTATAAAAAAACTATATCCCAACAAACTGGACAACCTAGAAGTAATTGATAAATCACTACAAATATAAAATCTACCAAAACTGCAACAGGAAAATATAGAACATTTTTAACAAACCAATAAACAGCAAAGAAATTGAGTAATCAAAATTTTTTGATATCAGTAATCAAAAAACTCCCAACAAACAAAAGTCCTGGACCAGAGGGCTTCACAGGTGAGTCTTACCAAACATGTATAGAAGAGTTAATACCTATTCTTCTCAGACTATTGAAAAAAATAGAAAAGGGAGGAAAACATCCAAATTCATTTTATGAGGCCAGCATTACACTGATGCTGGATAAAGCATAAAACTCTATAAAGACTCTATTAAAAAGGAGAACTACAGGCCAATATCCTTGAGAAATGTAGAGGCAAACACCCTCAACAAAATACTAGCAAACTAAATAAAAAAAAAAGTTAAAAAAATCATTTGCCACAATTAAGTGGGATTTATTCCTGGGTTGCATGAGTGGTCCAATATTTGCAAATTATTCAATCTGATACATCACATCAGTAAGAAAAAAGATAAAAACCATCTGATCATTCTGATAGCTTCAGAAAAAGCCTTTGATGAAGGACAGCATCCATTCATGTTAAAAACCCTCACCAAGTAGGTTTAGAGGTAACATAATAAAGGCCATATATGAAAAAACCACAGCTAACATCATTCTTAGAGGGAAAAAACTGAGATGTTTCCTCCTAAAGTCAGGAACAAGATAAGGATGTTCACTCTCATTTTTATTCAAAATAGTACTGGAAGTCCTAGGCACAGCAATCATAAAACAGAAGGAAATAAAAGTCACCAAAATCAGCAAAGAAGAAATTAAACTTTTACTATTTACAGATGACACGATACTGTATGGAGAAAACCTGAAAGGCTCCAACAACAACAACAAAATACTAGAACAAATACATGAATTCTGTAAAGTCACAGGATACAACATCAAGATAAAGAAATTTCATTTTTATATGTCAATTAATGAAACAGCAGAAAGAGAAATTAAGAAAACAACCCTTCGCTTATTCTTTTTAAATTTTAATTTAAATTCTAGTTAGTTAACATATAGTGCAATATTGGTTTCAGGAATAGAATTCACTGATTCATCACTTACACACAACAACTGGTGCTCATCACAACAAGTGCCCTCTTTAATACTCATCACCCATTTAGCCCATCTCCCACCCACCTCCCTCCATCAACCCTCAGTTTGTTCTCTGTCATTCAAAGTCTCTTATAATTTGTTTACCTCTCTCTTCTTTTCCCCCTTTCTCATATGTTCATCTTTTTTGTTTCTTAAATTCCACATATGAGTGAAATCATATGGTATTTATCTTTCTATGCCTGACTAATTTCACCTAGCATAATACTCTCTAACTCCATCTGTGTCATTGCAAATGGCAAGATTTCATTTTTATGATGGCTGAGTAATATTCCATTGTATATATATCTACCACATCTTCTTTATCCATTCATCAGTTGATGGGCATTTGGGCTCTCTCCAAAGTTTGGCTATTGTTGATTATGCTGCTATAAATATTGGGGTGTATGTACCTCTTCAAATCCATATTTTTGTAACCTTTGGGTAAATACCTATTAGTGCAATTGCTGGGTTATAGGATAGTCCAACCTCTTTTAGAATTGCACCAAAGGAAAAAAAAAAAGATACCTAGGGACAAACCTAACCAAAGCTGTGAAACATCTGTACTCTGAAAACCATAAAACAGTGATGAAGATATTGAAGACGACACAAAGAAATGAAAAGCCATTCCATGCTCATGGGCTGTAAGAAGAAGTATTTTTAAAATGTCTATACTATCCAAAGCAATCTACACATTTAATGCAATCTCTACGAAAATACCAACAGCATTTCTCACAGAGCTAGAACAATCCTGAATATCCAAAGCAACCTTGAAAAAGAAAAGCAAAGCTGGAGGTTTTACAATCCCAAACTTCAAGATATACTACAAAGTTGTAGTAATGAACACCATACGGTACTAGCATAAAAATAGACACAGGTCAGAGGAATAGAATAGAAAATCCAGAAATAGAAATGGTAAGCCAAGATGGCAGAACAGCACGGAAGTCTTTTTTTCATCTCACATACATGAAATACAGCCAGATCAATACTGAACCATCCTGCACACCTAGAAAACTGATTTGAAGATTAATACAACAATCTGCACAACCTGAACCACAGAATTCAGCAGGTATGAGGCGCAGACAGGTGAACTCGGGGAGAGAGAAGAAGCCACAGAAGGCAGGGAGCTGTTTTTGCTTGCAGAGAGAAGATGGAGATGGCGGTGTGGTAGCATCTCCTCCCTAAGGAAAAAAAAAATCTCAAGGTAACCTTTTTATTCACGTATGTGGCAACATCTCTCATGACCTTGAAACATGAGGCCACTTAATCAGACTGCATGTTTGTGTATTACCATATATAGGAGACAAAGAAGTAAAAAATATATAAAAACCCATGCCACATGGTATTCAGGGCTCAGTTCTTTGGGTATGAACTCAACTGAGTGATGCTGGCAGGGAATAAAGTTGCTTCCTGGAAAGAAAAGCCTCAGTGTCATGACTCTCCGTGCGAGAATCCTGCTACATTATTTGGGGGCTTGTCCGGGATTCAGAGATGGTGCATTTCCACCTCCTTTGCCACCGGGGATGCAAACCTCAGCGCCCCAGGAGAGGCAGCTCACCTGGCACCAGCGGACCACTTGATCTGCAGGAGACTAGCCCTCCCGACATGCTGGGGTGAGGACCCCATGTGCACTAATGGAACCCTTGAGGCCCTGGAACCAGCTCAGGGAGGGCCCATCAGACTGGTAAGAACCTGGGTCCATTTTGGTAGACCTGCCCATAATAGGCAGAAGGGGAGCCTGATCACCTCCCAGAGTTGCACTAGTAATTCCACAAGGGAAGAGGAATGAAGCTGCAATTCTAAGGCGTTGGGCGCTGAGCGGCAGGTTGGGGTCGCCATGTAACTGTGTATGGGGACTTATTTCTCATTCATTTTCTGGGTGAATGACTATGATAATTAGAGCCAACTGTGTCTGGTTACTCTACCTCAGACCATGGACTTTAGGGAATATTCCGAAGCAGCTGACGGAAACTCCTTTGTTTCGGAGAAGTTCTCTGTCTTCTCCGGACAGACACGGACTGCCAAATTTTACTAGTGGAGAACAAATCAAAACAAAAACAAAAACAAAAAAACCTGGAGTCTGCTCTTCTGCTTGAGCTGACAATATTTAAAACTGGGAATTCTATTTCTCTGCCACCTGCTGGCACCTCTCTTCTTTTGTCTTCCCTTCCCCCACTTCTTTTCTGCACCACTTGGAGGAGGCAGCCTGCGTAACTGGCTCCTCAACGTTTCAGGCACCATCAGCTCCTCCTTCCGCCCTAGATGTTGAGGAACAAAGACTACCAAAGTCAGATTTTACCACCAACGTCCCAGGTAAAAATTAACCACGGGGAACAAATTGTCTTACATGGACCCAAGTAAATGTGTTCAGTGTGTAAGCTAATTTAAGTTTGTTGGCTTGAGATAGACAATGTTTATCAACATAAAAAAAAAACCCAACTTTTATTCTACCTAGATTTGCTGAAGGTCAAATAAACTCATGTTATCTCTGTTCCAATTTGTTAACAAAAGGATGACTTAAAGTGATGGTTAATTTTGTCTGTCTCATAGTTTTCATGGGTAATTGTTAACGTAGCTTTCAAAGTCCATGGTAACCTAAACATTAAACTTTTGCTTGCATGGTAAGATGAGAATGAATTCATTGGCTATCTAATGAGATAAGAAGCTAAAGCACTAATTACTAGATGTAGGTTTTTGCTTTTGACTTGTTGCAAAAAAATAGGGATATTTGGAACTGTTGAAAAACATGCTGTGTGCTTAATGGATTCATAAGTTTGCCATCTAAAAAAAATTCTGATATAACATAGAGTTCACAATTGTTTACTTCTTAGTTTTCATTCGAGACAAAGGTTTCTAGCAGTTAAAATTCTGCTAAGTGTACTTAAAAGTGATGGAAATAAGGAAAGCATCTTTGTATGTAGGAAAGTAGTAGGAGGTATAAAAGAAAGATATAAGAAATGGAAATATATTTTTATTGTAGGTAAAAGAAAGTACTTTTGTCCTAAATGAGACTGGTTGTTTGGAGAGAAATGGCCTGGGATGAAATCTGACTCAAAAGAAAGATTGTAGGGGTGCCTGAGTGGCTCAGATGGTTAAGTGTCCGACTTCGGCTCAGGTCATGATCTCATGGTTTGTGAGTTCGAGCCCCACTTTGGGCTCTGTGCTCACAGCTCGGAGCCTGGATCCTGCTTTGGATTCTGTGTCTCCCTCTCTCTGTGCTCCTCCTCTGCTCATGCTCTGTCTCTATCTCTCTCTCTCATAAATAAACATTAAAAAAAAAAGGTTGTAGAAGGTTCGTGAAGGATAATCTTTAAAAAGAAATTTTACATGTCGTCAGGACGGACTAAGCTTAAAATAAATGGATTTTAAAAGTACACAGGGTTACGATTAAAATTCTTTTGCCTTTGATCCAAAGACTGGGAAAATGATGGCAATATCCTTGATGCCAGCCTCCAAATCCTCCACATTTGTGTTGTTCTTGTTTAGTAGAGTAATGGATGCCTCTGCCATATGTGGGATGGATGATATATAAAGGGCTTTTACTAAGATACATGGGAACCATTTTACTAAACTTAGCCCATTGTGTGCCAAAAATGGATATCCACATGCCCAAAGCATATTTATGTGGGCATTGTTGAAAAAGGCAGGGGAAAAGACTTTGACTTTGGCCCTATAACCCCCTCCCTCTATGGCCAATGATCAATATGTAAGTTACTGTTGAGCTAAAACAAAATGAGTGCATCCTATGACAACCAAGAAAATCTTGCTTGGTCATAGTCCATACCCCCAAGGTCCTACAGTTGGGAAACGGAGAGTTTAAAACAAAACAAAACAAAACAAAAACTTTGCATTACAAGGTTTAAAACAGATAAAAGGAGATTTATGTAAATTTTCAAATTGCATAAATATATAAAGGGTTTTCAGAATATTACATATTTTTTGAGTTGACCTGGAAAGATATAATGCTTTTGTTAAATCAGACTCTTAATGAAACAGATGTTTTGAAAAAAAAAATTAAGGAAATCTAAGATTCTGCCCTTAAATTAGACACAATTTCACAACCACAAAACGAGAGCCTGATGACCTTCCTGGTGAGATTGAGGGAGGTTCTCACTAAAGATATGGCTATCTTTAAGGCTGAGATAATTTTAAAAGACAAATTTGTCATTAAATCAGCCCTAGATAATCAGAGAAAATGCAAAAATTGGCTGTTGGCCTTCAAGGGACCCTGGAGGAGCTCTTACAAGCTGCCAGTTGGGTATATTACAAACAAACGGAAAAGGAAGCTTTCAAAAAATCTAAGACCTTAGTTGTAGCCTTAGGTACTATGTCAGACCAGACTTCCTGAGGTCTTGGCACCAAGTGCCATTTATATGGCCATTCAGAGAACTAAAATGGGAATGTCCTCAGAGGGGACAACCAAATTGAAAACCCCATAGGCCATGCTCCTTGTATGAAAACAATCCTGGGAGATCCGAATGGCCTCAGGGACCTCCATCTGTGAGGGCTCAGATAACCAATGTCCCTGGAATGGACTTACCGGGGCCTGGGACTCTTCATGGTGGCTCCCCTAAACCAACTGTCCATCGGAAATCCAGAACCTTGGGTAACTCTAAATATAGAAGGAAAACTGGCTGATTTCTTTCTTGACACCAGAGCTACCTTTTCTGTCCTCCTTTTCCTTCCAGGCCAACTATCCAAATGAAACCTGATGATTAGAGGCATCTCCGGAAAACTTCGAACTCAATTTTTCTCTCAGTCCCTGAAATATAGGGAAACCTAATTTTTCTTCATTCTTTCCTGATAATGCCACAGCGACTTGCTCCCTTGCTAGAAAGACATTATAACTAAATTAGAGACTATGGTGCTACCAGCTCAGGACAAATAAACAATTATATGATTTTTTTGGAAATTACTGGATATTATAGGTTATAGATACCAGGGTTCAGGAAAATAGTTTGCTGCTATACCAATTATTAAAGGAGACTCAATCCTACCTACTCTCTCTCCCCCACAAAAAAAGTTAAAAAATAAACTGGAATCTTTCTCCTAAACACTGTCTCCAGCCCTCGGAATGGTTACAAACAGAGCAGGGCAATTACTATTACCAAGCTCGCAAAGCTAAAACATTATTAAAACACAGATTCAGGCCTTTCATTTAGGGAGGGACAAAACTTATCAAGTGGCTGAAAGGATATTTACTGGAAAAAAAATTGTCAAGGACAGTTCTGAGAGTGGCATCAGGCTGTGAAGTATGTCTTAAAAACAATCCTTTCAACCACAAACTTGCTCTCCCAGACAATCAAGGAACTGGAGACTATCCACGAAAAGACTAACACTCAGTTGTCAAGGTAAAAAAAAAAAAAGAAAGCCAACATCTGTTTGTATGGATTACTACTTTTACTAATTGGGTAAAGGCCATCCCCTACAAGACAGAAAGGGCACAAAAAGTAATACAAATTCTGCTTTATAAAATAATACCCAGGTTTGGCTTACCTAAAAATTTACAAATTAATAATGGTAAATGGCTGCCTTGACTCTTTCTCTAGTAGAACTCCTGGCTCTTGAAAAAGTTTTACACATCAAAATAAAGCGGACTATCTGCTTATACTCAGCAAAAGTCTAAATAACACCTCACAAGCATTAAACACTGTAAAAAAAATTTTTTTTAAATTTACTTATGGTCTCTCCTAGATTATTTGACAGGTTTGGAAATCATCGACATTATCTTAAGATGCCATCTTGTTGGTCAGTATAATGTTTACTTGGTGTTTTCTCTTTGTGTCTGCTAATGTTTGTGCAGCCTTGTGCCTGCCAGCCTTCCTGTCAAACCGTACTGTGGGCCACTTGACTAACCCTTGGTAGACTCCGACTGCTGTACCCCTACGCAGTCCCTTATCAGCTTGAAGAAGCCAGGATGGTCATTGTCCCTGTTCCCCGACAGCAGTTACAGGCCCTATTCCAGGGGAGAAATAAATAGGGGAAAGGATTAACATTAGGCAGAGAGAGATAAGGGAACTTCAGGGAGGCAGACTGCAGCTGCAAGTGGGAGGCTAAAAAAGCGGACGGGGTTCTCCCTTTATAAAGTCCTTTATGGGTGCTCTCCCTCCCATTATCAAGGGCATAAAAGGAGGATCTAAATGAGATAGACAATCTAACCCTAAAACAACAGATGCGGGCCCTTGGCTTTACTCTAACCACCTTTCGCCACTGGGTCAGAGAACGATTGCCTGTAAATCTGACCAGACGCTCACCCCTTTAAACCAGGAGATGCTATATGGATAAAGGAGTGCAATGTCCAATCCCTAAAACCCCTCTGGAAGGGCCCACTCACTGTTATTTTGTCCACCGCTATTGCAGTAAAGGTAGCCAAATTGAGTCTCTGGATTCAATACAGCAGAGTCATGCCGGCATCTCTAAACTGGCTGTGCATTCCTGATGCATCAATGCTGTGCAAGCTGACTATACAGAGGAACTGTAAGGGCAAACTGGGACTGACTCCATTGTGTTTCCGTGTCTTCCATCCTGAGTCCCCAGTGCCTGCTCAAAACCTGCAACTTCCCAGTTCCAAAAGAACCATGCCCAGTGACCTATGGAACAGGACCTTTGACCCTTCCTCAGCCAATCAGCTAGGGTCACGACCATCACCCCTCCCACTGCCCCTAGACTCCTTTAAAACTATTGTGTTTTTGGAATGGTCTCTCTCCCTCTCCCTCTCTCTCTCTCTCTCTCTCTCTCTCTCTCTCTCTCTCTCTCTCTCTCTCTCTCTCTCGACTCACTGCTGCGACTCACCGCTGCGTCGGTGCGGTAGGAGATTGAGCTCGAGCTAGCTCGAATAAAGGCTCTTTGTTCTTTCGTTGGACTCAGCTCCCTGGTGGTTTTTGGGGTCCCCGAATTCTGGGCATAACATATGGGGGCTCATCCGGGATACCCCAAAACCCCCGAGGGACTCCCGACCCGAAGAGCCTGACTGACCATGGTCAATGTCTGTTTGTTGTCTGTCTCTTCTGTGTGAACTCAACTTCTGGTAAGGCCCAATAGGGTCTAAGTGGACGCACGGGTGGACCAGGGCCGGAGGATTCGGAAGACGTTCCAATCCTCCGTCTGGAGGGACGTGGAATCCCCTCACTCTGGAGGGATGTGGAATCTCCTCAAAGGTCTGGGACGAGGCGGGTCGCTCCCGCTGGTCGGCATGAAGCCATCATCTGGTTTTCGGTTTTGCTTCCGCGGAATTGGAGGATTGTTTCTAGGGGCCCTCTGTCTGTTTTTGTGTTTTTCTGTGTCGTTTTGTGACTGTGTGAGCTCATTTTCTGAAGGACCGGCAAAGGACCTAGGCGGACGCGCTGGAGGGTCGCTGGTCGGGAGTGCAGGGAGACGTCCCTCACCCTGTCGGGAGGTTTCCACCAAAAGCCTGAAGGGGCTGCTTGTGAGGGAAGCCGTCAGGATTGTTTCTAGGGGCACTGTCTGTTTTTGTGTTTTTTGTGTGTGTCATTTTGTGGACTTACTGGATGGGACAGACTCAAACTACTCCTTTAAGTATTATGACTGATCATTTTAAAGATGTTAAGGACCGAGCTAATAACCTCAGTGTAGAGGTCTGGAAGGGTCAATGGCAGGTTTTTTGTTCTAGGGAATGGCCAACTTTCAATGTTGGATGGCCGCCAGAGGGAACCTTCGACCTCCCCACTATCCATCTCTGAGTCAGAGATGTCTTCAGCCGACCTAAGATGGGTCACCCTGGTCAACTCCCGTACATCATTACTTGGCAGAACCTTGTAGAGGACCCACCCTCTTGGCTTAAACCCTTTCTGCCCCCTGCACCTTCCGGAAATTAAACCCATTTTTGCTTTGCAGGGGACGGAGAGGAAAAAGGATGAGAAAGGTCCTATCCAGCCTTCAGCACCTCCCTACCCTGTCCTACAAGGGGGGACTGAAGAAGGATTAATCTTTCCTCCTCCATATGTGCCCTCCAGGGTTCCAGAGGAACTCCAGCCTCCCCTCAGGGGGAGGCGGAAGCTGTTCCAAGAATGGGAGGCAGGAATGCTCTGGTGGGAAGCCCGCCCTTTACCAGACAAAGGGCTCAGAGGGAGCAGTCTGCCCCTGCCACCGACTCAACTATTCTGCCTCTGCGAACCACCGGTCCCCCAGATGCAGAGGGAAATCAGCCCTATCACTATTGGCCCTTCGCCACTATAATTGGAAAACTCAGAATCCTAAGTTTTCAGAAAAACTGGCAGGGCTTATTGATTTATTAGATTCTGTTCTCTTTACCCATCAGCCCACATGGGACGACTGTTAGCAGCTTTTGCAGGTCCTGTTCACGACCGAGGAGAGGAAAAGAATCCTCAATGAGGCCCGAAAACTAGTTCCGGGTGCAGACGGGAATCCCAGCACCAACCAGGCTCAGATAGATAACTCCTAACCCCTTAACTCAGTCCAAGTGAGATTTTAATACGGCAGAAGGTAAGGAGAGGCTCCGGGTCTACCGCCAGACTCTAATGGGGGTTCTCCGAATGGCTGCTAGGAAGCCAACCAATCTGGCCAAGGTAGGGAACGTACATCAAGGAAAGGATGAGTCCCCAGCAGCCTTTTTAGAACAAATCATGGAGGCATTCCATACCAATACCCCTATGGATCCAGAGGCTCCAGAAAGTAAGGCAGCTGTTATCATGGCCTTTGTAAATCAATCGGCCGCAGACATCAGAAGGAAATTACAGAAAATAGATAGACTGGGAGAAAAAAGTCTGCAGGATTTGCTGGTAATAGCCGAAAAAGTATACAACAACCGGGAGCCTCTGAGGATAGGCAGGCTCACACCATGGCGGCTGCCAGCAGCAAACAGACCCAAGACCTGGTCAGAATACTACTAGCTACCACTGCCGACTCCCCCAAGAAACGAGACCGCCGTCTCCGGCAACTGGCTGATGACTCAGAAGTAAGTAAAGGAACCACCAGAGGTGGGGGGAAGCAGAGGCTGCAGAAAGATCAGTGTGCATACTGCAAAGAGATAGGGCATTGGGCCCAAGAATGTCCGAAAAGGCCGCTGGGAAGAGAAGCAAGGCTAATGGAGTAAAAGTCTTAGAGCTAGGTGAACTAAGTGATTAGGGGAGTCGGGGTTCGGACACTCTCCCTGAGCCAAGGGTAGCTCTTAAAGTGGAGGGGACCCCTGTTGACTTCTTGTCGACATCGGAGCACAACATTCAGTCCTACGCACCCCACGAGGAAAGTTAGCCAGCGAGAAGTCCTGGGTACTTTCAGACAAGGGGGGCCTCAGGTCACTGATGGCAAGGGCCACCCCATACAGGTCCTAACCATGAAACTAGAGGATGGACTTTAGGACCATGTAAAATTCTTTTCTCTACCCTGTGTGCTTCATTCTGCCTTCAGGCTGCTTTAGTCTGCCTTCAGGCCCCTAGGCTGCACCCATCCTGTCCTCCCTTCCCCCTCCTTCCATTTCTGCCACCGCCTGGGGTGGCCTAGGGTGGAGCCTAGGTCTCTGGCTCTTCAATGCCTCAGGTAGCATCCCGCTCCCCCCACTCCCACACTGTCGAAAGGAAAAAAACCGCATCTTTAAATTTTAAATTTCCTCATTGGTTCCATGGAGAGAAACTTAACAATGGTAAACTTTTAAGGGGACATAGATAAAATATTGTTAAGATAGATACTAAGTAAGGTTGAGATGAATGGGATTTTAAAAATACACTGGTATAAAGTTGAAATTCTGCTTTTCTCTCCATTTAAAACACAAAGTTTTCTGGGACTACTCTGCTCTTGATAAGATAATGTGAACAAAGGTTTTTTTCTCTCTTTTCTACGGGAAAACCAAAGCTTTAGGTTTCATCTTTATCAGTTCTATAATTGCTCAGTAAAAACATATCAATGTTAAAGGAGCTAGGTTTTGCTAACAGCTATATGATGCTATACATTGGCTGTTGGGATCTTTTACTGCCACCTTTGGTCAAATAAATAAGAGTTTTAAGATTTGTGATGATCTGTAATTGTTGGGCTAGGGCAGAGGGAAGGCTCCACACAATGGAAACTGACCCAAGATGGCCGACATTCCCGCCAAAAACCCTGAAGAAGGGACTGCAAGATGGCCGACATTCCCGCCAAAACCACAAAGGAGACAATGGAAACTGATCTAAGATGGCCGACATTCCCGCCAAAACCACAAAGGAGGGACACGTCACTCTCAGAAATCCGATACCTAACAGGGACCTAAACCTCCACCCCAAACTCCGGCAGACCAATAGGACCTTGGCAAGCAGACAGAATCTCCAAAAAAAAAAAAGAAAGAATTATGTAGCCAACTTCAGCGTCAAACCCCTTAAAAACCCCTAACCCCAATCTCAGGGGCGACTTCCCCGACTCCTCTCTTGCGAGTCGTGGAAACTCGCCCGAGGGTGCTTGCAATAAAGTGTACTCTCAGACCTCACTTTGCCTTGGCAGTCTTACTGTTATCCATCAGCGACTCGTAACCTTACATAATCCTATTAGGATGTGCTTTATAATGACTTCCTAAGGTTTTAACAAACTTCCCAGGATTGAAATAGTAAATGAAACATATTTGGTGTTTAAACAAATTTAAGTTTGATGGATCTGTCTTTAAAGTTATCAGCATTAAACATAAAACTTTATTCTACTAAGGTTTACTGAAGGTCAAACAAGCTCATGTTATCTCTGTTCCAATTTGTCAGCAAAAGGAAGCCTGAAAGCGATGGTTAACTTGGTCTGCCTCATAGTTTTTTTGGGTAAATGTTAAGATAGCTTTCAAAGTCCTTGGTAACCTAAGTGTTAAGAGTTTGGCGTGTATGAGAACTTGAAATTGAAATCATTGGCTATCTAACGAGATAAGAAGCTGAAGCACTAATTACTAGACGTAGATTTGTGCTTTGGACCTGTTGCAAAAAACTAAGGATATTTGGAACTGTTGAAAACCATGCTTTGTGCTTAATCGATTCATAAGTATGCCATCTAGCAAATTCTGATATAACATAGAGTTCACAATTGGTTACTACTTAGTTTTCACTGAAGACTAACGTTTCTAGCAGTTAAAGTACTGGGAAGTGTATTTAAGACTGATGGAAATAAGGAAAACAACTCTGTAGGTAAGAAAGTAGGAGATATGAAATAAAGATTAAAAAAATAGAAATATACTTTTGGTGAAGGTAAAAGAAAGTAATTTTGTCCTAAACAAGACTGGTTATTTGGAGAAAAATGGCTTCGGACAAAATCTAAATGCCAAAGACAAATTGTAGAAGGTTCATGAAGGAAAAACCTTTAAAAAGGAATATTATGTGTGGTCAGGACAGACTAAGGTTAAAAGACATGGATTTTAAAAGTACACAAGATTGTACTTTTATCAAGTGGTAAAAATTCCTCCTCCTTTGATCCAAAGGCTGGAAAAAAATGGTGGCAATATCATGATTCCCCTAGATCGGGAAGGTTGCCCTAGATTTGCCTTTAGCCTGCCTTCTGAGAACATTACGTGGCCTTTTCAGAGGTAGCAATGGAAAGGTTTGCCTCAGGGCATGAAAAATAGCCCCACCCTATGTCAAAAGGTTTGTGGATCAAGCTTTAATTAGGCTTTTAATGCAGGCTTTTAATGAGGCTTAACACGAGGCACCTTTAAATGGTTGCATCTGCCCTCTACACTTAGAAAGATAGTTACATCCTATCCGGCACTGCTGGCTACTTTACTAACAAAGGGGGCAAAGCTAGTAATTGCCTATAGCAAAGGTCAATTGGAACCCTAGAGGCCTGAGGCCTAATGATCTTTGGCAGATGGATGTTACTCATGTTCTATCTTTTGGTAAACTTTCCTATGTGCATGTGTGTGTGGATACCTTTTCTCATGTTATTGCCTTGGCACATAGAGGAGAGGCCTTTAAGGATGTGATCCAGCACCTTTGTCTATGCTTTTCCTACTTGGGAATTCCCAGGGCAATCAAAACGGACAATGCCCCCTGCTTATACACCAGCTGCCTTCAAAAGACTAAACAGGATGTAGTGTTAACCTGGGGGCGAGGGTATGCTTGTGTATTTCCACAGGACGTGGACTCCCCTCTGTAGATTCCTGATAGATTGGTACAGCCCTATGTCCAGCCTCCCTAAGCCACTGCCATCTCCTCCGGTTCTTCAAAGGATGACCCAAAGGGAGATGCAGAAACGCTCTTTGAAACATCACTCCGACGCCTCCACTGCCCTCTACGTACCGGAGATGGAGGATAACGCTCTCCAGGGCCCTGAGCAAGCTCTCTTTGCAAGAACAATCCGCCTTGTTGTTGAGAGTCAAGGGACCCCCTTGACCCCTGCGACGTTTTCTCTATGTTGTTTCGGCCTGTGTCCAGGCCTCATATGTTCTTTTGTACTTTAGTTTTACTTCTGGGAAATTTAGGGTAGAAATTAACGAGGTTATATTTCTTATTCCGATTGTGTTTTATCTAACTGCATTAGTACAAGTCATCCAGGAGATCAGTGATGCTCTCATGTGACCTAAAAGTGGGTTTGTTACTCTTTTGTGTTTTAATAAGACTGAACATTCCTGGGATAAAGTATAGAAACACATACTGGGGGTCTGGATAATAATCTTTCTAACTTTGTTCATCATTTTTTTGTTTCCATGATGATCAATATCAGTTTCCATTCTAATATTGTTATCTCTAGAATTTTAAGGGGCAGCATAAAATATATTTCAACAGGAAAAGGAGAGATGTTGGAGACCATAAGATACTGGCCCTGGTAACACTACCTAAGGAAAAGACTCAGGCCCATAAGGCAGTGCCCTAGACCGGGACCCTCATCGGTGGATGGGGATGCCTTGAAGCAAATGCCAGGTTGTAATACGACAAGAACATAATGGCTGGTCTGACTCTGAAGGAGGGCCGGTTAGCCAATGACAGGTAAGACTCCTCATAGGAGGGGCGACCTAAGACAGGCACGGTCGGGTAAGAGTCACCAGGACACCTGGCTATAGGGTCACTGGGCCTCTGTGTCGATTTGTGATTTATCCTAATATTCTCCTGAAGAAGACGGGCCATAGAAAAATAAGAGTGGCTCCAGAGCTTCTTCCCCTATTAAACCAGCACATGCTGCCATACTTGAGAATCATGGAAATAAAATCTCTGAAGAGTTTAGAATGTATTTTAATCTATTTAGACTGATGCCAGACCCTCAGGAATGTGATTATTGCTGTGGGTTTCGAGTCAGGACTGGTAAGAAATTGAGGCTAGATAACTTCTTGTTGGCTTAACTATGATGAGTGGAGCTAATTAACTCTGGCTAGCCTACCTCGGGATAAAGATGGCATCGCGACCTGGGTCCATACACCCATGTTCGGCTGCTGGACCCCTCGTCATCCTACTTCTGTTACTAACCCTCCGGCCCTGTATCATCAACAGGCTGGTCCAGTTTGTCAGGGATCACGTGGGGGCCATCCAATTGATGGTCCTCCGTGCGCAATGCAAGTCCCTAGTAATAGAAGAGGGCAAGATAGAAAAGCAGCTGGACCCATGATTGGGTCCATAAGCCACATGACAAGGGGGGAATGTAAGGGCAAACTGGGACTGACTCCATTGTGTTTCCGTGTCTTCCCCCCGAGTCCCCAGTGCCTGCTCAAAACCTGCAACTTCCCGGTTCCAAAAGAACCACGCCCAGTGACCTATGGAACAGGACCTTTGACCCTTCTTCAGCCAATCAGCTAGGGTCACGACCATTACCCCTCCCACTGCTCCTAGACCCCTTTAAAACTATTGTGTTTTTGGAATTGGCCCTCTCTCTCTCGACCCCCCGCTGCGTTGGTGCGGTAGGAGATTGAGCTCCAGCTAGCTCGAATAAAGGCTCTTTGTTCTTGCATCAGACTCGGCTCCCTGGTGGTTTTTGGGGTCCCCGAATTCTGGGCATAACAGAACCAATCTGCAACTCCAGAGGCTCCAGGAGACTTCTCACCTGCTTTAGAAGCTGACTAATCTACACATGGCAGAACCTTGAGGAATCCACCGCCCGGTGAACCAAAAGACTGTCCTTCTTTTCTATAGATTTCCTTAATGTGATGCACTGTCACGCCTAGTTTCTCACTGTTATTGTGACTCTTGTTCTACTTTTTTCCATAGGGTTGGCCGAGGCCGCCCTGGCCAACTTGGAAATGTGATGAGTGTTTCTGTTAACACTCACCTTCCTTTTGTGGATAGGATACTTTGTTGGTACCAACATGGGAAAACGATGGCCATTAGAGACTAGAAAATTAGATCCCCACAAACCCTTACAGTAAAACAAAATACCCCAGTCCTACTCTTGGGGGTTGGCTTCTCAAAAGCTCAATTATTGGGAAAAATGGTCTTGCCTAGTGGGAAAAAAAGTTCACCATTGTCTGTTAAAAAACTTAACTTGCCTAGGCCAAAGATTTTATAACTCAACTGCCCAGAAAACCCAATGGTGGGGGACCCCAGATCACCTCGAGCCAGATCCCCACCTCTTGTCTAACTTCTCTCATCTCTGAGAGGCCTGAGACAATGTCAACACAGCCATCAAATGGCAGGTCCCAGGTCGACTGTACTAGATATGTGGAGGGACAGCCGATGCAGTACTTCCCTCAGTCTGGTCAGGGTCATGTGTGCTGGAAACTATTCGTCCATCTTTCTTCCTGCTCCCACCTGCCAGAGGAAAACTTTTGGGAGTCCAAGTGTATAGGGACAGGGAGACTCGAAAAGGCAGTGTGCCTTATAAATTAACAATTAAAAAGATAATAAATGGCCTCCCGAGTGTATAATGCAATATTATGATCCTGTCGCCTGGGCAGAGGATGGGTATTGGGGCTACTACACTCCCATTTACATGCTAAACGGCATAAGTAGACTACAAGCAGTTGTAAAAATTATAACCAATGAAACTACCAGAGCTCTGAACTTAATAGCCAACCAACAAACCAAAATGTACAATGCCATCTATCAAAATTGTTTGCCCTTAGATTGCACGCTTGCTTGCTTCTGAGAGAGGTGTTTGTGGAAAATTTAACCTGAACAACTGCTGCCTACAGATAGATGATGAGGAAAAAGTCATAGAGGAGATCAAATAAAACAGGCCGCTCATGTCCCAGTCCAAACCTGGAACAGTTGGAACCCCGGGGAGTTATTTGCTGGATGGTTTTCAACTCTTGGGGGGGGGGCCAAGAGGGTGAGGGGGGGAGGGGGGGGAGAGGGGGGGAAGAGGGGGAGATACAAAATTCCCATGGGAATTATCCTAATTTTAGGAGGGTGCTTAACCTTACCCTGGCTACCTCACCTGGGTGTATGGTCTGCCTCCAGTCTCATTGAGGCCATAATTAAAAAAAAAAAAAAAAAAAGGCCACTCATGTAATGATGTTATAAAAATATAAACCTCTAAACCAAGATGATGCTCTTTGACCCTAAATAGAGGGGTCCAAGTATCAAAGGGGGGAATGTGGTAGTGTCCCTTCCCTAAAGAAAATAAAAACCTCAAGGCAACCTTTCTATTTGCATATGTGACAACATCTCTCACGACCTTGTAAGATGAGACCACTTAATCAGACTGCATATTTGTGTGTTATCATTTATGGGAGACAAAGAAGTAAAAATATATATGAAAAAAAAAAAAAAAACACCACGTGGTGTTCCGGGCTCAGCTCTTTGGGTACAAACCGAACTGAGTGGTGCCTGCAGGGTATAAAGTTGCCTCCTGAAAAGAAAAACCTCGGTGTCACGACTCTGTTCATGAATCCTGCTGCAGGGGGAGAGTACGGGAAAAGCACCCCTCACAATAGCAGCGGGAGAGAAAGTGGAAAAGTGGAAACACCTGCAGGGACTAAACTAAAAAGGGAGAAAGGAGAGGGTTTAAGTTCTATTAAGACTATTAATGGGGAGCACAGAGCCTGAAACTCTGCATTTCAAATACCTGGTGGTGCTCTGGTGGGAAGGCGAATTCCCAGGAGTAGAGTGGGTCCAGGAGGTCCTCGGGCCACGCATGGTTTTCCATTATCCCGGAAATGCTGCTGCTACATGATTGTGTGAACTTTTTCTGGGGCGGGCTGGCACCCAGCTGCAGTCTCTGGACATCGGCAGTAGCACAGTCCCCCGAACATTCCTGATGCGGCCAACATCCGGCCATTGCTCGCTGAGACCCTCCCCCAGAGGATCTGAGCTGGTCAAAGCCGCAGTCCCTCAGAAGTGAGAGGTCGTGAAAGAAAGCTGCAGCTGAGACAAAACTCAGGAGGGAGGTGCCGCCTGGCAACCTGACGGCGAGGTCACGAACAGTATAAAAGTGGGGAGTGGATGGAAACCGGTGACAAAGGACGGGTGAAGAATTCCTGGTTGGAAAGAGCACAGAGCTCTGATACTAGAGACTGGGTACCTCGGTGACGCCATTTTCACCACGCCAGCGCATGCGCATACACACCTACTGGCACCACAACAATCCAGCTGAATAAGCTAAGCAGCGCCATCTAGTGGAGAATGGAGCCATTACACTAAGCCCTATAACTGGGCCAACCTCGTTCTTCAAGAACACCACAAGTCTCTTCACCTGCTTACTTTACAGACTATAAAGTGCTTCATAGTTTGACTTCTAGGGGAAAACGATGTAATTCAATGTTTTCCTGGATGTTTGCTTTTCCATCTATTCAATTTTCTTCTTTTTTCCCCTTTCTTTTCTTTTCTTGAATACAGAAAGAAAAAATTTATTTGTATTTTCAATTTTTATTAAAAATATTTTCTTTATTTTTTATACTAAATTTTTTACTTTTTTGTAAATTTTTAAATTTTATTTTACTTCCATCATTTCAAGTTATTCTATTTCATTGTATTCATTTTCTCAAATTTTCAAACACTTTCTTTTTTTCCCCTTTTTCTCTAATAAATCAAGCTCCTTTCAAATTTTTTTTAACGTTTATTTAGTTTTGAGAGACATAGAGACAGAGCATGAACAGGGGAAGGGCAGAGAGAGAGGGAGACACAGAATCCGAAGCAGGCTCCAGGCTCTGAGCCGTCAGCACAGAGCCCGATGTGGGCCTCTAACTCATGAACCATGAGATCATGACCTGAGCCTAAGTCGGCCACTTAACCGACTGAGCCACCCAGGCGCCCCCAAGCTCCTTTCAATAACCAGACCAAAACACACCTAGGAACTAGCATAATTTATTTGATTGTGTGTTTGTGTGTGTGTGTGTTTGTGTTGTTTTAAATTTTTTAATTTTAATTTTTCTCTTTTTTCTCTAATCAGTCAAGATCCTTTCAATAACCAGACCAAAACACACCTCAGATCTACCATCATTATTTGATTTTTGTGTGTGTGTTGTTTTCAATATTTTAATTTTAATTTTTTACCTTTTTCTCTAATCAAACTCCTTTCAATAACCAGTTAGACCAAAACACGCCTCAGATAGAGCATCATTTATTTGATTTTTTTGCTGTGTGTTGTTTTTAATCTTTTTATTCATTTTTTACCTTATTAATTCCTTTTCTTCCTTCAAAATGATGAAATGAAGGAATTCGCCGCAAAAGAATGAGCGGAAAGAAACGACAGCCAGGGACTTAACCAACACAGATACAAGCAAAGTGTCTGAACCAGAATGTAGACTCATGATAATAAGAATAGTAGCTGGGGTCGAAAATAGATCAGAATCCCTCTGTATGGAGATAAAAGAAGTAAAAGCTAGTCAGGATGAAATAAAAAATGCTATAACTGATCTCCAATCTTGAAAGGATATCATGACAGCAATGATTGGTGAGGCAGAGCAGCGAATCACCAATATAAAGGACAAGCTTATGGAGAATAATGAAGTAGAAAAAAAGAGGGAGACTAAAGCAAAAGAGCATGCTTTAAGACTAAGAGAAATCAGTGACTCATTAAAAAGGCACAACATCAGAATCATAGGGGTCCCAGAAGATGAAGAGAGAGAAAAAGGGGTAGAAAGATTATATAAGCAAATCATAGTGGAAAACTTTTCTAACCTGGGGAAAGTCACAGACATCAAAATCCAGGAAGTACAGAGGACTCCCACAGAATTCAACAAAAACTGACCATCAACAAGGCATATCATAGTCAAATTCATAAAAAACTCAGGCAAGGAAAGAATCCTGAAAGCAGCAAGCGAAAAAAGTCCTTAACCTACAAAGGAAGACAAATCAGGTTTGTAGCAGACCTATCCACAGAAACTAGGCAGGCCAGAAAGGAGTGGCAAGATATATTCAATGTGCTGAATTGGAAAAATATGCAGCCAAGAATTCTGTATCTAGCAAGGTTGTCACTCAAAATAAAGGAGATATTAACAGTTTCCCAGACACACAAAAATTAAAGGAGTTCGTAATCACTGAACAAACCCTGGAAGAAATTCTAAGGGGGACTCTCTGAAGGGAGAAAAGGTGGAAAAAAAAAAAAGACCAAAAGCAACTCAGACTAGAAAGCATCAGAGAACGCCATCAGAAACTCCAACTTTACAAGAAACATAATGGCAATAAACTCATATCTTTCGGTACTCACTCTAAATGTCAATGGACTAAGTGCTCCAGTCAAAAGACATAGGGTGACAGAATGGATAAGAAAACAAGATCCATCTATATGCTGTTTACAAGAGACCCACTTTAGACCTAAAGACACCTTCAGATTGAAAGTAAGGAGATGGAGAACCATCTATTGCATGATATTGGTCACCGAAAGAAAGCCAGAGTAGCCATACTTATGGTCACCAAAAGGAAGCCAGAATAACCATACTTATTTAAGAAATCTACACTTTAAAATAAAGACTGTACCAAGAGATGAGGAAGGACATTATATCATAATTAAGGGGCCTATCCAAGAATACACAACAATTGTAAACATTTGTGCTCTAAATGTGGAACACTCAAATATATAAATCAATCACAAACATAAGGAAACTCATTGATAATAATAGTAGGGGAGTTTATACCACACTTATAGCAATGGACAGATCATCTAAGCAGGAAACCAACAAGGAAACAATAGCTTTGAATGACACACTGGACCAGATGGACCAAACAGATATTTCAGAATATTTTGTCCTAAAGCAGCAGAATATACATTCTTCTCCAGCGCACATGGAACATTCTCCAGAATAGATCACATACTGGGACCCAAATCAGCCCTCAACAAGTACAAAAAGATCAAGATCATACCATGCATTTTTCCAACCACAATGCTATGAAACTCGAAATCAACCACAAGAAAAAAAATTGGAAAGGTAACAATTACTTGGAGACTAAAGACCATCCTACTAAAGAATGAACGGGCCAACCAAGAAGTTAAAGAGGAAATTAAAAAGTACACTGAAGCCAATGAAAATGATGACACCGCAGCCCCAAACCTGGGACGCAGCAAAGGTGGTCATAAGAGGGAAGTACATAGCAATCCAGGCTTTCCTAAAGAAGGAAGAAAGGTCTCAGATACACGACCTAACCTTACACCTCAAAGAGCTGGAAACCTAACAGTAAACAAAATGCAAAACCAGCAGAAGACAGGAAAAATAAAGATTAGAGCAAAAATCAATGCTATCAAAAAAAAAAAAAAAGTAGAACAGATTAATGAAACCAAAAGCTGGTGCTTTGAAAGAATTTACAAAATTGATAAACCAATAGCCAGTTTGATCAAAAAGAAAAAGGAAAGGACCCAATTAAATAAAATCAAGAATGAAAGAAGAGAGATCACAACCAACACAGCAGAAATAAAAACAATAATAAGAGAATATTATAAGCAATTATATGCCAATAAAATGGGCAATTTGGAAGATGTGGACAAATTCCTAGAAACATATAAACTACCAAAACCGAAACAGGAAGAAATAGAAAATTTGAACAGACCCATAACCAGTAAAGAAATCAAATTAGGAATCGAAAATCTCTCAAAAAACAAGAGTCTAGGGCTAGATGGTTTTCCAGGGGAATTCTACCAAACATTTAAGGAAGAGTTAACACCTATTCTCTTGAATCTGTTCCAAAAAATAGAGTGGAAGGAAAACTTCCAAACTCTTTCTATGAAGACAGCATTACTTTGATTCCAAAACCAGAAAAAGACCCCAGTAACAAGTAGAACTATAGACCAATTTCCCTGACAAACATGCATGCAAAAATCCTCAACAAGATATTAGCCAACTGGATCCAATAATATTCGAAAAAAATATTTGCCACGACCAAGTGGGATTTATACCTGGTATGCAGGGCTAGTTCAATATCCACAAAACAATCAATGTGATTCATCACATCAATAAAAGAAAGGACAAGAACCACATGATCCTCGCAATAGATGCAGAGAAAGCTTTTGACAAAATACAGCACTGTTTCTTGATAAAAACCCTTAAGAAAGTAGGGATAGAAGGATCATACCTCGAGATCATAAATGCATATATGAAAGACCCAAAGCTAACATCATTCTCAATGGGGAAAAACTGAAAGCTTTCCCTCTAAGGTCAGGAACAAGACAGGGATGTCCACTCTCACCATCGTTATTCAACATAGTATTGGAAGTGTTAGCCTCAGCAATCAGACAACACAAAGAAATAAAAGGCATCCAAATTGACCAGGAAGAGGTTGAACTTTCACTCTTTGCAGATGACATGATACTCTATATGGAAAACCCAAAAGATTCCACCAAAAAACTGCTAGAACTGATCCATGAATTCAGCAAAGTGGCAGGATATAAAATCAATGCACAGAAATTGGTTTGCATTTGTATACACCAACAATGAAGAGACAGAAAGAGAAATCAAGGAATCGATCCAACTTACAATTGCACCAAAAACCATAAAATACCTAGGAATAAATCTAACCAAAGAGGTGAAAAATCTATACACTGAAAACTATAGAATGCTTATGAAAGAAACTGAAAAAGACACAAAGAAATGGAAAAATATTCCATGCTCCTGGATAGGAAGAACAAATATTGTAAGATGTCAATACTACCCAAAGCAATCTACCCACTCAATGCAAACCCTATCAGAACAACACCAGCAGTCTTCACAGAGTTAGAGCAAACAATCCTAAAATTTGCATAGAACCAGAAAAGACCCCAAATAGCCAAAGTAATCTTGAAAAAGAAAAACAAAGCAGGAGGCATCACAATCTCAGACTTCAAGCTATATTACAAAGATGTAATCATGAAGACAGTATGGTACTGGCACAAGAACAGACCCTCAGATCAATGGAACAAAATAGAGAACCCAGACATGGACCCACAAACATATCGCCAACTAATCTTGACAAAGCAGGAAAGACTATTCAATGGAATTAAGACAGTCTCTTCAGCAAGTGGTGCTGGGGAAACTGGACAGCGACATGCAGAAAAATGAACCTGGACCACTTTCTTACACCATACACACAAAAAAACACTCGGAATGGATGAAAGACCTAAACATAAGACAGGAAGCCATCAAAATCCTCAAGGAGAAAGCAGGGAAGAACCTCTTGGATCTTGGCTGCAGCAACTTCTTACTCAATACATCTCCTGAGGCAAGGGAAACAAAAGCAAAAATGAACAATAGGGACCTCATCAAAATAAAAAGCTTCTGCACAGTGAAGGAAACAATCAGCAAAACTAAAAGGCAACCAACAGAATGGGAGAAGATATTTGAAAATGACATATGAGATACAGAATTAGTATCCAAAATCTGTAAAGACCTTATCAGACTCAATGCCCAAAACACAAATAATCCAGTGAAGAAATGGGCTAAAGACATGAACAGACACTTCTCCAAAGAAGGCATCCAGATGGCCAACTGACACATGAAAAAATGCTAAAATCTTAACTATCACTCATCATCAGGGAAATAAAATCAAAACCACAATGAGATACCACCTCACACCTGTCAGAATGGCTAACATGAACAACTCAGGCAAAAACAAATGTTGGTGAGGATGTGGAGAAAGACGACATTTTTTGCACTGATGGTGGGAATGCAAACTGGTACAGCCACTCTGGAAAACAGTAGGGAGTTTCCTCAAAAAATTAAAAATATAACTACCCTACGGCCCAGCAATTGCACTACTAGATATTTATCCAATGGATACAGGTATGCTTTTTTGAAGGGGCATATGCACCCCAACTTTTATAGTAGCACTACCAACAATAGCCAAAGTATGGAAAGAGCCCAAATGTCCATTGACGGGTGAATGGATAAAGAAGGTGTGGCATATATAAACAACGGAGTATTACTTGGCAATCAAAAAGAATGAAATCTTGCCATTTGCAACTACATGGATGCAACTAGAGGGTATTATGCTAAGTGACATTAGTCAGTCTGAGAAAGACGAATATCAGATGACTTACATGAGTACTTGAAGATACAAAACAGATGAACAGAAGGGAAGGGAAGGGAAGCAAAGATAATATAAAAACAGGGAGGGGGACAAAAACATAAGAAACTCTTAAATATAGAGAGCAAACAGAGGGTTACTGGAGGGTTCTTGGGAGGGAGGATGGGCTAAATGGGTAAGGGGCATTAAGGAATCTACACCTGAAATCATTGTTGCACTATTTGCTAACTAACTTGGATGTAAATTTAAAAAAATTCATTAAATAAAAATTAAGGAAAAAAAAAGAAAATCCAGAAATAAACACACAATTATAGGGTCAATTACTCTTTGAAAAAGCTAGATATAACTTCCAATGGGAAAAAGAAAGTCTCTCCAACAAATGGAGTAGGGAAAAGTGGACAGCAACATGCAAAAGAATGAAACTGAACTACTTTCTTACACCATACACAAAAATAAATTCAAAATGGATTAAAGATCAAAATATGAGACTTGAAACCATAAAAATCCTAGAAGAGAACACAGGCAGTAACTTCTTTGACATTGCCCATAGCAACTTCTTTCTAAATATGTCTCCTGGTGCAAGGGAAACAAAAGCAAATTAAAGTATTGGGACTACATCAAAATAAAAAGCTCCTGCACAGAAAAGGAAACAATCAACAAAAATAAATGGTAACCTGCAGAATTGAAGATACTTGCAAATGAAATATCTGATAAAGGATTTGTGTCAGGAGCCATCTTGGTTGGCTCACAGGTTGAGACATTTCCCTGGGTGGAAAAGGCAGATGTTGCAAGGTCTCCTGTCAACCAACTGGTCCCAATACTATGTCCTTCTAATAACCTTTCAGGCCTGGATCTCTTGAACTGCTCTGGGTGGCCTCAAGGGATGTAATGCCATTTTGTTTTATGGCATTCGAGTAAAAAAGGGGACCTGGAGTGTGATGCATTGATGGATAATATCTGAATGAGATTGTGTAAATTCACTCATTCATAAGCAAAGGAACTTAGACAAGCATTAGGAATTATATCTTTACCAGGTGAGTTACACCTCCCCCATTGTAGTTAGAAAACTAGGCAGAATGACTCCTAACCTATCTATAGGTAATTAGCATAGGCCTTAAGGTAACAATGTATGCACCATCTGCTTACTCAAGAATACAATAACAACCCTGCTTTCTTCATAAGCATCCTATTCTCTCCCTCTGCCTTAAATTTATATGCTAATTAACTAGAAAAACAACATGCAAGATTGAGGAAATTGCCTCTTTGCTGATAAAAACACATTGTTCCTAAAGATATCAAACTATGCTTACTGATGTAATGTCACGAAAGTACTCTTTGATTTAATGTCATCTACTACCTTTAAATAAAGACACTGAGACCAGCAGAGCAGAGATGCCAGAGTTGCCAGAGATGCCTGCTTGGTGATCAGACTACATTTCGTGGCTCTCTCATTACTTTCACCAACACCATCCATCCTTCAGGGACCTCTGGACTCTCTGGAACTGGACTCTGGCAGATTAGTATGCAAAATATATAAATAACTTGTCAAACTCAACACCCGAAAAATAAATCATTCAGTTTAAAAATGGGCAAAAGACGCAAATAGACATTTCAAAACTTTAAAAAAATGTATATTTATTTATTTTGATGGGGAGAGGCAGAGAGAGAGGGAGGGAGAGAATCCCAAGCAGGCTTCACACTGTCAATACAGAGCCTGACATGGGACTTGATCTCACGAACCATGAGATCACGACCTGAGTCAAATTCAAGAGTTGGACATTAAACCAGCTGAGTCACCCAGGCATCCCAAATAGACATTTTTCCAGAGAAGACATACAGATGGTCAACAGATACATCAAAAGATGCTCATCATAACTTATCATCAGGGAAATGCACCTTAAAACTACAATGAGATATCACTCCACACCTTTCAGAATGGCTACAATCACCAACATAAAAAACAACAGGTGTTGGCAAGGATGTAGAGAAAGGGGATCCTTCTTGCACTATTGGTGAGAATGCCAACTGGTGCAGCCGCTCTACGACACAGTATGGAGATGCCTCAAAAAGTTAAAAATAGAACTACCCTGTGATCCAACAATTACACTACTAGATATTTACCCAAATAATACAAAAAAACAATTTGAAGGGATACATGCACGCCAATGTTTATAGCAGTATTATCAACAATAGCCAGACTATGGAAAGAACCCAAATGTCCATTGACTGATGAATGGATAAAGAAGATGTCGGAGATTATATTTACATATAACTGACTGAGCCACCCAGGTGCCCCAAGAGAAAGACTCTTAACTGTAGAGAACAAAACTATGGTTACCAGAGGGAAGGTGGGTGGGGGGATGGGTGAGATAGGTGATGGGGATTAAGGAGTGCATTTGTTGTGTTGAGCAGTGGGTACTGCATGGAAGTATTGACTCACTGCATTGTATACCATCTGAAGCTAATATTACACTGTAAGTTAACTACCTGGAAGTTAAATAAAAACTAAAAAAGTTTTTTAAACTTTGTATTTATTTTTGAGAGAGAGAGAGAGACAGAGCATGAGCAGGGGAGGGGTAGAGAGAGGAAGACACAGAATCTGAAGCAGGCCCCAGGCTCTGAGCTGTCCTCACAGAGCCCAACGTGGGGCTGGAACTCACGAACTACGAGATCATGTCCTGAGCTGAAGTTGGACACAACCAACTGAGTCACCCAGGCACCCCTAAATAAAAACTTTTAAAAATAAATAAATAGGGGTTCATGGGTGATTCAGTCGGTTGAGCATCTGACTCTTGATTTCGGCTCAGGTCACCATCCCAGGGTCATGGAATAGAGCCCCATGTTGGGCTCCATATTGAGAACGGAGACTGCTTGGGATTCTCTTTCTCTCCCTCTGCCCCTCTCCCTCCCTCACTCTCTTTCTCTAAAAACAAACCAAAAAGGAAATCAGAAGAAAAGGAAAATTGTAAACTAGAAAAAATTAATACAACACAACATGGAAATGAATTAATAAAAATTATAATTAAAAAAACTCCTAGTGCTGTTTCAAAAGTAAAAATGGACTTAAGGCACATTCTTGAGTTGTTTTGCAGGATTGAAACTATGCCTCATAGGGTTAATGAGGTTAAACTTTTCTCCAGAGAGAACCCCACTTACTCCCCATCTTCACAGGTATGTTAGTCTTATGTTTTAGAGGCAAACCAGGCTCTGCAAGTCTAGACAAGTTTGAGCTTGACCACCAACCCATACCTGCATGGGTGGACCATGGAGTGTCAGACAGTCACCTCTTCTTCATTATAATTTTAAATCTCTGTCCAAGGTTAAACATAACATACAATGTGTATAGGCATGTTTCCTTAAGATGCATGTGTGACCTTGTGCCTATCTCTATATATGATGACAAAACACCACTTTCTGAACATTCACCCTAACCTTAAATAAAACAAATTCCCTTGCGCCTGCTCAGGGAGTCATGGTTTTGGAGGTTACTCCCTGTCATGTCTTTATTTGTGGCAAATAGAAATTCCTTTGTGTGACAGCTTCACCGGGTGTAGTCTCTACCTGTAACTCACCAAGGAGAAAACTCATATTAGTTAGGAAATAGCTGGAGTAATTCCCACAGTGCACCGGTGTTAAAGACACTGTTGGCAATGACATAATCAGCCTGAGCATGAGGTGCTCCCAAAACCAGACTTCCAGAAAAATACACACATCTGTGTAGGTTAGGGCTTGGATTTAGGCACATGCCAAGTACCCCTAAGACTCTGCTACTATGCCCGGATCTCATCTAGCGTTGCCCTGTTGCAGGTCCCTGTCTACCCTGACCTGGGAAACTGACACCTATACAGACACACCCTGTCAACTGCCCATGAGCAGCCGGGGCCCTCCAGGCCGGCGGATCTAGGGCCTATCTCCAACTAACTGCATTGCCTTAAGTGTGGAGGGTGCTCACCCCTGAAATTCCCTTTGAGGCAGCCACTGAAATGGGTTGGGAGTCCGTTCCTATGTGCGCTTGCTGTTTGCTGAAGTCCCGAGGGTTTGCATCCATGAAGGCTCCCAGGTGTCTCTTATTTTTTTTTTAGTTTTTTTTTATTTTATTTTTGAGAGACATAGAGACAGAGAGTGAGCACGGGAAAGGCAGAGAGAGAGGGAGACACAGAATCCAAAGCAGGCTCCAGGCTCTGAGCCGTCAGCACAGAGCCCGATGCGGGGCTCGAACTCACAGACCATGAGATCATGACCTGACCTGAAGTCGGTCACCTAACCGACTGAGCCACCCAGGCGCCCCCCAGGTGTCTCTTATTAAGGATACCACTGTCAGCATACCAGAATCAGCACTTTCAGGACTTTGAAATTCCTCCAGCTCTGCCTTTGGAGGGCATGTACATTTATGTGGATTAACACCTGTAAATAGTCATGTGCCATGTGCCCCCACTAGTCCACTCCTGTGAACCGGTCAGAGACACTTGCCTTATACCACGTCCCTGGTTCCACTCACCTACATGGCTCCTGCATTGGCAAGAAACACCCTACCAACTTGCTGAGAGTAGCTAGGAGCCCTCCGAGCCTGTGGAGCTTAGGTTGGTCCCAAACCACCTGCATAGCCTCCAGCCCAGAGGGAGCCCTCCACCCAAAAATATTTCCGAGATGGCGCCTTTCAACTGGCCAAGCTCAGCCCCCATTTTGAACGGCTACCTGAGGAGTCCGGGACTTACCAATAATCAAGGCTCCTGGGTGTCTTTCAGTTCACTGAAAGTGAATCAGTTGGGACACCCATGCGTCCCAACAAGCTGCATCCTCGAAAGGCAGTCCAGACTCATCCATCCACCTGTACCTTCAAAGAGAATATGCACTTTTGTGTTGGATAGGGCTTGGAATAGGCAAGTTCCTGGTACCCCCAACAGCCCGCTCCTGAGAACCCTCTTTTCAGGACACTAGCCCTGTTCAGGATAGTTCTCCTACCTAGTGCTGACAAGGCAGTGCAGTTGCCTCTAGATTGGCCTGCAGGGGGAATTTGCGCATTTGTACAAACTAAAGCTACAAATGAGGCAGATGTCAGGTACGCGCCAAGAACCTGCTCCTGTGACCCAGCCTCATACTACAGCTTCCCTGTTTTAGGTCCCCAGCTTCCCAGACCCTGGTCTCCCCCACATGGGTAGTCTGTGCTGTATCAGATGGCCTGTGGCTGCCTGGGTCCTCCAACCTGGTGCAGTATAAACCGGTTCTCAATTTTTGTAAAGCCTCCAGGGCACACCTTCCAAATATCTCTTGTTTCAAAAATTTTAAAATATTTATTAGTGTGTGTGTGTGTGTGTGTGTGAGAGAGAGAGCGTGAGCAGGGGAGGGGCAGAGAGAAAGGGAGACACAGGATCCGAAGCAGACTGCGGGTTCTGAGCTGTTAGCACAGAGCCTGACACGGGGCTTGAATTCACGAACTGGGAGATCATGACCTAAGCCAAGTCAGATGCTTAACCAACTGAGCCACCCAGGTGCCCCCGCCACCCCCCCTCCCAAGTACCTCTTTTTAAGGCAGCATTTGAAACTGGGTGTCTCTTAGGGAACAGGATAAAACTTCCAGTGAGGCAGTTGCTAGGTACCCACACGGCTTGCTCCTATATGTCAGTGTCCTCTTACAGCTGCGCTGTTGCAGGTCCTCAGAGGCCCTGACCTGAGGGACCTGGGCATGGATAGCCCATGCCCTGAAGCCGGCCTGGGGCGCTGGGGCTTTCAAAGCCTGTGGAGCTTGGCCCCGTCCTCAACGACCAGGATAGCTTCCTGGGTGGAGAGATTCCACCCCCCAAATTTTTTTCTAAGGCTTCAGCTTAGAAGTAACATGGAGTCAGTCCCTGTTCAGCCTGGCTCTTGATGCGGTCCTGGGCTTACTGGTCTTTAAGGCTTTTAGGTCCCTCTTAGTGAAGGATACCCCAGTCAGCATGCCTGGCCCCCACCTAGCAAGATGGCCCAGATTCCTCCGTCTCTACCGTCACAGTAAATATGTGCGGTTTTACAGGTTAAGGCTCGGGATTGGGCAGGTTCCATGGCCCCCAAGGGCCTGCTCATGAAAACTAGATTCCCTGAGAGGTTGTCAGTTCCAAGCCCACGGTTCCTATGACCTGGACAGACCATGCACGTACAGAGCACAGTCTGTCAGATGGGCTTGGCAGGAAGGACCCCTCCAGACTTGTGGGGGTCAAGCCAGTCCCCAATTTCTTGCAGAATCTCCAGAATGGAAAGAGGACATTCCCAGGAGATCTTTCTGAGCCTACATTTGAAATGGGACTGTCGGTCTCTTTTTGGACTGGCTGCCTGAGGGGTCTCAGAGTTCTCCAGCAACCAATCTCCTTAAGGGTCTTTTAGTGGAGGCTACCTGGGCCATCCTTCCTGGCCCCACTTTGGCAAGGCAGTCCAGATTCCTCCAGCTCTGCCTTCAGGGGAAATGCTCATTCATGTAGGCTAAGACTTAGAATTAGGTAGATGCCAGTCACTCCAGAGACGTTGTTAGTGGGACCTGGCCTCTCCCTTCAACTGCTCTGTTCTAGAGTGCACTTGCAGCCCAAGGCCAACTGACCAGGTGCTAACTGCACATGCCTGGGTACCCCAAGTCTAGGTAACCATGGATATGGAAAAGGACAAGTGGCTGAAGAGGAATAGTCAGAGTAGAAGGTTGTTAAGGAAACACTTCAGAGCCCTGAGTACTGGAAAGCCCTGGCTCAACTCTCGGCTGACACAGTGCAGTGGCACACGCATGGGCAGAACAGGTCAGGGGAGCCAGGGACCTAGAACAGGGCAATTGCAAGGACAGGCCAGGGCACAGTAGCAGGCAAGTGGGTGTAGCTAGCGTATGCCTAATTCTAAGACTTAACCTACACAAATGTGCATATTTTCCCTGAAGGCAAAGCTAGAGGAATCTGGATCGCCTTGGCAGGGTGGGACCCCATGAGACAGTCGGAGGTAACCTTCGAGAAGAGACCACTAGGCAGCTTGATCACTGGAGAAGCCCTGGGCCCCACGGAGACAGCTAGTCAAACGAAGACTGACAATCCCTAGTGTAAAATAGCTCACAAACTTACTCGGAGTGTGGGGTCTTTCCTCCCTGGAGGCCGTGCAGGCGGCGGGAGATTGGCTCTGGCTCCAGAGGTCTGGAGTGCCCCCCTGCAGTCCAAGGCCAGCTTATAGGGTGCAGAGTGCACGTGCACCAGCTGCACAGGTCAGGGGAGCCAGGGACCTGGAACAGGGCCATGGGGGGAGAGACTGGGTAACAGGAGGAAACTGTTGGGGGTACCTGACATCTACACTGTTCCAGGACTTCACCTACACTATTGGGCCTCTTCCCCCTTAGGGCAGAGCTGGAGGAATCAGGTCAGCCTCGAGAGGGTGGGGGAGCATGGGACAGTCTGGTGTAACCTCTGGTCACAGAACTCTGGGAGCCATGGCTGTCCTAGAAGACTCTGGGCCCGAGCTGACATCCAGTCCAAAGGGGGAGTGTCTGTCACCAGGTCAAGCTGCACGAATACATTTACATTTGCATTTTTATTGCAAGGGAGATTCTCTACTTTCCTCAATAACCGTCTGTAGCATATGCATCTGAAGGTATGGGCTGTCCCTCCACCATGGGCACTGGTCGCTCTGGAGCCAGTTCCCAACACTGCCATATGTGAGGAAAAGTGTGTGGCTGCTGCCACCCCATGTGGCTCCCGTTCTGTGGCTGTTCTCTTGGTATTTATGACACAAGATGTCATCACACAAAGTATATTGCTTTCATTTGCCCTCTTCTATTTTCTCGCTGATAACATTACCTGTTTCGTCAATACTTGGATTCCTTTCCCTTCTGCATGGCCTCACTGTCTCGCCTTGGGAAAGTCCTTCGCCCTCTCCAGGTTTCATGTCTCACCTGTGCAAGCGGGAGGTGGGCAGAGATGACTCAGAGGTCCTTCCCAGGTCAGATATCCTGGGTTGTGCAATTTTGTCGCTTATAGGCTGAGGGACAGGGCCACAGCCTCCTCCCCTGCAGCTCCCCGAGGCAGCAATTTATCAGCACGCCTTGCAGAGAGGGCATGGTGCCTAGGACCTCCTTCTTTATCTGTGCTCTAAGTGCATCCTGCATGACGGCGGGCAATACCACTAACACCTAAGACATCTGGAGCCGTTCTTTATTTATAAAATAAATGTTTATTTATTTTTGAGAGAGAGGCAGAGTGGGGGAGGGACGAATGGGGGAGACACCTAATTCGAAGCAGGCTCCAGGCTCCGGGCTGTGAGTTGTCAGCACAGAGCCCGAAGCAGGGCTCCAACTCATGAACTGGGAGACCACGACCTGAGCCAAAGTTAGAAGTTTAACCTACTGAGCCACCCAGGTGCCCCTAGAATCTGTGTTTTTAACCTCCGCACTGCATCATCTCCTGATTAACAAAATTATAATAAAAATTAAAACCTGGGGCACATGGGTGACTCAGTTGGTTCAGTGTCCAACTTCTGCTCAGGTCATGATCTCACAGCTGGTGAGTTCGAGACACTCATCGGACTCTCGGCTGTCAGCGCAGAGCCTGCTTCAGATCCTCTTTCCTCCCCTTCCCTCTCTACCCCTCCTCCCCCTCACAAATAAATAAACATTAAATAAATATTTATAAATACTCAATTTGTAATATTTACAACCCAGGAGGCTAACTCCCCGCATCTTGGGGCCCAAGATGCCAAACGGTATTTGTCTTGCTTGAGTACCGCCCATTCTCACAAGTCCCAGACCATCTCCGTCTTCACAGACATTTCATGAGAATGGAGGCCAGCTCTTGAGATGTCAAGTCATTTCACTCTAAAGCCTGTATAAACTGGGATGTCACACGAAGTTCCAGGTAGGCCTGTTGCAGAGTACAGCATTCATTCATAAATTAAGACTGTAATTAATCACTTAGGGTCTAAGTGAGCTGTCTTTCTCCCCTTTCCTCTCTTTGTTCTCCCTGGGAAATCTCCGAGACGGAGTCAGCTCCTAGATCCGCTGGCTTCTCTCCAGCTGTTCCATCAGTTGGCGTAACAGGCGCCTCCAGCAGTTCTGACTCAAAAACGAGGCCACCATTCCCAGTTGGAACATAAGGTAAGAACCGAAGATGAGCGAAATTACCCTCAACACCCTTCTAGAAGGGGTGGGGAGCCAGGTGCCATCACTCATTGGTGATTCCAGACTGCTAGCTCTCCTGCTGGGTCTGGAATGACCTTGGTTTCTCCAGGGGATCCCACAAGCAAGGCCATCTTTACACCCTGAGGTCCTGAGAGATACGCAGGGGATAACAGATTCACCCACTGAATGGAAAGGCAAGCAGAGTCACCCACGCAATTTACACCCTTCCTTCCTTTTTCCCTGTCTACGGAGCACATGTATGTGAATGTGGAATATGCTGTGACTTCTCTGTAAGGTCACAGATAGCATTTATTGAGTTCTCACCATGTGCTAAGCTTGGTGCTAAAAGCCTGTATCAAAGGGTGCATTCAGCTGAAAGGAACAGACAACAGACTTCCCAACTGCTTTGAATAAAGGCCTTTATAATCATCTCTCAAAACAAGAAAGAGGGATAGGTAATCTCAGGCTATTCTTAGCTCGACAATACCTCCCCTGCCAATAGCCTCCTTCTAGGCCCCCCTCCATCTGTGGGCTTCACATCCTCAAGCTGGATGCCTCATGGCCACAGATGCTGCAGCTCCAAGCATCCTAACTCTTCACAGGCGGCAAGCAGGAAAAGCAAAGGCTTCATCCTCTGTATTTTTTTTTGGAGGCCCCCTGCAGACTTCCTCTTACACCTCATTGGCCTTAAGTGAGTCACATACCCATCCTCAGCTGCCAGGGAACTGGGAAAACCAGTATCTGGCAAAGAAGAAGGACATCGCTGTGATTGGCTTCAACCATTCATGATTCATGCACGACACGGGACTACTTTGCTACCTGAAACACTCAGGGCTCTGTTAGCTAAAAGGGGACACCTTTGTGGGGTAGCTAACAGTGCCATGTGTTTTCTCAACGAAACTCACAGGAGTCCACTGTAGTGGGCCTTTTTAAATTCCCATTTTACAAATAGTGTAACTAAGACTCAGAGCCATTTAGTAACTTGCCCAAGATCCCACAACTGGTAACTAGTGGGGGTTCAATCTCACTCTTATGTACCTGCTGCCTGGGTATATACCACCCCAGGCCATGTCCCTATGGAGGGAAGGGACCACGTCTTCATCTTTGCATGTCTGCAGTGTCTTAGAATTGACAGAAGCTTAATTGAATTGATTTAAATACAAATTTATTTTGTTTTGATACTTACTGCTTTGTAGTGTGTTTTAAAACCAAGAATGCAAATCGCCAATGCTACCTTTAAAAAATACACCTATCTCTTCTTCTGCATTGTTTTCCATTTACCCATATGGGTTCCTGAAGTTCCGGGAAGAATTCCAATGTAAATATCACCAATGATGGAAATTTAGGGGACGGAGAGGAGGGTGAAAGACTAATTGAGGCCCTACAGAGAGTCAGTTCCTCATTAACTATGAAGCCATGGAAAATTCTTTGTTCCCGCCTGTTGGCTTCTTGCCTCCAGGATCTGGGTGGGTATTGCCCTTGGCTGGCTTCCTGGTCAGGTCACAGACAATTGGATTCGAGGGGTGTGTCTTGGAGAACAGGACAGAACCAGGCTGGCTCTGGGTCCTTGGGAGTGAACGCAAGAAAAAGATGGGCCCTGAGTATCTGCAGTCCAGTAGGACGAGGCTGGCCACTCCACATCCGTTAGCTGTCTTAGCACTCTTGATGACCTGTGGGCTTAGGACTACTATCTTTCCCATTTTACGGCTGGGAAAGCTGGGGCTCAGAGAGGTGAAGTCACTCGTCCAAGGTCACACAATGGAGCTTAGATTAAAAACTAAAGCCCATGAAATTCTCAGGTGGGGTTCTTTCCAAAGTCAAGGGTGACTATTATCTCAGGCACCCTGAAGAGAGTGCTGTCGGAGGCCAAGGAGGTCCCTGGCCCGTCCTTGGAGCTTCCTCCAGACCATATAGCTCAGTAGTCACCAGCAGGGGCTTTGAATAAGAGCCAGGTTAGGACCCCAGCCTTACACTGCCCAGGGACTTTAGGCAAGCGATACACTACCTTTTTCTTTCTGTCCATAGCACAGTGGTTAAAAGCTTGCGCTCTGGGGCCAGACAGCCTGGGTTCACATTCCTGCTCTCCCAAGTACCGATTTTTTGGCCCTTACCCTATTGTGCAATTCAGTAGAGAGGAGCATAAGAACCTGCTCTAAAGGCAGCTTGTAAAGGTTAAATAGTGTCCTCAGCCCAGTGCCTGGCACTGAGCCCGTTCTTGTTGGGTAGTTCCTTTACCACCCCCACCACTCCCCGCTGTGCAGACAGTGCTGTGAGGTGCCCCAGGCAAAGGCTGCTACCTAATCCCATCCTTCCCTCTGCCCTTCTGCTGGCTTTGTGGGATGAAAGACCCAGGGAGGCCTGGACTGATTTGGTTGCGCAAATCAGGGGGGTGTGACCTCAGGGAGTGAAACGCAAATGGAACTCCACTTGCAAATTCGGTCATTTTCATGGAGTATGGTTGTTAGAGGCCAAGGGACGGAGCCCAGCTGAAGCTCCCCTTCCATGCGCCCACTTTCACCATACAGAGAGCCAGCCCGAGACCCAGCGAGTACACCCCGCATACCCAGCCTCTCTGGGAGGGACCGCACTCACCATTCACACAGATAGCCTTAGTCTACAGGGCCTGGGCTGGGTCTGGGAGGGAGCCCAGAGAAGTAGAGGACACGCCAAGGTCACTGGTAGGGCTGGCGACAGGGCAGCGGGCCTGGCCCATGTGTCTGCCCGGAGGCTGGCCACAGCCCAGGCGTCAGGTGTCTTGGGCGCAGTGCCCAGCTCTGCCACACTGGGGATCTGGGTGCCTTTGCCAACTTCCCCAACCTCTCTGGGTTTGTGGGCCCCACCTGGGGACCTGGAAGGGACCCAGAGTACTGGGGCTGACTTGGCAAGATTCAATGCCTAGGCTTTGGGCCACAATGACAGGATATCCCCAGGGAGCTGGGCTGGCTGCCACACAGGGAACACTGGGGCGGAGACCTGGCACTGCTGACAAGAGGCCCAAAAAGCACACTGAGGAGACAAAGTGAGGACAGCTGGGCCCTGAGAGGGTAAAGGACAGGCTGGGAGTGCAAAGGAAACCACAGCCACAGGCAGCGAGGGGGCCTCTGACAGAAACCCGAGTGTGTCCTCTGCCCCCAGGCTGGGAACCAAGGGCATGACCCAGTCTCCTGCCACTTTGTCCTGATTTGGGTCCTGGGTAGGCAGTGTGAGCAAGTTCCCACCAGGGTCCCTGTGATTTCCAGATTTTATCTGTCCACCCCCACTGGACCAAGACCCAGGGTCCTGAGGGAAAGAGGCCTTTTCAGACTGCTATGGCCAGGGTGACACCCAGGAGGGCCCAGCCTTGCTCCAAGACTTGACAAGCCCCGCAGCTCAGCCCCAGGTGTGGGGACACCCTCTGGAAGAATACAAACTCTGATACATCCCACCGTGAGAATATCACAGCTCATGGATAAGTTTTCTTTCACTTTCAACATGTTTTGTTTTACACGGATTCATTCTTTTACTTTCCAGTATTTGTACCTCATTACTTTTATCCCTCATTGCATTGGCTAGAACCTTGTTCACTTAACCACCATATCCTTGTAATTCTAGTAACTACCAGACCAGGTATGAGGCACCGAGGTGCGACGACGAGTGCTATAGACTCAGCTGAGGCCTCAGGAGATTCTCAATCTAGAGGGCAACATTATAATGACCTTCATAGATGGGGTCGCCCTATGGAGTTCTTGAGATGACTCAAAGGCAGCTCCTGTTCTGGAGGCTACAGCTGGATGCTGCAGATGAGAAGTCAGGCCGACATGGAGGAGCACGAAAACACTGCATGGACAAGGTCACCGACTCCCAAGGGGTCAAGGAGGAGTTCTCGGAGAAGGCATCTGAAGAGTGAGGAGGGTTTAGATAGGTCAAGATGAACGTGTCAGTTTCTGAAAACAGGTAATAGCATGGACAAAGGCAGAAAGAGAGGAATTCTTAGAGCAAAGAAGGAGAAAGTAAGTCAATGTGATTAAGTTTAAGGTGTTGAGGGGGCACGAAAACGAGATAAGGTTGGCAAGGTGAGGAGCTGATCTTTTTTTTTTTTTTTTTTTTTTTTTGAGAGAGAGAGAGAGCACATGAGTGCCAGCGGAGGAGGGGCAGACAGAGGATCCCAAGTGGGCTCTGGACTGACAGCAGGAAGCCCAATGTGGGGCTCGAACTCCTGAGCTGCAAGATCACCACCTGAGCCGAAGTCAGACGCTCAACTGACCGGAGCAGTTGCTGCTGAGGAGCTGATCTCACTGGGGAAAGGCCCTGGGAAGCCGGGGAAGGCACTTGAACAGGAGAATACTAGCATGGCTTCTTTAGAAAGAGAAATCTGGTAGCAGCAGCAAAAGGAGGCAGGCCTGGAAAGAGCAGACACCCTCACATGATATGCTCCCCACTTCCTGAGGTCTGGGGTGTCTCTGCCCCCCATTGGGAGAGCGTGGACAACTTCCTCTCCTCAGCCTGGCTAGGGAGATAAGGTGGCAAGGACAGGAAGTTGCCTTAAGGAGCTGAGGAATAGGCAGCCTGGCCCAAAGCCCCCACCCCTGCCCTGTGCAGAGGGACATGCAGGGGAAAGACGCCGGGCCCCTCAAGCCAAAATGCAATGACCCAGGTTCCCTGGGCTGGCTGAGGGGCCCTGGGTGCCTGCTCTATCCTGCTGCAGACAGGTCTGCACTTCCCCACGCCCTTGAAGACCAGGTATGCTCCCGTCCCAGGAAGAGGTTCTGGAGTTTTCCTACCTCAACTCTGTCATGCAAACACCCTCCCTGACACCTCTTGGGAACAAAGGTGAGTCAGACCAGATGTCTGCCCTCAAGGGTATCAACAGACAGGGGAGCAGAGCAGACAATGGGCACCAGGGTGCTGTGAGCCTCATGGGGTCATGCGGGCTACCAGAGCCCTTTGGGCCTCACGGATGAGAAGTGGCTTCCAGACCTGGAGGACTAGTATGGATGAGCACTAAAAGATGCAGGGGTGTTCCAAGCAGAGGGGACAACTGAATAAGCAAAGATTCAGAGGCAAGAAACTTCCTATTGTGTGCAATGACCTAGATGTGGCCCCCATGTGGCAACCATGGGAGGCAGGAAGTAGCGAGGATGAATGGTGAGCTGGGAAATCTAGATGCCCTCTTAGAGACAAAGTTGAGGGGAGACGACAGGGTGAAGGCCCCCATCTTAGAGCACAGGGAGAGGCTGTAGGGACAGGTTATACAAGTGGCTCCAGGCCAGGTGGGGCTTCAGGCCCAGGAGGACTGGTGGGAGTGTTTACCCGGGGTCCTGGAGCCCAAAAGATCAAAATAAAAGAGCTCGGCACCAGAGGGGAGGTAGCAGACAGGAGCGTCTCCCAGTCTGAACAGCGGGGAGCCAGTCTTTCCTGCCCCTCCAGAAGGAGGCTGCTCACGTAGGTGGAGTAGAGGCTAAGACAGTGGACTTAGAATCAGTGCTCAGCAGCAGGGGCCTGGCCTGGGACACCTGTGGCTGGGCCTGGATGACCCTGGTGAAGAGGAAGTGAGGTTCCCAGGTCTCTAGGGCTGTTTGCATTTTCTGTCAAGTCCATTTACAAACCAAAGTGGGCCAGTACCAGGGCAACCCCAGCCTCTCTGTCGTCTCGAAGGACCACGCTGCCTCGGTCCCTCCCACAGCCAGCACCTATGTGATAGGCAGGGAGCCTGAGGCTCAGAGACAGCAGGCACCTCCAAGGCCTCACAGCAAAGCCTACTTTACACAGGCTGTCCCTCAGCCCAGGTCACTTTTCCCTCCCCTGTTCCTTCAGATTTCAGCAGAGGTGTCACTTCCTCTGGGAGATCTTCCCTAAGCTCCCCGACTGGGACAACCCCCTCCCTGCCATGTGTCAAGACTCCGATGGCCACCCTGCAGTCTGTTTCTACGTGTGGTTATTTGGGATTAATGACTGAGGGCGTGACTTCGGGGAGAGCAGAGGTCATCCTTCCAGGGCCTGGCACTGTCTCTGGAACATGCTAGGTCCTTGATAAATATTTTAGAAGGAGGGAGGGAAGGAGAGAGGAAGGCGTTTCTCTGGCCTCATTCAGAGCCCATCAAAAGTGTGCAGGGAGGAGAGGAAAAACGCAGGACTTAGGTATCCAAGGAAGTGAGTTCCCGGAGTGGAGAGAGATTTTATGGAGAGGAGCCTAGGAGAGCAGTCCAGGCCAGGGCAACGGCGTGGACAAAGTGATGGAGATGGAATGTGCAAGGCCAGTTTGAGGAATTTTGAGAACAGTTTGCCTGGAGATGCCAACTGGTAAAGGGCTGTGATTGCTGGGTTGAAGAGTTTGGACTTTACCCCGAAGGAATAGGGAGCTAAGAAAGGTTCATGAGCAGAGGGATGAGCTCACGAAAGCCGCCAGCTCAGTAAGGCAATCTTTCTATGCAGGGGTAAGTCTGGAGGCGGGGACACCAGGGAGGAGGCTGGAGAGAGAAGGTGGGGCTTGAGCTCAGGCAGTGATAATAAAGTGGGAGGCAGGAAGAATACAGCAGGCAGGAGACCGTCCTTCTCCACTGGTCAAAACCCCATTCATCTTGTGCTTGGGGAGGGGCTTCCAGATAGATGGGCTGGTGGGGTTTTTAGGAGCCTGGGCTCTGGAGTTAGAGTAGCTGAGGTTTGAATCCCTTGGGCAAGTCCCCTAGGCTCTTAGAGCTTCTCGGAGCCTCTCTTTGTCTAGGCAATGAGAATAGGGACATAATTCGTAGGGCCAGTGGAAAATGAAATGCAGAGCCCCTCTCTAAAAAAGAGGGGGAAGGGGTGCCTGGGTGGCTCAGGTGGTTAAGCATCCAGCTTTAGCTTAGGTCGTGATCTCGTGGTGTGTGAGTTCGAGCCCCGCGTCGGCTCTGCGCTGACAGCTCCGAGCCTGGAGCCTGCTTCAGATTCTGTGTCTCCCTCTCTCTCTGCCCCTCCCCCACTCGTGCACTGTCTCTGTCTTTCTCTCTCTCTCAAAAAGAAATAAACATTAAAAAGGTTTTTTTTTATAAAAAAAGGGTGGGGGGGGAAACGTCCCATTGTACTAAAATACAAAGCTTTTCCTCTTTTCTGCAATCTCTGCTTTACTGGTCACGATGGGTTTTTTTTTCTTTGCTATTTACTCTCCTAAGTAGAGAAAAATGCAAGATTTAAATTATTAGCCCGAAGTGTACCATTCGTCTTTATTTCGTGCAATGCCTGTTTGAACCGCACAACGAAGGAGCGTTTCACTCATATGTTCAATTACTAACGTGACACCAATTGTACTTCACAGCTTGTGCGCGCACACGTGGGCCCAGCACACTTCCACTGTGCGACTCTGCCGTGAGTGCATTTCTATTTAGCTTGGACCGGAACAGCGGGAATACCGCACGACACGTACCCTGTTTTCATCTCACTTCTTGATATGAGCGCCTCCTAGCCCGTGGGCCTACTGACGAGTAAGGATGTACTACAAGAAAAGGGAACTCCGGGTTGCCCTTTCTTTCCCTTTTCTTCTATGGCATCCTTTCTTTTTTTTTTTTTTTAAGTTTATTTATTTATTTTGAGAGCGTGAGCGAGCAGGAGAGGAGTGGAGAGAGAATCCCACGCAGGCTCGGCACCATCGGCACAGAGTGGGGCATCTTTCTAATGTAAGTGGTTGCGAAACGCTGGGAAGTAGCATGGGAGAGGAAGTGTTTCTCAGGATACTATTGCCTTCTTTTTGAATTTGAAACAAGTTCTGGTTCAAAGGGAAAGCGTGGCCTCTCAAGGCGGTCAGCACTCCCACTTACTCAGTTGTAGACATAACACTCTTACTTTGGACCCGGTTTGAGTCTCACTGAACTCCCATGCATCAGGAGTCCACCAGAATTCTGACCTCGGAGCATCACGAACTCTATATTTGAATGGGACGGCATCTTTCGCACAGCCTCTCAGCTCACATACATGCTCTGTTGACTTCATACAAAGTGTAAGTTCAGAGATAAAATTATTAAGAATTTGAAGACAATGATAGCGGAGCACTAACCAAGCACCAGAGCCTGTATGATCACACAGTTTGTGTACCCACGTAGCTGGGAACAATTGTGTAGTACTTACCCCAGGTCGTGAGGATTAAATGAGATGATATGGGAAAAGAACTTAGCCCAGGGCCTGGCACATGGTGACTCCTCACCTCAGGTGACAGGCAAGAGGCAAATCAGAGTGCTGGGGCATGGCCCTCATGCCAGCCACTGAGGCTCTAGGACAAGGCCCAGAGGAGGGACATCTGAGAAGCTTTCCTCTGTTGGTCTCACATATTTCACCCTCGTTTCTGCTGCTCCTTCTCAATTTCCCCTGCAAGTCTCCCCATTCCACTTCTATAAAGGTAAGAATAATGCTAGGGACCATTTACTGAGCATGTACTACTTTTGGACACCAGAACATCCATCCGTTCGTTGCCATTGCAGCTCTTTAAGGCCATTTCCAAACAGCAGAACCCCTTGCTAAGAAAGGAATTAACTGACTCACACAATTGGAAAAAACGAGGGATGGACCGATTGCAGGTAGATGAACTCAGAAATGTCCCTTTCTCCATCTCTCTGCTTCTCTTTGCCATAACTCCACTGGCAGGGAATTCTACTCGCACGGTGGCTGTATGGCCGCCAAACGTACATGGCACCAGTTTCGCCACCACTTTAGGGCTAGAATAACAATATTTTCCCTGATATTCTATTAAAAACCCAAGTCAATGACTATGATTGGCTGACTTCTGGTCACATGCTTGTCCTGAACCAATCGGTCTCTGTGGCCAGGGAGTCATAGGCCCCTCCTTGGCTAGAAGAGAGTCAAAGGCCGCCCCCAGATCTAGGACATGGGTTCAGTTCTAAGGGAACCACAAGGAATGAGGAAGGAGCCTGGAAGATTCTCATAAAGAAAACCAAGCCAGGAGTATGGATGCTGGGTTTCGTCCATCCTGGAAGTGGGTCATCATTATCTCCATATACGGCTGAGACTATATTCGCCAGACTAGTTTCCTCTTCTTTCTAAAATATACATTTTTTTTTTTATTGTAGAGAAACAGAGCACAGGTGAGTGGGGGAGAGGAGCAGAGGAAAATAGAGAGAATCATAAGCAGCCTCCATGCCCAGAGCAAGCCCGACACAGGGCTCCATCCTACGACCCTGGGATTGTGACCTGAGAGGATATCAAGAGGCGGACGCTCAACCCCAAGCCACCCAGGGTCCCCCGTCTTCTTTTTAAGTGCAGCTAGACTTCATTTCCTAGATGCCCCTGTAGTTAGATGTGGCCATATGACTGAATTCTAATCAATGGAACTTGAGTGAAAATGATGTCCTCACCTCCTGAACTGCCTCATACACTGATCGCCAGCCTCTTTGCTTTTTCTCCTTTTGCTGGCGGGAGGCACGTGAGTGTGGTAACTCTGGAACCACACTGGAGATGGCAGAACCACAGAGCAGAAAGAGCCTCAGTAGCAGCACTCCACCAAGCAGAACACCTGCTTCAGACTTAACATGACCGAGAAACAAACTTCTGTGATGCTTCAGTCTTTACACACTTTGGGATGACCTTGTTACAGCAGTTGGCTTACCCTAATTATTACAGATGAGCAAGGTGAGGTTCAGAGGGCTGAAGTGCCTTGCCCAAGGCCACACAGCCTGCAAGAAGCAGAGCCCGGATTCAAAGCTGGGCCTATTTGACTCTGGTCAGAGCCCTTTGACTGCAAAAGACAAAAACCTGCTCAAACTGTGACAAATAAAGGCAGGTCTATGCAAAGTGCAAAGAATTGTGCCTTGTGGAACCTCAGGAAGCCAAGGGCAGAAGTACAGTAGAGGCTCTGAGAAACTTGGATGCCATTAAGCAGTCTCTGTCTCTGCCTCTCTCTCCCTCTCTCTGACACCACGGTATCTTGTCTCGGTATCTTGCTTTGTGTAGACTTGGTTTCCCCTCTGCCCTCCCACTGCTGTTCTTCACATGATGTTAACACTGGCCCTCTAACTGTAGTCCAGGCACCTGTGGCCCTCTGGTTGTGACCTTGGGCTCAACGTTTAAACTCTCAAGAAAGACTGATTGGCTCAGCTCACCTGCCTATGGCTGAGTGACGCCTGGGTCAGAGCCCTCCGCTGGCCACTCAGCTGGGGAGGAGGATTACACGAGCAGCTCGGGCTGCCTCCTGGGTATCCCTCTTCGGCCCCAAACCATAGCTGCCTTAAGCCACCTCCACCTGGAGTCCCCCGGGCCCCTCATACTCCACTTGGCGCCAAATATACCCCTTGATTCCTCTCCCCGCATCAATCTGCGGCTCCCTTACCTCAAGGCTGAACCTCTCTCCCACCCAGCTACTGAAGCCTGAAACTTGGGCCTTAGCTGTGACTCCTCACTATCGCTCATCACTGAATCGAATCCATTTCTAGGTCCAGTCTGTCGCAGCCCCGTCTGTCTTGGTTCACACTGCCTCACCCTTCAGCCTCTGCTCTCCCCTTCACAAGCTCCATTCTTAATGCTTAAAAAGGCTTCAGTCCAAAATCCAGGCCATTATATGGACAATCAAGATTCTTGGTGTCATAGCCCTGTCTCTCGGACCTACTTTCCCGATCCTGGTGCTCACGCTCCTTATGATCCAGCCATGCTGAGCGACTGAATCACTGCCCCTGGCACACAGCTGAGGTGTCCCACCTTCAACACAGGCTGTTTTTTTTTTTTCTGACTGCAACACCCTTTTCTTCATGTGTCTAGGTCCTTCTAAGGAAGACCTACCTTTCCCCCACGCCCCACCCTGGTCCCCTCAGGTGAAGTGAGGGAGGGGTGTCTGCTGCCAGAGGGGTGGTAAGTTCTGCCAACTATCTACCCCATGAGAGAGTTAGAAAGCCCTGGACCAGATGCCAGGGCTGCAGTTCTCAGCACATGGCATCTGGGAGGTGGAGAGGATAGACCTGCCCTTTGGACAGCATGCTGGTGACCATGTCACTAGGCCACTAGCTGTTTGTCCAAGTGCAGATAAAGCACACACTCACTAAGTGTCTCTACGCTCAAGGAGGCATCAGAGTGAAGATCAGACAGAGGAGGAGGACCACAGATCAATACTGGCGGGGAGAGATCAGGAGTTGGGGGGTACACGTGGTCTGGGTAGGGGTCAGCAACCAGGGCCAGGCTGAAAGCTTGGGCTTGTGTGTGCAGTTGCAGTACCTGGGAAAGCCTTCTGGCTGCACAGGTACCCATTATAGGCTTTAAGGTTTGAACAGCTGGCTGGGTGGGCTCAATCTGGAACCTATGACCTTGTGCAACCAAGGTGGATCCCAGGAGCTGAAGACAGCTGAGGCCAGCTTGGTGGGGGAGGGGTGAAAGATGGCGGATGGATGAGACTGGATGGCTCTTAAGCTAAAGGGGGTGCCTGGAGTAGACCGCTCTCTGCTCCTCCTTTTAGCCGGGGAAGCTTCCTTCCCCCAGCTTGCTTCCCTGACCTGCAACTCCTCTTGGCACCACTAGAGAGGCTGGAACTCAGGGAGCGCTGGAATGGGGGTTCCTAGGTCCCTCCCCATCCATGACTCGGGGTCGCTATCTCTGGGGGCCCTGGCCAGAGGCCTCCACCCACACCCCCTCAGGCCTCTAGGGAGCCCCACCCCCACCTCAGCAGTTACATTTCCTGCTGGGGTGAGAGTGTGAGTCTAAGGTAACGAGACTGGTTTTCTTTCGCATATACTGGTTCATTGTTAGAGGTTCGGTTGTATGAGGGGTAAGCGTGCGTCGCTGAACATCTGGAACAGCTAAAGAAAGCACAGACATCAAAAGAAGAAAACATCCAGTAGTCTCCTCCGCAGTAGTTGCGCTTATTCACAAGCTTTTGCGTTCTCTCTAGACCCAGGGTCATCCTTTGCATAATTCAAGTTCGGGGATAGGAAGCCATTCTAAGGACACCTCCATTTTGCAACCCCACCAGGAGCCAGGAAGGTTCAAAAGAGGGCAGCTCTGAGAATTGTGCTCCGCAGCCACCCCCCCCCTCCCTCGCAGCCTCGGCCCTTGGTGGCGCACGGAGCCCCGAGGACAGGGGCTGCGACCCCTCCCGGACACGCTAGGCGCGCTCCCCGCAGGAGGCCTCAGTTCCCCCTTCCGCAGAATGGGCGGGCGGCCCGGCCTCCGCGCCCCGGGGCGCTGCGGGGGCGGGGCGGGGCGGCGGCGGGCTCCTCGGGCTGCCGGAAGGGGTGTGAGTGCGGGGGCGGGCTCCACGCCGCCCCGCCCCGGGGAGGGAGCCCAGGGCGCTGCATCCTGGCGCGGGCCTCCGCCGCCGCCGCAGCCACTGCCGTCGGGAAAGGTCCCAGGGCGGACATGACCTCGAGCGCCGCGCGCCTGGGCGGGAGCTCCCGGCGCCCGGCGCAGTAGCCCCGCAAGGAGTCGGACTCGACGGTGCAGACCGCGCAGAAAACCAGGCGGGCGGCATGGAGGCGGCGCACCTGCTCTCGGCCGCCGACGTGCTGCGCCGCTTCTCGGTGACGGTCGAGGTCGGCCTGAGGCCGGAGCAGGTGACTAGCGCGCGGGAGCGCTACGGCCCCAACGGTGAGAGCGCCGGCCTGGCCAGGGAAGCGGGGACCGCACGCGCCGCGGTCTCAGTTTACTTCCCTGCGCTGCAACGGGGAGCGGTCCTCTCCAGTTCCAACCCTCGGTTACTGCAGGCGGGCCGGAAGCGAGGGCTCCGGAAACTTCTGCAGATGCTCTTGGGGCACTCGGACGGGCTGAGCTGCTGCTACCTTCTCGTGGGGGTGGGGGGCGGGTTCGGGTTTAGAGACCTGGCTCCTGGTTCCCCTTTCCCCAGTCTCAGGGATCTGTCCGGAGGCTTCCCACATCCACTCCATACCCCATCCACTCCCGCAAGCTGTAATCCACCCCCATTTGCGGTCAGCGCTGGGTTCCGGTCCCGCACTGCAACCTGCCTGGCCCCTCACTGCAACCTGCCCGCTTTGTGCAAATACATTCGCGGACCTCAGCTGGCGAGGGACCAACCAGGGACTCTAAGACCCCGCCTCCCAGCTGGCCTAGAGGGTCTCCCCTGAGGGCTCAATAAACACCCAGAAGGTGCAGCTTGTCAGCTGGCTGCCTTGGTGCCCCCACCCCCACCCCCAGGTCTTCCTCTTTCTGCAACCCAAGGCCGGATGTGGCTGGTGGGAGGGAGTCCGTGGGGGCTTTGAACTGCTGAGGCGGGAGACCCACCTCCCTGGGGGTGGCAGATTCAAGGCACTTCTCAGGGAGTTGCCAGGGTAGGCCTTTCCCTCCTACGTGTCCCTGGGAGCAGCACCTGACCGTGACCCTGGGAGCTGCAGCTGACGGCAGCTGGCAGGGAGGGAGGCTTCATGCTGTTGCTGTTTGGATGGATGTGGTATCATTTCTTCCTATCTTCTAAGGAGTTTGGGATTCTCCATCTGCCAAAAGGTACAACAGGTACCAGGTACTATCCAGATGTGGCCCCAGGCAAACAGGTGGAAGATGTAGGGGTCCCCTCCTCAAGTCGCTTCCAGTCAGGACTTGCCACCCTCCTCCTTCACCCCCAGGGTACTGTGCACAATGTCAGGGATCCAGACAGAAATGTACCCCCTATCCCCCAAGTGCAGCCTGGACACACTTTGTTTTAGGACTTGGGGCCTCACCCTTTCAGGGATCCCGGCCAGCCAGAGGGGAAGCTGCACTGGCCTGAGTGTCTCACTGCTCAGGGATGGCTTGAAAATTACAAAGAGCTGTCAGAAAGGGAGCTTTGGGTTTTGTATTGGCTTATGAAAACCACCTCTTATATAAATATTATCTTTCTGGAGCAGAAATCCTTTTCCAAAAAAATTAGTAGCTATATTTAGTTGAGCTGTGGGAGGAACTAGGGAGATAAATATTATTTAGTATCCTCCATTAGTGACTTGGCAGGGAGGGTGTCATTGCTGCAAGAGGACAGGGCGGCAGGACCTTTCCCCCATCCTGGGGTGGGGGTGGGGATGGGGATCAGGGCAGCAGGTCTGGGGTTCCACAGCCTCTTTGGTGCCACTGTGGCCTCCAGCTTGGGAGTCCTGATTCCCAAGGAAAACTGGAGACCCAGCCCTCGGTTCTGCCTCCAGAAGCGCTGTGTGACCCTCTTCTTTCTGGTTCCCATGTGTTCATTGATCCAGGAGAGGACAGGCTGCCTGAGAAGGAGGGAGCCTTAGTACTCCCCCCATGTTGTTTTGTCCGGTGAGGGGATTTGGGAGGGAACGGGCCACTGAGCATCTGTGGGAAGTGATGGATCCGGAGGTTGGCATGGTGTGTAGGTCCACAAAGAGGTGGACGTGTGTTTGGGGAGTGGTAGGTAGGAAGAGCTGGGGAGGGGCCCTGGGGGGGGGTCCCTGGTTCCCTTGTGCTTTGATAGCAGTAATGATAAAACCTAACGTTCACTGAGCACTTACTATGTGCCACTTAGTAACACTATGTGTTCTTAGCACTTTTCATCTCTTGTCTCTTCCCCAAAACGATTCTATGAAAACAGCTGTCATCATTCCCATTTTACAGAGGAGGTGACTAAGTCACCAGGAGGTTAGACAACTTGCCCAGGGTCACATAATATTTGGTGGAGCCGGTCCTGGGTGCCTGTCCGTCTATAGCCTCGCTTTTCCTGTCTGTACAAGGGAGTCCCTGGTTCCTTAGGCCTTGGACCCGTGGTGGCGGCTGTGCTAGGAGGTGGGTCAGTTAGGCAGGAACTATCCCAGCAATGCCTCCAGTCCTCACAGGGCCCTGGAGATCCCTGAGATCACTGACTGGCTTCTTCCTCAGGACGCATTCCAGGGATCTGGAAGTCCTCAGGTTAGGAGAGGGGAGCCAGCTGCCCCTTCCTGCGCCATGCTCTCTCCAACCAGCCCCGGCCGAGGAGGAGGCGTCTGTGTCCTGCAGTTTCTATGGGCACCGGAGAGGTCTTTCCCTCTCGGGTGACGTGGCGTGGTATGTAGCCATCTCTGGGATTGGGCTGACAGAGTTTCGAACCTCAGCTCTACACCTTCAGAGCTGCGTAATCCTGGATAAGCCACTTTTCCTCCTTGTGCCTTGGTTTCTTCCTAAGTCAGAGAAGAGTAGGATCCATGTCATAGAGTTGCTTGTGAGTGTTTGTGTGGCCAGGATCCAGGCCAGCTGGGTGGTGGGGCGGGCCAGACCTACAGGTGGAGGGGAACACCCCAGGGACAAGTGTCCTCCCCCACCCCAGGAGTCTGTGCACCTGCAAGGTCGTTAGCGCTGGAAACCACAAGGAAGTTATTTGCTTAAGTCCTGAAGTTTGCAAATTCTGCTCGTAGAGGGAGGAAGGGAGGTTGGGAAGCAGGGGCTGGGGATCCTGTCCTCTTCCCTTCTCTTCTTCCTCCCTCCTCAGAGCTGGGGGATGCGGCCTTGGCAGTGCTGTCGCTGAGTCTGCCAGCTGGAAAAGCCCCATACACACAGAACGCAGCCTCTCCCAACCCTGGTGAAGAGAGGTGTCCTCTGAAACCCCAACAGGGCAGTGCGCAGGAGCCCATGACCCAGCGTCTCTCATGAGTGTGCCCTTCCCTGGAGGTCCCAGAGGTGCCCAGGACTCCATTTCCTTGGGGCCTTTCTACATCCTTTCAGTTTATTTTTTGAATAAACATGTACCACAGTACAACATTCAAAGAGTCCAAAAGGTATACAGTAAAGTCTCCCCAGGCCTGTCCCCAACCACCCAGTGTTCCCAGGGTCTTGTGTCTGCTTCCCAAGATATGCAATGATATGAGACATACTCATTTGGCTCTGTGATCTATGATCTTTTCTATATGAAAGGGAGCGGATCGTGAGTGCACTTTTGCCCCTGCTTTCCACGCGATCATCACTCTCGGAGACGGTGCCTTGTGGAGCGTCCTCAGGCTTCCTCGTAGCTGTGCAGGGTTTCACGTGGCTGCTCCGGGATTCCTTCACCTGGCTTTGGGAGGGCACTTGGACTGTTCCTAGCCTCTCCTGTCACACGTTACAAGGCATATTCTTGTCCCCACATCACTTCACATACTTGTCAATATTGCCGAAGGAGAAAGTCCCAGATGTACAGTTGCTGGGTCAAACGACATGTGTATTTTACATTTTGACAGCTATTGGTGGATCGTGCTCCGTAAAGTTGCACCCGTTGGCCTGCCCGTTTCCTCACTCCTGCACCCTTGCGGTGCGTTACCAGACATTTTGATCTGTGCCGATCCGATGGGAAAGCGTCCTCTCATAGTTTTACTGTGCATTTCTGTGTTTACCAGTCATGTTGGGCAGTTTTCCATGTATTTAGGAGCCGTTCGATTTTCTCGTGTCGTGAACGGGCTGCCCGTCGCCTTTGCTGGACATGAGCCAAGGCAAGAGGCAGGACTGTTGTTGGGCGTGTCCTACCAAGCGGGCCAACACCTGAGGGCCCCGGGGAGCCCAGTGATGTGGGAGTCAGGCAAGATTCCAGAAGGTCTGGGGTGATTCCTGCTCAGGGGGTTTGGGGAAAGGGCTCTAACAGGAACTGGAGCCTTCCATCTGTGCAGTGGATACAATGGCCCCAGAACTGCAGGTGGGAGGGGCGGCCAGATTTAGATTATTGCCAGTCTGTCTGGGCTGTGGCCTTATCTCCTGCCTTCAGCCCAGGCCCCAGGTGGCTGCTGGAACTCAGGAAACCCATGGCCCTTGGAAACTTGGCCAAGGGGAGTGGGGCCAGGCAGGAGGAGGGGGTGAAGTCTGAATGGTCCACCTTGCTGGGTGGCCTCAGGAAGACATGTCCTTCCTTGGCCTCGGTGCCCTCCTCAGAGCAGACATGGGATCCTGAGATCCCCTGAAGGCTTTGCAGGATGTGAAATGATTTTTGGATACGAGGAAAGCATGGTTTGCCTGCGGGCATGGGGACTTACAGGTCTTTTAGGTTCCACCCTCAGTCTCGTGCCCACTGGCCCTCTGGGGCAGCCTTGGCACTCCCCCTCTCGGGAACAGCATCCCCTCACACCAGGAGCTCCCCGAGGCAGGGCCGAGTCCGTCCACAGCACAGCTGGCACCCAGATGTTAAGCAAACCCTTTGCCAGGGCTTTCTCCTGCCAGATCAGCCAGGTAGTCTGTAGGCCTCTGCTTTGGGGGAGCTGCTTCCCAAGGTCCCCCGGAGAGCAGGGCCCACTCTAGATGCGTCCTAGAGACCCGGACAGGGCCAGGTGAGCTGGGCGTGGTCTGCCCAGTGAAGGTCTCTCCCTGATTCTGCAAGTGATAACTTAATTGCTCTGTCAACTTACTTTCGAGGAAGACCTTGGTGAGCTCTTGCCTCTCTAAGCTGGAACCAACAATTTAGAAGTTGAAATACCAATTTCCAAGGTTTTGAGATGAGAAAAAGGAATCAGGAGGGAAGATCAGGGGAGCAGGTGATGCAGGCAGCCTGGGGTAGCCTTGGCTCTGTACTCCACTTCTCCTGGACTCCAGGCTGTGGGCACAGGGCCTTGGCCTGAACAATGGGGCAACGAGTAAACAATTCTGTGAGACTCTTTGTGGACCCAGGCATGACTCATTCCCTCCCCGCCCTAGAAGGGCTCCCGTCGGGGGGTGGGGTGGGGTGGCCGCAGTACTGATGACTGGTAAGAGAAGATGGGTGGAAGGGCTTTTCCAAGGAGGCTTCCTGGAAGACCGGGGTTGACATGAGGAGCTGAGGAAAGGTACTTTGCACACAAGGAATGGCCCACACAAAACCTTGGAGGAGAAAAAGCTTTAGCGAAACCAGGGAAAGTAGTGGCGATTCTAAGGCATCTCACTTGGCTGGCAGATGTCCAGGATATAGGAGGATTCTGGAAGGTCAAGTTGGCGTAGATCCAGGAAGGCCCTGAAGGCCATGCTAAAGTTGGTCTTTATTCCTCAGGCCAAGGAGAGCCACTGTTGGTCTGTGAGCAGGGCAGAAGCAAAGTCATTCACCCATTTCCAAATCTTTATTGAGCACCCACTATGTGCCAGGCACTGCACCAGGTGCTGAAGACACTGCCGTTGATGAAACGCTACTGGCATAGAGCTTAGATTTTAGTAACTAACATTATGGCTGATATTTATTGAGCATTTACCATGTGCTGTGCATGTTATTTAATCTTCACAGTGACTTAAGAAGTAGTTACTTTTATTATCCCCATTTTGCAGATGGCGAAACTGAGGTACAGAGGGGGTTAATTGACTTGTCCATAGCCAAAGAACTATCAAGAGATAGAGCAAGCCTTGCACTTAGCCCCCTGGACCAGACTCCTTGCTCCAAGCCATGAAGCTTCTCTGATCATATACTCCCTTGTGTCCCCCAGGACCCACAGGCTACCTTCCAGGCCCCTTCAGGCCAGCCCCACATTGGGCATCTAGGGGCATGGGCCAGCTCACTGAGAGTAGAGACCCAGGGAAGGGGTTGGCTGGGAGAGTCTACCATGTGAAGGTCCAGAGGTACACTCTTTCAGAAGAATAGTGGGGGACTGCATGCCACCGGGCTGGCCCAGCTGGGATGTGGGTGGGAATGGCACTTACTGTCACTGTCTTTGGTATGCAGCCTGCCGAGTGGCACCAAGAGGTGGGCAGGGCTGGGGCATTCTCCCCATTTCACAAATGGAACATCTGACAGTGTCGATGGCTCAGCGCACCATCCCCTCTACGTGCAGCCAGAGGATAGCAAGGGGGAACCAGCGTCTTCCAGGGATGCCTGGGGAGAGGCTGGGACGGTGCTTTCCTAGCCCCAGGGGTTCCCTCCATGGCCCTGGGACCCGGTCATGTGAAGGGACAACTCCAGGGTTGTCTGGGGTCTTGGCAGGATAGGAGTTTGAAGTAGACGAGGCCTAAGCAGACGGAGCCTAGTAACCTGCAAAACACTACCTGCGAGAACAGAAGAGGCTTTGTGGGCAGGGACAATTTTGGCTACTGGCTCAGGGATCGCAACGGAGGGGTGAACTAGTCGATGGAGAGGGCACCCGGCCTAACAATCAGAACATAGGATGCCAAGTTTTTTCAGGTGACTTTGGCTAGGGAAGGCGGTGCAACAGGGGTGGGAAGGCAGAGCAGCTTAGGAGTTGGCGCAGGAGGTGCCAAGCAGGGGGTCAAGGGCCAGACTACCCGAGTTAAAAATTTTTTTTGTTTATTTATTTTCAAGAGAGAGAAAGAGCAGGAGTGGGGGAGGGGCAGAGAGAGACGGAGACACAGAATCCAAAGCAGGCTCCAGGCCCTGAGGTGTCAGCACAGAGCCTTACGTGGGGCTCGAACTCATGAATGGTGAGATCATGGGCTGAGCCGAAGTCAGATGGTTAACCAACTGAGCCACCCAGGCGCCCGTGGGCTACTCAAGTTTAAAGCTGCCACTTTGCAGCTGTATGACTGTGAAGTAGTCATTCAACCTCTCTGTGCTTCAGTTGTCTACTCGGTAACATGGGAATAATAATTGTATCTTCCTTCTTAGGTTGTTTGAGAATCCCAAGAGAGTTACTGCCCAAGAGGATACATGCATCTGGCACACTCGACACTAATAATTCTGCTATAATTATTCTGTCCGTGGAGTACCATCATATATGCTTGGCATATAGTACCCACCGCATTCGTCTCTGGGGATAATGTAGCACTTGGCACACTGCTCGGTACATAGTAGGTGCTCAGTACATGTGGTTCTTATTAATATTTGTAATGACAATGATCCTCACAGCAGCCCTTCAGGGTGGGGGTGGGTACCCCACCTTCCAAACAGGCTCAGGATCCCACAGGAGGCCAGCGGCTCGGGCAAGACTAGAAGCATGTGCATTGCATGTGCAGGGAGGGACGGGGCATCTTCTGTGACCTCATGGCTGGCTGGGCCTCCCCCAAGGGCAGCGGATAGGTTAGAAGGGGAACCTAGGTCTGGGGAGAAGGGGGTATCAGTCAGGATCAGCTAGGTTATGCTGCAGTAACAAACCCCATATCTCAATAGCTTAAAACACTACAGGTCATTTCTTGCTCACACCGTAGATCTGTATGTCAGTGGCAGGTCACCTGGGGGCTTTGTGTCTCCTGTACTCGGTGATTCCGATTCACAGAGCACACACCATCTCACAGATTGCTGGTTGCTGTAGCAGAGGGGCAAGGAGCTCCGAATCTTCACTGTCCAATGCTGTAGCCACTCGCCTGGTTTGGCTATTTAAATTTAAACCAGTGAAAATTCAGTAAAATTTAAAATTCAGCTACTCAGTCACACTACCCACATTCCCAGTGTGCAATAGCTATGTGGGGTTAGTGGCCACTGTGTGGGACACTGCAGCTAGAGGACACTTCGATCATCACAGAAAGTTCCACTAGACAGTGCCCTTCTAAGTAGAGAGTCTCCTGCCACCAGTGTAAAGCCCCTGCCCAGAACCAACACGCATCCTTCTTTTTGTAACTTGCACAAGGGCCAGGAAGTGCAGACATATGATGTGCCCACAAGGTGGGGAGAATGAGAAGTATTTGGGGGAACAAACGACCATCAAAGAGTGGATCTTGAGTCCAACGTTGGGTCAGAGAGCAGAAGGGGAAAACTTGACAGACAACTGAAGCAGGCAGAGGGCAGCTTGGGGGGAACTCGAGGTGGTACGTGTGCCCCGTGACATGCTTCCCGACCCCAGGCCTTGACCCTGCTCAGAAAAAAATGCCCTAAGGAGTATGGTGGCCTAAGGGCTACATGCCTGACAGAGGGAGGGGTTAGGGAGACAGCAAGAGGGGTTCAGGTTCGTTTGGTCAGGAACCCTGAACACACCCACAGAGGTGAGGGGTTCGGGAGTCGCGTGAGTAGAGCACGGCCGAAGCAGGCTGATGTGTGCCATGAGGTCGGAAATGCTGAGGCTGGGGCATGGCAGAGATGACCTCTAAAGAACCCTGCTGGATTGGAGAATTGGCCCACAAAACCAGGCCTGGCCCTCCCGCTGCCTTTCCTGTTCACTTCAGCTAAATAGATCAGAAGGAAAAAGTCTGTTTGATTTTAATCTCAACGCAGGACACTGGAGATTACATTTTCCACGGAAAATGTCAGCCGTTGCCTAAAATAGGACTCGGGAGAAAATGCTAGAAAATGTATTTTTAGGTTATATGTCTCCCTCCTGAATTTCTGCAGCCCGGTGGGCTGCTCGATACTCTCCATGTTCAGCTGCCGGGTGCCCCAGGTGCTCCAAACAGGTGGTCTGGGGAGAGGGCTCCCACAGGGAAAATGTTTGCGGGCACTCGAGCTAAAAACAGGTGGATAGGTATGAGGTCCCGTGCCAAGGAGGAGAAGAGGAAGAGAGAGCCAGCCTAGAGGAGAGCCTCAGTGTCCACGTTGCTGCCAAGCTCCCGGGTGATGCCAGCGCTGCTGGCCCAGAGACTGGTCAGTGAGTCTCAGGGACCTCCGTGTGGGAGGAGCCTCAGCAGGGCCCGAGTTCAGCCCTTGGAGGGAACAGCCTATTGGACTCCGCCCTTTGAGTCCCAGCTCCCATCCCTTCCCCTAGACTTATCTACTTGCTGTGTGACCTTGTTCAAGCCGCTTTTCCACTCTGGATCTCAGTTCTTGGGCCTGCGAAACAAGGCGAGCATTCCCGCCCTGTCTCCCCCTTTAGGCTGTTGGGAAGATTCAAGACTCAGGTACTGAGGCAGCCAGCTCTGCCTGGAATAAAAGGTCCTTCAGGAAATGGAGGAGAAAAAAATAGAGCTTATCGAGCGACAGCAGGTCCTGGTGGGGTTTGGGAACATCACTCCTCAGGATGTTCTGTGGGTCACAGACCAGGCATGTGGGCTGGGTCTTCATGGAGGTTGCCCAGAGTGGAGGGTTTGGGAGGGGACAAGGTGAGACTCAGCCTCTAGGAACTGAACCACGGCAGGGTTACACGCTGCCTGGGGTGCTGGCTGCTGAGGTTGTGTCCAAGGGAGCCCCCAGGTAGAGTGGGACTCAGCAGGCTGGCTGTGCTACAGACCTTGTCCCAGTGTTCCTGGAGGAGCAGGTAGGTCAGAGGTAGCCTGAGCTAAAATCAAGCAAAAATTTGAATTTTGCTTAATTTTAATTTATTCATTACATTTGAGGGAGGGGCTACCTTGCCATGGCCGTGGGGGACACTGAACAGGATTGGGCAGCCATCTGGGAAAGAGCAGTGCAGGGGAGCTATCGACTCACTGGTGACCGTGGGGGTCCCTTCTCTTCAAGAGTTTGCTCAGTTTCTCTGAGCAAAGAAAGGGTCTAGAAGGAGGCCCTAGAAGGAGGCCCGGGAGGAGGGTCTAGAAGGGCCCTCCTGGCTCTGATCTTGTCCCAAGGTGAGCCATGCTATATATACCAGATCTTGCTCAATCAGACTGGGGTGAAGCGAGGAGAGGAATGGAAACCTCTGCACTCAGACCATCCATTCTGTGACCTCAGAGTGCTGTGGGGACGTGTCTCGACCATCATGGTGGTCTGGGTAGGCATATTGGGGAGGGACCGCTGAGACCCCTCCACGGCCCCACTGCGTAACCCAATTATCTCTTGTCTCCTCATGGCTCCTGTGACTGCCTGGATCCCACAGAGCTCCCAACTGAGGAAGGTAAGGCTTGGGCCAGGATGGGCTGCAAGGCCACCAGGCGACATCCTTGGGCCATTCACTGTCAGGTGGTGTCCTTCCCTCTCCCCAACAGAGTGAGGGTTTGCTGAGCCCCCCAGTATCACCCACCTGTGCCTGTAGGGCCTCAGGCTCTCAGTCTTTGAATGGTAGGGAGGGAGTGGCCCCGGTGGTCCCCAAGGCGCTCCCAGCTCTGAAGGGGGGCAGCTCACTCGTTAGGAAGCCAGGCTTCACCTAGTGCTCCGGTTCTCAGGGAAGTCCCTATGGGAGCTGGTGCTGGAGCAGTTTGAAGACCTCCTGGTGCGCATCCTGCTGTTGGCTGCCCTGGTCTCCTTCGTAAGTAAGGCCCCCACCCCACAGTCTGCCCGGAAGGGAAAGGCAGGTCGGGGCAGTGCTCAGAGTGCTCAGACTCTGAATCCCAGGTCTGTCCGCTCAGCCATGGGCAGCCCTGGACCCCTACACACCTCCTGCCTTGCTCAGACTTCAGCTTTCCTCAAAGCCTGCCTCCCCCCTACCCTCAGCGCTGGACTCCTGGCTCCCGTTTGTCCCCTTCCACTCCGGCTATCAGAGCTTTCGGAAGCCCAAGTCTCCCTGTTCTGTGGCAGCGTTTCTCAGCCTCTGCACTGTCGACATCTTGGACCAGATAATTCTTTGTTTGGGGGCTGTCCTAGGCGCCAGAGAATACTTAGCAGCATCCCTGACCTCTACCCACCAGAAGCTAGTGGTACTCCCCAGTTGTGACAATCAGATGGCTGTCTCTAGGGGTGCCTAGGTGGCTCAGTTGGTTACGCGTCTGACTCTTGGTTTCAGCTCACATCGTGATGTAACAGGTTCGTGGGATCAAGCCCCACATTGGGCTCTGCGCTGACAGCACGGAGCCTGCTTGGGATTCTTTCTCTCCCTTTCTCTCTCTCTTTCTCTCTCTCTCTCTCTGCCTCTCTGCCCCTCCCCCCTCATGCGCCCACATGAGTGTGTATGTGCGCTCTCTGCCCCTCAAAATAAATAAATAAAACATTAAAAAATAAAGTCTCCAGATGTTGCCAAATTATCCCTGATGTAGAGCCCTTTCCATGGTTCCCAGTGCCCCACAGAAGAATTTGGATGCTAACCTCTTACAGCTTCTCTGTGGCTGCTTTCTTTACTCTTCCCCTGTTTTCACTGCCTGAAACCCTCCTGCACCTGTAGGGCCAGGGGGCCAGGGTGGAGCTGTGGGGAGGAGGGGGACAGTGCTTGTCACTGATGGCTGAGCAATAGAAACCCAAGGGTAGTGCAGGGAAATGACGCCCCTGGGAGTGGACACAGTTCCTGCTCTTGACCCTGTGCCCAGCAGGGCCTGGGGAGAAGACCTCATGTAGGTGACATGGAGTGCAGAGTGGCCGGGGCCCAGCCAGCTGTATCTGCCCTTGCTGGCAACTGTCCTTGTGGAAACTGAGGACTCCTACAGAGAAAAAAAAATCCTATCCATGCAGGTGCCTACAACAGCTTAGCACGAGGGTGCTGGTACCCCTCTGCAGTACAGATGGACACGCTGTGACCCGTGAAGGGGAGTGACATTACCCACTTGGGCCAAGAGGTGGGAATGGGACTTTGACAGGGTCTTCTGCCTCCAGGCCTGGGCTCTGACTGCAATTATGCTTCTCTAGCCAGTGGACTTCAAGTGCGAGCCTGCAACAGGATCACCGGGGTTTGTTCAGACATAGACTGCTGGGGCCTCACCCCAGGCTTTCTGACTCAGGAGGACTGAGATGGACCCTGAGAATTGCATTTCTAACAAGTTCCCGGATGCTGCTGCCGCCGCCAGTCTGGCATCATACTTGGAGAACCACAGCTGGGCAGGCCGGCAGCTGCATAACCGCCCTTGTCCTGAAAGTTGGCTGGGTGGGATGCGGGCCATGGCAGTCACTAACTGCAGGAGCTGAGTGTTCTAAGCCAGAGCCTCAGAGCAGCCCTCTCCAAGCCCTGGGTGCCCTGGGGGTATCTCTCCCAAAGCAGGAGAGCAGACAGGAGACCCAGGGTGTGGAGGAAACGGTGAAAAGACCCTGGCGCACGGCGTAGCCCAGACTCACTAACTCTCGCTCCATAGGTCCTGGCCTGGTTCGAGGAGGGCGAGGAGACCACAACAGCCTTCGTGGAGCCCCTGGTCATTATGCTGATCCTCGTGGCCAATGCCATCGTGGGCGTATGGCAGGTGGGAGGCAGAGGTGGACTGGACCCTGGGGCATCCCTGCTGCTGGATGTGACCGCCACTTGGTGTTAGAGTCCTGCAGGTCCTTCTGCATCTAGCTCTATCCCAGGCCCCAAGGATGTCATTACAGGGGGTCAGGCAGCTGGGGCCAGTGGGGACAGACCACCTATCTGCCTTGCGTTCTGCAGGAACGCAACGCTGAGAGCGCCATTGAGGCCCTGAAGGAGTACGAGCCTGAGATGGGTAAGGTGATCCGCTCCGACCGCAAGGGCGTGCAGAGGGTCCGCGCCCGGGACATCGTCCCTGGAGACATCGTGGAAATAGCAGGTACACCGGGGGCCTCTTTTCATTATGTTTTGCTGGCGAGCCCATCCCTCTCCGTGTCCCCATCTTTCTGGCTGTATACATAGAGCAGGGTGGCTGTTGGATCCCTCCAGAACTCTTTGACCAAAACCCTGCCGGACAGATACGGAGACTGTAGGCCAGGGAGCGGCACCCATCTCAGGGATCACGGCTCAGGCCCTTGCCTCTCAGCCCCAGCCTTGGTCCCTGGCAGCTCTCCTGGCTTTGCTGGGGGGCGGTACCCAAAGCCACACTCAGCCAAGTCTCTCCCCACAGTGGGAGACAAAGTGCCCGCTGACCTCCGCCTCGTCGAGATCAAGTCCACCACTCTGAGAGTGGACCAGTCCATCCTGACGGGTGAGGCCCGGAGGCTGGGGTTGAGCAGGGGCCAGGCCAGGGGACGGGGGTGTCTTCACGGAGGGCTTCTCATTTCCGATTCCACACCCAGGCGAATCCGTGTCTGTGACCAAACACACAGATGCTCTCCTGGATCCCAGAGCTGTGAACCAGGACAAGAAGAACATGCTGTTTTCTGTAAGTCCCTGGGATGGCTGGGGCCTTTGTCTGGACACTGAAAATGAAAACAGTAACGTTAAGGTGACTCAGTTAAAGCCCGACGAAAACAACCTCATCGATTATTGACAATATGCACAAATTTTTAGCAGTAGTAACAGGTTGTGTTTACTGAAGGCTGCGTGCCTGGCATTGTTCTAAGCTCTTTACGTGTATTTACTCGTCATACTGCTTTTGAAATGAATACTCTTGTTCTCTGCATTTTCTAGCAAGGAAACAGGCAGAGAGAGGGTAAGTAATTGCCCAAGGTCCCACAGCCAGTGAATGGCAGAGCTCGGATGTGAACTCAGACGTTCTGAGTCCAGAGCTTTTCCTGTTACCTGCTAGGCGTTATCCTGCCTTATTCTGTAGAGGGACAGAGCTAGCTTCTAATCACTCAATGGAGAATCCTCCAGAGAGAAGATGGTGGCCGAAGTGGTGGAGGATGGCAGAAGCAGTTCCTCTCTCAGATGGGAAACCGACCCCCTAAGGCAAGATACCAGGGCTCAGTGGCTCTTCTCAGGGAGAGTGGTGGGCTCAGCCGTGGTGAAATGATATGGCCCTGCGGCCTCAGAGGTACTCAACCAGCGATGGTTCTGGGCTGCCCAGAAACAGCCAGAAGCTGAACACAGAAGCCACAAAGGTCAGGCCATTTGGCCATGTCCCAGGGCACCAAGTTATAAGGCTAGAAAACTTCCCCAGAAGTGAACAGAAATGGAGGACGCAATATTTACTCAGAGTTCTTCTTAAGAACTGGCTGCCTAGAAGCATGGAGGCCTTGGACAAGCCGCTTTGAGGTGGGGAGGGACTCTGCAAGGCAGGCCTCAGCATCAGCAGCTGTCACTAAGCAGCTTTCTACAGTGCGTGCTCTGGCTAACTGCAGGCCATTTCCTTGGCCGAGGGGCCTGCAAGTGGTGGGGGTGGGCGGCTGGGAGAGCAGAAGCTGCATTGCTCAGGACAAGAGAAAAGAAACTGAGGTTGCCGCTGGCTCCTACCTTTTCTCCAGCCTCAGCACGGGACTCCTGTCTGAAGGGGTACCGGGTTATTAGCCGCCTCAGAGCAGCTCCGTTGTTGGACCATTTTATAAAAGAGGACACAGAAGCTCAAGGCTACCTAGCCTCTACATCAGGACTTCAGGATTTTGCCAGGGCCCTGGGAGTGGATGGACTTAAACTCATCTTCTGGATTCTTCAGTAAATATTGCAGATTATTTACCTGGGAACACAGTCAGCTTTGGCACTCCTACGTGGCCACATTGGTTTTTCATGACACGCATTGGGGTGGATTGCTGTCGTGCTGTGGTGGATCATATCGTCAGCATCGCCTGGTGCTTCCCCATGCTAGGCACTAGGGCCGTGGTGCTGAACCAAGTCCTTGCCTTCACAGAGCTGACGCTGACCTGAGGATGACAGCGATAGCTTGGTACTACATAGCTGCATGAGTCTGGCAGCACTAAGTGACACGGAGGAAAAAAGGCCAAGTAGGGGGATAAGCACCTTACCCCGGCCTGAAGGAGTCAGGGATCCTGGGTCCTAACCGGGGTGCTAAGCAGCCCTTCTCGTCTCTCCCTCGGCCAGGGCACCAACATCGCATCGGGCAAGGCCCTGGGGGTGGTCGTGGCCACAGGCCTGCACACAGAGCTGGGGAAGATCCGGAGTCAGATGGCGGCAGTGGAGCCGGAGCGGACACCCCTGCAGCACAAGCTGGACGAGTTTGGGCGGCAGCTGTCCCGTGCCATCTCTGTCATCTGTGTGGCCGTGTGGGTCATCAACATCAGCCACTTCGCTGACCCAGCCCACGGCGGCTCCTGGCTCCGTGGTGCCGTCTACTACTTCAAGATTGCCGTGGCCCTCGCTGTGGCTGCCATCCCCGAGGGCCTCCCGGCTGTCATCACTACATGCCTGGCTCTGGGCACACGGCGCATGGCACGCAAGAATGCCATTGTGCGGAGTCTGCCCTCCGTGGAGACCCTGGGCTGCACCTCGGTCATCTGCTCCGACAAGACGGGCACACTCACCACCAATCAGATGTCTGTGTGCCGGGTGAGTGGCTGCAGCCAGCTTGGGGTCCCACCCGTGTTGCTGTGTGGTGCTTAGCTGGCTGACTTTCCTCTTTCGGCTGCCCCCTGACTGCTCTTTGGCAGCAGATGGAGGAGAGAGCCTGTGGGCTGCCCCATGGTGGGGAGCAGATTCAGCCTTTCATGGGGCATAGCAGCAAAGTCTGGCTGAACACGTGTCACTAGGACCCACATGTCCCTCTAGGGCCCTGGCAGGTCATTGACTGTCTATGAAGCTCAGTTTCTTCATCTGCAGTTTGGGTTTGCAAGCTCTGGTAGGCAACCATAATGGACACGGGAGAGGGTCAAGTATAGCCTTGGCATCTGAGCCAGGTTCTATCCTGCTCCACCGTGACTCTGTGGCTAAGTCCTGTCACCAGATATGCCAGCTCCAGTGACCTGGGAAGGGCCAGGGCAAGAATTATTCATTTCCTGGCACTCAGTCCCCGATCCTGGGCCTGCTGCCTGCATGCTATGAGGATTCTGGCTGAGACTCCAGCAGGCCCACAGGGCAGAGGGGTCGGTGGGGCCGATGGTAAAGGTCGTGGGTTTCCCACCCCTCGCAGATTCTCCCGTGCCCCTTCTTCCACCACTGATCCATAATCTGCCCACTGGGAAACTCAGGCTCTGTATCCGAGACCTTGAAGCCCATCAGAGGTTGCCACAGGGGAAGGGGCACCAGCCAGCTTTACATCCTGAGGCCCTCACCTTTAAAATCTCTAGTAGGACTTCATTTGAACAGAGAGTTTCTTAACTAAAATAAAGATTTGAAAAACACACTATGGGGAAGTTGTAGAGGCCGTACATGCTGGACGGGAGGCTGAGAAATGACTTCTCAAGAGCTATGCTGGCTGGAGGGCTGCCCTTAGGAGCAGGGACGAGAGCTCAAAGGAAGGGACATTTATTGAGCACCTACTGGTGCCGAGCTGGCCATTGGCTTGGGAATGTACAGCAAAGCAGTTTCCAGAAAGCAAGAGCTCTGTCTGGTAGAGCTGGCTGACAGACAAGAAAACAGGCTGCCCTGGGAGGGGTGAAGCCCCTGACCCTGAGGTGCACAGGTAGGGGCTGGGTGACTCGGCAGGCCCTGTAGGCAAGAGTGCACTGTCTGGGAGCACCTTTGGGCAGGAGGGTCTGTGCCTCTGAGCAAGGTGTGGGTTTCCTCCCTTGGAGGCCGGGAACTCATCCTTTTAAAGGGAAAAGAGGGGCAGCTCTAGTGTGACCCCACTCTCTTCTCACGTTACTAGTGGAGAAACTAATGCTTGGGTTCTCAGCCAGGAATCGCATATCAAAATGGGCAAGGACCCATGCTTTCTGCTGCGTCTCAGGGCTCCATCCAGAACATTGAACAATCAGGCATAAATAAGCCTGTCAAGGGTCCAGAGCAGAGGACCTGCCTCAGTCTGAACTCTACCCTTAACACTGTACCTCCCAGACCTTGGCAGGAGGGAAGGCCAGTGGCTTCTCTGGGGGGCCAGAGAACCCCACCCTGGGCTCAGGTTTTATTCAGACTGGCTGCCCAAAGAGGAGAGAGGTGAAGCCTTGTCTGAGCATGCTTCTGCGCTCCCCAGATGTTCGTGGTGGCTGGGGCCGAAGCAAGCTCCTGCCGTTTGCACGAGTTCACCATCTCCGGCACCACCTACGCCCCGGAGGGTGAAGTGTGAGTGCCGGGCGGGGGAGAGCGGGTGGGCGTGGTTTCCTGGTAAGCGGGGCTACACCAGAAGGCTCTGAGAGTTGTCAGTGGGCGAGGCTTCCTGGGGGCGGGATCGAGAGGCCGAGCGCCTCCCAGGGACCGGGTCAAATGCCCTGGTACTGAGACCCAGCCCCACAGGAGGCAGGCGGAGCAGCTGGTGCGCTGTGGGCAGTTCGATGGGCTGGTGGAGCTGGCGACGATCTGCGCCCTGTGCAACGACTCAGCGCTGGACTACAATGAGGTGGGCCCCAGCTTCCTTTCGTGACCTCACTAGTATCCAAGTGCCCAGGACAGATGCTTCTCTAAGTGTCTCAGAACTCCCAGGATTGGCAGTCTGTTCCCCTTGGGAGGGCCACACACCAGGGGCACTGCCACCCCTGCACAACCTCCACTGGCGTTCCTTTCTCAGACTGGCTTTATTTTTATTTTTATTTTTTTTTTAATGTTTTCATTTACTTTTGACAGAGAGACAGAGTGTGAGCAGGGGAGGGGCAGAGAGAGAGGGAGACACAGAATCTGAAGCAGGCTCCAGGCCCCGAGCTGTCAGCACAGAGCCCGACGCGGGGCTCGAACTCACAAACCGTGAGATCATGACCTGGGCCGAAGTCGGCTGCTTAACTGACTGAGCCACCCAGGCGCCCCACAGACTGGCTTTAGAATCAGTGCCCTAAGTGCCTAGGGCCCTTGGACTGTGGGGGACTGTAATGTAAGGGACTGTAGTGCCAGGGTGCCTAGAGCAAGAAATTTGGGAAGCAGGGCTGGGAGGGTGTTTCAAGTAGAAGGCACAGCCCACGAAAGGCCCACAGGTCATAACAGCCTGATGTGATGTAGGCATTCAAGGCCCTTGACTGCAGCTGGAGCAGAAGAACGGAACATGCAGGAAGATACTCCTGCCTGAAGGAAGGACTTGACCACACCAAGTTAGGTCCCATAACAAGCTGAGGACAGTAGAGAGCCACCAAAGGGTTTTGAGCCGGGGGAATGACATGGTCAGATTTGCATTTACAAAAGATCAGGCTTCTATGGGAAGCATGGAACGGATAGGGCAAGACTGGATTCTGGAAGGCCTATGTGGTCCTCCAGGTCAGACAGATGCTGGCCGGGGTTTCGGGGAAAGGGGAGGAGGCGTGGGTTGGAGAGAGATTTAGGAATCCTAAATCCTGGGACTTGGTGACTGGTTAGGTGAAAGACAGGGAGGCTGGCCCCTGGTTGGGGTCCTGCCCAGGACTGTCACCGGAGTGGCAAATATAGGGAGAAGGAGCGGTGGCCTGAGGGCCAGCAAGGAACCAAGTCCAACCGGCAGCTTGGAGTTCTAGGGAAAGGTCAGGCTGGGCACTGGCCATCAAACGTATGAAAGGTGGGGGAAGCAGGGAGTGTAGGAGGCCTCAGGGAGAGAAGATGGGAGGGAAGAAGCAGGACCCGGACAGCAGGGTTTACAAAGAGGAATCTGGGGAAGGAGGCTGAGAAGGAGCATGCGGAAAGTGAGGTGGATGGCAGGGAGAGTACATGTTCACTGATGTCAGGGGAGGGTCAGAAGGGAAGGGAAGCATCAGTGCCGGATGCCACCCAGACCTCATGTCAGCTGTGTGAAGGCCCACAGCCCCAATGCAAGAGAGGTTGAAGGTGACTGGCAAAGGGAACTCTAGGGGTCAGGGAGTGAGTGGGAGGAAAGGCTTGGGGGTCCACTGCAGGCTTTCTTGCTCTTCACACCCTGTACTCTGGGCCCCACCAGACTAAGGGCGTATATGAGAAGGTGGGAGAGGCCACGGAGACAGCCCTGACTTGCCTGGTGGAGAAAATGAACGTGTTTGACACCAACCTGCAGCCCCTGTCCCGGGTGGAACGAGCCAGTGCCTGCAATGCGGTGAGTAGAGGGCGGGCTCTGGCCACAGGCCTCCTAGCTGGGGCTTCTGAGCATCTAGGGAAGAGAGGAGGTCAAAGTCTTGGGAGGCTTCTGGGAGGAGGAGGGACTTCAGATGCTAATTAGACTTGGCTAGGGAGAAAAGAGAGGAAAAGACTGAGTGTGAGCGAGGGTTCAGAGTTGGGAAGTGCACAGCATGGTCAGGAACTGGCAACCTCCTGGCATTTCTCAGGCTGGAGAGGGAGATGGGGGCTTCCAATGCCAGGGTCAGAGGAGGATAGACACCATCCCCCAGGGAGCAGGAGGCTCTTTGTAGGATCAGGCAGCTGGAAAGAAGGCAGTGAGACTTGCTGGCTCTGCCTCTCACATCCTGACCCTCCTGGGCCCCGTAGGTCATCAAGCAGCTGATGCGGAAGGAGTTTACTTTGGAGTTCTCCCGAGACCGGAAGTCCATGTCCGTGTACTGCACGCCCACTCGCCCTGGCCCGGCGGCCCAGAGCAGCAAGATGTTTGTGAAGGTGGGGCCTGCCTAACTGACCTGGGGCCTCTGCACATGAGGAGTCCCTGGGAGATCCCATCTCCAGTCCTCTAAAGAGCCAGTGACTGCAGCTCTGGGAGACCAAGGGAGGTGGGAGGCCCGCTGTCAAAGCAGTGAATCCGGAACGAGGGTGGTCAGCCTGCCACGGGGCACGGGGAGCAGGACCTGGCCTTGGTGGAGATGAAGCCAGGGCCAGGCACCAAGGCCTGCCCCTCACCACGGTCCCAGCTTTGGGCCGAGAGGCACTGCCTCGCCACGTGACCTTGGGGTCACCTGTGCTCTTCTATGGGCCTCAGTCTCCCCATGTGAATGGCAGGATCAAGCTGGAAAGTCTCAGAAGCCTTTCACCTGTGATGAGGGGCGTTGAGGTAGTTGGTGCCCGTCGTTGGTGCTTCATGTTTTGGCAACTGAGTCCTAGGGAGAGAAGTCTCCCATCCAGACTTATGCCCGTAGCACCGCCTGTCACTGCTTTTCTACCTGAAGTAGGAATCACAGCCCTAATTTTGTGCTAAAGTGGAAGTTTTAACTCCTTTTGAAATGAAAAGGCTTCTGTATTGGGATCTCAGGCCATTTTGAAAACTTAGCATTTGGAGTGCCCTTTGGGGAGAGGGAAAAGGCATGAGGAAGGGCTCAGAAGCTATTCCCAGGCCTGGGGTGAGACCCAAGGTGGACCTCCAGGCTACTGAGGAGCCTGTCACCCCTGTCACATTTTCCCAGGGCCACACCCACCACCCCTCAGCATGGCTGTGTCTCTGGTCCCCAGGCAGGGCTCAGCCTGCCTCCTGTTGCTGAACCCCCTACAGAATTAGGATCCTGGTAGCAGGATTGGCAGGGAGGCAGGGCGTGTAGGAGGGCTGCCAATCCTATTCCCCTCCCCCCAGATGCTGTAGTAGACCTTGTCAGCTTTGGGTTGGTGGGGGAGGGGGCTGCCCCATGGGCAGCCACTACCCCCTGTTCCTTTCCGGTTTGTCTCAGTGGGGCCCACTTGGTTCCCACTCTGAGCTTTCAAGGAATGGATTCTTTTTTTTTTTTTTTAATTTTTTTTTAACATTTTAATTTATTATTAAGAGACAGAGAGAGGCAGAGCATGAGCAGGGGAGAGGCAGAGAGACAGGGAGACACAGAACCTGAAAGAGGCTCCAGGCTCTGAGCTGTGAGCACAGAGCCTGACACGGGGCTCGAACTCACAAACTGAGATCATGACCTGAGCCGAAGTCGGACGCTTAACCGACTGAGCCCCCTAGGCGCCCCAAGGAATGGATTCTGGTCCATGCCTTGCTGTGTGTCCTCTTAGATGGCCTTTTCCCATTTCTGGGCCTCAACTTCCTCTGTTGGGCAAGAGGGAAGGGAGGGGTCCTGACTGACAGAGTTACCTCTCCCCTCCCCCATGATGCAGGGGGCTCCTGAGAGCGTGATCGAGCGCTGCAGCTCAGTCCGAGTGGGAAGCTGCACAGTACCCCTGAACACCACCTCCAGGGAGCAGATCCTGGCCAAGATCCGGGATTGGGGCTCCGGCTCAGACACGCTGCGTTGCCTGGCACTGGCCACTCGGGACACACCCCCAAGGAAGGAGGACATGCAGCTGGATGATTGCAGCAAGTTTGCGCAGTATGAGGTGGGTGCCAGGGCAGGGCCCGGGGCTAGGAGCCGTGTGTCTTCCTGCCAGGGCTGGGCAGGTAGCAGCTTGAGCGTGGGCCCAGGCCCCACTTGCATCTGTGCCCTCCCTACAGATGGACCTGACTTTTGTGGGCTGCGTGGGCATGCTGGACCCTCCAAGGCCCGAGGTGGCTGCTTGCATCGCACGCTGCCACCAGGCCGGCATCCGTGTGGTCATGATCACAGGGGACAACAAAGGCACAGCTGTGGCCATCTGCCGCCGGCTTGGCATCTTCAAGGACACAGAGGATGTGGTGGGCAAGGCCTACACAGGTCGCGAGTTCGATGACCTGAGCCCTGAGCAGCAGCGCCAGGCCTGCCGCACAGCATGCTGCTTCGCCCGTGTGGAGCCTGCGCACAAGTCCCGAATCGTAGAGTACCTGCAGTCCTTCAATGAGATCACCGCCATGGTGAGGCCACAAGATGGGAGCCTAGTGGAGGTGGTGAGGAGTTGGGGGGGGCGGTCACCATCCATAGAGCTTGGAAAGAGCAACCCGTACAACATTTGCCCTTGCTTCATTCTTATTTTTTCCAGCATTTTATTGCAAAAAAAAAGTAAGATAGTTTTATAGTACACACCTCTAATATCCATGATCTAGATTCTACAAGTAATGTTCTGTTATATTTGCTACCTATCCATCTGTCCATCCTTAATCCAGCTTTTCTTAAATAAGTTTCAAAGTCAATTGCCGGCATCAGTACACTTCACCCTCACATAATTTACAATGCATACTCTATCTTAGAGAATAGCATTTCTTCGTGGTTCTATTTTTTTTCCTTTTTGAGGTAAAACTTACATGCAATGAAGTGCACAAGTCTTAAGCATACCCTTCATTTGATGTGTTTTGATAAATGAAGACACACCTTTGTTGTGTCATCCAAACCCTTCTCAAGATAAGGGACTTTGCCATGGAGACATGAAGTTCCCTCATCACCTTCCCTATCAGGACCCTCTCTCACAGCAGGCCATTTTTCCACCAGAGATTGTCCTAGAGTTTCATATGAAGGGAATCATACATACACATATGTACTCTTGTGTCTGGCTTCTTTCTTTTGAAATTTATCCATGTGGCTTTGGGTATCAGTAGATGATTGCTTTTTTAATTTATTTTTATTATTTTTTAAAATGTTTTATTTATTCTTGAGAGCAGGAAAAACAAATCATGAGCAGGGGAGGGGCAGAGAGAGAGGGAGACACAGAATCTGAAGCAGGCTCCAGGGTCTGAGCTGTCAGCACAGAGCCAGATTCAGGGCTCGAACTCACAGACTGTGAGATCATAACCTGAGCTAAAGTCGGACACTTAACTGACTGAGCCACCCAGATACCCCGCTTTTTTTTTTTTAATCAGTGACTACCATTCCACTGTGAATATAACCTCAGTTTATTTATCCATTCACCTTTCGATGGGCATTTTGTTTGAGCCCAGTTTTTGTGTTGTCTCATTCTTGATTACCGACCTATTCATCAATACTCACCTGACTCTTGACCCCAGTCTCACCCCTGACCTGGCCTCTGTTGACATCCAGCCCCCAGTTCTTTACCTTTACTTTACTGCTGACCTGTGATCCAGTCTTGACCTTGATACTGAGCTGGACACCAATCTTGACTTGACTACAATTATAATCTGGTTCTTGACTTTATTTTTGACCTTTATGTCGACTTGGTCCCTGACCTTGAACTTGACCATCTAAATCTGATTTTTACTTTGATCTCAACCCTAATATGGGCTGTGGGCTTGACCTGCACCCTGACCTGATCCTTGACACTGACCTTGACCTCCAACCCAATACTTTATGTAGACCTCAACTTTATCTGGCCTCTAATCTTCACCTTGACTGTGATCCAACCTTGTCTGTGACATCACTCCTGATGTGGGCCATGTGGGCCATAACCTTGATTTGGCCTTTGACTTTGACTTGACCTTTACCTTTGTCTAGTTTTTAATTTTGACCTTGAATCTAGTGTTGACCCTGACCATCACTTTGGATCCAACCTTTACCTTAACTATAACACCTACCTATCCTTTACCTGGGCCATATCCCTGACTTAACCTTAACTTTGCTTCTAACCTCAGCTTCATATTCTACACCACATCCAACCTAAATTTCATCTCCACCCTCATCAGTGACTCACTCTCATCCCCACGTCCATTTCACCATCTTCTCTGACCTTAGAATTGATCTCCTCTCCAAATATGTTCTTGTCTGCAACCCTTGCCTTCCCCCTTAGCCTCATCCCCAGCCCAACATCTAAGCTCGCGCTCAACCTCATCATTTGTTTTGTTCAGCTGTCTGCTTCCTTGGAGACATCCTCTGAGCCTGGTGATAGGCTTAGTTGAGGGGAGTCAAGGAGGTGGAAGAGAAGTTTCTCAGGCGTGGTCCTGCCTACCTTGGCCCCTAGACTGGAGACGGGGTGAATGATGCCCCGGCTCTGAAGAAAGCAGAGATCGGCATTGCCATGGGCTCCGGCACAGCTGTGGCCAAGTCGGCAGCTGAGATGGTGCTGTCAGATGACAACTTTGCCTCAATTGTGGCTGCAGTGGAGGAGGGCCGGGCCATCTACAACAACATGAAGCAATTCATCCGCTACCTCATCTCCTCCAATGTCGGCGAGGTTGTCTGGTGAGGCCCTGCATTTCCCGTTCCCAGTCCTCTGGGCCAGCTTGAGGTCACTAAGGGAAATGCCTATTCCTGGGATGGGGCTATAGGGATGGAGGGACACATGCCCTGCCCTAGCAGCGGCCTTCTAGGGGCCTCACCTCAAGGAAGGCAGGGCCTCATCATTCCTCGAGAAACCTTGGTGCACCCCAGCGCCCAGGGAGGTACCTAAAGTGTCCCTGTCCCTCTAGCCATAAACCCCACATTCACAGTTGCGAAGACCGGAGAAGTAGCCCCACTTTGGGGCAGTAATGTATTCATATGTGTGTGTGAGTATGTGCACACAGTTGTGTGCGAACATGGCATGTATACCCGAATGAAAGGTGTGTGTAGCCATGTGCATGTGTGCTCTTGTGTGTCTTGAGGCATAAGCAGAAGAACAGATTTGTGCCAGCATCTAATTTGTACACATTTAGATTCATGTGTGAGAGATGCCTGTGGGGGATGGTGAGCACGTTTGCCTGGACACGTGTGACTTCTGCCATCTCTGCTTGTGTTTGTGTGATTATGTGGCCTGTGCTGCTCTTGCTTCTGTCTGTAAACAAACGTGTATGTGCTCAGACATGCATTGTCCACATGTGTACATGTCCCAGAGAGGGGTTATGGCCTAAACAGGAGAGGCCTGAAGAGCAGAATCGTCCAGGCTCCAGAGCTGAGGTTAGGAGGCACCAGTGGTCCAGTGTGAAGCAGGGCCATGTATACGCAAGTCTCTCTCGTGCACACATATAAGAACGAGCAAAGTGAGGTGGGGCTCGCGTGGAGACAGTAGGTAAGCTTCCCAGCCTAGGGTATGAGTAGGAGCTGGACTCTCCACTTGCTGGGGACTAGAGCCTATGACTCCGGTTCCAGCATCTTCCTCACGGCAATTCTGGGCCTGCCGGAAGCCCTGATCCCTGTGCAGCTGCTCTGGGTGAACCTGGTGACAGATGGCTTACCTGCCACAGCCCTGGGTTTCAACCCACCGGACCTGGACATCATGGAGAAGCTGCCCCGGAATCCTCGTGAGGCCCTCATCAGTGGCTGGCTCTTTTTTCGGTATCTGGCTATCGGAGGTGAGTGGGGCCCCAGCCCTCAGTGGGGTTTCAGGAGCTTCTTGAGAGCTTCTATCAGGGATCCTGGCAAACCGCAGTATGACTCAGCCTGGCTTATGCCAAAGGAAGCTGTGTGGGATCATCTTGTGGAAAATACTAGAGCATTCCTCAGATGTGGCTGGACCCAGGCCTCAGTATCACGGGCATGTTTTGACTCTGCCTTAGCTCTGTTTGCGGGCAGGTGCAGCTGTAGCCCTCATGTTTACTCTCTTACGACCCTCAGTTCGGCACAAGAGACAGCTATCCCTCAGAAATATGATCAAAGTCTCAGGCCTGTTCTTGGCCCACATTGGACCACCTGCTTATCTCCTAGCCAGTCACCATGGCCAGGGGGGTGGCAGATATTGATTGCCAATCAGGGCCCACTACCGTCACTAAGGGTAGGTGTGAGAACCATATGGCTAAGAGAGGGAGAGGGTGGTTCCCTGACAGAAACGCAGGGGATTTTTAGGAACGGGAAATGGATGCCAGAAAACCACAGCTATCCACTATAGCCAGCTTCCTCCTGCCCTCCTTGCAGTGTACGTAGGCCTGGCCACGGTGGCTGCCGCCACCTGGTGGTTCCTATATGATGCCGAGGGACCTCACGTCACCTTCTACCAGCTGGTAAGCAAGGATGGCCAGGGACTCTTTTGGGGTTATTTCTAAGGTAGATCTCACTGCCCAAGTTGTTGGAGCTCCAGGGGAAAGGGATCTGGAACTCCGTGGTTGGCCAATGGCTGTCCCTCCCTACTCCCATACACATACATAGACATCCACCATATAAGGAGCCAAACTCAGAAGCTACTGGAAGCCCAGAGATAGCAACCCAGTCCCAGAACCAGAGAAGTGGTTACTGCTTCTCTCAATCATTTGGTTAGAGGGCTACCAAGGGGCATAATTGCCCAGAAGTATCGTACCTTCATCACAGAACCCCCAAAACATTGAGGGTTCAGAGATAAGACCCCTTAAATGTAGAACTTCAGGTGGAGGGTCAATAAGGAGTTTAAGAGTGGCGCCTGGGTGTCTCAGTCGATTACGTGTCCGACTTCGGCTCAGGTCATGATCTCACAATCATGGGATGTGGGTTCGAGCCCCGCATCCAGCTCTGTGCCGATGGCTCAGAGCCTGGAGCCTCAGATCTGTGTCTCCCTCTCTCTCTGCCCCTCCCCTGCTCATGCTCTGTCACTGTCTCTTTCAGAAATAAATGCACATTAAAAAATTAAAAAAAATAAGGAGATTAAGATAGAGGGAAGATTCTGTTAGGCTCTCCCTCCCCCACTCCCCCATAACAACTTGCTTCTTGAGAAAGGGATCCACTGACCTCTTGAAGTCACCTTGCTGGTACGTGCCTACCACAAGACTGCCTTAGCTCAGCACAGCTCTGGCAGCAAGCAGGGAGACCCCTCAGCTTCTGTCCGGCAATCTGTCCCTCTGTCTGGGCATCTCCTTTGCTTGACAGAACCTTCACAGTGATTCTGGCAAAGCCAGTTGTGGAATTCTCACGTAAATCTGAGGGCTGCAGGGATTTGGGATCTTCTTTCTCTGCGAGTATCTGTCTTTGTTACCTTCTCGTAGATAGAAGAGCTCGAAAGAGGGACCTGACTCATTGCCCCATCCTCCCTGGGGAGGCTTTGTGATTTCAGGCATTCTCGCAGTGTTCACAGCTAGGTACAGTCAGCCCCGGGATGCTTTCCTTGTACCCACCAGTATTGAAGCTCATGGGCTCTCCTTTCTGGCAGCAGTGCAGAGCACAGGCCCAGGCTCTCATCCCAAAGGCTGGTGCCCCCCGGCCCTTGGCAGAGGGCTCAGGCCAGCCTCAGGCACCTCTGCTCATTTAGCTCCTGTGGGAGCAGCAAGGTGCAGGGCAGGGGTGTGCGCGCCATCCCGCTGCTGCCTTCTTCCGGCACTGCCTCAACTAGCCTCCTTTATCTATAGATCTCAAATCTCCCAGGATCCCCCCACCCCCGCCCATTGCACTTCTTCTGAGCCTAGTCCCCAAATTCTAGCCGGATACCCACTCAGCGGTGTCCCACAGGCCCATTGGACTCATTGTCCAACATCAGATCTATCGGCTTTTCCCAAATGATCCCTTTCCTTCATCCCCATCTCCGTTCTACTGCCTCTCTCGTCGCCCAGGCCAGCCAGACGGCTGCGGGTCATGGTAGACACACACCCTTCGCTCGCTACCAATTAGTCGCCAGTCCCCTTGGTGTACCACCTTCCCAACTGTCCTCAGGTCATTCCATTTCTCATTTATCCATCTGGTCAAGCTATTACGCACCGACTGTATGCCAGGCACAAATTAGTAGTGACAAAGCAGGCAAAGTCTCTGCAAAGGGCTGGGAAGAGCATGGAAGTGGGCAGTCACATTTTGAGGTGAAAAGTGCTTCAGGAGAGAATGCAGGTGAGACTTGGAGGTGGTCAACGATTAGATGTAAGGTCGCACTTTCACCTTCAGTTGTTGGAATTTCAGCAGAGCTGCCTCGAGCCACCCCCGCCCCTTTGTTCCTGAAGGAAGCCGTCAAAAGGCAGCAGAGTGGCTAAGAGCACAGAGCATGGAGCCTGGATCCAGGCTGCCTGGGGTTTAAAGCCTAGTTCCCGCACACACTTGCTGTGTAACTTTGGCAGGCTACCTACCCTCTGTATTAGTTTACTCATTGGCAGAATGGATAATAAAAGAACCTGCCTCAGCCTCATAAGGCTATCAGGAGGGTTAACTGAGTCAAGACTTGTAAAGTGCTTAGACCAACATCTGGCACATGGTAAGAGCCGCATATGTATTAATTACGTTAATGAAACACACAGGAGGCCTTGCGGAATAAGGTGGATGGGAAATAGCCAGAAAGGCAGAGGGAAAGAGTAGGCAGAACAGTGGCTTCACCCAAAGAAACAGGCCCCACCACCACAAGGCTCACCATGCACGTAGGAGGTAGAAGTTCCAGTCCTGAGTACCTTCGAATCAATTCAGGAGGCCACTCTGTGACACACGACTGAGGCATCATGAACGTGTGTGGCAGAGGCACACTGGTAAAACCCAGAAGGTTTAAACCAGGCAGGGCATTTATCTATTGAAACCTCCCGATGTGCTCCTTTTTGTATTTTTTCCCTCTGCACGTGCAGAAGGATCTAGGCGTGCACGTGCCCGAGTGGGAGGTGCGTATACTGCGTTTGTATGCACGTGTGTGCACAGGCCATTAAGATCTGGAAAGGGGGGGCCCGACCACAGTGGCACAGCAGGCAGGGGCTCTTGTTCTTCTTGTTCTCTAGATGGGATCCCACTTTCTGGCATTTTCGCTGCTCTATGATCGGTGCCAAATACAAACGTGCATTTGTCCCAAATACTGGAGCTTGGTTTAGGGAGAAAATCCCACTGCTGACTTAAATGAGATAAGAACCTCCATCTCTGTTAAAATGAGAAATCTTGCCAAGCCATAGGCTATTATAATTTTTTATCTTGCAAGAGAGAGAAAAAGAAAGTGCTAGCGGCCCCTTCTGGCTGATAGTCACCTTACCCATATTTATGCAGCCTGGGAAAACAGGGATGTATTTATTGGACAGGAGCTCGGACGGCCTGTCGTTTTATAGGGTTCTTTTTGAGGGTTATTTTTGCAGCACGCAGATCTAGTTTCTAAACCTTTAGCTTCAAAGATCGCTGGGTTCAGAGGAGAGTCCAGAGAACACATTTATATTCGTAGAAAAGGGAGCTGTTTAACAGTTACGAACATTCACATTCATCCCAGTAATGCGGAAGAGAACAAGCCAGAAATTCTCACACATGGCCTCCGCTCAGCGTCTTATCACAGCAGAATCTGTGAGCAAAGTTTATGAACAGGAAGAAAACTCTCCCTTGGGACTGCAGAGGCAAGAGTCACTTCCTTATCAGCCCTGAGAGCTGCTGCTTAATTATGAAGAAGCCGTGTAGTGGGCCTGCACCTAGCAATTCATTAATCCATGTTGTAAGCAAAAGGCGAGTCTGGTAGAGCTCAAGTCCAGTGGCAGAAATGGAGGGAGATGTGAGTGGAATCTTATTTAATGGTGATTAGGGGTACATGCAGCCTTTGTCTACCCACCAAAGGTGAATTCTATTCAAACAATTTGGTTGATTGGTTTTCATCTGCGTTTACTTATTCTGTGGTCTCGGTAATCGCCACCCTCCCACTCCTGCAGCCCCAATGTTCTGGGCTCCCCGTGCACCTTCAGGGTAAAGCCTGCATCCTCCCTCTGATCCAGGGCCTTCTGCTGTCCTCCCCATCCTAATGCTAGCTGCTCTTTCTCTGGCACAGTGTAGCCCCTCTGACCCCATCCTGTGTGGGCACCCCTCCTTGGTCCCACCCCATGGCAGGGTTTTGCCCACTGGTTGTATTATATCCTCAGATACAGGGAGAGGACAGAGTGAGGCTTCCCTTTTCCCACACACTGGCCCCTCCCCTGACCACTGTTCTCCCCAATCCCGCCCAACCCCACCTTGGTGTCCTCAGAGGAACTTCCTGAAGTGCTCCGAAGACAACCCACTCTTTGCTGACATTGACTGCGAGGTCTTCGAGTCACGCTTCCCCACAACCATGGCCTTGTCTGTGCTGGTGACCATTGAAATGTGCAATGCCCTCAACAGGTGGGCTGGGCTGAGGGGCCTGGAGCCGGGGTTGAGGGATGGGGGTGAGGCCTAAGTGTGGGGCCTGAGGGTCAGTCAAGGCCCAGAATTGGGGTCAGAGGTATCCAGGATTGTGGTCTGAGGATCAGGAGATTCAGGGTTGGGGCCCGAGAGTCAGAGGGGTCCAGGAGAGGATTTTGGGGAGTATGAGTGGGGCCTGAATTGAGATCTAGGGAACAGTGAGGGCCAAGATTGGGGTCTAAAGAAATGGAGGGGCCAAGATTGGGTCTGAGGGACACAGAAAAGAGGTTCAAGCTCTAAGGACAGGCTGCCGGGGGACTGAGCAGATAACCATGACGCCTCCCTCCCAGCTGCACTGGCCTCCCAGAAGCACTCCAGCCTGCAGGCCCAATTAGAGAAATGCTGAGGCTCAGGCCACTCTCTACACCCCCACGTGGGTGGCTGGGTGCCCACCGCAGGGCCTACCCCATCCTGGCCCAAGGTGAGTGCCCTGTACCCTTGGCAGTGTGTCGGAGAACCAGTCACTGCTGCGGATGCCACCCTGGCTGAACCCTTGGCTGCTGGCAGCTGTGGCCATGTCCATGGCCCTGCACTTCCTCATCCTGCTGGTGCCTCCCCTGCCCGTGAGTTTCTGCCCTACTCCAGTCCCCTTCTGTGCGACAGGGTCCAAACCGTCCTGTAACATATCTGGCCCTGGGTTGGTCACTGAGCCTCTCTGGGCCCTTTTGCTATGGAAAGCTTGGAGGACCGGGAGTGGGGAGATCGGAAGGTGCTTGGTGCACACAGCCTGTGCTTCAGGAGCCCTCAGACTTGGGGAACACAAGTGTGGAGACCAGACCATTTGTTCTGGGGAATTTCCCAAGGCTAGGGCAGGAGGAAACACGGCCCAGTACAGAATGATTCCCACTTCTCAACACGACCAACAGGGCTTGGTCCTTGGGTAAGGGCAGGGGAGGGCACTTCTGGCAGAGGAAACAGAATGGACAAAGATCTGGAGGTGGGACCTCAAGGAGCATCTTGGACTTGCTCATGACGGCTCCATTGTAGCCCAGGTGTATGAAGCAGGTGGGCTGCAGGGACACGAGAAGTCCTTCCCTTAACCAAACCTCCCCACTCCCCAGCTTATTTTCCAGGTGACCCCACTGAGCGGGCGCCAGTGGATTGTGGTGCTCCAGATATCTCTGCCTGTCATCCTGCTTGATGAGGCCCTCAAATACCTGTCCCGGCACCACGTGGATGGTGAGCAGGAAGCCCCAGACCCTCCCCACCCTGCTTGCGTCTAGCCTGTTTCCCTGCCCACCTCCCTGCCTGCCTCTGCCCCCAGGCGGCAGTGGGCTGGTGCCAGCTTCAGCCTCCCTGTCCGTATAGAGCAAGAAGTGTTCTTGGATCACCAAGTAGAGGACAAGAAGGGGCTCTGCTCTGGTGGCTGTGACTCCTGATATCTGCAGGGTCTGGTGCTGCAAGGGCCAGAGCCCTGGACTCACTGCGCGGCCAGCAAGAGCACTACTCAGGGCCATGCTGCCTCCCTCTCCTCACTTGCCGTCAACCCTGCATGGCCAGGCCCAGTGTGCCCTTCTTTGGGCCTTGGCCTCTGACTTCTCTGAACTCAGCCTGTCTGAACGCAGGCATTCTCAGGACAGTCTCTCAGGCATGGAGTGGGCAGCCACTGACCGCCTCCAGGACCCCAGACCACACGGGATTGTCCTCTTTGGTGTTACCTTGTAGGAGGGTGGAAGAGGGGGTTCTCTGTTTCTAGGCTTACAGCTCTGGGTCTGCTTTAATCCAGTAATGGAGGAAGAATGGCGGGGTTAGCATTGGAGGCACTGTTTAGAGGAGTGGGCTGGGGCACGGCATGCATCGGCCAAGCCTCTGCTGGTGGAGGAGCCTCAGAGTGGGTGATTCTAACCTCCCAAGGGCAAGGGAGGCACCATCTTCTCACTGCCAGAGCTGCCTAGAAACAGAATAAGCAGGGGTGAGAAACTCCCTGTTCCTGGGAGTTTGAGCCAAGGCAGTAGCCCCATGGCCAGACTGCTAAGGAGGGTCTGGATTAGACCCAGCCATAGCCAAGGCCTGTGCTGGAGCAGCTGGGTCCTTGAGGGACATCTCAGGCAGGAATGTATCCCGGCCCCAGGGGAGGGAGCCTGGAGTTGGGGTGTGTGGGGGGGCTATAAATAGATCACGTGCTTGTCATTCCATAGGGGCCAAGGCGATCAATCGGCTTCTATCTCACACTGGCCAGCCCTCCTAGGCAGTGTAAACATTTTATCTTATTAAAGAGGCTAGAACAAGTTGGCCTCCTCTCTCTGGAGAAGCTGGCCCACGAGAGATCTGTCCGTAGTGTGACCAGACCATTTAGAGGTGGAGGTAGGTGCTCAGCCAAAGCAGGGCCTTGTTGGGACCCACGGGTGAGGTAGCAAGGAGCACGACGAGGCATTTTGCCCCCAGTACAGTTCTTTCTGACCTACCCACTGTGGATACTCCTAGGGAGCTGAAGAAGGAGAAATAGGACTATCACCTAAAACTCCACCCGGGGGAGCCCAGGGCTTCCCCATTTCTGGGTGAAGCACAGGGGTGGTCTACCAGGAGTTCCACTGGCTAGCCTTGATCACGCTAACTCACCTGGGAAGTCAGACCTCCTCGGCAGCTTGGGCAGTTTCAGTGTCTTCCCTGAGAGCCTTCCCGAGCAGCCATAACTGCTAAGGAGTTCAGCACATTTTCTTGACAAAACTTAGGAGTGGGAAAACTTCTCAGCCAGTGGGGAAAAGCCTGTGTTCAGCACTGGCTGCTGGATGGTGGAGGATTTCTGGCCTGGGAGGAAGGAAGGTGCCTCTAACAGGATAGGGCAGGTTGGAAGGGAGAGGGAAGGAGCAATCCCCGCGGGGCAAGGGTTGAAGGTGATTTCTAGAAGAGACAAAGATCTAACCAGGGTTTTGAAAGGGGAGGATCAAACTTGGTGGGGAAAGAGCTGGGCTAGCATGGCTTGGCGTCTCTAGTGGGCCCGGGGCTCAGTGCAGGGTAGAGAAATGAGGCTAGAGTGTAGAAAGGGTCTTGAATGCCAAGGTAGGGACCCTGGGCATTATCCTCATGCCAGTGGGAGCCACAGAAGGGTAGAGTATGGAAGGGACTGGGGTAACCGTGGAGTACAGATGGGAGGGGCAAGGCAGGGAGGCTGATGTGCTGCATTGAGCTGGTCTTGAGGGAGACGCTGAGTCTCAGCCCAGGGTGAGCTGGTCCTGGGCAATACCTCCACCTCCATCATTAACCTGAGATGTTGACTATGGTTCCGGTGAGGCTTGGCTTGAAAGGGTGGTGTCCTGCTGTAGGGAGTGGCTATGGGGCCCACAGGAAAGACTCAGGCTGGGCACCTACGGCCACATCTGAGAGGTGGCCTGGTGTGCGCCTGCCACAAGCCCAGGCAGCTCTGCCCTGTGTGGCTGCAGAGTCCCTTGGGCCTTCTAGAGCCGGATGGGGCGGGGGTGAGAGAGGGGACCCTGCTACATTCCCAGCCAGCCTGGTGGCCTTTTAGGGAAGTTTTACTGAGGCCTGATACTCATAAGCTTCCCTGTGATTTATGACGGATGTGTCCTGGGGAGAAGTGCGGATGCCGGGTCATCCACAGGGGGTAGGTGGGGGGGGGTGGTCCTCTTGCCCCATCTCTTGGCTGTACCTAGGTGTGGCTGAGCAGCTGTCAGGCAGAAGCCAAGGGGCCAGACCGAGGGGAAGGGCGGCTTAGAGAAACTGATCTGGGAGAGTCCAGGATACGAGGTGGGCTTCCACTTTATTCCGAAGGCAATGGAGAGCCAGCAAAGGGGAGGACAGGCTGGACTTGTGGCGTGATGCCAGGGGCAGGAGGGTGATGGTGAGGTAAGCTGGGGGCTAAGAGCAGGGCTGAGAGGGCTTGAGGCATGGGGGCAGCAGGAGGATGAGAAGAACTCGAGAGACATAGGTGGTAAAACCAGCAAGCCTGAGTCAATGGGATGAATGAAGAGTTAATGCCACCAGTTTCTGGATCTTATCATGCTATGTTCCCCAAACTGAAAACCGACAGGAAAATATGCCCTGGAGTGGGCTGGGGGTGTTGCTAGAACATGTGGAGTGAAGGAGGCCCAGGGAACGTTAGGGAAATGTGCCCAGGCGGCAGCTGGCTGTGTGGGGCTGCATCAGAACACTCAGTGGAACTGGGGTCCCCTGATTGATACCGTGGGAGAATGCAGCTGTCTCGAGAGAAATGGAGGGTGGGAGGGGCCAGACGGAACCAGTCTGGACGTGTGCCATCACACATACATCTTAGCGTACTCTTGGGTTTTTCTTCCAGAAGAAAAGGACAAGAAGTGAGTGCCAGAAACAGAGCGGAGTCTCCAGTGTGTACCTCAGCCTGACGATGCCCAAGCGTTCACCCCCACTCCCCACGCTGCCATCACGCTCACCGCTTGCTCACCGGGCCCTGCCAAGGGTCTCTGTCCTTGCTTCTGTACGCGTGGGAGGCTGTGTGATTCCTGTCTCTGGGACTCTCCTGGGAAGTTCATCCCTGAAGTTCCGGCTCAAGAGCAGCAGCCTAGGAGGGACTTGCCCAGAAGCCAGAGCTGGAAACAGATCCAGACACGCGGAGCCCTCTACCCCCAAATCTATGAGCACATTCTGGAGCAGGCACCCCCTTGCTTGGAGTCTGGGCATTTTACTTGGTGACTGGTGCTTCTCTACTGACGGAGGACTTCCTGCTATAGCTCTGACCTCTCACTTAGTGCCTGGTCTGGGGCCTGGTCAGCGGGGCGGGGGGCGGTGAAGGGGAGGACATCTGGGCCCAGCTGTGCACAGCGAGGGCGGACAACCCCCCTCCACTCTGCTCTCTTCCCACAAAGTTGGCACGTGAGGGTTTGAGCCTCTTACTGCTTATATGTGCAGGGGGTCGAAGGGTCAGAGGGAGGGACATGGTAGTAGGGAAGGGGGGCTGGGCAAGGATCCCCTCCCAGGAGACAGCTGGCTTGCCTGCCTCATCTCTGGACACTCCCAGACTGAGACTTCCCCTGTCCTAAGCGAATGAGACATGTCAAGTCTCGGTGCTGTCCAGTCTGCCAAGCAGATGCTGGATTTACCCTACATGTCCCTGGTGCCTAAGACCCCAGGCATTGTTGGGTACCTGATCGCTGTGCCCTTTCGGCCTAACCCTGTGTGCACCATCCCGCAGTCTGCACGGCTGGGTGATTCTGAGTCCTCTAGACTCCTGGCCTCACTCTTCACCTCCAACCCCACCTTTCCATGAGCTGAAAGGATGTCACTAAGAATGGCTAGTGACCCAACAGCACTTACTCTCCCTCCGTCATCGCCGGAGGAATTTGTGTCCATGTGGATCATGTTAGATGATGGGAAAAGAGCGTTTGATGGACGTAAATGTTCTTTTCACTCAGCTTTTGCCCCTCTGGCAAAAACTAGGCATAGAAGAAAACAGCGGGTCAGTGTACATCCTCACCCCTCCAGGAGAGTGTACCAAGTGATTATTTTATATGCAAATCAAGACTTACATCCCTGTCCTGGTCCCCAGAAGCAAAAAGCCCCCTTAGCCTGCCTTGCAGACAAATGGGCTCCAGGCTCTGTGACGTCTTACCACACCTTTCCTCCCTCCCCCCTCTCAGGGTGTCTGGAGAGGCCATCGAGAAGCAGTTGGGCGGGGCTTCCTTGGACACTAGCCCACAGAGATTCTCTGCTTCTGTCCTGCTGGAGGGGAGATCTCGAGGTGGGGGAGGGTGGCGGGGCCCTGAACCTACCTGTCGACGTGCAGTTGGTAGAGAAATAAAGGTTGAGTGCCTGGGACAATGGAAGACCATGCCCGTCTGTCTTCCTAACGGTGCCACCATCCGCCCATGTGTCTACCTGAGTCCCCACCAGCTGTCCCCACCTCACCTCGGGAAACAAGAGCCAAGGCTTGGGGTTCCCACATTGCCAGCCAGGGATTGTCCTCTTCCCCTAAGACAAGGCACTGACTTCCTGAGCCACTCCGACACCGCAGAGACCCAGCTCTGCCCCTCACAGGGACAGCACTTGATGGTGGTGCCTGTGTTCGAAGCTCTTTCACCTGTTTAGATTCCCACGTCATCAGTGAGGAAACAGGCAGGGAGGGCTTCCTGACTTGGTCTGGGGCAGGGCTGGGCCTGGAGCCTAAACATCAGGGGCCTCCAGCCCTGACGATTCTGTGGGCCCTGCATCTCTTCCTGAGGTTTCTCACTCGGCTTCCTTGCCCTCCTTGAGCCCCAGGATCCTTCAATTGCTTTCCCTTCTAAGCCCGGCGCCAGGGCACCTCCCTGAAGCTTTCTTCAGCTCACATTGTCCAAGAGCCTTTGAGAGCTTGCTTGATATGAACTCCTGTCTCATCCAGGTGGCCCTGCCCTCTGGGAGCTGGGACTCTGCGAAAGGAATAGCTGTGTGTCCCTATCTCCCTCATTTCCTTCCTCTGTAGGAAGGATTCATTCATGAAGTTTCTGTATCTAATGCTTTGCCCAGCTGCCTTGGAAAGGGAAATCAGGCCCCGCCCACAAAACCAGACACAGGACTGACTATGGAATTTGTCGGGCTGAGTGCAAAATGGAAATGTGGAGCCCTTTGTTTAAAAATTGCTTCCTAACAATGATAGCAGAACATTAAAACCAAGTGCCAGGCCTTTCTGAGCATGGGGTCCTGTACACCTGCATAGAGCACACGTCCATGAAGCCAGCCACGACTGGAAGAGAGAACCCACGCTTAGGAGCTCCTAGGTTTTACTGGGGGAAGGGCAAGATTTGGTGCATAGCTCACAGCTGGAGCCAAGGATGGACAGGATTCCTCCTTTTGCATGGTCTGTCAGTAAGACCTCTCGGATCCCCAAACATTTCCATACTCTGCATCTCCCTGGGTGCCCAGCCAGCTCCTTGAGATAGGCCAGCAGGGATTAGGGCTCCATTTTATAGATAACAGACTCCAAGGCTCTCTGAGCCCGACTGTGTACCTGGCTTCCTCATGGTGTATAGGCAGGGCATGGAGCTAAGATGGGCTTGGGGGGCTTGCCTAGGAGACAGGGCAACTCCAGCACTCCCATCAGCTGCTGGAGGTTGTGGCCAGGCCAGCTTCACGTCTGCCCCCGCCCAGGCCTGCACAAATCCAGCCTTGCCAGCCCACAGCGTGGAGCCTGACAGGTCAGGGTGGAGCAGCCAAGGTAAACAGAGGTTTCCTACCTCACAGCCACTCACCCAAGAGGGAATTCCAGGGCAAGCCCTGGCACACTTCTCACCGGCTCTGGGATGGCAGCTGCCAAAATGTCCATGGGCTTGCCCTGCCCCCTCCATTGGCCCATGCTGTGCTCTCCATGCCTCCCGTGCTGCATCCCTCACAGGGGTAGGAGAGACCTCGTTGGGGCCTCATTGGGTGAAATAAAGGGGCAAAATCAGAAAGCGAAGACTTAATGTCCACATGAAGAACTGAGGCAGTCCCAACTCTCTGTGGAAGCTTTACTCATCATAGCCCCAAACCGAAAACAACCCAAATGACCATCAACAGGGGAAGGATGACAAGCTGGTATGTCCATATAACAGAATACTGCTCAGTGAAAAGAAGGAGCCAACTGTTCATACAGGCAACAGCACAGATGAAGCTTAAAACCCTTGTGCTGCGTGAAAGAAGCTCATACTGTACAATTACACCTCCATGAAATTCTAGAAAAAAGAAAACAAATCTAGTGACAAAACAGATCAGTGACTGGCTGGGGGTTGGGGAAAGATTGACAGCAAAAGAACAGGAGGGAACATTCTAGGGCGACACATGACGGGGGGGGGTGTTACATGCATTTGTCAAAACTCATCAAACTGTGCCTAAAATGGGTACATTTTATTGTATGTCAATTATACCTCAATACAGTTTGATTTAGAAGAAAAGAAAGAGGTAGGAGCCCAAGGAGGTGGCTGCGTGTGTGGCTGCCTTGTGGGTGTAAAACTTTCAGCAACATCAGGAGGCAAGGAGGCAAGCCTTCCAAGGGGTACTCAGTGTTTGAGGGGCAGGGACCTAGCTCAGCCCAAGGAGTCCCCACATTCCAGGTGCAGGGGGAGGATGGGGACCAAGAGGAAATGATCCAAAAGGATGGAGGAGAACCAGGGGGTTGCGATGCCTCTGATGCTGGGGAAAAGGGGCTCCAGCCAGGTCATGGCCCATAGTTGGGGGGGGGTGGGTAGAAGAGGCCAGAGAAGCAGTGCGAGGTCTGGGAGAAGCCAACCATGAGAACCCCTGCTGCGGCCTCCCAATAGATGCCTGCCCCTACAACCTCCCTTGGACAATCTCTGTTATGCTGGCCCAGGGCCCTGTTCTGGCCAGCATCTAAGGAGTCACGTGGCATTGAGCGAGCCCTGGGGTACTGACAGGCCCAGCGTGGGGGACTGAACTGAACTCTTCAAGCAGAGGTGTCATCTCTGCAACCTTGGGGCCTGAATGCCTAAGGAGACCCCATTGGAGTCTGTGCTGACCCCCTCAAAGGCCTGGGCTGGCCTCCAGGATGGACACAGGCCCCCTCCACGCTCCATAGAGCTGCTAAATTTAGCCAGGCAGAGGAGGCTGTCCTGGGGCTGAGGGCTTGGCAGCACTGCCTTGTCTCCCTACAAGGTCTGGCCCAATACCAGAGCCAGTCCACTTGGCCTTTGGGCTTATAAGGCAGGTCTGGTAGCTCTCAAGTGCTGGAGTCTTGGGGTGGGCTCTGGGCCAAGCTCTCAGACTTTGGGGAGCCTCCTTTCCAGCCACTATCAGACATGGGAGCTTCTTGGGCAAGGCACTCAATTTCTAGAGCCTCAGTTTCCTTATCTGTAAAATGGGGGGTTTAGTACCTACATCACAGGGCTGTTTTAAAGAAAATCTGTGGAGTGTGAAAGCGCCGTGTCCCCTGTAAACTCTGACCCTGGCCCTGCTCACCCCTGCCCCCCACAAGCGTAGAAAAATCACAGGCGTCTGTCCCTGGTGATGCTGGATTTGGGGCCAGGGCAGGAAAACATAGTCCTGGATGGAAAGATGCATTGTAGAACCAGTGAAAGATGCATTGATCCTATCCGTTGCCTGTCTTACTCTGGCAAAGTTATTAGTCAAACAAGAGATTTGGGAAGAGAAATGTAATTGCTTTTACTTCTTTTACTTTGGGGCATGCTCCGGATGTGACAACCCCAAGTGAAAGGCTACTCCATGATAGTCTGTTTTCTGGATGTCAGGGTCGGAACTGAGGCTCTAACACACATGTGTGTGCTCCAAGCAAGGGTGTCTGAGAAGCTAAAGAGACCTATTGGAGCCTCGTGCCGACCCCCTTGAGGGCCTGGGCTGGCCTCCAGGATGAACATAGGCCTCCTCTGCACTCCACCGGCCACTAAATTTAGCCAGGCAAAGGAAGCCATCTGTCCTTTGGTCCATCTGTCTGTCAGCAAGGCTGGCTCTTTGGAGCGGGGAAGAGGGGAGAAGAAGGAGGAGGAGGAGGAGGAGGAGGAAGTCATGCTGATGGTATCAAAAGGAAGATATAGATTGGAGAATGACTGCTGACTTCCTTTGCCCCCTCCTCCCTGCCTCACCTAAGTGCCAGCTGCCCTCCTTAATATCCAGGAATCGTGGGTGGAGTGGGACACAAAGATGGCTCAGATAATGCCAGCATCCACCCCCGCTCTTCATCACAAGCAATTCATGTCCTGGGATCTGCTATTACAAGAGTCACAGGATCAGCCGGAAAGAAAATAGGCCCTTTTGTCTGGGATCAAGACCAGGCCAAGGGGACGTGGCCCCCTTAGGTCTGACTCCCAGCATCTCTGGATGTTTTCCTTAGAAAATCCCAGGGCATGGTTCCGGCCTGCCCCGCTTGAAGGTGGCATTGAACCCACAGTTGAGTCTGAGATTGGTGAGGCTGGTCTGTCTGAAGAGGGGATTGGCCCAGGCTGCTGGAAGGGGCCATGGGCCTGCCCTCTGTGGGGGCCCTTGCTGTCCAGAGAGCGGCTCTACTCAGGCACGGCTGGGATTTCCAGCCCTGGGGCCTGGTGCCCTGCATAGAGCAATTTCCCAGCTAAAGGCCAGCCAGGAAGAAGGCTCTTATCAGCCCTCAGGGTGAGGCAGTTTGGACTGCGGGGGAATGCCCCACACTCCTGGGACACGCAGCCTCCACCTCCCACCTCTAGAGAAAGCCCCCAAGTACACCTGCCTGGTTTGAGGACCAGCCAGCGAGACCTTCCTGCGTCAAGCTGAAGCCTCCAGTACCGCCCAGGGTGAGCTTGGGCAATTCATTTCTCTTCTCTGAGCTCATTTCTTCATCTGCAAAACAAGGCATGGGGTTGGAGGAGGCCTCCAGCTCTTGGACTCTAAAAGCGAACTTGAGACTTCTGCCCCACCCCAATACCTGGGGCCCTTGCATTCCTGCTCTGAGCTGGGGTTGAAGACGGGGTACAGAGAGGTTGTCCCCCGAGATCAACGGTGGCTTCTGGTTTTTTCTGTCCTCAGCCTTGTTGGGATCCACCTTGCCTGGGCATCTACCTGTGAAGGGAATCCATTATCATCCCCATTTCACAGATAAGAACACAAGCTCAGACAGGTGAGCCAAATTACTCAAGCCCTCACAGGCAGCTAGTGGCAAAGCCAAGGATATTAACCAAGACCATCTGCTGTTAGGCTTTCTCGGTCGCATCGGAGGGCGCCCAATGGCAACGTGGAACAGATGTGGCTCTTGACTCTTCTGGCCTCTTGCCTCCCTCTGCTTGTTTCAGGGAGGACAGGAGGTGTGGCTAGGACAGGACAGGACAGGTGATGGGAGAGGAGAGGTGAGCTGTAGAGATGCCGGCCCAATGCTAAGGTTGATTGGGCACAGGCCAGGCTTGGACTTGGACAGGTGGGTGGAAGGTGGTCTATAAGGACAGAGGTGGGGGCCCTGTCACAGGCTCTGGAAGTGTCAGGTAGCTGGACCAGAAATGCCCTACTTCCTCTTCTGCTCTCCTGGCTGCAAACTACCCAAGGACTGAGCTCCCCACCTGGGGGCCCAGGTAGAGGGGGAAGGATGTTTGGACATGGAGATGGGTCCCCTCTTTGGGAAGGACGTCAGCCTGAGGCCAGTCCACCCAAGCCCTTGGCCTTGTTCTTTTCTGCCAGGTTCTTTGGGGGCTGACAGCTTTATCTTTGCCTTGTGACGGGTGGCCTGTGGTTTCCTGCCAGCAGCTTCTGTTTCCGGAGGCTCAGCAGGGCTGAGGCGGAGCCAGGAGGGGCAGTGGGGCTGGGCCTGGGCCTGGGTGGCCCCACCAGCCCCGCCCCCATCCATCTTTGGGAATTTATTTGTCCACAGACCGGGCTGGCCCACAGTACATTGCCTGCCTGGCGCCAAGAGCTGCTCTGACCACCCAAGGATTCTCCTTCTCAATCCAAGTGCCTCCAACTAACCCCTGACTCCTGACCTCTGTCCCCAAGCTGCCCTGCCCTACTCTTCCTAAGGGCCCAGGAAACCCCTAGAAGCTCCACTGTAGACGCGGGCATTGACGCCGGTCTCACCTCAAGAGCAAAGGCTGTGCAAGGCGCTCAGTTCTCAGCCCCCAGCCTACTCCACCATGGCACGGCGGCTCCAGGATGAGCTGTCTGCTTTCTTCTTTGAGTATGACACTCCCCGAATGGTGCTGGTGCGCAACAAGAAGGTGGGCGTCGTCTTCCGCCTGATCCAGTTCGTGGTTCTGGTCTACGTCATTGGGTGAGTCTGGGCCCCCTACCTGCCACCCTTCTGCACCAGCTCCCAACCTGGGCCTTTCCTCCAGGCTCTGGGGATGCCCCCCAGGATCCAAAGGAGCCCCTCTTTCTCTCCATCGGGTGTCATCCTCTGCAACAAACTGTTATGCTATTCAGAAGGAATGGAAGCCTGATACTTCACTGTCGGGATGGGGACACTAAGGTACAGAGGGGAAGCCTTGCCCTGGGTCATATGGTGAACAAGAGGCAGAGCCGTTGGGTTCTAAGGAACTGAGTCACTGTTAATAGTCTCTCAAGCGGTGAGTGGTGCTGAAAGCCACAGCCCCAGTGAACCGCAGCCAGAGTCTTACTTCTGAACTCCCAGCCAAGCCGGCCACTACTAAGAGACAGAGGCTGCACCCCATGTTATAGGTCAAATCGGGAAAGGCCTTGCTCCCGCCTGCCCAGCCTAAATTAGAGGCATCCTGTGATATCTGAGATCCCCAAAGCAAAGAAACTTTTAAATTCAGAACACCTGGCGCCTTAATGGTAGCATGTCAGGCAGAGGTTGGAGGTAAGTTCAGGTTGCCGGGATGACGGCTCCTTTATAGGCATCCTGGGACCTGTCCCGCTGTTCCAGGAGTGCAGAGGCAGAAGTAAGGTGGGACTCCCCTGCAGGCTGGCTGTCCTGGGAACCGTGCAAAGGCCATCTTCCTAAAATCAGTCTTGCTTTCCTGGAAGCCAAGACAAGCCTGGGAGGGGCTTACACACGTGTGTGCTTGTGCGACCACGTTTGTGTGTGTTGTACCCAGAGCTCTGTGTGGATGCGTGTGTTCTCATGTGTCTGGGGATGTGCCTACTGGGTGTGTCCCTGTGGCTGGGTGTATCCATGCGTGCACATCCTGTGACTGAGGCAGCTAGGTACTTGATGTGTGTGCCCCTGAATGTATGTGGAGGTGGGGGGGGATCATGTCCACTCACGGTGTTGCTGCAAAGGGTTCTTGGAGGCCCTGGGGCCATTAAAGGGGTTTCAGCTCCTGCTGAGGGGGTTGGGGGTGCCCGGCAGAATCACTTTGCTGTGTGACTCTGTGGGCCCTGCACCTCTGCTCTCCCTATCCCCATTTTTGCTGGGGGACCAAACCAGGACTGCTGACTGGAGCCCAGGGCGGGCTGACCAGGAGGCCAAACAGTGGCCAAACAGTGTCTGGTCCCCCCAGGGCCTCTGTTAGCCAAAACAGCCTTCCCTCTACTCCTGCCTGGCCCCCAAGGTCTCAGAGCTGGTCAGGTAGAGTCAGAGCCAGGAGCTTCCAGCCTCTGCCTCCCTCCTGTTCACAGACCAGTTTGACATCTGCAATGTCAATGCACAACGAGCTTGTGAGGAAAACTTCAGCCTAGAAAAGAGCAGCGGGTCTTCCGGGTCACACAGCAAGTCAGCAGCAAGTCCCCGCTAGAACTGAGGCCCCCTGACCCCCAAGCCTTAGTGCTGCCTTCTCCTTTCCCACCTCCCATGGGCTCTGAAAGCTTTGTAATGGGGCACTGATGCTATGATGCCAGGCCTGGGACGGGCCTAAAACTTTGCCACTCCTGATCCCCCAGGGAAAAGAGAGCTTGCCCGCCCAGTCCCAGTCTATCCTTCACCCAAAGAGGCGGGAGAATGTTGTCCTCCTTGTGGCCCTCCTGGCTCCCTTTTTCTGCTTTAAGGTCAGCATGGGGACCAGCACCAGAGCCCTCTTGTGTGTTGGTCACAGACTGTCAGAGGGAAAGGGACAGTCCTCCCCTCCCACCACACCCCTAGCTGCACCATATGCCCGCAGCCACCATCGAGTCCTGAACACGTACTTCCAGTACCAGGGACCCGCCGACTGCCCTCCTTCCCTTCCTCCCTCCCAAGGACAGTCTATCCAGTTTCCAAATGGATGTGGCCTCCTCAGTGTCCGTGAGGCTCAGAGACCATGAGTGATTTAGCGTGCATCTCACAACTAGAAACCAGATTTGAATCCAGCTGCAAGTTTCCAAAGTTGGCCTTGATATCCTGGGAGGGAAACATCCTCAGAGAGGGGCACTGACTTGTCCAAGTTTACAGCGGAGTGAGGAAGGCAGAGCGTCCCGCAATACTCACCCCCCACAACCCCACCCTCAAGCCCAGGCATCCTGCTCCAACGGCTACTCCTGCTGTCTTTGGCACCCTCATCTGGCCACTGACCGCTGCTTTGCTAACCACTCAGCTACAGAGAGAAACCAGCCTGGACTTGGTCTTACTGTCTCAGGTTTCAAGTTCCCAACTACTGCACAGAGCAAGGGCGGGGAGATCCCCTCTAAAGATGTGGTACGCAGGCACATTCCTGAGGAGGAATGGCCTTTCTTTACTTACTCACCCCACCCCCCCAACCCCACCCCCCGCCTTCCCAAGGCCCTGTCTGTCTGAATGTCTGGTCCTGTGGGTGCTGCAGGGTACAAAGGGGAGCATGGGAGAAGAGCCAGACTCCCGCATTCCAGAGCAAGGAGACAAACAAGACAGGGGGTGGGCACACACAGAGACAGAACTGGACAGAGGGACAGACAATGGAGCACAACCACTCTGATGAAGAGAGAGGCCCTGAGACTTAGAAATGGAGAATTAACGAGATGGAGGCAGAGAGGCTGAGGTGCCGAGAACCTGAACAGACTCTGACGAGGGAAACTGAGGCTGTGTTCTCTATCAGTCACGCTCTTCAGGGAAGTCCATAGCAAGTGGAGGGAGCAAGTGGGTCCGAGGCCTCAGTGGGCTGAGCTAAGATATTACTCTTTTTGGGTCAAATTAAAATGGTTAATTTGCGGGTGTCCAGGCGACTTAGTTGATTAAGCATCCAACTCTTGACTTTGGCTCAGGTCATGATCTTGCAATCTGAGATCAAGCCCCGAGTTGGGCTCTGCACTGAGCATGGAGCCTGCTTGTGATTCTCTGTCTCCCTCCCTCTCTGCCTCTCCCCTGCTTGTGCTCTCTCTCTCTCTCTCTCTCTCACAGACACACACTCTCAAAATAAATAAACATCAAAACAATTTTTAAATGGTTAATTTGCAGTTAGAACTGTCTCCTGGGAAATGCTGCACTCTCCGTAACTCAGTATATAGCCCGTGGGCTGTCTTCCAGGACCTAGCAGGCCCACACAAGGAGCATACTGGAATATATCCCTGCATGGAGGGCTCTGGTTTGGAGAGGAGAGAGGCCTGGCTGTGGCTCACAGGAGATTCCCACTGGGATCTGTGAATGCTGCTCAGTGAGAGGAGTGTGGGAAGACTTCCTGAAAGAGGTAACACAGTGGTGGGACCAGCCTCGAGCAAAAAAGCCGAGGGGCTATCGTCCAGGAAAGCCTGTTCTTGGCTCTCCTCACCCCCTGGGCACCTCCACACAGAGTGCTGGAGAAGTTCACATGCTTCTAAGATTTTCCTATGCATCCTGGAGCACACCGATTGGGCGCGAGAGTAGATACAAGTTATTGCTGGGAAAATGCGTTCAGGGTCATTTCTATGCCATCTTCTCTGTGCCTGTTGCTGTGTTGGGCCCCGTGGGACAAAGTGGGGTACAGGGTAGGCAAAGGAAAAATGAGGAGTGAAGGATGAATTAGCCAAAACTTCTTTGGTTCCTAGTGAAGGGTGGGGCTATTGAGTGGTTTATAGAACTGAAAAAAAAAAAAATCTAAACAGGCTTTGGGCCTGGCCGGGTCCTCCATGATTAGAGCACAGAAAGAGCAAGTTCTACAGGGAAATGGCGGGAACTTCCGGTTGGTCCCATCTGGGTTCTCCAACGAAGCGAGGCTCTTCTCTCCTTCCCCACTCTGCCATTCTCTGGGCAGTGTCTCTGTCCTCATAGTGGCAAAATGTCCACCAGCAGCTCCAGGCTGACATCCCACCGGCTTAGCTAGCCCTGGGGCATAAGACTGTATCATTTTCCAGAGTTCCAGCAAAAGTTCCAGATCAAACTCCTACTGGCAGCAGTTGGGTCAAGGGCCTACCACAAAACCAATCGTTAGGGCCAAGGAAATGAGGTACTCTGATTAGCAGAGTCTGCTTAAGTGCCTCCCTGGTCCAGGCACTCTTGCTGGAAAGCAAAGTGTGATCAAAGGTCCTAGAACAGGAAAGGAACAGCAAAAGAGTCACTAGGGTTAGGCTGTGGAGCATGAGAGGACCCAAGGGAGAAGAAGTGGAGGGGTGAGCACGGCCACTGATTCGGGCCTCTGAATGCCAGGCTGAGGAACCTGGAGAGCCATAGAAGGCAGTGGGGAATCCCAGAAGAATGTCTAGGAGGGGAAGGCCCAGGGCAGGCCGGTATTGGGGTGGGGGTGGACGGCAAAAGCAGACAGCTGTGAAGAGGCAGCAGTAGTAAGAGGAGAGAAAGCAGTGACCAGGCAGAAGCAGTGACCAGGAAGACAGAAGGGATCACCCTGGGGGGCCCCACACCAAGGATGTGTGTGTGTAGGACGTGCCCGCTGCTCAGTTTCCGCAGATTGCCGCCGCAGGGGGACACGGCCCAGCACAGCCACAGTTTTCGACTTCTCAGGAGCAGTAGGAAATTGGAATTTTTGGGCAAAAGAAACCTCTTGGTGTTTAGAAGTTGGCGACTCTTTTAAAATGTTTGAAAACACAAATTGTCAGCCTGATTTATCTGCAGACTGCATGTTGATTAACCTCCTAACACTCAGCATAGGCCCCAGCTGTGAACTCAGTCCTTCCCATGCCTGGAGTCTGGTCTTACCCCTCCCCGAGGCTTCTGCGCCCATAGCATGTGCCTGGGCTGGTCAACTCCTGACTACAGTCCTTGGGTACACCTTGTGTCCCACCAGCCACAGCCTACCCTCCTACCCCATGCCCAAGTTCCCTTGGCATCTGCCCTAAAGAATGTGGGGATAATGGAGAACAAGGGTGTGAGGAGGATGCCCAGGCTTTGAGGGGGGATGCATTAGGTATGATGCCATCCTCCAAGATGAAGGCAAGTTCTGTGGGAACATGAGGCATTCAGGTTGGTCCTACCCAATTTTTGTTTTGAGATAGAAGTCACATGCCATAACATTCGCCCTTTAAAAATATACACTTCAGTGGTTTTAGTATGATGGCAAAGTTGTACAACCATCACTATCTAGGTCCACAAAATATTCACTCCTCCAAAAAAGAAAGCCTATACTTAGCAATCACCCTCCGTTCTTTCTCTCTACAGCCTATTTTGCCTACTTTGGACATTTTGTATAAATAAAATAGTATAATATGTAGCCTTTCCTGTCTGGGTTCTTTCACTTAACATAATATTTATTGGGTTCATACATGTTGGTTGTAATATGTATCAGTAGTTCATTCCTTTTTATGGCTGAATAATATTCCGTTGTATGTATATACCACATTTGGTTTGTCCGTTCATCAGTGTGTGTGGTCACGTGGGTTCTTTCCACTTTTGCCTCTTACGAATAATGTTGCTGTCAACACTTGGATACAAGTGTTCATACAGACATATTTTCAGTCCGTTGGGCATATACCTAGGGGTGGATAGATGAGTCAATGGCTATCCCATGTTTAACCTTTCAAGGAACTGCAAGCCTGTTTTGCAAAGGGTTGAGTTGAGTTTGAGGTACCTGTGTGATTGACGTCTGGGGTTAGGGACCAAGGAACAGGGAAGGCATGTGTGTCACAAAGCAGTGGGCCATATACACACATGTGTAAGTTCCTTGAGTGCTGCATTTTGGTTTGTTTTGTTCACTTCTGCATTTTTTGTGCCTAGAACAGTAAATACATAACAAATAAATAAGTATTTGTTGAATCCCTAAATTAATGTGTGGAATTAGATCTCTAAGGAGAGTGCAGATGTAGAGATAAAAATCTGGGGACACGATGTATCTGTGACAGCTCTGTCTGGGCTGAAAATGGAAGTCAGGGCCTTGGGGGCGGGTGGACATTTAAAGAAGAATTACTGACCCGAGACAGTGAAAACAAGAGAATTATTTATTACGTGCCTACTGCATGGTTATTGCCTTAAAGAGAACTCATGGGAACGTCCCCTGGTCCCCTAGACTTGTTTTCTTCCTGGGGCCCAGCCCACAGTGGAGTGCATGGTAGGGCCTTGCTCCTATTTGTTGAATGAACAGCATTTTTGATGTAGGTGCCACCACCTCTGTTTTTCTGAGAAAGCCAGGACTCAGAGGCTTAGTCCTTGGCCTGGTGAGGCTAAAGTCACACCACTGGTAAGTGGCAGTACCGATACCCGAATCGTGGCTTCTATTCCATTGGGGGGCCACACTCTTGGCCAGTCCGCGATGTGCCGTCTTCCGTGAGGGGCTGCTGGAGAAGAGTCTCAGGACAGGGTATTGCTGAGGATGAGGTGAAAGACTGAGAAAGATAGATAATGTCTGGAAAAGGAGGGACTTCTGAAGATGTTCATGTCTTTGCCATCAGACCCCATTGATGGTGACAGCTAGGCCAGGTCAAGATAAGCATGGCTTTGGAGGGGTGGGTCTGGTGCCATGGTTAATCCATTATTATCAGAACCAAGGTCACTGATGTCAGATTGACTTTTCCATGTTATCCCCAGGATTGACAGTCCACGGGGGCAGGCATAGCCGGGAGTGACTGTATCAGCCCCTGCACACAGCCAGGGTGTGGCTCCACACTCCTGCCTCCTGGCAGGCATTCTGATGCTGGGCCGCTCAGTGGAGAGGGGCAGAGACCTGGGCCGGGACCTCAAGCCTGGGGTCTGCCCCTGACTCGGGAAGGACACTCCCACAGGCCTCAGTTTCCCCATCTATACTGTGAGGAGTTGGTATTGGGCCCAGAGAGAAACTCTGTTGGGGTGTTGGATGGGGGCTGCTGGGAGGGAGGCCTCTGACCCTCCTACAGGGGTTCAGAACATGGAGCAGCTCCACATCACCCCCAAAAGCTCCTCCGAGCTTGGGCATGGAGCCAGATTCCTCGCTGGAGGAAGGAGGCTAAAGAGGGTAGCAGTAGGTGATGCCCCCAGCTCTCCCCATGAGGCTGGAAGCCTTTGTCATGCCTCACCTGTTTCCATCTGGGACCTGCAGGGGGCAGCAGTGACCATGCTTAGGCTTGGGGGTGCCTCCAGAGCCAGGCTGAGGGAGGGACTTTGAGAAGATGAAGAATGAACTATGGGAGGGGAGAGTCAGGGAGGGATGGGCTGACTTCCTGGGGCCTGGGGCAGGGAGAGAGCCCCCAAAGAGCTAGCACTGAATGTGAGACTAAGATGCCCAGAGAATTGCTATCAGGCCTGAGCTCTGGGACACAGGAGAGAGGCTTTGAGCTCTGCTTGGACAGGTGGGCTGAGGGTAGGGGGTATAAACATACCTGCTCACAGTCAGACGCAGCCACAAGTATGCTTACGGATTTCCCCTGAAGATACATAGCTACACACTCTGATGGGCACCACAAATGGACACACACACACGGACACACACACACATAGACACACACACACTCGTACACTGAATCTCTGTCCAGTCTCTCCTGAAGGAAATGGGGCATATCAGGATCCTCAGTTGCTGAGAAACAGAAACCAAACCCAAACCCAAACTGGCTTAAATAAAGAAAGGGAATTTATTAGCTGATGTAACAGAAAAGTCCAGAAGCAAATTTTTTTTAACATGCTTCAGGCATGGCTAGATCTAGGAGCGTAACCATTATCAAGAAGCTGCCTTCTCCATCTCCTTGCTTGACATTCCTCTAAGTTGGCTTCATTCTCAGGTTTACTCTCTGTGAGGTAGAAAAACAACTAACCATAGTTTTGGCCTTATAGCTACCTTGCTTAGCTACCCAGCAGAAAGGATGTCTCCTTCCCAGTAATTCCCAGAAAAATCCCGGCCTCATTGCTGAAACTCCGGAGGTTGTGTTTCCATCTTTAGACCCATTACTATTGCTAGGGCAATGGAACATTTATTGGCAAGCCTTGGTCACGTGTCCCACTTTCCAGTCCCCAAGGCTAAGATAGAGGTAAATTTCACTGAACCTCCAAGACAGAAATTGGAGAACCCAAAGGATCAAGGGTTCTTCTTGCTGGAAGGGAAGGCCAGGATTTCCCAAGAAGGCTGGGAAGTCTCCAGCCTGAGCCACTCCCACAAGGGCCTCAAACAGGGCCAGATAATGTCAGCTCTTTGGAGGGCCACTTGCCTCCTTCTGTTTCTCTTCTGTCCCCTTGCCAGGGGCTCCCGGCATGACTGAGATAGTCGTAGCTAAGGTCTCTATAGCACTTACTCGTGCCAGTCCCCACTCTAAGTGTCACAACAAGTACTATTAGTACTATTATTATTAATAATAGTTTCACAGATGAATAAACTGAGGCAGAGAGGGATTGAATAGTTTATCCAAAATCACGCAGCCATGGGGAGTGTAGATGGCATTGCAGTGCAGGCTCGCGGGCACCAAACACCAGGTTCTTAGGCATCACGCTCTGCTAGGTCTCCGTGGGAGAATCTTGGGAAGGAAGGAGCACCCTGGGCAGGAGGATTATGGTCCAAGAAGCTTGGCCTCCAGACCCCAGCAAATCCTGCTCTTGGAAAAGGATCTGAAAGAGTCCTTCAGCGGTTCTCCTCCCTGGGAATTAGTATTTTCCCAGGGAAAAGCAGGCTGGAACTTCAGGTACAGGCCAGCTCAGGGAGGCAGGTGAGGCTCTCTGCCCGCAGCCCAAGGAGCAGAGAGTGGCTCAGAGATGCATCTGGAGACAGGAGTGAAAAGGATTTGACATGTCTAGCTGGTGCCAGCAAGGGCAGCAGCCCACGTAACCTCATGCCATCTTTGAATGGTCCTGCCCAGCTCTGACCCTTTTAACCCCCAAAACACTCCGCAGGTGGGTGTTTGTCTACGAGAAAGGCTACCAGACTTCAAGTGGCCTCATCAGCAGCGTGTCTGTGAAACTCAAGGGTCTGGCCGTGACGCAGCTCCCAGACCTGGGCCCCCAGGTCTGGGATGTAGCTGACTACGTCTTCCCAGCCCAGGTGAGCTGGCTCAGAGGTACACCTTCCACCCGCGGGGCCTGGTTCAGAGCAGGGTTGGACCCCATCCAACAACAGATGGGACCAGTCCAGCTCCTAGCTCCTCTGGGCCTCGGCTTCCCTAACCAGCAAGAACAGCTTGTGGTATCATCCCGCTCTGCCATCATGGCTTATGCAGGCTGCTGGGTATCACATGCATTCTAGGGGCTTGTTGGGGCAGTGCTTGGGTTCTGGGGGGTGGGGCGGTTCTCCCAACTGAGAGTCCTGGTCTCCCCTCTCCTGCCCCTCACTTCCAGGGGGACAGCTCCTTCGTGATCATGACCAATTTCATTGCGACGCCCCGGCAGGCTCAAGGCTACTGTGCAGAGGTGAGGACTTCTACCCATCCTCTCTCCCCCTTCTTGGACCCAGGGGAAAATAACATGGAAGAGGAGGTTCCCCTGGAGGTTGAAGATAGGATTCTTGAGGGCACTGTAAATGGTAGAATTTTAGGCATAGATTAGCACAAAGTAACAGTCTGCTCTTGGCAGTGCTGAGATTTCCCTCCCAGCTGTGTGTCAAGCAAAATGCTGAGCCCCAGTGCCCCCAGTCCTCAAGCCCTAACGTCCCTGTTCCCTGCCAGCTGACACTGGCCATAGGGCTCCTGGGCATGAGCCCAGAAGGGTCCTGGGAGGGATCTGGGGGGGAGAAAGCTATAAGCAAAGGTCGCCCCAAAGTGGTCCAAGGCTGCCCCACCACTTCCCTAAGGCCCTGGGGGTGGGAGGGGCTCTTCTTAGGACCCTACCCAAGGAGCCTGGGACCAGCAACTCTCCCTTCCCCTAGCACCCGGAAGGAGGCATATGCACAAATGACAGTGGCTGCACCCCAGGGAAGGCAGAAAGAAAGGCCCAAGGTAAGCTCGGCCCCATCCTGTCCCCTTGCGCAGCCTCGGTCAGCTCCAGGCTTCCTCCACCAGGATGTCATTCCTGCTCTCTCCCCTCCTGCCATCCTAGCCTTGGCCTACCCTGTCCCAGATCCAGCCATATTTCTGTCCCCAGACTTCCACTCTTGGGTGTCTCATCACTGGGGGCTTTCATGGATGAGGGGCCTCTTCTGTACCCCAAACTGGGATGGGCACCTATGGGTTCCTCCGTTGCTCCAGGTATCCGCACCGGCAAGTGTGTGGCCTTCAACGACACTGTGCAGACATGTGAGATCTTTGGCTGGTGTCCCGTGGAGGTGGATGACAATGTTCCACGGTAATGCCTTATCCATCCAGGGAGCTGGGAGCAGGTTCCCTAACCCAGACAAAGGGGCATCCGGATCCAGTTCTGGAAACGATCTGTCCTCCCTTCCTTCAACCCTACCCTTACCCTGTCTGTATGGCCCAAGCCAACGACCCCCCGGCCCCTGGTCATCACAGCACAACCATCCCCCACCAAGCCAAGGCTACAGGAAGATCCCACAGGTTATCACACCCCCACCCCCATGACAAAGTCTGGTGGGTACACAGGGGACTCCTGGGGAGGGGGCAGTGAGTGAGTGCAGTCTCCTCCAGCCCTGCCCTTCTCCAAGAAGCCGAGAACTTCACTCTCTTCATCAAGAACAGCATCAGCTTTCCACGCTTCAAGGTCAACAGGTTTGTGGGGAAAGGGGGCAGAAATGCAGGAGCCCTTCGAGGCTGTTCCAGCTGGTGTCGACTGTCTCTGTCACCTTCCGCTCCTGCTGATTTCACTCTGGAGACAGAAGCCTGAGCTGGGCCCCTCGGGGGGGCTGCTTTCAGTCTTCAAGGGCCGTGGAAGGGGGGGTTTAATGGAGTTTGTGACGGATCCCCAGAGCTTTGGGGCATGGTGGGCAATGTCCCAGCTGGCACGCTGCTGCCACCGATGCCCTCCACCCCCATTACAGGCGCAACCTGGTGGAAGAGGTGGATGAGGCCTACATGAGGACCTGCCTCTATCACAAGATCTTGCACCCGCTGTGCCCCGTCTTCCAGCTCGGCTATGTGGTAAAAGAGTCAGGCCAGAATTTTAGCACGCTGGCTGAAAAGGTACGGTGCCAGGCGAGTGAGGAAGGCTGGGTCCTGGGATCATCAGGTCAATGAAGGCTTTTTGGTCCCAGATAATGCCCCCCTCAAGCCTCTCCGGTGTGGGCCGAGTATATATATGCATCTGTTCCCTCATACTGTGCGCTCCTGAGGGTCAGGCCCAAGTCCGCAGTCAGCCCGGCATGGACCTGACACAGAGGAGGCGCCCAGAATGGTCGGTTGTGGGCGGATGTTATCACTTGGATGTTATACTGATTTTTAAATAGTAGATAAAAGCAGCTTGAATTCCATGACCCGTGGCCCTGAGAAATCCTGTGCCCTGCCCAGGATTCCTGGGAATTCCAGAAGCTGGAATTTGCACAGTCACCTGGGTTTCCATCCGAGAGAAGCGGTACCTTTTAAGGAGCACAGACCTATCTGACTGGGTTCAAATCCCAGGTCTGGGATGTAGCTGACTACGGACAATATGACCTCAGACTAGTCTCTTACCTCGAGCGTGTCTGAGCTTTTGCACCAACACAGTACGGACAATAACAGTACCAGGCTCGGGGGGTTGTCTTGAAGATCAAGTGAGTTCACGCGTGGGACAGCACTTCAGTGCCGCCTGGCATGTGGCAACCCCCTGTACATGTCCCCACGTGATCACCGTCCTTCTCCTGCAGTTGCCTATTTAGGGAAGGAAATCGGCTTCTTTTCTGTGATGTCACACATACACACGCAACTCGCTCACAACACATCTAGCACAGGGGCCGGCAAACTTTTTCTTTAAAGGGCTGGAGAGTAGGTATTTTCGGCGCCGCAGGCTGTATGGACTGTGTTGCAACCACTCAAGTCAGCAGCTGTAGGGCAAGAGCAGCCACAGACAATAGGCAGACAAACTCGGCCCTCGGGCCTCAGTTTGCCAAACCCTGGAGGGGGGTACCCTGCAGCAACACATGCCACCAGAAGGCTGAACATTAGACCTCCCTGTCCCTAAAATCTCCCTGTCACCGGTACTTCTTATCCCTCCCCATCATCTACAGATACCTGCGTACCTGCCTCCTGCTTGCTTGCCCAGCTCTCCACTCACGCCGACCACTTCCCAGCTCTCCTGTTGCTCAGCCTACCCGCGCCCCCTTCCCCCCCCAACCCCCGCCTGTCCCTGCTTCTTGCCTGGCTCAGAGGAGCTTTAATTGTTCAAGTTTCCTCTTCCTAGTCCAGGTCTTTACAGACTCACTCCTCAATTCCACACGCTGCGTTCCATGCTGTGACTTTCACTAGGAACTCAGGAGTCAGTGACAAATGAAACAGCCAGCCACACCTTCATGGAGCTTACAGCCTTAGAGGAGATGGGCTAATAATCACACAAAACACATATATGATTTCAAAGAGGCAAATGTTCCAGGGGACAACACAGAGGGAATGACAGGCACACATTTGAGCCTGGAAGTGGTGGATAGGGAAGGCCTCTCAGGAAAAGCGACCACAAGATAAGAAAGAGCCAGCCTTTTGGAACTAGGGGAACTTTATGTGCAAAGGCCCTAAGGTAGAAAGAACCCGGGGTATTCTAGAAACCATCCGAAAGTTGAAATGCGATGGGTGGGAGGTGGGGCCGGAGGAGGTGACAGGACCTTCATCCTGAAGCAGCTCCTCGAAGTCTCTTCCCAAACAAAAAGATAATCCCCCATTCAAGAGATTGCTGGTGTCAGCACAAGACAGGTGTTTCCGGATCCTTAACCCTGCATCTTAAACACCTGTGTCCCTGCAGGGCGGCGTGGTAGGCATCACCATTGACTGGAACTGTGACCTGGACTGGCACGTGCAGCACTGTAAGCCCATCTACGAGTTCCATGGACTGTATGAGGAGAAAAACCTGTCTCGAGGCTTCAATTTCAGGTGCCTGCCAGGACCCCACCAGTGTACCCTTCCTTGGGGTCCTAGAGCCCTTTGAGGCCAAGAAAGTGTCCCTAGGAAGGAATCAGAGGAAGCTGGGCAGCTCCCATCCTCCTGGGATTGGCCCAGCAGGGAGCCTGCAGGGAACAAGACCTTGGCAGCCCGAGCTCCCGCCTTTGAGGCCCCGTTGGCTGGGGCTGGCAGGGAAAATTGCCGACATCAGGAGTTAGGGTGAGGGTTGAATACAGCATTCCTGGAATGAATGCTGGGGGCCGTGGGACTGTCTTCATGAACCTCAGAGGGCTCCTGCTGAGCTCTGAGAACGCTGGACCTAAAACCGTTCTCCATCACTCATTTCCACAACCTTACCCTTTCCCCAAGGTTCGCCAGGTACTTCGTGGAAAACGGGACCAACCACCGGCACCTCTTCAAGGTGTTTGGGATTCGCTTTGACATTCTCGTGGATGGCAAGGTGAGTGTCCAGTGTGAGCGACAGCCAGAGACACAATCTCAGTTCCGGTGAGTGCTTATTGGGTGTCCATGGTTAGGGACAACAGGAAGTTGACTGGGCTTCATTCAGTACTTTTACTTCTAATAACAGGAGGGCCCGGATACCTGCTGAGGGCAGGTCTTTCCAGTCTGTGACCTCACCTCTTCCACTACCTCCCTGAGTCCAGGGAGGCAGAGGCAAGGTCACAACCCAGGGTTTCTGACCAGCAGCTGGGTTCCCATGTAGAGCCAGAGCTGTGGGGAGCAGTCTTTGGGCCAGCTAATGGTGGGGGTGGGGGTAGAGAAGGGGAGCCCCTTGCCCCAGGTCTGGTCTTAGGGTTTCTGAGAAAGGCCTTTTCTACCTGGCTCCTTCTGACTCTTAATTCTTCTCTCCCTGGGCCTTGCCACCAGGCTGGGAAGTTTGACATCATCCCCACAATGACGACCATTGGCTCTGGGATTGGCATCTTCGGAGTGGTAAGCGTTAGGGTCACAGGGTCACTGTGCCAGGGTCGGTCCCTCTTCCACATCTCGGTGGCAGCAACAAGTCTCTCACACCATCCTTACTGAGCCTCCCGCACTACTCCAGACCCACAGTGTGTCTGAAGACACTGAGGCCCAGAGGTGGGATGGGGTGATCTTGATCCCCTGAGGAGACAATGGAGGCCGTCCCCCCGTCCAAACCTGAGGTGTAGGTAGGGCAGGATTGAGCCAGGCCCCCTAGCCAGGAGGGACTGATGTGGGATGGGGAGGGTTCTGTCCCCGTCCCCTATTCCCTTGCTACATCCACCATCTCCCTGCCCTCAGGCCACAGTTCTCTGCGACCTGCTGCTGCTCCACATCCTGCCCAAGAGGCACTACTACAAGCAGAAGAAGTTCAAGTATGCGGAGGACATGGGGTCAGGGGCGGTAAGAGAACTCCCTGAGTTGGGCCTTTCGGAGGCCTTAGGCCCACGTGTCTGTGTTGGGGGGCAGCTGCTTCCCTGGGGCTGACTTTTTATCCCCTCCAATGCCTACACAGGGCGAACGTGACCCTGCGGCCACCAGCTCCACCCTGGGGCTGCAGGAGAACATGAAGACATCCTGACCCTTGGCCGCCGACTCCTGACTGGACACAGCATGACGCTTCAGGCGGGGGCCCTGTGGGGTCCCAGCCAGGACGCAGCGGTCTCCTTGGGAGCTCTCCACCCTCTCTGCCAGGCAGACACTAGATTGCCTGCGGCTCGGTGTGGACACTGGGAGACACCTGTGCAATTCCGGGCTCTGCCCCAACTCCACAACCTCTGAGGGAGCTTCACCCCAGCCTCAGTTGCTCCTGGTCTAGAGGGGCTGGGGCTGGGCAAGGCTCCTCTCACACTCCCGTGTCAGAGATGTGTGCTTCTCTCTCTGGGCCCTCGTGCACCCCACTGCCTCGTGTCTCTAGATCCACGCTGTCCCATATGGCAGACACTAGCCATGAGGACCATTTAAATTTATATTAACTTAAATTGAATAAAATACAAAATTCAGTTCCTAAAACTAGCCACATCACAACTGCTGAATAGACACATGTGCCTAGTGGCTGCCATATTGAGCCACATAGAATACTGCAGACAGTTCTATTGGACAGCTCTGCTTAAGCCTGTTTCTTACTGGCCCCGGATTTTCCTAGGGAGCTTCTGGACAGTGCAGGCACCTGGGCCCGCCTCAGGCCTCTCGAACCAGAATCTGTAGGGCTGGCCACAGATCTGTAAGGATGGCAAACTCCAGACCACTTCAGGATGTAAGCTTAAGAACCGCTCCTGACTGGGTATCAGATTCCGCCTGGGCCTGCACGGCCTGGCAGATGTAGGTACTGAGCAGGTGTGTGGGGTGTTTATAAGCCACTCGGTGTCTCGTGTACACGCCCCCATACACACACTCATCCACGTGCACGCCCTCCTCCCATCCACACTCCGTTTTTGAACAGCTAGAGCCCTGCAAATGCAACCAACTAAACATACCTATGCCCTCAAGTACAGACGCACGGTCCACGCCACGGCGCCTCCAGGGCGATACGCTTCCCCCCAAGTGTGTCGGGCTGAGACAGTCCCTTCTAGCCATGAATCCTTACTCAGCTACCTCAGGCTGGGGTGGAGACCTGGCCGAGTCCTGGGGTCCCTGCTGGTGGCCCGGCCTCAGGCACCGAGGCCGGCCCAGTTCTGTTTGAACACAAGGTCTGGGGAAAGGGAGGGCTGGAGCACAATAAAAGGAATGAGGACAAACCTCTGCCTTCTGTACTTTCCCCCACTTTTCCCTCTCTGAAACTAGGTGTCCCCATCTGTGAAACGAGGGGGACCGAGCTGAGAGATCTTTGAGGTCCTCTGCATCTCTTGGTAGGCAGTGGTGAGCCAATACTTATGCCTTGAGTCCAGCAGGGTCAGTCCTGGAGGTCAGCTCACCTCTGTCCATGGGCCACTGTACCGGAACACTGGAGCTCTTCCTGTCCCCTATACACCCGTTCCGCAGCTTTGAGAGGCCTGGCGTTCGGACAAGCAGATACCCTCAGAAGGGGCCTCATGACAGCAAGGATAAGAATGGGGCTGGCTGCCCCAGGGGGGAGGTCTGAGGAAATTCCCAGTCTTGAATGGAGACAGCGTGGAGGGATTCTCCAGGGGCCCTTGCTGTGGGCAAGACCTGCACTCTACACTCATGTCCAGGCAGTTCTATCTACCCGTGCTGTCCGTGCTGTCCGAGAGCGATGACGGAAACATCCGTGCTGCCCAAACTAGCGTGCGCTAACCACATGTGGCCACTGAATAGTTAAAATATGGCTAGTACGACCAAGGAACTTAATTTTAATTTTTAATTTTATTCACTATATTTTTAAGTTTATTTATTTATTTATTTATTTTTCTAATGTTTATTTATTTTTGAGAGACAGAGAGTGAGCAGGAGAGGGGCAGAGAGAGAGACAGACACAGAATCCGAAGCAGGCTCCAGGCTCTGAGCTGTCAGCACAGAGCCCAACGCAGGGCTCAAACTCACAGACTGTGAGATCATAACCTGAGCTGAAGTCGGCTGCTTAACCGACTGAGCCACCCAGGTGCCCCAATTTATTTATTTTGAGACAGTGGCCACATGAACACTTAAGCAGGGGGAGGTGCAGAGAGACAGGGAGAAAGAACATCCCAGGGAGGCTCTGCACTGCCAGCGTGAGCCCAACGTGGGCTTGATCTGACTAACCATGATGTCATGGTCCAAATCAGGATTTGGACACTTTTTTTTTTTTAATTTTATAATGTTTATTTATTTTTGAGACCGAGAGAGAGAGAGAGAGAGAGAGAGAGAGAGAGACAGAGCATGAGCAGAGGAGGGGCAGAGAGAGGGAAACACAGCATCTAAGGCAGGCTCCAGGCTCTGAGTGGTCAGCACAGAGCCCAACATGTGGCTCGAACTCACAGCCTTTGAGCCGTGACATCACATGACCTGAGCCAAAGTCAGCTGCTCAACTGACTGAGCCACCCAGATGCCCCTTGAGATTTGGACACTTAACCGACTGAGCGACCCAGGAGCCTTGAATTTTATCCACTTTTAATTAATGTAACTCACCACGCGTGGCTAGCAGCAGTAAGAAACGATGTTGGATGGCACAGGCTAGCCCCTTTCCTGTCCTCCAGGCCCTTGGCTTTCTATCCTCTTCCCCTCAGATGCACCCTTCAGATTTTACAAGACAGGAACTCCTTCTTCTTCCCTCCCTTTCTTCTCCAGTCCTTCTTGCTTTTGCTCCTCCTGCCCTCTTCCCTCCTGAATGAGCAGAGGATTCCTCCTTCGTATCCAACCCTTCTATCCAGCCCAGAGGCCTCTCAGTAGAGGCTGCCTCTCCTCTCTGCCAATACCTGCATTTGCTCTTCCTTTCTGCCTCCTTCTGATCCTTGGTCTTCCGCAGCTCTGTACGCTCTCCCTTCACTGCCACCATTTCAGAAAGACCTACATTTCTACGCTTCCTTCTGCATCCTACCCTGTGCAGTCAGCCTCCAGCCACCACCCCCACTTCTCCTAAATGCCCTTGGCAAAGTTACCAATGGTGTCCTTGCTGCCAAATCCAAGCGGACACTTCAGCCCGTATCCTGCTTGGCCTGTCAGCCGCTGACACTGTTGACCAAGCCCTCCTTTGTTAAAAGATTTCCTTCCAACAGCTCCTAGGACCCACCCTCTCCTGATTTTCCAGCCAGACTGGTACACAGAGAAAAGACAGCTTTCAACTGCAGCTCTGCCAAGGGTCACTGTATGTCCTTAGGCAAGTTGCTTAACTCTCCAAGCTCCTCTACAAGACCGGGATAATAATAGCCTCTACTCAGGTTGGGGTAAGATAAGATATGTAAAGTGCCCAGCTCAGAGCCTGGCACACCAGTAGTGCTCTGTCTCTCCATCTAGCCTCTTTCAATAGTGGAGTCAACTAGTTGTCAATGGGTATCTAGTCTATAGTGATGCTACCCTTGGTTCTTAGCTGGGTATGTGGCTGCCTAGAATGGAAACTGCATTTCCCAGCCTCCTCTTGCACCTAGGTCTGGTCATGTGACTGTTTTAGCTAATGGGATATAAGTGGAAGTATCATGTGACACCTCTTGGGAACTTTCCTTAAAAGAGAGCTGGCACAGATCCTTTGCCCTCTTCTCCCTCCTTGTCTTCGTCCACTGCCTGGAACGCATATGTGATGACTGGAGCGCTGCCCATCATCCTGAATCATGAGGGCAAGACTCATACCAAGAGGTTGCTGGAGTGGACAGTGAGTGGGAAGAGCCACATCTGGAGGGTCTTGGTGGAACGGAGCTGACATACTAGCCTTGGACTATCTTCTCTGAGGCTCTTATGTGAAATTTCTGTTGCCTAAGTCAAAACTGATCCTACTTGGTACAGATATCTTCCCCCCTTAAGAGCAAGTGTTATGTCCTTGGCCTCTGTTTTCTTTGCTCTATCTCACCCTTTCCCAGGGCTCTACTTACAATCACAGGTCTTTTCTGACAACTTCCAAAACTGTCTTTCTGGCCCAGCCCTCTTTCCTAAACTCTAGTCTCACATATCCAAGCCAAGTGCCATACCTAATTATTCATCAGACAAACATCTTTTGAGCACCTACATGCTCACGCTGTATCAGACTGTATGCTGGGTGAATCAGACACAGACCCTGTCCAGAGGGGGAACAAGCGGATAAATGAATGCTGAGTACAAGGAAGTCCCTAGGAGGGGCTGCTAACCCATGCTGGGCAGTGAGGAGGTCATAGGGAAGAGCTCCCGGCAGAAAGGACATTGAACCAAGCCCTGAAAGGAGTCAGACAGCCAGGTCGTTAGGACTGAGGTCATGGAGGGCTTGTTGAGATCTATTCTCAGGATACCCATGAGCCACAGAAGATTCTGAGGCAGGAGCTGAATGGAGAAAGGCTAGTAGGAGGAGTGAGACTGGAGGCCAAGGAAGAGGTTGCTGCAGGAATCCAGGCGCAGGAAGATGGTGGCCTGAGCTAACAGAGAGGCAGAGAGCTGGTGAGAAATGAATGGCTTCCAGCCATGTTTAAGAGGCCGCGTGAACAGGGCTGGTAGCAGGGACGGGTAGGCTAGGGTGACTTCCAGTTGTCTGGCTCCAGATTGAGACAGGGACACAAGAGGCCAGGTTTGGGGGAGTGATATGGGGCTCTCTTTTGGGCAGGTGGTGGGGTGAGGTGTCAGAGGATTCATAAGGGAACTTTGCATAATTGAACCAAGAATTGGTGAGCAATCCCCAGGAGATGTATGGGGGTGGACAGAATCCCCAGGAATTGCCACTTGAAGGTCAGGACGTCCTGTTGAGTTCTTTCCGTTCTCTCTGCTCCAGCTAGGCCATTCCTGCCGCCAGTTCATATGTTAGGTCCTTGGCCTCTGGGCCAAACAAGCCCTTCCCCAAACAAGAACCCAACTATGACCCCGACACTCTGTGATAAACCACTTCACGTTTCCCCTACCCCCCACTCAACAGAAGGCTCAACTCCTGAGTCCTCCATTCACGGCCTTTTTCCCCTGGCGCCCAACCACAGCCGCATCCCTTAGTCGCGCATCTCACTTTGCCCCCCTCCTAGTACGCACCGGGCGTCTCCATCCCCAACTCCTCACCCGCGATGCGCTGAGGCCCCTGCCAGGCCGAGATTGGAGGAGACAAAGGGTTTTGGGGGGTAAGCACTTGGACCTTCCAGGCCCGGCTAAGAGGCCCAGACCGCGGCTTGGAGGGACTGGGGGGAGCCCAGGCAGCCTTAATTGGGGCGGCGGGGGCGTGATGAGGTCCAGCCCGGCCGCAGGGGGAGGGGCCCCTCCTGAGGCATTGCCTGCCGTGGCCCCTCCCCTCCAGGAGCCGGGCAGGAGTCCCCGGCACTGATTGGGCGGCGCCGCGGGCCGCTGAGCCGGACCAATGAGCGAGGGCCGGGCGCGGCGGCGAGCGAGGGAGGGAGCGCTGTCTGGAGCCGCGGCGCCGGCAGTCTGAGCTCTGCGATCCCAGCCCTGGCGAGGCGGGTGGGGCGGGGCGCGAGCCGCGGGAGCGAGCCTGGTCGCCCGCCGGGCCGCGGAGACAGTCGCCGGGCGCCGAGGTAGGGGTCGGTGGGGAGGGGACTAACACCTGAACGTCTGTTCGGCGGAGCCTGCAGGGAAGAGGGATGGTTTGCGAGGCCGCGTCCAAAGAGAGCAGCTGGGACCGCGTCGGTGCGGGATCCTCCCCCCATTTTGGGGGGCCAGATCTACTGGTGCCTCCCAGAGCCTGCTTCTGTCGGCGTCGGCAGCTAGGACCGCATCTATGCGGGCGCCCCGCCATCTGCGTCCCTTCCCGAGCTCTAGTCTGCGGGACTGCGTTCATAACCCGGCGCATTACCCACCCCCGCCCCAGCTGTGGGTGGGAGGCCGTGTCTATGCGGAGTGGGCCCAGATCTGTGCACCCACGTGTGGATCTGCGCTGAGTGCTCCTCCTACACGGCCCTCCGCTGAGTCCTCCTGCAAGAGCCGGGGAGAGGCGGAGAGGGGGTGGATGAATGGGACAGATGTGGCGGGTGGCTTTAGCTGCGCAGTCCTCTCCTGGATGGGGCCGGGTGGAGCGGGGCGGCGAAAGCGGGCGCTGCGGCCTTAGGGGCCTGATAGGCACTGGTGGCTGGAAGAGCGCACACGTGCGCGGGGACCTGTGTGTGGTGTTTGGAGGTGGGTGTGTGTGTCACGTGGACACAAGTGTGCCTGTGTGTGTGAGGGGAGTGCATGACTGGATGGAGTGGTGTGTGAGGGTCTATCACGTGGCCGTGGACGTCAGCGTGCGCCTCTATGGGGAGGCGTATGCGTGTGCCTTGAGGGTGCAGAGGTGTGTAGAAAAGGTTGTGTCTTAGGCCACAGGACTGTGTCTTGGTGGGTGCATATGGGGCTGTATATCTGCCAAGTGGGCTGGGGACTTGGGAGGAGCACACAGCTTGTGTCCTTGAGGATGCCCTGGCCCCCACACAGCCCTCCCTCCTCATTCAGCACATACAGATTGTGGACACCCGCTGTGTGTCAGAGTGTGTCCTAGGCCTACAGACTCTTGGGACCTCTTCCTGCTCGTTGGCCTCTCACTCTCAGTACGCACAGCAGGCAGGGGGGATCATTTTAAACCTCATCCAACTGAGTCATTCCCCTGCTCAACAGCATTTTCTGGTTTCTGAGGCCTCCTGGTCTCTGTCCACAAACCCCTCCAAAGCCAAACCCTGAGTCTCAGCCAGAAAATGGCTCTCCGTCATGCACAGTGAGAACTTCCATTCTCTCCCCCTCTGAAATCCTTACCCAGTGGTCATGAAAGAGCTTTCATGCCGCCTCTTCCGGGAAGCCGTCCCTGGGACCAGGCACAGTGAGTGGCTGGGCCTTCACTAGGTGTAACTCTGCTCGCCTGCGTACCTCTCACGTGCAGAATCCCACTCCAGCAACATTAGCCTTTTTGCTGTTCCTCAGACAGTGTGGGCACCATCCCACCTCACAGCCTTCGCAGTGGCCAGTCCCTCTGCCTGAAATGCCCTTCCCAGATGTGCACAGTGCTTGCTCCCTCGCTTTCTTCAGATTCTATTCAAATCCTGCAAAAAGGCCTTTCTGACCACACTGTAAATAGTACCTCCCAGCCCCTCACTCTTGATCCCCCTTACATGACTGTATTTTTCTCCATTGCACATACCACTTGACACATCATCTGTTAATTATTGCCTTTCTTGTTTGTTGGTCTTGCCCTAACTAGAAATTAAACTGTATGAAAGCAGGACTTTATGGTTCACTGCTTTATCTCCCAGCACCTAGCACAGTCCTTGGGCACATATATAGCAGGTGCTTATTGAATGAGTGACTCTGGGTTTGGATCCCAGATGTCTGTGTCTCTGGCTGCTCTGTAGCCTAGGAGCCCCCAGGATGAGGCTAGGTCTCCTCCTCTTCTGTCCTCCAGATTCCAAGTTCCTGGAAGGCCAAGTGTGGGAGAACTGTGACCATATTTGCATGTTAGAAATGTTCCGTCTAGCAACTGATGGGGAGGAGGGCATGGGGTGGGGTCAGGGTACGAGCCTGGAGATGTGGAGAGTGTGTGGCAGAAGCAGTGGGAAAGAAAAGCAGAGGTCTAAATCCTGATTTTGTAAGGGATTCGACTTAGTGACCTCGCCCACCAGTGGGGAGATCGAGGAGGGCTCCCAGAGGAGGAGATATCTGAGCTATCCTCCAGCAGCAAAATAGAGGGAGGTGTGTTCCTGGCAGAAGGCACAACTTGTACAAAGCCCTGGCAGCGGAACAGAGCCTGCAGCTTGGGAAGCTGCGAGTATTGTGGTGCAGCCAGAGGACAGAGTAAGTGTGAGGCTAAGGGAGCAAGGATGAGCAAAAGGGAGAAGGTGGGTGATACGGACGGCTCCTGGATTTCTGGAGAATTGGGAGGATGATGGTACCCACCTCTGCAACAGGCAAGGAGGAAGAATAGACTTGGGGGCAATGCTAAGTGGAATGGGGACCCCCTGGGTCTGATCTGCCCAGGAACATTGCAGGAAGAAGGCAGCTGGCTGGAAAGAGGGGGGTGCAGACCTGGTGTGAAAGATGAGGAGGGGAAGAGATAGAAGGTGATGCCTGGAGACCATCAGCCAAGATGTGCCGAGGAAGCACTGAGGGTTGCGTGCGAAATTGGGCGCAGGGCCCACCTCGGTGCTTGGGGCGTCTCCAGGGATGATGGGAGGGGGCATCCTCACAGTAGGCATCCTCAAGCATGACTTGGCACTAGACGCCTGGGCCTCCCTCAAGGAGGACTGAGTCATCCCGGGCGGAGGCAGGAACTGCAGAGGGCTCCCGTTGCCAGGGCCGTCCAGACACTTGTCAGGAGCATAAACACGGCTCCTGTGAGGCAGCCTGGCAATGTCAAGGCCACCTTCTGTGTCTGGCCTGGGCGGCTAGACCACCACCTTGCAGCTGTCCCTTTAGGCCAATTTTTGGATGGCCAGGGCCGTGTCTTCTCTGCCTGCATGGCAGCTGCTCAACCTGGCCCCGAGATTTGCAGCGGCCTTCCAGAACTCACAGTGATGTCTCAGTGGTGCCCGAAGTCATCCCAAGAGGGGCTGCTCGGACATTTGGATAAGAGCGGGATCTGCTTGCTCTCTCGTACTCTGGGCCTCCTCTGAGAGACCCAGGTGGATGGGGCACATCCTGAGGAGGAAGCCAGGCCAAGTAGGCATCTGGAGCCAGGGTCTGCACGATGGAAGTAGCCAGATGCCTGGGGGTGGAGGGAATAGCCTGAGGGGATTAATGTGCCAGGCTATCCTGGAGCCAGGGGGCAGATACGGGGCTATGCATTGTACATCAAGGCGCTCCCTCAGAGAGAGCCCCATATCACTCAGGCACAAATTGCTTCTCTAACCACGATCTCATCTACTTCTATAGCTCTGGGAGTAGGCAGGATAGCAGCCCCTTATCTGATTCACATATGAGGAAGCTGAGGCTCCAAGAGTCTCAATGACTTTTCCAAGGCAACATGACCCGGGTCTGGGAGGACGGGATTAGGGTAGCTTTTCCCAGTGAGAGAGGGCCTGAGTCCATTCATTCTTGGCTGCTAGCCTAAGCTTATCCCTGGGAGGCTCTCCATGCCCATAGAGTCCTGGCTGGGCCCTCGGCCTTGGTCCTAGCCTATCTGTCTGTCCTTTTGTTTTTGTTTTCCTAAGTTTGTTTACTTTGAGAGGGAGAGAGAGCGTGCGCGTGTGCGTGTGTGCTCGCACGCAAGTGGGGGAAGGGCGGAGAGAGAGGGAGGGAGAGAGAATCCCAATCAGGCTCAAACTCACGAACTGGGAGATCATGACCTGATCCCAAGTGCCCAAGTCAGACACTTAACCAACTGAACCAGCCAGGCGCCCACGTCTGTCCTTCTGTTTGCCCACATAGCCCCCATTCGCCTCCAAAGTCAGTTTCAACAAAGTGACTACTCAGGCCTCAGCTTGGGGAGGACCTCAAGAGACCCTCTCAGTGGCCCCTCAGAGAGGGGTAGCGCCTGCCCAGGACACACAGCCTGGCCCGGTGGGCAGGTGACCATGTGGGAAGTGCAGACTTGTCCTGAGATCGGGTTCTCATGGTCCCCATGCAGCCGCCCCACCAATTCTGGAGCACACGTACACGAGGACCTAAGGCACCCAGGGCACATTAACACATTTATACACCTGTGTAGACCACACTACTAGAGCTCTGTCTCCATGCAGATGCATTTCTATGTGTGGACTCCCCCCCAGACATACGCATGACCCCAGCCCTCCTCCCTGCTTGTACACGTTCTCTCACGTGTGGACACATGCCCTCCGATGCGTAGCCTCAGGTGCCAGGCGCTGTTGCCTGGACATGAGGCTGGAACTCAGGGCCTCCCCAGTGCCTCCTGCGCAGACATGCTTAGTCACCCGAATTTGATCCAGGCAGGAGGGAGGGTGGAGGGCCTGACGTCAGCCCTCATAGCCGCCTTGTGCCGCCTGCACATCCATCTGGGCCACAGCGTGTCCTAGGCAATCACAACAACAGCAGCACAACAACCCACTTTTACGGAGCTTCCGCAGTGACAGGCTCTGTTCCGAGACCGGTATGGGCAGGATTCACACCTGTATGCCTCACAACTGCCCAGGGCGGTGAGACTGCTATTAGCCCCATTCTGTAGATGAGGAAAACTGGGGCGCAGAGGTGAGGTCACCTGCCCACGAGCCCATGCCAGGAAGAGATGGAGTCCGCAGCCTGGCTTCAGAGCCGGGACCCTTAACCAGGAAATAGGGCCCCAGGTTGGAGCAGAATTCTGCCTTGGCTTACTGTGTGGGCTCTTCCCTGTCCCTTGCTGGTTGGTGGGCCTCACTTCCTCATCCGAGAAAAGGAAAGGAAGGGAATTAGAGGAAGATGCCTTCCAGCTGGGATAACAGCCTCAGGAAAATCATATGCAAATTTTATGGGCTGGGGGCACCTGTGGCCTCTGCCACTGGTGGGCTGCAGACCTAGAGCCGGAGCTCCGGACATTGATTCGTTCCCTACCACAGACGGGGCCCCAGGCTTGTTGGGGTCCCCTTTCTGAGGCTGTTTTCCCATGCCAATTGGGGACAGCACTATAATGATCCCTATGGCTTCCACTCATTCATTCAACATACATTTATTGAGCTTCTACTATGTGCCAGGCACTGCTGCGGGTACCGATGATCCCGTGGAGACAAGGCAGACAAGAGACCTCATCTATGGACTTTATTTTCTAGTAGGAGGAAAGAGGCCTGCAGGGTGAGGGTGACAGGCAACAGAGTGGTCCATCTACACGGAGGAGTGGGCTAGGCCAGCCAGGCTTGGAGGCCTCCCTTCATCCCTGGCTTCCTCCTTCCTGCAAGTGGCCTGGTTCCTGAAGCCTCCCTGATACTTCCGTTGCATACATTGTCCCTATCATCTCCAGGGAGGACCCCGTAATGCTTCATCCCTACTCACCTTCCTCCCCTCCTCCAGGGAAGTCTCCCCAATGTGCCAGTCCTACTCATTCTCTCGCTTCCTCCAGGGAGGCCTGCTTGACGCTTGGGCTCACCAACTGCTCCCTCATTCCTCTAGGTCCAGCCTTCCTGTCTTTTCGTGTTGCCCGTCTGGATTCCCTTCCCCCTTCCATTCTGCATGTCGACATCACGCTACCGCCTCTGGGTTTCCACTCACTCAACACACTGTCCCAAACACAGGGCTTCGGGATGACACCCTTGCCCACGGTCCATCTCTAAGCCTTTCATTGGCCCTAGGAAATCTGGGAAGATCCTGTGTCCATGGTACAGTGGAGAGACTGAGGCTCAGACTCAGGCCCAGGGCCCCACAGTAGGCCGACAGGCAGGATTAGAACCCAGCCCGGGCTCCTCTGTGGCCAGGGGGCTCCAGTGAGCCCTACCTCCTTGACATCTCTCAAAGCAAGGTGATGGGGGAACAAGGGGTGACTTATGTTCTTAAAGTCACTTTGTGGGTACAGAGGAATTTACCATCAAACAGGAAGGGCAGAGGGTCAGGAGTCCAAACACTTCCTTTTCCTGAGAATTCTCTGAGTCTGGCCCAGGAAGGGGGAAGGGCCCTGGGCTGGGGTGGGGCCAGTGCTCAGCCTAGAGTGGTCAGAGATGGAGTCCCAGTCTGCGGGCCAGGCTTTAGCCTGGGATCAGTGTTCAGCTCAGGGTTGTGGTCGAAGGTGAAAGCTGGGTTAAAGATTGGTTTCGGGTTCAAGCTGGGGTCGGCCCCTCGCCTGGAGCCTGGTTTGGGGCTCAGAAACCAGGGGTCAGGGTGGGTGTAAGGTCAGGCCATGGAGAACACCTCAGTCTGAGCAGCTGTGACAAATATTTTGGGTACACAAACCTGAAGGAAAAACCAGGAAAAATAAGGAGTGACCTTTTAAATATTTATTTATTTTTGAGAGAGACAGAAAGAGAGACAGCATGTGCACACAAGCAGGGGAGGGGCAGAGAGAGAGAGAGAGAGAGAGAGAAAGAGAGAGAATCCCAAGTAGGCTCCTTACTGTCAGCACAGAGCCCCATGTGGGGCTTAAACTCACGAATTGTGAGATCATGACCTGAGCCAAAGTCGGCCACTTAATCAACTGAGCCACCCAGGTGCCCTAGGAGTGACGTTTTAGTTTAGTGAATTCTCTTCTGACAGCCACCAAAGCAGCAGCCCCTCCCCTAAAGGACCTAGGCCTCAGGCTCTGCTGAGACAGGGAAGGGAGTAATGGGCGATGGGATACTGGCTCTGTGGTCCTGGAGGGGACTTCCTGGAGGGTGAGTGACTGGCTTGGAGTGTTGGGGAGGCCTCTGCATTACCAGTGCCCAGCTCGGCTCCCATGCAGCGGCCCTGGAATGCTCTGCAGTCCAGGGTGGGGCTGGTGAGTCACTGGGCTGTCTGCTGGAAGGGGCCTGAGCTGACCCCGGACTCTCTTTCTCCCATTGCTGCTGGGCCTCCAGTATTCTGCCCATGTCGGTCCGTCCTAAGTCCAGAATGTCAGATTCTCCTTGCTTCCCTGGGAAGCCAGCAAGGCACATGCAACAATGCCTATTTCACAGATGGGGATACTGAGGTCTAGAGAGCTGCTGTGCAGCAGAGCCGGATGAGTTCCTGGAATTCCTTCAGTTAGTAGGGGCAGACCTGACTTCGGATGCTGGCAACTCAGGCAGAGGGAACAGGGAGGGCAAAGTCATGAAGGTGGGACCTGAGGACCTGGAAATCTGACCTCCTTACTCCATGCTCAGGATTGAAGCCTTCTCTGTCCTCTTTTTTCAGGTTCCTGATAAGGCTGCACCGAGGACCCCCTTAACTGGGGCAATGGAAGGGGGCCCAGCAGTCTGCTGCCAGGACCCTCGAGCAGAGTTGGTGGAGCGAGTGGCAGCCATCGATGTGGCCCGCTTGGAGGAGACAGGTGGTAGTCCGGAGCCTGCCAGGAATGGCGTGGACCCTCCGCCAAGGACCAGAGCTGCCTCTGTGGTCCCTGGTGGTGCTTCAAGACCCACCCTGGCCAGGCCCAGCCTTTCAGCCAGGAAGTTCTCCCTGCAAGAGCGGCCAGCAGGAAGCTGCCTGGAAGCCCAGACTGGGCCTTATGCCACAGGGCCTGCCAGCCACATCTCCCCACGGGCGTGGCGGAGGCCCACCATTGAGTCCCACCATGTGGCCATCTCCGATGCAGAGGTTGGTGGGGCAGAGTGAGGGGGTGCTCACAAGCTTTTTAGTAGTCCTAAAGGAAGATGCTTTTCTTTCAGTGCCCCTGCTGCACAGCTGTTTATTAGCCTTTGCCTTGCATACCTCCAGAGTTGAGGAACTTGCTACCTCACAATATAGCTCTTCCCACCAGGGGAGCTCCTACTGAGCCAATCACCGTTAAGTCCCACCATTCCTATCCCTAGGCCAGGCCTCAGAAATGGGCCCTTCCCTTGTCCTCTAAGAAATTCTCTTAGAGATTTGAAGATAGATAGTTTGTCCACCCTCCCCACCACAAGTCTAACTTACGTTTAGCCCCCTCTCCTAGTCCTGCTTCTTAGAGTCTCCTCTGACTCAAGCTGCCAGCATGCTTCCAGCCCCTGTTCTTACTTCTGCCCCTCTATCCCACTGGCTCTGTCCTTTCCACTTAGATCTGACGCTGAACCCTAGTACCGAGCAATCTACCGACTGCAGTGGCTGAGCTTCTTATGCCGGAGCCAGGGCTGTGGTCTCCTGTCCCCAAGGTTCAACCCATCTTTCTTGTCCATGCAGCCAAGACCTTGCATTTAGCTGTTTCTGGAAATACTTGCTCATGCGTTTCTCACAGATGTAGGTCTCCTAGACCCCAGCATCCAGGCAGGAATCAGTAGATTTTTCCTTCGCCACTTCCTAGGGGGTAAAGTACAGCCATGGCTCACCATTCATGTTTGCAAACATGAGTTTGTAAGGCCTCTTGTCATGTTTCGTGGCATAGATACCACTAAGTTTCCCCATGCAAACACGAAAGGTCGATGAGATGGGGGGGGATCTGGGAGTGAGGGACCCAGGGCCACGACTGGGCCCTGAACAGGTTCCTGAGGGAGGATCAGTACTGCCTCTGGATCAAGCTTCACCTGATGCTTCCCTTTTCCCTCCCTCCCCTCCAGGACTGTGTGCAGCTGAACCAGTACAAGCTACAGAGTGAGATTGGCAAGGTAGGACTGGGACAGGCAGTGTGGGGACTTTTCTCTTGAGGTTTTGGGTAGGCAGCCTGTCAGGATCCTCCACTCGGCAGTTCACTCCCCCCTGGGAATGTGAGGCAGAGCCAGGAAGGCCCCCGCTTAGAGGCGAAGAAAGTTTTGTCCTCTAGGAAATACCCAGGGAGGGGGAGGAAATGATTCTCCATTCCTGATTCCTCAGTTTTTGATGGAAGACAAACAGGGTCCGAGGGAGCATAGAGCTGAGTTGAGCCAGGCAGAGGCAGTTTCCAGGACACAGGAGTCCTCTTTCTGTCTGCCTCAAATGTATGCCTGCTGGTGGCCAGCTGGTGGTGGGGGTGGAGATGGGATGAGGGGGGAGGGAGCCGGAGCTGTTCAGACTCCCCGTTCCCTGAGCTAGTCCTGGTGGAGGTTGCCCTGTCAAGGCAGGGCTGACCGGTGCCTATTTCCAGGGTGCCTACGGCGTGGTGAGACTGGCCTACAACGAAAGTGAAGACAGGCACTATGTGAGTCTGGGGACGGGAGGGAGGTGTTGCCCCAGACAGGCCCCAGAAGCCTGGGAGGTGGGCAGTGGCTGTGCTGGGAAGACAGAGGACAAGGCTGCCTCTAGAGGGAGTGAGCTCCCGTCCCTCGGGGGATGCAAAAGGAGTAAGCTTCTTGAGAAGATGCGTGCAGAGGCTGGACCCTCTGAGAGGAAAACTCTAGAAAGGCTTGTTGGGGAAATAGGGTAAGGCCTAGACTCAGATGTGGCCACCTTCTAACCCAGCTTAACCACACCTGGGCCAGACCTTCAGTTCTGGTGGCAGTCACTCACTGGTGACTGGACCTCCATCCGCATGTAACCAGCCTGTTCTAGCTCCTGGTGGCTGCACACAAGTGACATTTCTGCCCCTCCCTCCTCAGGCAATGAAAGTTCTTTCCAAAAAGAAGTTACTGAAGCAGTATGGCTTTCCACGTATGTATCTATTGGGTCCTATGCTTGGGAGCTCCTTGCTTGGGGGCAGAGGAGGAGGAGAACTCGGTCCCTAGCTATTTTTTTATTAGGACTTGGGGTAGAGGTGGGGAAAGCATGAGCAAAGGCCTGGTGGTGGGGTTTGTTTGGTGGCCTGGGGAGAAGACCATTGCAAGAATCTTGTTTGAGGGCTGGTTGCGGGGCCAAGACGAGGCCCAGCCTCCTGCAACAGGGGCTCCACTCCCCTTCCTGGTCGTAGGTCGCCCTCCCCCAAGGGGGTCCCAAGCTACCCAAGGAGGACCAGCCAAGCAGTTGCTGCCCCTGGAGCGAGTGTACCAGGAGATTGCCATCCTGAAGAAGCTGGACCACGTCAATGTGGTCAAGCTGATTGAGGTAGGACGCAGTGGTGAGTGGGTGGGAACTCAAGTCCTGCGAAGCAGCCTGCGGTGCTTGGGGACACTCAGCACAGACCTAGGGTTCCCACCAGAGGAGTAGCTGTGGCTAAGACCTCCAAAGACAGGGTGAGACTTTGGGTGGCAGCTGTACGGAGGCTTTAGGGGTCAGTTCAGGCTGGTCTGCAATATTCTCAAGGTCTCAGTGAGGGTAAGGGGCTGCCCAGAAGCAAGAAGTGGCAGAAGGAGAGAAGAGCTGCATGTCACTTGGTGGACCGGGGTTGGGGGTCAGTGATTTTTGAGGCCTCATCTGTCTGGGGCCTGCACAGTTCCTGCTCCATTGTCCGGGGAGGCTGCAGAGCATCCCGGGGGTCCTCAAGCCCTACCACCATGTCTGTTCCCTCTGACTAGGTTTTGGATGACCCGGCTGAGGACAATCTCTATTTAGGTGAGTAACCCAGCTCTTCCCAAAGCGGCTTACCCGAGGTCAGTCCAAGGGCTCCCCAGGCACACATATGACCTTCAGATGGGCTGTATGAACATGTCCTGGATTCCCTTGCCCAGCCCTGCCAATCCGAACTTAGAATACCCAGTTAGAGTCAATAAATATTCCCAAGCCCCCACTCTACTGCTCAGCAAGACAGTGGGTCAGGTACATGCAGGAAGCAGGCTATGTGATGTGCGTTCCAAAGCCCTGTCTGATAGCTCTGTGCCTCAGTTTCCTCACCTGTAAAATGGGGGATAATACATCTAACTCTTAAGGTGGATATGAGTCATTATATACAAGATTGTTATTAATCTTATTATTGAAGTTCACGGTTCCTGACTCATGGCTGGGTTTAGAGGCCCCCAGAAGCAGGACAGAAAAAACACTGGCTTAGAAATGAAGGCCAAGGCTTTAGTCTTCACTCCCTGTCCTACCTGCTTATCTGCTGTGACCTTCAGGGAAATTCCTGCCCCTTCTGCACGGCTTGGGGACACTTTCCCAGGAAAGGAATCCATGGTGAATCAGGATGAGGCAGATCCATAGTAGATCTACTTTCACCCATTTATTTCCTCTGATACCGTGGGAGCCTTGTCCCATCCATCCCTCAAGTATGCCTGGATGCCTGACCCTTTCCTACCTTCCAGAATAGGGAGGGCCCTTGGCATCACCTGCTTTGCAAGCCTGGCTGCATCTTACTTACTTTTCTTTTCTTTTCTTTTCTTTCAGTGTTTGACCTCCTGAGAAAGGGGTGAGTTCCCAACCCAATCAGGCAGGTCAAGTCTGATCCAGGCCTTCTTTTCCCTCCCTGTGCCCTTAGTCCCAGGGTCAGCTACTCTAGGGGAAAGTGGAGACCCAGGCCCTACCCTTGGGGAGCTCTGATCTGGGGGGAAATGAGAGACAAATAGGGCAATTCTTTGAAGTCTGGTGGGGGTCAATGAGCTTGGAATATTCAGAGAGTTCTCTGGAAGAGGGGGTACGTTTTGAGCCAGGCCTTGAAGAACTGGAAAGCTTTTGAGGGAGGAGGGGGAGAAGAAAGGAGTGTTAATCAAGCAAATATGTAGAGATGGGACTCTCACCTTGATTCAAATCAGAGTTCTTTCAGCTTTACAAGTTTGTGAGTTGGGTGGGTGGGACTCCATTTGCTACCATTTACAAGAGGGGAAGCTGAGGTTCAGAGGGGGTAAGTGGCTTACCCAAGGTCACATGGTGAGTCTAATTCATGTCTGTCCTATTTGGTCTTCTCACAATATTAGCAAAGCTGCAGACTTGGGGTACTGGGCAGGCTTGGGTGGACCATCGGCCCTAACTGTCAAGACCTGAAATACAGAGTATGGCTTGTGATTGCCTCTCTGCAGGGAGCAGGGGGCTGGGAGTAGTGTCCCTTTAAGACTCAGAGCCTTTCACACGTTTTTGACCTTCATTCAAAGTAAGAAATGTAAGTTGTACATTGCCGTCCGTCTCTGTAACTGAAACCAAAGTTTTACAAAACATTACGTATCTTTATTACATATGATGTACTCTGATAAATTCTACTTCATTAGAAAAAAAAAAGCATGAGCCAACTACTAATTTCATGGCCCTCTTTTAGGTCTGGACCTACAGTTTGAAAAACACTGCTGTAAATGGCATCTTTGCAACAGTTCTGTTATAGAGAAGTACTTAGTAGAAGGAATACCAAGCCAACCAGATATTAAGATACAGCTAATTTGAAATTAATTATCGATTGTAAAGGGATATTTGTGTGTATGTGTTTTAAATGTTTCATTATATGGGAGAAAAAGCTAATATCTTGGGTTCTGGGGAGGTGGTTGAGCATAGAGGGCTCCCGGGAAGTCCGGAGGGGCGAAAATGGCCCAGCCCCCGTCTCCCTATCAGCTGTCTGCTTTTACTCATTATGATTCAGCTGAACACCCCTCCTCCCCTCCCTTTCTGTAGGCCGGTCATGGAGGTGCCCAGCGACAAGCCCTTCCCCGAAGAGCAAGCTCGCCTCTACTTGCGGGACGTCATCTTGGGCCTTGAGTACTGTGAGCGAGGGTCTGCTTGCCCCCTGGAACGGGGGACTGGGGAGCGGGACACCGGAAGGGGTGGACGCCAGGCTGAGCTAGCTCTTAGCAGTTCCTATCAGTCCCCGCTGATCTACCAATCAGCTTCCTTTGGGGGCGTGGTATGGGCTGTGGGCGGAGCCAGAACCTCCCGGATGGGAAAAGGGAAGGGAGGGGTGGCAGACTTCGCTGGATTTGCTCCTGGTTGTTCAAGTGGGGCTGAGACCTGGGTGTTCTCTGTATCTTTTCTGCTCAGTTGTTAGTCAAGCTTAACTTTTCCACAGGTTCTCAAGAGATGTAGGAAGAAAGAGATTTATGTCCTGTCGCTTGAGGAATAGTTTGTCAACATCATGGGTCCTGTGGGTGAGGAAGGGCGGCTTTACTGTGAGGGCCCTACGGTGATGAGAGCTCAGGAGGGAGGATGTTAGCTTAGCCTCTATCTCTGGAATTCGCTTATTTACTCATTCATTTACTTCTTTTTTTTCACTTACTTCTTTCATACATGAGTACCTCCTAAGTGCCAGGAGATTGACAAAGACCCAGATGTGACCTCAAGGATCTCGGTGTAGCAGGAGGAACAGGAACCTAAGCAGGCAGATACACTGCAGTGCCGGCTAAGGCTGGGGAGGCACAGGGCTGTCAGAGACTGAAGGGAGGCTTCCCAGAGGAGGCCATTTGTGACCAGGGTCCTGAAGGATAAGTAGGAGTTCATTGGCCAGGCTTGAGGGATGGTTGGGAGAGAGTGTGTCAAGCAGAGAGAAGTGTGTAGCAGAGGCACAGAGGGGAGTGGACATGTCCTATTTAAGAATGAGGAGATGTAAAATCTGGTAGACGCAGGGGGTGGAGGGTGGCGAAACACAAAGCCGGAAAGCTATTCTGGCCATACCAGGAGGGCTGGGAATACCTCCATGGAGGACTTTCATGACTTCATCCTGTCAGCTTTGTAAATCTTTCAGGGCTTTGAGAAGGGAGGGGCATGATAGGATTTGCATCTTAGAAAGCTTGGCAGCTGTGTGGTGGCTGAACGAAGGGCAAGAGGTGGCCAGCTGGTTAGGAAGGAGGCTTTTTCCACAGCCCAAGTAACAGATGGTGAGGCCTGGATTAGGGCAGTGGCAGTGGGAAGGAGACAAGGGGAGGGGCAGCACTGGATGACTGACTGGTCACGGGGAGGGGAGGGTCCTCAGACACTGAGGGTTCTGGACTGGTTTGGGGAACAGGAATGGTGCCCATCTCTCTCAAATCTTAGCTTGATTTCTCAGGAGCATATTCTCTTCCTAAGGGAACAGGGCGAGGACCTATCTGAGGTGTCAGGAATCAGGATTGTCTGTATGTCATTTAAGCCACCTCACTGCCCTCTAACTAATACTCTATTTGTACATACGGGGAAACTGAGGCACACAGCGAGACAGGCTTTGCAGAAAGTCTCAATCAAGGGTTTAGAGTTACGGGAAGAGGGCATTTATTTCACTCCGGGTGTGATAAGTGGCGGACACAACCCTGTACCAGCTTGCCTTCCACCCCTTCCTGTCCTGGGCCCTTCTCTTCAGCTCAGGGCCTATTGTCTCCCATTCTCTGTTCCCCCTACCCCAAAACAAGCTCATCCCATCTGGCTTGCGAGTAAAGTCTTGTCAAGACCCAGCTAATCACAGTGAAGGGCTTCCTAGAGCCCATTGGTCAGAACCACAGGCTGGACAGGCAGATGAATGGAGGCATCAGTGCTGGTGACCTTCCTTGTCATTCTGGTCCTCAGAAGGGAGGGTCAAGGCTGCCTGGGGAAGTCTCCATGGTCAGGGAGCCCAGACATGATTCTCATAGATGGGGCAAGAGTAGCAATGCAGCTATGAGAAGCAGTCAGATCTGGAATATACCTCAGAAGTTGAGCCCACAGGACTTGTTGATTGATTAGGATGTGATGTCAGAAAGAGAGGGGTTGGGGATGATCCTGAGGTTTTGGGCCCGAGCAACTGGTAAGGTGCCATGGACCCGATAGGAAAGACTAGAGGAGGAGCAGAGGTCTTCTGTTTGGTTTGTTTGGTGAGGGGTGGGGAGGGGGTTGCAGACAGAGAAATCAAGTTCTGAGTTAGACTTATTATTGAGAAATTTTGAGAAATACATTGAGATGTCTACCGGATATTCATGTGGTTCCATAGCCCGGAGTTCAGGGGAGAGGCCAGGGTTTGAGATAAGAATTCGAGACCACTTCCCATGGTCAAGTACGCAGTCCCTTGAGCCTCCGCACTCCTCTCGTGTGCATCAGGCGCATAAGAGGCAGTCACTATAGGAACATTGGTTTGGTTGTTCTTGTTGTGTGACACTCACTCCTTTGGCCTTAGCTTTCCTCTCCTCCTCTCCTCTCTTCTTTCCTCCCGCCCTTTCCGTCTTCCCTCCTCTTCAACAACTTGGGGTCTGTTGGTCCAGAGGAAAGTATTTGCTGAGGTGGAGCCCATAAGTGGGTGACTGTGGGGTAGAGTCAGTGCCTTCTCTAAGCTGGGACATCTCTGGCCATCTCAGCCTGAGCTGCCCATCTTTTCCTGGCACTGCCGAACCCAGGAAGCAAGGTGAACTCTCAGCCCACCGGAGAAGGTTGACCCTTACCCCAGCCACGTTCACCCCAGCAGTCCCAAGGCCTGGGATGCCCTCTCTCTCTGATGCTCTTCATCCCAGAATCCCTAAGCCTGAGGCAGTACTTCTGGAGGATACCCCACTATTCCACCCTAAGTCCAAGGAAGAAGAACATTTTTGACCCGGTGGGATGAGAGAAGACGCTGAGGAAAGGTTGTAACAGGCTTTGGGACTGCGGGCAACATGGGGAGGGCCAGAGGTGGCCTCTAGAGAAGCTCTCTTCCCGATTTCCTCGGATGGCCCCCTTTAGCGACAGGTGTCTCTTGCTTGCCACAGAGAGCACTGCACTTGGAGTCCAAAGACTCCTAAGAGTCCAGTCGTGGCTCTGCTTCTGACAGCCTGGGCTGGCCTTGGTGTCTCTACTGCAGAGTGGAGCAGAGGGCTCTGAATTCTTTCAAGGCCCTCATGAGATGAGGGTGTGCGTGGGCTGGGATAGCCCGCTCCTTCTCGCCTAGAGTTTAAGATGGGCTGCCCTGGCCAGGCGAGGGCAGGTGGGGAGGGCTCCAGGCAGCGGTCCCTCAGGCCAGCACTCAAGCTGCCTCTTTCTGCAGTGCACTGCCAGAAGATCATCCACCGGGACATCAAGCCGTCCAACCTGCTCCTGGGCGATGATGGGCGTGTGAAAATTGCCGACTTTGGCGTCAGCAACCAGTTTGAGGGGAACGACGCTCAGCTGTCCAGCACTGCTGGGACTCCAGCATTCATGGCTCCCGAAGCCATTTCTGATTCCGGCCAGAGCTTCAGTGGGAAGGTGGCTTCTAGGACCTAGGCCGAGTTGGCATTCAGGTGGAGGGGTGGAATGGTTTGCAGTGGAACCTCATTTTCAACCTGAGGGTGTCAGGGTCCTTATGTCTCAAGAGTGAACACTGGACACGGTCCTCTCCTTCCTGTTTACCCCCTGAAGTCTGAGGAACTCCCCATCTTTGGCCTCCTGTCATTTTCCAGCAAGATGGCCCCAGGTCTCCACTGCAGATATTTCCTGCCGGCTTCTCTGTGCAGAGCACTGGGCTGAGCTGTGGAAAAGACAGAGCCCAGACCGCCCTGCTCTCTGTCCTTCTGGAGATGGTAAAAAGGGTGGGAGAGCTCACGTTTGGGAAGAAGTTGGAGGCTCCCCTCAGACTTTTTGAAGACGGCAGAATTTGAACTAGGCCCTGAAAAATGGGGAGTATTTGAGCATGAGATGGAGACCAGAGAATGTACAAGAGCACTGAGGGGCATTGGAAAGGGGGCACGATGGGTCTTGGGCAGAGTTTAGAAGGCTTAGAGGTTTGTGCTTCCTCCTAACGGACAGAGGCAGTGGGCAAAGCTTTCCGAGCAGAGGGCCATGGTTCCGTCTGTTCCCCTGGCGACATGCCTGTTCCCACCTGTGGAGTGCTGGCCACCTCACTGTGCCCCTGCCCCTGCCCCTGCCCCTGCCAAGGAGCCAATGGTCAGGAGGCATTTGGACACGCGTGTGGGCGTGGCACTCAAGAGAGGACAGGGATGTAGATTTTTTTAAAGAATTTCTAATTTTGATGTAATTCCAAATTTACAAAACATAACAACAATAATACCAAAAGAAAAAACCTCCCATGTATCTTTTTACCCATGTTCACCAATTATTGACATTTTATCCCATTTCCCTTTTCGCCACCTCTCCCTATATTTACGTGACTCATATTTCGCCTTTCTGAACTATACGAGAGGCAAGTCGGAGACGTTATCCTCCTTTATCACGATATATTTTGGCAGATATTTTCTAAGAAAAAGGACATTCTCTTATATAACCTCAGTACAATTTTCAAATTTAGGAAATTTATCTCCGATAAAAGACTATTATCTAATCGACCTTATTATTTCATCAGTTCTCTGGATACTGTCCTTTAATGCCTTTTTTTTTCTGGTCTAAGATCTGATCCAAGGTTAGTTGCTACGTTCACTTGTCACATCTCTTTGGGGTCCCTTAATCTGGAAGAGTTCCTCAGCCTTTCTTTGTCTAGTCTGGCCTTGACATTTATGACGAGAACAGTCCTGTTACTTTGTAGAATGATATCGGTTTGCTGTTGTCTGGTGTTCCCTGGTTGGATTCCGATTGAGTCATCTGTGGCAGGAATATGTAGAGAGACATGTGAGAATCACTCACATAGGAGAGAAAGTGGAAACCAGGAGAGGAGGTGGGGGAGGAGGTGGGGTTCCAGAGGGGGAAAACATAGAGAGAGCACACTTTAGAACCCAGGATATGGGGCAGCCGTGAGGAGCTGTGGAGGTGGCCGAGGGCCAGGACCGTGGTGTGAGTAGGGGCTGTTTCTGGTGTCAGAAAGAAGGTGGATGGTGGCTTCTCCAAAGGAATATCAGAAAAAGGGACAACGAGCTAGTTTAGTGAGTGTAAGTTCAATACATAGCATGGTATCTGGGGTGCTTTTATATCACGGGAATAGCAAATGTGATCCTGTAGGCGAAGGAAGTTTTGCACCTATAGAGTTGAAAATGTATCTGGTTTGGGTCTGTTACAAGGGGACGTGTGAACCCTGAGAGGCAGGGGCCTTGTTCTTGTCATCCTTGTGTCCCTAGTGCTCAGCACAGGGTCAGGCATGGAACAAATGCCTGAGAGTGTTTGTTGAGTGAATATATGACTGAGGAAGGAGGTTCCTAGCATGCCCTCTCCCATAGCCCATGGGAGCTAGGTGAGCAAGGGGTGTTGGTTCCTTTTGGGGGACTCATGTGAGCTGTTTCTTCCTAGGCCTTGGATGTGTGGGCCACTGGGGTCACGTTATACTGCTTTGTCTACGGCAAGGTGAGTGTAGGGTGGGCCGGCAGAGCTGGGGAGCCCCAGCCCCTTGACACCATCGGCTGGGCCTAGGTGAACCAGGATGAGTGACAGCTGCACGCTGTCATTTCCTTTGTGTCCTAAAGTAAAGTGACTTTTGAAAGGGCCCACTTGACTCAGAGAAGACTGAGGGGAAAAGAGGCTTTTTTTCTGTTTTCTCCTGACCCTTGGGAGGAGATTCACAAGAAGGAGTCCCAGGACAGCAGACATCCCAATGGGAGCTGTGGATGGTGGTGCTGACCGCCACCTTCTTGCCAGAGTGCTCCCTGTCCTTCCGGCCCTGACGCCATTCATTCTTTTGTTCGTTCACACATTGACTCATTCATTCATTCGTTCGTTCATTCATTCATTCATTCATCCATTCTGCAAAGCGTCCTTGACTCTTGCCCTGGGTCAGACTGGGCCTTGGGAACACTCAACACTGACTTGGCCAAAATCCCTGTCCACAGGTGCTCCCACTCTAGTGACCGCACTGAGAGCCCGGAGGGAATCTCAGTGAACGTGTTCGCAAACTCCAAGCCCCGGGAGTGGAGGGCTTTGTGCAGGCGGCTCTACGGCCAGCGGGTACACCCAGCCTCATAGCTCGTTCTCTCAAGGACGCATTTGTTCAGTTAGAGTTGGTTGAGTACCTACTATGTGCCCAGACCTGAACAAGTTAGATAGGGTTCTTGCCTTCTACTAAGGAGCCCAGAGCTGCCCCCCCACTTTGGCCACGCCAAGAAATGGGATCAGTCCCCCAAGGCAAGTCGAGGCCCTGGGCCTGCATCCTTTGTCTGCTTCTCCACCCCACAGTGCCCGTTCATCGATGATTACATCCTGGCCCTGCATAGGAAGATCAAGAATGAGGCCGTGGTGTTTCCTGAGGAGTGAGTTGCCCATGAAAGGGGGTTCCTGCCCACCCCCAGGGAGGCATGTCTGAGTCGTAGCAGAGCATTTGCCTTTTGAAGGTCCCACCCCAACCTGCAGATCTGGAGGTGGGAGTGCTGTTTCCTGGGAGGGGCCCCTGAGCAGATGGAGGGGTGGGACTATAGACCAAGGTTGCAAAGACATCTAATCGGATCCCGTTGTACAAATGGAACTCCGAGGCTGGGAGTTGGGCAAGAGTGACCCCAGGTCACGGATTCACACTGCTCCTTCAGTAAAGGCCTCTGTGGGGTCCATGGCATCAACTTTACACAGACCCTGGAATCATGGGGAAACTCTACCTTCCCCACATGGGGTAGAAGGGGTTCGAGATACCAGTTTGCTTCCCCATTTCATAGATGGAAAAGTGGAGGCTCCCTGTCTGGGCCCCGAGCCCTGTTGAGTCCACCTCTTCTATATCTCTTGACTCCATTGCCACCAGCGCCCCTGACTGCTTCTGTCCTCGGACTTGTCTAGCTACCTTCTCTTTGGTCTCCCCGCTGCCAGCCTCCCTCTTGTCCAATCAGGCCAGGGTAACCCTGATGAAGCACAACAAATCTTACCATATCTCCTGCTTAAAGTTTTTCCAAGCCTTCCCAAAAGCCCACACGAAGAGGCCATTCCCTGACCCTGGCATTCAAGGACGTCTGGGTTCTGCCACCTCTTCCCCCACAGCACTAGCCAACTAGATTCTACCCCCTTTTGCCTGTCTCTGTACCTTTCCTCCCGTTGTACCCCTGCCAGAGGTCTCTTTCTTCCCATCCCAGGAATCGTAGAAGGGATTAAGTATCTAGGACAGCAGAGGGAACCAAGGTCAACAGCCCCAGGAGTGAGTTCCTTCTCTGCAGGCTTGGACGGATGGGCTCCCCAAAAATGTTAGCAGCAAAGAAGCCTGGGGTTTGGGCAGAAACAGTCCAGGCTAATGTGGGGCTGACTGCTCCCCCTTCCCGAGTCTCTCAACCCTGCCCTCACTCTTCTGGGTAGCAATGTGCAAACCCGCTAACCTCCCTGGGCCTCAGTTTCCCCCTCTGTCAAATGAAACTATTTCCTGGCTACCTCCCAGGCAAAGGAGAGGATAAGATGGTGAGCGGGGTGAAGGCCTCTGGTGTCCCATAAAATGACTCTTCTCACATTATCCTCACCATCTTTGCCACTGAGAGGCCGTCCAGCACCCATGGACCATGTTTGTGTTTGGGGCCCCTGCCTCCGGAGATGGCTTTACTTCCTATTTACTATTTACTTTCCTACTCAGGAAAGGGTGTCTGAAACTCTCTCCTTCTGTCTCGATACCTTGGGGTGTCCTTCCTCCTCTCTAAGAAGTGAAGGTTGGGTCTGTCTCTGCCCTGGCGTGTACTATTCAGGGAATCTCAGAGCACGTGGGGATGGAGAGGTGGGCAGGAAAGAATCCTCACTAACTATCACTCCCTCCTCTCCTTCCTTCCCCCCTTTTAGGCCAAAGATCAGCGAGGAGCTCAAGGATTTAATCCTGAAGATGCTAGACAAAAATCCTGAAACAAGGATTGGGGTGCCAGATATCAAGGTTGGGAAACCAGAGGTCTCGGGCTGGTCTGCTCTTGGACACAGCAAACAGGCCTCAGTATCTCCTTCTAGACAGCCCTACACCAAGTCATATACACATTGTATTTGGATTTGGGGTTTATGGGCTTTGGGTCCCCTTAAGGCAATTGCTGGTGGAATGCCCGTGGTATTCTTTACTGACTGGGTGTCTTTCTGACCTCTCCCTTCCCTCCCAACTCCACAGTTGCACCCCTGGGTGACCAAGAGTGGGGAGGAGCCCCTTCCCTCAGAGGAAGAACACTGCAGTGTGGTGGAGGTGACCGAGGAGGAGGTGAAGAACTCGGTCAAGCTCATCCCCAGCTGGACCGCCGTGGTAAGAGGGTGATGAGACTCCCTTATCCTGGGAGGGCCGCAGGAGGCCATGGCCGTAGCCTGAGGCTTGTCCTATGCTGGGCCCTGTCAGGGGACAGAGGGCCATCTCATCAGTCAGCCCTCATGCTGATCTACTGAGGCCCTGGTGGAGGGCAGTGGGGAAAGAGGCCGTGTTATTCCGCCTTGCGGTAGGGAAACCAGGAGGCTTGGTGAGGAGAGTGAATGATTTAAAGAAATATACTGCCCTCACCAAGTGTCATTTACCGTGACTGGAAGACACATTTCCTTCCTTCCTTCCTTCCTTCCTTCCTTCCTTCCTTCCTTCCTTCCTTCCTTCCTTCCTTCCTTCCTTCCTTCCTTCCTTCCCTCCCTGTTTCCAAGTGCTGAACTAGGTGTCAAGTACCTGATGGTTACAAGACCTAGGAAGGTTTTGAATTGGAGAGGTGGCACCGAGCCCTTTGGATAGCACCCATGTGCTCCCTCCACTCTCCCCTCACAGTTTTCTTTTTCTCATCTTCATCTGGACATCTTCCATGTGAACTGTTGGAAGTTTATGTAGCCACTCATGGCCACCTGGGGTTTTTGTGGGGACACTGAGAACCATGGCCTTGCCCTGCGCTGAGGTATCACAGCGAGGCAGGGTAAGCACGAGGCAAAGAGAGAGCTGGTACCTGTGCTGTGGGTGGCATCAGGCCTGTGTGCATTAGCCCTCCCTGCTCGGGCCAGGCCCAGCTAGGGACAGGTGGCCAAGTCCTACTCATTCCTAAGCTGTATAGAGCTACCGGGCTCTGTGGTCTCTGGAATCAGTCTGCTCTCAAAGAGTCTCTACTGTTACTTCCTTTGTCTTAGCCACCATCGTCTCTCCCCCTAACCACTGGAATAGCCTCCCAAGTTGTCCCCTGCTGCCACCATCACCCGCATGACAGTTAGTGCTCAACTCAGCAGCCAGGGTGGCCCCAGTGACTGAGCATGTCACTTTTCATCTCAGACCGTGCTCACTTAGGCTCTCATGTCGCTCAGAGTAGGAGCCACAGCCTTGACTGCCCTGGAAGACGGTGCACAGCCTGCCCACCTTCCGCCCCCATCTCCCTGCTCACCTCACCTCTCCCCTCCTCTGTCTATTTGCTCAGCTCCAACCGTGTGCTGTGTAAGCTGCTGCCCCAGAACCTTTGCACTTCTCTTCCCTCCTGGGGGATGCTCCTGCCCAGAAATCTGCAGGCTCGCTGCCTCCCTCCCTTCAGGCCTTTACTCCAAAGTCACCTCACTGAGACGTGAGCCTTCCCTGGCCCCTTATCAAAATCTCCCATCTCCTCTTTGTCCTTCCATATCCCCCTGCCTGTTCTACCGTTTTCTCCTTAGCCCTTACCACTAACTCACATATTTTACTGATTTGTCTTATTTACTGCATGTCCCCCTAACTAGAACATAAGTACCATAAGGTCAAGAATTTTTGCCTCAGTGTGGCCCCTGCGCCTAGAATGGTGTCTGGCATATGCTAGGCACTTGATAAATAGTTGTCGATTGAATGAATGAATGAATGAATGAATGAAAATGAATGAAGTAAAAGAACGACCGAAAGTACCCCCACGCCAGGCATGTGTTTGTGAGTTTCTGTGTGTGTAGGCTGTGGCCTAGAACTGTACTTGCTGCAGGAGGAGGGACAAAGTCAGAGAGCCGGGATGCAGCCTCCTCTCCCTGCCCAGGCATCTCCCCTGGGCTGCTGTGCAGCTTCCTCTCTGCTCTGCCTGGCACGGCCTCTCCTCCACTCCAGGCTCCCCACCTTAGCTGTAAGCCATTTCCTCATTGCACTCCCCACAGCCTCAGGATAAAGCCCCTGCTTTCAGTCTGGCCTTCCAGACCGTTCGTGGTCTGCTCCTGGCCTCTGGGCCTCCCATGCGCCAGTTGTGCCCAGCTCCTCACCATTCCCAGAATTTACCCTTAACCATCACCCCTCATGCCTTTGCCATTTCCTCTGCTTGGAATTCTCTTCCTTTCTCTGGTGATTGCAAGGGAGCCTCAGCAGGGCCACCTGGGAGCTGTCCCCTTAGGGAATCAGAGTGGAGGCTGCCAGTGTGTCTAGAAGCCTGGGGTTCTGTGTTCCTCACTGGGACATGTGTGTCCTCCCCAGATCCTGGTTAAGTCCATGCTGAGAAAACGTTCCTTTGGGAACCCATTTGAGCCCCAAGCTCGGAGGGAAGAACGATCTATGTCTGCTCCAGGAAACTTACCGTCGTAAGTATTGGCAGGCTGGGGCCTGCAAGGTGCTCCCTGGGGTGGGGGTGGGGGTGGGGGTGCTATATCCCTGAGACTCTCACGGCCATTGTGCAGGCTGAGCCTGGAGCCTGGGGACTCCCCAGGTCTCAGAGGAGGGGCCTGTTTATACCTCCGTTCTCAGCCCGTGGCAGCCTGGTAGAGGTTTGCAGACAGGCCTCATGTCCGCTCCTTGTAGAAGGTTGCCTGTCTGTGGAAGGAGGGGCACTTCTGCTGACTCTTCCTGGCCTGGGGGATTGTTAGCTGCCTTCCTGAGTGGCCCATGCCACCTCCAGCCATTGCTGAGGGTGTGCACTCAGTCATCACTTTGTAAATGCTTGTCCAGCAAGTAAGTATGGACAGGTTGGCTGATAGGGCCAGGGAAGAGGAATTCCGTTTGCTGAAGTCTCCCTACTGTGAACCAGGCATGTGCACTCACCACCTCCTAGGAGAGGTCAGAAAAGCGATTCCCCAAACCTCTGTGAGCCTCGTCCTCAGCTTTTCTGCCTTCTTCTGTTAAAATAAAAGTCAGTTTGGGATGTCAACAAGGCCTGCTGGAGTTTGTGCGCAGACCTCAGAGAGAAAATCGTGAGGGGTCCTGGACCAGAAGGTGGTCCTGGGACGTTAGTGGCCTTCCTCTGGCCTGTGAAGGATGCTGCAGGGAGGAGACGTTGTGCACACTGCCCGCCCCCACATCTTCCACCCCTTCCACCCACTGTGTGGAAAAGTCGTGCTCCCTGGAGAGGTGAGTGCCAGACGTTGTCTAGGTACCTCAGCCTCTCTGGAAGGAGTAGCACCACTTGTGCTATGCAGGGGCCCGCACGCTGGCTTCGTGTGCGTCCACCCTTTTGTAAGTGGGCTCTTCAGAAGTGTCAGGTCCCTTTATAGTGGGTAAGCTGGGGTCTGCTCCAGCCAGAGGCGCTTGCACTCAGTAATGTCCATATACCAACTTCTTGCCCTCCACCTGACAAACTCCCTGCCCACTGGAAGTCGAGACAGGGCCCTTTGGAGAGGCCTTGACAGTACTGAGCTTATTTTCAGTTCCCTGTCTCTTCAGTGAGGTGGCCGGGCCTGGGAGAAGGGGTTCCCTGGGTTCCTCTAGGTCTGCAGGCCTCGATGTTGGAATTGGGTTTAGTGTAGAAGATCACATATTTAACATCCAAACGGAGCCACTTTTGAGAGTGAAAGAAGAATCTGTTACTAATTATGGCAGGACAAAAGGCGTAATAAATAGGACCATAATGAACAAACCTGGACGTCTGGTTACTCTAGCTCAGTGCCTGTGACTCAGCGCCCCCTCGTGGGTGGGACGAGGCAGTCACAGGCTAAAGACCTACCTAGTCTACATCTGGCACAGAACTGGGACCCACAAATACAACTGAGCAAGGTGATCATGAATCCTTGTCCTTTTATGGACACGTTAATGGGGAGAAGGGCCCATTTCCTCTTCCGGACTGTGAGAGGATTGGGCTTAATCCTTTTTCAGCTATAAAATTCTATAATTCTGTGACCCAAGTTTAATTTTGAAAAGCAGGTTTTACTTCATCATGGAGTCCCAACATTTATCCTTGACAGGCTCTGTTTTTTTCTTTTTACTTTTAACTTTATTATTACTTTTTTAATTTTTAATTTTATTTATTCTGAGAGAGAGAGAGAGAGAGAGAGAGCAAGTGGGGTAGGGTCAGAGAGAGAGGGGAGAGATTGAATCCCAAGCAGGCTCCACACTGTCAGCGCAGAGCCCAATATGGAGCTTGAACCCATGAACTGTGAGATCATGACCTGAGCCAAAGTCGGACGCTTAACCGACTAAGCCACCCGGGCGCCTTGACAGAGACTCTGTTTTTAATGCTTTGGGATAATTGGTGAAACTCTACAGTAGAGTTAAAGGGATTGATATATATTTTTTTAATATCAGAACCTATTCATCGGTCATTTAAAAAGAAAGATCTTAGGGGAGTAATCAGATACAGGAATCTATTCTATACGTGACAAAATTCCAAGACTGATAGGTAGACTCTTCCCTGTGAACAAAGCAACGAACGTTAAAAAACAAAGCCCCTTTACCCAGAACCATGGGGGCTGAGCTAGGCCAACGTGGAGGGGCTGTGACCTGGCTGGCACTCGAGGATGCAGGGAGCCAGCTGGGTCAGACTGTGAGAAGCTCTGGAGGCTGGGCGGGGATGTCTAGACTTCATCTCCAGGTGACAAGGAATGGTGGAGGGTTCCCTGTCCGAGGGTTGTAGGCTGACACTAGGGGTAGGGAGACCGGCAAGGGGCCACGGTGCAGGGGGGCGAGGCTGAGGTGAGTTTGGGGAAATGGGTGGGGGGACGTGGTTGAGGAATTGTGGAAAGGAATGGTTGTGTGAGTGTGTGTGAGAGTGTCTTCCTGAGTGCCATGTTCTGACCCCTGAGGTCCCTCTGCCCATGGTGTCCCCTGAACAGGAAAGACAGGTGTGGCGAAGGGGGCAAGAGCCTGGAGCTCCCCGGCGTTCAAGAAGATGAGGCTGCATCCTGAGCCCCTGCATGCGCCCAGGGCCGCCGGCAGCACGCTCATCCCACGCCTCCAAAGGCCCACTGCCCTCATGCCGACAGCCGCCCCTGCGGGCAGGGGGCTGAGGACTGTGGCCCCTCTTCCGGCCCTCCTCCTTCTATCATGCTGCATGACCTCAGCGCGCAAGTCCAGGGACAGGATTGGAATGTTTGTCATCTGGGGTTTGGGGGGCAGGGCTCCCGTGAGGCCTTTCTCCTTGTCCTGGCTCTCCCGGGTGGAACCCATCCTGTGGGAAAGAGAGGTACCCGTGGTGCCTTAGAAGCGCCACCTGGCTACGTGGCAAGGCAGGAGGTAGGAAACCAAGGTAGCAGGTGGAGGCCCGGCTTACCACCTGCGCAGAGACCACCCACTGGGAGCCAGGCGGGCCTGGCTCCGTAGCCTCAATGCACATAGACGGCTGCACCTTGCCCACCTCAGAGGGGGTCCTGCCAGAGCTCTGGTCTACTGAGAATGCTGATATGGAGGCTCTGAGCCCTCAGTGGGTGTTCCTGGGCCTCAGTGAGGCAGGGCCCAGCATTGGAGAATTCAGATTCCTTTTTTGTTGTCTTTTACTTTTGTTTTTAATGTTAGGAGTGGGGTGGTGTAAAGGCCTGCTTGGGAACATCTAAAGAGCTCTCCTACAGCTTTGGGTGGGTCCCAGCACACTCATTATTATTTGGCAGCCAGGTGGGATGGACTGACATTCCTTGATGGTTTCACACTCGGCGCCATCTGGAGAATGGGTTAATGAAAGCTCCCGGCAGAGGCCTGAGCCAGGAGCACCCACCGTCCCTCCCACCTTACTCCCTCCCTATATGGCTCCCCTGTAGAAGAGACACCAGGGGCTGGCCCACCAAAGGCCCTGGAGTCACAGGGCTGTGGCCTTGCCGATGCTGAAGTAACTGGAATCCAATCTCCGACCCTACACCGGCCTACCCATCTGGCCCCAGAAGCTGCCCTCACGTCCCTACACTGAAAGACAAACTGCCCAGGTTGGAGGCAACACTGGAAGCGGGACCACGGTGGGGTGTGCATGCTGGCGAGCGGCCACAGAGAGGTGGGCCTCCTGCCACTGCCTCACCCCAAAGACAGTTGCCATTCGGGCTGCTCAGAGCTGGTGCGCTGCAGCATGCGTGTGGACCTGGCCGTGCTGAGGCAGACTTTATCTTCTCCCGGGGCTCCGTGCCTGGCTGGCTTGGCACTTCCTGACCAAACGCTCAAGAGATTACCCCAAAGGAAAATAAAGCAGGACTCAGATACCTCCCCTGAAAACATGGGCCAAACACGGCTTTCGGTTGCCTGCGTGGGGATCCTCCTGCAGAAAGGCTGGTGCTGAGAAGGAAAGGGAGGCTGGGCTGGAGGAGTGTCTGTGTTCTGTTCATCTCTGTGCCTGTGGGCATGTGTCGCGCCTCCACGCACACACGCACGTGTGTGCCCATCTGCTGCACACGGCACACCTGCATGTCTTGCACCGGCACATGCATCTGTGATATAGTTTCTATGTTTCTTTGAGGCTGTGAGCAGAATGTGGCCTGTTGCCAATGGGCCCGCATTTCTCCTTGGCTCCTCTGCACTAAGGCATTGTAACCCAGGGCTTAAACAATAACTCGATACTGTTTTTAAGAACACTTTTTTAGAGTTCATGGGTGGCTAATCGCAGATCCACAAGTTTCCTCGAGCATCTCTACACAGGGGCCCAGAGGGGGTAGTTTCAGGGGCCTACGGCAATGGGACCTGCCCTTGCAGACCTCAAACGTGGGCCTGGCTTCATTGCCCTCGTGAGCCTGGATGGGGTGCTTACCGCATCACTGAAGGTTTTGGCTGGCATTATTGTGTTTGAATGTAGCACAAGTGATGAACAAACTCCATTAGAGTGTTTAAAAAATTAACTTCCCAGGAAGTGAGTTAAAAACAATAAAAGTCCTTTCTCGAGTTAAAAAACAACAACAGCAACAAACTGTGTGTACATTTTCAACATCGGGGTGTGTGCTCTTTCTCGCCAGCTGGACCACTGGCTTTGCTTTTTCTGGAAGGGTCTGAGCAGGGCAGTGGCGAGAGGTGCTCTGGAGGGACGTGAGAAGGAGGCAAGGAGGGAGAGGGAGGGAGAAAGGCTGGCTCTGGAGGGTGAGGAGCTACAGTCCGGGCTGTGGCTCAGGCTCTAGAGCAGGTTCTGTGGCTCCTCCTTGGGAAGAACAGGATGTTTAGGAGCCAGTGAACTGGCCATGTTTCACAGGCGCCCGGGGAGCCCAAGGTCTGGTCCTCGGGAGCCGTCGCCACCCCTCATAGGGCAAAAGTGCCGGTGCAGCGTCACAGGAGTCCCTGTGACATGAGCCCAGTGTCTTTACTGTGGCCCCTTAGCCTTGAGCGCCTCTATGGGCTTTTTGGACCCTGCAGCCCCCTGCTCCTAGTAGGCCCCCTGTGGCCATCATGAGTCATCAAGGTCAGACAGCCTTGAGCTTGAATCCAAGCTTTTGCATTTAATAGCTCGGTGTGACCTTTGGCAAGCCACTGGAGGAGTCTTGGTGTTCTTGTTGGTACAATGTGGATAATAGCAGCACCTCCTCGGGAGGGGGGGGGGTCCTCGTGAAGTTAAATGAAGTCCTGGTGCCAAGCATCTGATACAGTGCTGTGTATATACTAAGTACTCAGCAAGGGAGTACTCAGCAAGGGAGGCCCCTAAAAGAAATAGAACTTTCTGTCTCTGGAGATGCCCAGAACCAGCCTTAATGACTGTGGCTCAGCATATCTTGCATGATTGGTATTTACCCATCTGTGGAGTTCCCAGCTGGGTAAAACAGGAGACCAAGCCAAAGGCTACCCAACCTGGTGATCAGTTTTTCCATCTGAGAAATGGATACCACAGTTTCTCCTGCCTATTTCCTGGTCATCCTGTGAAGGTCCCATGAGGAACTGTACCAAGCCCTCTCCAACAGGGGTGCTGGTGGCCAGGCGGAATTTTCCCAAATGCCAAGACCAGTAAGTAGGTCTGTTCCCAGTTCTTCCCCACCATCTCTCACTTCCTCACCGATCTCCTGGCCTTGGTCCTTAGGACTCCAGTCCATCCTCTTACTGGCTGCCAGAGCAATCTTCAGACACTGACCTGGCCATACCACTCCCTCTCAGAACCCTTCCACGCTCCTCCAGTTTTGAGGCCCCTGCCATCAGCCCTGCTACCCTCTGTGGATGCTCTCCTAACCATGCCCCACACTCCATTGACTCCTTACTCCCCACAGCTCTTCAGACCCACCCGCTCGTCTAGAACACTGCCTTCCCCCATCCCTGCCTCTGCTTCTCAAAGTCAGTCCCAGCTTCAAAGGGCTGGGTCATCCCTGGCGTTGGTCACCAAGCCCTGGGCCTGGGTATGACGGGCCACATCATGCATAAGAGCTTTGAATAGGGCCACAGGTGCATGACACCATTTCCCCACAAGGACAACCTCTCTAGAGGCATGCTGTGGTAGGGAAACTGAGGCCCAGGAAATAGTGTCTCACTCAGTCACACGGCAAGCCAGAGAAGATCCAGACTAGAGTCCAGGTCCCCAGCTCACCTAGCCTGCCCAGGTCTTCCCACATCAGCTGCCAGGAAAATGGAGAACCCTACATAGGGTAAGGACATCAGAGATGGAGGCTGTGCTTCCAAGCCTAAACACAGGGGAGCTGAGCTGAGGCCAGTGGTGTCCAGCTGGAGGCTAGGGGCCAGTCTGGGGTTTGCCCTTGGAGTGCCCTGATTGCTTGCAGAGAATCTCTCTGGGCTCTGGAACCCACGGGCACTTTCTCTGGTGTTTGCTCTCCCCAATACCTATCATCCTATATGGTCTCAGCCTTAGGTAGAAGAGGGAGGGGTGCTCAAGGCTACTGAGGGTTCCAATTTTCCCAGGGGGACCCCCAGACACGCACTGGGACCTATATAAATGCCCCACAGATTATGGAGTCTCACACACACAAACACACACATGTCTACACACCTGCATAGCCTCCTCTTGGGCAAACGAGCAGGCCTGCTTCTTGTGCCATTGGGACCCTGCTGAGGGTGGCCAGGGGAAGTATGCAGTGGGTGGTACTGGACGCTGGGGGTCAACCGAGGCCCAGAAGGGTCTGGGGAAGGGTTTGTCCTCCATCTCACCTGCAGAACAGAGCCCTAGTCTGCAAGGACTTCCTGCACCACTCCAGCCCCATGATGCACTGAGGTCCCCTCCCCTATACGTACACAGACCTGCCTTTGCCCTCTAGGATCTCAGACTCATTTATTTCTCCAGCTACGATGACCCAGGGAACAAAGTCAGGATCCTTTCATTCTCCATGGCAGCTGCCAATCTGCTCCCAGGTCAAGCTGACCAGTTTGTCATTAGCCCATCCCAGCTTTGTGGTCAGCCTCCCTGCCCTCTCCAATGCCTAGGCCGCCACTATCTTCAGGTCACCCCTCCAGGAATCCATCCCTGGTCCATAGCCCCTGAGACACCCTTGGCATGTGGTCTGGTGTCCAGTCCTTCTCCTACAAGATTGGAATCAGGGCCCAGGAATTGTAACCTCACCCACCGACTGGGTCACTTTCTCGACTTCTATCTGCCCATTGACTGTTTCAACAGGATCAAGACCATTCAGGAAGCATCTTTCAGCTGAATCACAAGATGGGGCCTTCCCTCTGGGAGCCTCATTCTCTCCACCTGATCTGTAGTGAGGCCCTTCTCTGGCCTGTGTATCTCTGGCTTTTTCCACTTCCCTGTTCCTGCTTCTCAGCCTGCAAACTAGCTCAGGCCTCCCCTGTAGCTGTAACCCAGATTTCCACCCTCTCGGCATTCCAAAGGCTACTGCCCCACACTCTGGGGCATGTAAGAAGAAGCCCCTCCTACTTTCTCTCTCAGATGCCCTCTGCTCTGGCTCTTTCTTTCCTGTCCCTGCCTGGCTCACTCTGTCCCCATCCCCTGCAAGACCACTCACTTTCCTAGCCGTGGTCCACGCGATTGGCTGCCGCAGTCTGCATTGACAGCCTGTGACATTCCCCTCCCTGCCCCCCACCCCCATCCCGCAGACCTTTGGTCTCCTCAAGAGACCCCCATAGCCTGGGGAGGGCTCTATGATGAAGGAACAGAAAGGGAACAACGGGGAACTGCAACACCAGAAGGAGTTGGTTAAACCTGTACACTTGGTCTTCCCCAGAGTCCAGGGGACCATCCCTAAGGCACTGGAATTTTACAAAAGAGGATCCCCTTGCCCTCAGGTGTCCCCATCTCCTTTCGGGCAAGGCGTGCCAATATCCACCCACCTTCCTGGGAACCCCACTTCAGAGCTGAGAGAGGGCTCCCGGCTGCCGTCTGCCCCTCCCATTCCCAATTCAGTCTACATAGTAGTTATCAACTTGCCTGCATGCCAGAATCTCCTAGGGAGCTTTGGAAATACCCTGATGCCTGGGCTCCACCTTCAGAGATCTGATTTAACTGGTCTGGGGTCTAGTCCGGGTGTCAGAACTTTTTAAAAATAATTAATAGACTTTATTTTTTGAAACAGTTTTAGGCTTACAGAAACGTTGAGAGGAAAGTACAAAGAGTCCCCATGTGCCCTCTCGACCTCCTCTCCTGCCTCCCACTTTCCTCTGTTAGTAACATCTTGCTTTAATGTGGTACATTTGTTACAAACGAAGAGGCAGTATCACACATCATCATTAACTAAAGGCTACAGTTTACTTTAGTTTCCTCTTTCTGTTGTACACTGTTTGAGTTTCGACAAATGTCTAATATCATGTATCCGTCCTTACAGTTTCATACAGAATAGTTTCACTGCCCTAAGAATCCCCCATGTTCCACCTGTCGAACCCTTCCTCCTCCCACTCTCACCCCTTACCATCCCCAACCCCTGGCAACCACGCTGTCTTTTTACTGTCTCCATAGTTTTGCTTTTTCCAGAATGTCATAGAGTTGGAGTCATACCGTATGGTATCTTTTCAGCTTCCTAGTTGATTTTTAAGTTTTTTTCATCCGTTTAACTGAGATGTAATTTGCCATATAATATAGTATGTTTAAAGTGTACAACATATTGATTTGATGAATTTGTATTGCAATATGATCACCATTGTAGCATTAGCTAACATCTCTGTCTCTTCACATAATTATCATTTCTTCTAGTGGTGGGAACAATTAAAATCTAGTCTCTTAGCAAGTTTAATATTTATAATAGTTTTGTTGTCCATAATCACTGTATTGAGTATTATATCTCCAGAACTTATTTAGCTACCAGTTGCAAGTATGTATCCTTACCTAGGTGACCTTCTTTTTTTTTTTTAAATTTAAAGAGAAAGAGGGCAAGCAGGTAGAAGGGCAGAGGGAGAGAGAGACAGAATCTTAAGCAGGCTCCATGTCCAGTGTGGAGCCTGACCTGCGGCTCGATCCCATGACCCTGGGATCATGATCTGAGCTGAAATCAAGAGTTGGATGCTCAACCGACTGAGCCACCCAGGCACTCCTGCTTACCTAGGTGATTTTAATGAACAGTGGGTTGACCTGAATAACCCTGGTCTAGAATTTGGTACAGATGGGTAGTAGATCTGTTTCTCCATGTTTCTAAACCTAACGTGGGCAAAAGTCTCATTTTCCTTTGATGTGTCCATCCATCCACCCACCCATCCGTTAATCCATACGTCCATTTATTCAGTATATGTCCGGCGCCTTCTATAACTAGACACTGACTTAGACACTCAGCTAAATCAACACTATTCCAGCTCTCATGGCTCTCACAGTCTATTGCAGGCAACAGACATTACTCAAGTTGCCCCGTATGTGTGTGGATGATTTTGAACTGATATGAGTGCTATATAGGAAAGGCTTGTTGTGGTGGTTTTCTAAGAGTAGTTGGGGAGGTTTCCCAGAGAAAAGAAGGTTCCAGCTGAGATCTGAAGTCGAGGAGGAACTAACTAGGCCAAGGGGAGGAAAGAAAGCTCCAAGCAGAGATCCAATCGTGCAAGAATCCTGTGGTAAGCAAGAGCATGGTGCTTACCAAGAACTGAAGCGGAGATGTTGGGAGTGAGAAGGAGGGAAGTGCAAAGTGAACCTGGAGGGGAAGGCAGACCTGGAGAATGTGTACTGAAACGATCATTCTGGCCACAGTGTAGAGGAGGGATGAGGGTGGAGGAACCAGAAAAACGGAGAAATCAGTGGGGAAGGCCACTGCAGGGTCCAGACAAGACAGGATACGCTGATGGCTGGGATGGAAAGAAGCTGAGAAGTGGTAGCCAAGAGGATGCAGAGAAGCAGATGGACATGAGGGATATGTAGGAAGACAGAGGTGCCTTGAGATCAAGGCAAGATGTGCAGTAGGTAGTTAGACATCTGGGTCTGGAGCTGGGAGGAGAGGGAGAATCGGAGACAGAGATGTGAATGTTCTTGGAACATGGTTGGCAGTGGAATTGGAAGCCACGGATGTAATACGATGGCCTAGATTGTGAGCATGAGGTGAGAAGAAAGAGGGTCTAGGATTGACCCCTAGAGGACTGGGTGAAGAGGAAGAACCCGAAAAGGCATTGGAGCAGGAGGGGCAGGGAAAGTGAAAAAGAAAAGCCACATGTGGCTTTATAATGGAAGAGTTTGTGGTTTCGAGAACTAGGGAGTGGCTACCAGTATCCATGATGCTGAGTGGTCAAGTCAGATGGAGATGGAGGGAAGACGGATCTTTCAGGAATTTTGCTGTGTAGCAGGTTGGGGGACATGGATACAACTTCCTCACCAGGGTCAGCTGCCTCATGACCTTTCCTTTAACGGTGGAAATTTTCCCTTAACTAACGACCTGCACGTGTTCCAAGGATAGAAATGAACTTGGAGGTGTGGAGCATGGAGTCGTATTTGCCCAATTTAAAACGGCATTAAGGAACATCCCTGAATAAGCATCACGTCAGGTCAGTGGGCCATGTTACCAGGTCTCAGATAGCACTTGATTCCACCTTAGAAGCTTATATTACCTTTTAATAGCTTTTCCTTTTGTTACCCTAGGAAAGGTATGCTTCTATTAGTTTTATTCCCCTCCTCCCTGAATGAGAGAGAAGGAAAGGAGAGGACGCGGCCAGCTTCAGTCAAAGAAAAAAAGAAATTGAATCTTACGGAAGATCCTGTTAATATCCTCCCTTGTCCCCTAGCCTCCATCTTCAAAACTTTTCAAAAGAACCATCCATAACTTCTCACATTCCACCACTAACTACCTTCCCCTTCATGGACGTTGGTCTCCTCAAGGTCACCAATGGCCAACAAACCTCTAGATCGAAGCCAAGTTCCACTGCTTTTGCCACTTGACCACTTCCTGCCTGGAACTCTCTCTCGTCTGTCCCAGTGTTCCACTTTCCTGGTTTTTTCTGTTAAGAAATCATCCAGACTTGGACATAGGAAAAAGGAATAGGAAAAAGAACTACACCGATGCCCTCTCAGTGTAGTGTCAGGTGTCGTCCAACCTGCTGGTTCCAGCTGGGGATCATCCGATTTTCTAGGGATGCGTATCTTTGCTTGACTTCTGACTTACTACTGATTAGGGTATTTTACAACTCTGTAAGTGTAGAGGCTAATTTATAGGAGACTTATAATGAGTAAATAATTCTTGTCCAGTAGCAATGCAGATATTTTCTGTCTGGTAGAAAAGAGAACCCCAAAGGTTGCACTTTCTTGCCTTGTGGGGCACTAACCGGTCTTGCTAAGTTCATTTCAGTATTCCTTTGACTGACCGGCTCAGAATTTTCAAATTTTCTTTTGAACTAGTCTTAATGTCTTATTGATGTCCTCATTCATTAATCAATGAATAAAACCTTTGATGTGTTCATTTTACATTTAAGTCATGTTTTTTTTACTTTTCTGAAAATTATTCTTTACCCTCCTCATTCTGTGGCTCCACAACAGTGGGCTACCCCTGAGGACAGAGGTGAAGGTGGTGAGGTAGGGGTAAATTATGCGAACTCAAAAGGGATAGGTACAAAAGGCTTTCCTGGCAGGAGTCTAGGAAGCTTGGTGTTTGCCTGATGCCCTGGCTTGCTCTGGATTCCTACCTCTCATGCCAGGGAGAGCTCCGCCAGGGGACTGGTTTTCATCTGAACTGTGCCGGACTGCAGTGCCTGAATCTTCAAGCAACAAGATCACTATCCTGCAGAGAGAGGGCCTACCCGGCTTTTTCTGCTGGCCTCCTGAGGCGGAGGCTGAGGAAGGATTGCTTCCTCCTCTCCACCTCCCCCTCCCCTTCAGGCCTAGAAAATAAGTGTAATGGTGGGGTCTGTGACTGACACCCAAAGCTGGCCACCCCAAGCACAAAATGTCTTTGGCGTGTTCTTAAAAATGTGTGCATATGTATGCCATGCATTCAATCAATTAACTACTGTCACCAAACAAAACTAGCCCTCTAAAGAGCCCCCGCCTTGTGTTTGTGCTGTGATTTAGCCCACATTAAAGAAAAATTTTGATGTGTTGTATCCCTTCTGTTGGGTCCTGCATCTATATACATCATTTAACCCTCACAATCTCCTTTGGTGCAGGGTAAGAAATATTGTCCCATTTTACTGATGAAGAAACTGAGATTTTTGAAGGGTTAAGTGGCTTGGCCAAAGTCACACATGGTGCAAGGGGCAGAGCCAGTCAGTTTGAAACCCAGGTGCGTCTGATGCTGATCATGTTCTCCCTTGGTTAATAATTATTTTTTCTTCCATGGTCACAGCTGGTAGGGCCTGGGAGACCTTAGGGTTCCATCTACACCCTCTTCAAATGGGAAGATAGGGCCCAGATAGGGGCCAGAGCTAGACCAAGATAACACAGAGTGGAAGGTGAAAAAATCAGGACTCAAAGCAAAAACTGACCAGTGGTGCCCTCTGGAAGCCTAGACGACTCTCCCTGTCTCCTAACCAGGCTGTTAGAAATGTTGCAAGAAACCATGCTCAGGAATTGACAGTGGACTGAGCCCTGGGGAGTCAAGAAATTGGGGGTCAAGCTCTGGGCTTTGGGTAGCTCACTACCCTCTTGGAGTCTCAATTATTATGCACGTAAAATGGGCCAGTTATCTGGAGACTTGAAAGAGACAAAGGTTCTCAAGACAAGTATGCTGTAAACCTACACATTTGCCCAGAAGTTATAGACCAAGGCTCATTCTGGGCTCTGGAGCCAGACTCCGTTGGCTTTGATTCAGGTTTAATTCCTTACATAAACCCTTGGGTAAATTTCTATGCCTCAGTTTCCTCATATGTGAAATGGTGGTAAAAATAGCACCTATTCAATAGAGCTGTATGATTTCAAGCACTTGGAACACTGACATATAATGATTGCTCAATAAAGTTGCCTTTAATAACAGGCTTACTGCTCAAGGCATACGTATTCTCTCAGAGCCGACTACGCCAATCTCCCTCAGGCTCCGCCCCCTCTATCAGGCCCCGCCTACGTCCTCACTCGAGCCCGCCTTCTCTTCTCCAGGTCCCGCTCCAGCTGTACTGGGTTCCTCCAGCCACCAGGGGGAGGCAGCGCTGAGTGGGGGGGGCTTCTAGCCGAGGCAGGTGATACTCTAGGAAACAGCGGCGGCTGCTCTATGGTCACTGGCGGCGGCGCTCTACCCGGAGGTGTGCGAGGCGGGCTCTCAGTGGTGAGGCCGGCGGGCGGCTATGGCGGCCGTACGGGGCCTGCGAGTGTCGGTGAAAGCAGAGGCCCCAGCGGGGCCGGCCCTGGGTCTCCCGTCGCCTGAGACGGACTCTGGTTTGGAGCGTGGCGAGCCGGAGCCCATGGAGGTGGAGGAGGGCGAGCTGGAGATGCCAGTGCGGCGCTCCCTGAAAGAACTGATCCCGGTACGGGCGGGGGGCGGGGGTGAGGAGGAGGTCGCTAAGCTAGTGTCCCGCGGGGGAGGCGGCTGGCTCCTGCGCTGGCGGAAGTCACTGGCAGCTGAGAGAGGGGAGCGGGCGCTCAGGGGGCGGAGACGCCAAGCTCGAGGAGAGACGGGGAGCGGGAGAAGGGACCCCGGGGCGCCCGGAAATGGGTGTTGAAGGGGCTGGAGAAGAGGGGGGAGAGCAGGGGGTACTTGAGGACACCCCCTTTGCTGCTTCTCTGAGGCAGGCTGTGCAAAGGGGTGAGTGAGGAGGGGCTGGGTTGTCTGAGGGCTTGAGATAAAGAGGCGGGGGGGCCCAGGCGGGAACAGAAGGAACTGTGGGGTGACGCCGGTGTCCAGGTCTCCCTGTGAGTTCAGCTCTGATGGAGCTGATGTTTGTTAAACATAGCACTCGCGTTTCGCTTGGAGGGTTGGACTTGTCAGCAGTAGAAACTCAGTGTTTCTTTCGTGACTTCAGAGTCATCTTGTCCTCATTCCACCTGCTCTGTAACACTTTCACCGTGGCCCCAGCATGTGACCTTAGTGAGACCAAAACATAAACGAACCGACAGTGGTCCGTCTTTTATCACATGGGGGAATGGTGAGAGGCGTTTTGCTTTTGGTTTGGTGGGTCTGTGTTTGGTTCTTAGGGCTGCGCTGAGGCCTGCACGGCTCTTCTCACGTACTTAATGTCTCATCTAACATGAACTCCTTTCTACCACATGTCAGCAAGACTGGCTTTTAAACCGAAATTATGGGAAAAGGTGAAGATAGAATCACTAAAGATAGCAAATGATAATGACTCTGGTAACAACAGTTAATGTCGTGGCATTTTACCATTTACTGTATTATGTTTAAATATCACTGCAGTTGTGAAATAGGTATCATCCCTTTATTCATTCGGTGCAACATGCAATTCTTGAGTCCCCCGCTTATGTGTCAGGCACAGTCCTAGGCACTTGATCGAGATCAAGATTAAACTCTCTCCTGGAGTTTATGTATCAGTTGGAGGACACAAATAACGCATGTCTAGTGGTGGTAAGCGCTATGAAGAAAGTAGACATGTTAATGGGACAGAGCGTGCAGAAGATAGGGAGGGTGTGCAGAGCGGGAAGTCGAATGGGATAGGATGGTCAGGGAATTCCTCTGAGACTGTGATATTTAAGCTGAAGCCTAAATGACAAAAAGGAGCCAGCCATGTGCAAGATTGGAAGACAGTGTTCCCCGCAGGGACAACAGTAGGTGCAAAGGCTGTAAGATGGGAACGAGATTGTTTTGTTGGAGAAATGGAGAGTCCTGTAGAGCAAATGGGAGAGCAGTTAGGGAGTTCAGGAAGGTTGGCAGATACCGTGGAGGAGACCCAGTCCAGAGAGACCAAAGCGATTGTACAGTGTCATGTAATCAGTGAATCTCAGCGCTGCGACTTGAGTCTTCGGCTTTGAAGTCCCATCCTCTTTTCATTGCCCTGTGCTGTTTTCCCAGGAGGTCTACGTGCGTCTGGACTTTCTGCATTTTGGTGAGGACTGGTGCTCCACCTGGTGGCGTCACATGATGAATTTGTCCTATGTGGGTTGGGGAGATGAATGAGGGTGCCTTAACTTACCTTGGGCATTTTTCGTAGAAGCCCGTATATTTTCTTTTACATAAATACCTTCAGCCGATAGACTTAGTTAAGGTTTGGGACAAGGTCTGATCTAGAAACGACTTCTTGTTAGAGGGGTTGATTGCTTACTTCCCAGAGTCACTGAGACAGGCTTCCTCATAATAAAGGGTTGTCAGGGTGAGGAAGGATTGCTGAAAGGAAGGACTATCCAAAAGGAATCTGTTGTGGAACTGTCTTCTATCATGAATTTTTCCTCAGTTGCTGTTAGCATTTCTAACCCTTCTCCCTCGTGTTAGGACACAAGCAGAAGATATGAAAACAAGGCTGGCAGCTTCATCACTGGAATTGATGTCACCTCCAAGGTAAGACAGGCCATAATTTATTCATTTTGATAAGCAAGTGAACTCAATGAGCTTGGTCCCTACGACTTGTAGAATAGCAGTTATTCTTTACCCCCTTTTTTCTTTGGTTGCTGGATTAAAACTTTTTTTTTACCTGAAATTTTCTGTTACGTAATGATGCCTCCATGCCTCCTGAAAACGTCCAGGTAGCATTTGTGTTCTTACATTTATGGCATGATAAAATCCATGTGCCTAGTTGCCTTGCTTAACCATGTCTGGAAAAGGTCTGCCCTGGGAATGCTTTTTTTAATGTTATGTCCATACTTTAAAAATGTGGATACTGATTCCACTTTAAGTGAAACAAAACATGAGCAGTACCTGGCATACAGTAGGCCGTTAGTAAATGTCTTTATTCTTCATTGGTTGCAGGCTTAGAAAAATAGGATTTCCCGATTGTGTGGCTGTCTAAACTTTGAAGGCCGAGTCAGCCAAATAACTCAGTACCTGGGAGTATTGCCTTTTATCTGGCGATTGCTATTACTAGATTACCAGCTTTCCTATAACTCCTCTTAGAGCCAAAGCTATTATTTTCCTTTTATAAACAGCACACATTTGTCGCTTCAATTAGCGACATCCAACTCTGATTTCAATGTGTGCAACTAAGTTTAGAATAGAATTTTGAATTGTAATTCTGAATAATAGTACTATTTAACTATATTAGGTGTATAAACACAAAACTAAAAAACATGTCATGCTCACCTTTTTATAGTTTATCTGGGCCTCAATCTGTTTCAGATTGCTTAAAGGCCGAAAGAAGGATCTAATCATCTTTTAGACAGACAATAGGATAAAGTGAAGATGTTTTCTTACTGTAATTGAAAAAGAAGTAGACTGTGCTGTTCTTACTCCCGTATAGTTTGCCATTACGTGAAAGGCATGGGGGAAAAGGTGGTAGCCCCAGAATTGGTACTTAAGTTGTTACTAAGGGAAGGTAGGTTAGTTGTTTGTGGCCAGAAGAGTTCCGTAAAGAAAATTAACATAACTATTGGGGAATAACAAAGTGTTGCTGCTTTACCAATCCCCACAAGCTTTCTTGGAGTCAGACTTTCAATTAGGGTGGCCAAGTCAATATATAATTAGTGAAGAGTTCCTAAGAGCTATCAGAAACCCACGGTTGGACCTGGATTTATTTGAGCTCTTGGAGAAAAATTTATGAAGCTGATTCTGCTTTTCAGTGAAGTATCAGTGCTGCTTGTCACTTACAGATGAAAAGTGGCAATTCCATGGACACAAGCCTAGAATAGAGGAGAGAGTTTCTTTGCTTCGGTGTTATTTTTAAACAGGGAAAATGCTTTAGGGAGTGGACTGCTCAGGCAGACATAATGTGATAGGTGTGATTACCATGCTCACAGATGATGTGAAACGGGGGTGGTGGTTGTGGGGCTTCTAGAAATAGAACCAAGATCAGATCTATCCCCCCTGCTAGCCAAAATATCTCCAGCAAACCTTTTGGCTTTTTTATACCTCAGTTTCTGCACCTGGAAAATTGGAGGGAGATTGTTCAGTTGTAATTTGTTTGCGTGATTGACATTAATAAATAAAATGTCAGAGAACTGAAACATTCATTGAATTCCTGCTGTGCCCCAGACACAGCGATAGGCACTGAACCATGGAGATTATTACAAATTATGGCAGTGTCAGTGTACGCTCTCCCAATCGCTGTGAATATCTAGTTCTCTGCAAGAATTATCAAAGGCATCATGTTGCTTATTTCTTCTGACTTACTTTAGGGTTGTCACTGAAGCGTTTTGTTCATTTGTGATTTAACTTTCCTTCTCCATCCGTCACTTCTTTGGCTTTTTCTGTACCTTGTAGGAAGCGATTGAAAAGAAAGAACAGCGAGCCAAGCGCTTCCATTTTCGATCAGAAGTAAATCTTGCGCAAAGAAATGTAGCCTTGGACCGAGACATGATGAAGAAAGGTACGTGGTGTTTGGGGGGAATTTTTCTGCTTTTCCCCAGAGAATGACCTTTTCCCGTCACGGCCTTGTGCTTCTGGCCTTGCCTTGCTTGCCCAGTCCTCATCCAAACACTCCCAAAGGAAGGGACTTGTGAAAGCTCCATATCTGAGGTGACCTGTTTAAAGTTGAGCTGCCGTTTAGCTATGTCTCAGATGTTATAGCTGGAAAAAGAAATGACCTTGTTTGAGAAAGCCCAGAGAAGGTCACCCAGTTAACGGCAGAGCTGAGATTAGAACCTGTACTTCTTATTGGTTTTCTGCTTTTATCATAGAAGTATTAATTTTCCTTGCCTGTAAATGTAGTGGGAGTGTATCACAGTGATACATTTCATAGGGGAGTCACAGGGATACTGGGATTGGTAGGGAAAGCCATTAAGCATCTGTTGATACAGGCTTGTAAGTCTATTTTTATGTTTTGTTAGGGTAAATATTTGGCTTCATAGAACTCACCCTGAATTATATATAGTAATCTGCCCCAGTCTTCCAAAGCAATTTATAAATAAACGGAAAAATTATTACTTTTTTAGTTCACAACTCTTATTCCACTCAATGCAAAGTCTCTCTTGTATTTGCAAATTTGGGTATTTGTGAAGGGCTTAATACACATCCCTCAGAATGCATGTTAAAGTTTTCCACTTTGTGGAGAGTGTCTCTAGGCTTGCTTGGTTAATAAAAGCATGTCGAATGAATGAAAGAATAGCTACTCTTTTTTGGGAGCTTGCTCTCTTATTGGGCACTATGTTAATTAGCACATTACATATTCGTTTCTTACTCATTTCTTACAACAACCCTATAAGGAATATATTTTTATCCTATTTTACAAAGAAGGTAACAGGCTTAAAGACATTTAATAAATGCCCAGGCTTACACAGCTAGTAAAAGTGGAGTCAGGGTATGAACCCAGGTTTCTCTGACTCTAAAGCCCTGCTCTTAATTACTTTGCTCTGTTGCCTCATGAAATGTACATGATGCCGTAAACTCAAACCTCCTGAGTCCATCCCAGTGGACACAGTAGCTTGGATGCAGAACTCAACTTTGGATGCCGCTTTAGTCTTTTTCTGCATCATGAATTCCGAGTGGGAAATATGACCTTGCTTCACTTGCCGGCTGGGTTTCCAGGCATCTGCTTGAGTGGATTTCTGTTTTAGGAAAACTCCTATGAAGGCCAAGGACAGCTGAGTAGCTTGGCATTCATCTGCCTGTACAGTCTGGGCTGAACTCTCTCACAATTCTACCGTTAAGCACCACCGTTTCACCACCTGTTTGCTTCTGGTCCTGTGAACATTCCTTGTGACATCTTGTCACTGATCTTATGCATGCTCTTCACTCTGCTGATTAACCCTTCCTTTTGCCATGCTTTGTCTGGCTCAGAGGTCACGTCTTCCGTAAAGCAGCCCTGATCAGCCACTCAAATTTCTCTCCCAACTCTGTTGGAGCTCTCTAGGGTCCTAAGCCCTCCTAGAATTCAGTTTTCATTTCTTTGTGAATGTGGCCAAGTTCTTGAATCTTTTTAAGTCTGTATCCTTGTCTATAAAGTAGGAAAAATGGCACCTACCTGAAAAGGATCACTTTCAGGGTTAAGTTTTAAATAAATGAATAAATGAAAAGTTGTAAGTTTTTTTTTTAATTTTTTAATGTTTAATTTTGAGAGAGGAAAAGAGAGAGAGAGTGAGAGACAGACACGAGTAGGGGATGGGCAGAGAGAGAGGGAGACACAGAATCCAAAGAAGGCTTCAGGCTCTGCACTGTCAGCATAGAACCGACGCAGGGCTCAAACCCACAAACTGTGAGATCATAACCTGAGCTGAAGTCGGACACTTAACCAACTGAGCCATTCAGGCACCCTGTGGGTGGTGTTTTTTTGTTGTTTTTTGTTTGTCTTGTTTGGTTGTTTTCTGTTTGTTTTTGAGAAAGTAATCCTGATCTCATGGTTCTAAAGATATTTCCTTTTTTTTTTTTTTATGTTTATATTTTTTTGAGAGACAGAGAGAGGCTGGCGGAGGAGTAGAGTGAGGGAGACAGGATCTGAAGCAGGCTCTGCATTGACAGCAGAGAGCCTGACATGGGGCTCAAACTCTCGAACCGCGTGATCATGACCTGAGCCGAAGTCGGGCGCTTAACCGACTGAGCCACCCGGGCACCCGTACAGATATTTCTTAAAAGCAATAGATCTACCTGGAATGTTGGCTGGAGCAAGTTCTTCATTACAACTTGTTTTTCCTCTAGGAGGCAGCATGCCCTAGGATAGTGTTGCTGAATTCTGGAGAACCCTGCTGCCTATCCCAGATCAATTTAAATCAGATGGGAAGGGGGGTTATAAAGGTCCCAGAGATAGTTCTTTCTTTTCCGCCTCTCCAGGTAATTCTAAAGATGTACAGTCAGGATTGAGAGCTGTTGTACTTATGGTTAAGAGCATGGGTTCTGAAGCCTGACCTGTCACATTCTAGCTCTGTGACCTTGGGCAGGTTATTTAGCCTCTAAACCTCAGTTTCGTCTTCTGGAAAGGCAGGTAACAGTACTTCTTATAGGATTATCGAGAGGCTTTATTAAAATGTTACAGTTCTTAGAGTGGTATGTCTGATATATAGTTAAGTGCCCAGTAAATGTGTCGTTACCATTATCTGATGTTCTCCATGTTCCAAGTAGTCATCTAAGTGGCCTAGCCTCTTGGGAGAATGAGGACATTGTAATAACCATCTTTTTTTTTTTTTTTAATTTTTTTTAATGTTTATTTATTTTTGAGACAGAGAGAGACAGAGCATGAGTGGGGGAGGGGCAGAGAGAGAGGGAGACACAGAATGTGAAGCAGGCTCCAGGCTCTGAGCTGTTAGCACAGAGCCCGACGCGGGGCTTGAACTCACAGACCGCGAGATCATGACCTGAGCCGAAGTCGGACGCTCAACCGACTGAGCCACCCAGGCGCCCCTGTAATAACCATCTTAACTCCTGCGTCCACACCAGCTGTCAAGTTATTTCATCTTCTTAATTCCAGTAATAATAAAAGATGTCACTTGATAGATGCTTATTATGTGCCAGTCACCCTGTCAGGTGGCCAGTTTAACCTTTGAACAATGCTGTGAGGGGAGAGTGTTCATCGTTTGTTTTACTGATGAGGAAACTAAGGTGCTGAGAGGTTGAGAAGCTTGCCCAAGTTCCCAGAGTCAGGCAAGTAGCAAGGCTGGGATTTGAAAGCCTGTCTAACTGAGGCCTGTGTTCCTAATCCCTTTGCCAGCATTCAAGGATGTAGTTTGGAATATGCTGTACTAGACCATTCTGCATCAAGAGTTCTTGCTATTCTTGAGTGATTTGGTGGCGAGCAGCTTCAGTCTCCTTATCCCCAAGATCAAAGCTCTCATGGTTGGAAGGGAGACCTTAGAGGTTATCTAGACCAACCTCCTGCCCAGTGCCGCAGGCCTTTTGGCAAAGTTTCCAAAGGTCTTTTGGCTCTGCCTGAACATTTCCTAGTGATGGCACAAGAACTATTTATGAAGTGGTCAGTCTTGTGTTTGGTTATTTCCTCATGTTGACCAGAAATTGCTTTCTAGCAATTTCTATTAGTTACTATGTAACTCTTAGAACAACATTAAGTTTTTTCCTTACTCACACAGTGAACCTTCTGGTGAGTGGATGGGCAGCCTATGCCCTACACTTTCTTTATGTGACATGACTTTCTGGTCTTCTTCCTTTAGATTCTTTCCAGCCTCACAATGCCCTACATAAGACGAGGTGTAGATTCCAGATTTGGTTGGATTCATGGAGAGTATGGCAGGACTGTTACTGTTGTGTCTGTTCTAGCTGTTTCATAGTGTCGTATTAATCTCCTAGTTAACCTAACCATCCAGGTTATCTTGTAGTCGAGGTACTTTAAAAAAGTTTCCTTTTTATTTATCCCTATCAGTTTACATCCTGTTGATTTCAAGACTATTTCAGCCTGTTGAGTTGATTTTACCTTAACTCTGTCTTTCAGCATTTTAGCATGCACATCTCACTTTGGTATGCATGACCTCCACATCCTTATCTTATTGGTAAATCTTAAACAAAATCTATGAATTATTAGTCTTATTCAGTTATCAGGCCCACATTTAATTTTGTCGTCATGAGAAACTGGATTACATGCTTAATAAACTTGAGGTAGAACACCGTCTGTGGTATTCTTTGAATTTTTTGGTCTGGTGACCCTATCAAAAAAGAAAGAGATGTGTAAACTCTTGTCACTTCTTATGGGAAAGACTTGGTTTCTTAAAAGATCAGAGATTCTGAGAAGTTTTTTTGTGTTTTTTTTGTGTTTTAATTTCAGAGAATGACATTGATCTTCTCCTTTTTTTTTTTTTTTAAGTTGTTTATTTATATTTTGAGAGAGAGAGCATATGCATGCAAGCTGGGAAAAGGCAGAGAGGGCAGGAGAGAGAGAATCCCAAGCAGGCTCCATGCTGTCAGTGCAGAGCCTGATGCAGGGCTCAATCTCACGAACTGAACTGTGAGATCGTGACCTGAGCTGAAGTCCAGAGTTGCACACTTAACAGCTGAGCCACCCAGGCACCCCAACATTGATCTATTTAATCTGCGGTTTGGGAATTTCTCTTTTCCTCTTATAAAATCCGTACAGGATTAGTCTCTCTAAAGGCTTTAAGGAACTTTACTCCTCTGCAACTTTCTAGAGATTACCTACCTAATTTAGAGATTATTGCTTAAGTCTAAAATCATAGCTAAGTATTTGAGTCCAGTGCAAACGAGTGTAATTTTGGACTAGAAGATTTAAATCTATTAAAACTGATTCTAGCTGTTGTCATCTATCTTGGGTTTTAGTTCTTTTTTTTCTTTAACTTTTTTTTAATTCTTTTAATTTTTTTTGAGAGAGTGACGGAATGCAAGCAGGGAAGGGACAGAGAGAGAGAGACACACACACACAGAATCCAAAGCAGGCTCCAGGCTCTGAGCTGTCAGCACAGAGCCTGATGCGGGGCTTGAACCCACAAACCATGAGATCATGACCTGAATTGTCAGTCATCATGACCGACTAAGCCACCCAGGTGCCCCGGTTCTTTTTTTTTTCAATTAAAAAATTTTTTTGAATGTTTATTTATTTTTGAGAGAGAAACACACACACACACACACACACACACACACACACACACACACACACACACACACACACACACACACACACACACACACACACACAGTGAGTGTGGGAGGGGGCAGAGAGATAGGGAGACACAATCTGAAACAGGATCCAGGCTCTGAGCTGTCAGCACAGAGCCCGATGCAGGGCTGTGACTTAACAGCCTTGAGATCATGACCTGAGCCAAAGTCAGCGGCCCAACCAACTGAGCCACCCAGGCACCCTCTTGGGTTTTAGTTTTTGTATAATAATAGCTGGTACTGTCAGTTTTTAGAAGAGCACAATAGAGCAACATTTCTGCCCTTTTTCTTGCCTTCTCTTCCAAAAGTAGTGTTGCTCCAAACACTTAAAAACAAGGCCATTAACATTTTTGATAAGCCTGTTTACTCTGGACTTTAACATTTTCTTCATTAGATGTTATACAAACAATTTATATTCACCAAAAAAAATTATGAAAGTAGAGAGGTGGCCCACAGTCCACCACCCAAACCCAGTCATTGTCAACATTTTGTATATTTCCTTCTAATCCTTTCTTCTGGGTGTGGACTTTATTTTTGTTATTCCCTTTGTAGTCATATTGATTTTTTCCTTTTTACTTGATAGCTGATCATCATTTTCCATGCCTGATATTAGTCTTTTAGATTTTCATATTTCTGACATTCATTCTCTTACATTAGTCATTATAATTTACTGTTTATCTGTTTTCCATGTTTGTTCTTTGGCAAGTGGTGCTCACCTAAGCTCTGCTGCCTTCTCTTCTTTTGGGATCACCTCTCATACTCCAAATGACTGTATTTAGTGTCTTCCAAAGTTTATAATCATTTTAATCTGAGGTCTTAGAATTGGCTACTCTTCCCTGGAATTTCCTTGAGTTTTGTGTCCTCCTATCTGTCATTCATTGTCTTACTTCCTGTTAGAAAAATCCAAGATGATCCCTTGCCACCTTGCTTATAGTTAGCACTCAGATGTCCAGTCCTCATTGCCCAGTGCATCTGTTCACCGCCACATCAGCAAGTAGCCCTCTCTCATAGGCTGGGCACAAATCTAGATGCCTTTTTGTTGTTTTGAGCAGTGACATTGTCAGCAAGGTAAGGAAGTATTGAGCATTCCCCTTTGGCAGGCTTCCTTCAACTCTTGAGCTTAAAGTTTCCATCTCTCGTGTGTCTTCCCACTGTCAGTCAGTTTGGTTCTCTTTTGAGAATGAACCTTTCTTATCCTCCAGATGACTGAGTAGTTTTTCTCTGCAGTGATAAGGCTTTTGCGTCTTTTTTTTTTACATCTTTACTTGCTTCTTTTAAACAAGATTGTCCATTGCCCATTTCTAGATATGTATATCATTCTCTCTACTTTAAAATATAGACATCTGGGGCCGCCGGGTGGCTCAGTCTGTTAAGCACCTGACTTCGGCTGAGGTCATGATCTCACAGTTGGTGGGTTTGAGCCCCATGTAGCGCTCTGTGCTGACAGCTCAGAGCTTGGAGCTTGCTTCAAATACTGTGTCTCCCTCTCTCTCTGCTCCTCTCCCACTCATGCTCTGTCTCTTTGCCTCTCAAAAATAATAAATAAAAATCTTAAAAATTTTTAAAAAATATAGACATCTGAGGCTAGAAGCTTCGTTCTTTACACTCTTTTCCTTTTGTTTTTAAGCTATTTCCTCCTCACATGTAGGTTTCTTTCTTTTTAATGTTAAGGTTTTGATAGAACAGTGCTGTGATATTCTTGATATGTATTTTTTGTCATTTGTTTGGTCTTTATTTTTTCTGATTGTCTTATTTGTGATTAAATCTTTGTTACCAGATCAACAAGTCTCCTACAAGGTATTTTCTCCCTGATCTTCATTTTTCCCCCTCTCCTGTCACCAAGAGCAGTCCCAGTTATTCATTACCTTCTTCAGAACCATGTCTGTATTTCTTAGGATTTTTTCTTCAAAGTCATGATTTAGTTTAAAGGACTGAGAAATAGCGTAATAATCGTTTCAGAAGTAGAATTTCTTGACTCATCACTTGCATATAAAACCAGTGTTCATCCCAGCAAGTGCCTTCCTTAATACCCATCATCCATTTTAGCCCATCCCCCAACACAATACCCCTCCAGCAACCCGATTTGTTCTCCAGTCTTATGATTTGCTTTCCTCTCAGTTTTTATCATATTTTTCCTTCTATGTTCATCTGTTTTGTTTCTTAAATTCCACATAATGAGTGAAATCATATGGTATTTGTCTTTCTCTGACTGACTTATTTCGCTTAGTCTAATACGTTCTAGTTCCATCCATATTGGAAATGGCAAGATTTCATTCTTTTTGATCATCGAGTAGTATTCCATTGTGTATGTATCCACATTTTCCTACTCCATTCATCAGTCAATGGACATTTGGGCTCTTTCCATAATTTGGCTATTGTTGATAGAGCTGCTATAAATGTTGGGGTGCATATGCCCCTTCAAATAAACATTTTTGTATCCTTTGGATAAATACCTAGTAGTGTAATTGCTGGGTTGTAGGGCATTTTCAACTTTTGAGGAACCTCCATACTGTTTTCCAGAGTGGATGCACCAGCAGTGCAAGAGGGTTCACCTATCTTTGTATCCTCGGCAACATCTGTTATTTCCCAAGTTGTTCGTTTTAGCCAATCTGACAGGTGTGAGGTGGTATCTCCTTGTGGTTTTGATTTTATTTCCCTGACGATGAGGGATGTTGAGCATCTTTTCATGTCTGTTAGCCATCTGGATGTCTTTTTTGGAAAAGTGTCTATTCGTGCCTTTTGCCCATTTCTTCACTGGATTATTTGTTTTTTGGGTGTTGAGTTTGATAAATTCTCTATAGATTTTGGATACTAACCCTTTATTTGATATATCATTTGCAAATATCTTCTCCGTTTCTGTCAGTTGGCCTTTTAGTTTTGTTGATTGTTTCCTTTGCTGTGTGGAAGCTTTTTACCCTGATGAAGTCCCAGTAGTTCATTTTTGTTTTTATTTCCCTTGCCTCTGGAGACTTGTCTAGTTAGAATTCGCTGCGGCCGAGGTCAAAGAGGTTGCTGCCTGTTTTCTTCTGTAGGATTTTGATAGTTTCCTGTCTTACATTTAGGTCTTTCATCCATTTTGAATTTTTTTTTTTTTGTGAACGGTATAAGAAAGTGGACTAGTTCCATTCTTCTGCATGTTACTGTCCAGTTTTTCCAACACCTTCTGTTAAAGAGACTGTCGTTTTTCCATTAGATATTCTTTCCTGCTTTGTTGAAGATTAGTTGGCCATACATTTGTGGGTTCATTTCTGGGTCCTCTGTTCTGTTTCACTGATCTGTGGGTCCGTTTTTGCACCAGTACTGTTTCGATGATTACAGTTTTATAATACAATTCGAAGTCTGGAATTGTCATGCCTCTAGCTTTGGTTTTCTTTCAGGATTGCTTTGGCTACTTGGGGTCTTTTCTGGATTCATACACATTTTGGAATTGTTTTCTCTAGCTCTGTGAAGAATGCTGGTGTTTTTTTATAGGGATTGGCATTGAATGTATAGGTTGCTCTGAGTCGTATCAACATTTGGCAATACTTGCTCTGGGGTGCCTGGGTGGCTTAGTCAGTTAAGCGTCCAACTTCAGCTCAGGTCATGATCTTGTGTTTGGTGAGTTAGAGCCCTGCATCAGACCCTGCACTGACAATGCGGAACCTGCTCTGGATTCTCTCTCTCTCTCTCTGCCCCTCCCCCGCTTATGTTTTTTCTCTCTCTCAAAATAAATAAATAAACTTAAAAAAACCCCAATATTTGTTTTTCCGATCCATGAGAATGGAACGTTTTTCCATTTCTTTGTGTCTTCTTCAGTTCCTTTCATAAGCTTTCTATAGTTTTCAGCATACAGATCTTTTACCTCTTTGTTGAAATTTGTTCCTAGGTATTTTATGGTTTTCAATGCAATTGTAGATGGGATTGATTCCTTGATTTCTCTTTGTGCTACTTCATTATTGGTGCATAGAAATGCAACCAATTTCTGTGCGTTGATTTTACATCCTGCCACTTTGCTGAATTCATGGATCAGTTTTAGCAGTATTTTGGTATAGTCTTTTGGGTTTTCCACATAGACTATCATGTTGTCTGTGAACAGTGAAAGTTTGACTTCTTCCTTGCCGATTTGGATGCGTTTGTAGTCTGATTGCTGAGGCTAGACTTCAGCACTATATTGAACAACAGTGGTGAGAGTGTAGACATCCCTTTCATGTTCCTGACCTTAGGGAGAAAGCTCTGTTTTTCCCCATTGAGGATATTAGCTGTGGGTCTTTCCTATATGGCCTTTATGATCCTGAGTTATGTTCCCTCTATCTCTACTTTGAACCAACCCTGCATCCCAGGAATGAATCCCACTTGATTGTGGTGAATAATTCTCTTAATGTATTGTTGGATTTGGCTTGCTAGTATTTTGTTGAGAATTTTTGCATCCATGTTCATCAGGGACATTGGTCTGTAATTCTCCTTTTTAGTGGGATCTTTGTCCGGTTTTGGAATCATGGTAATGCTATCACCTCAATTTACTATCGAACTGCTGGTCACTAATAAGTACTTACCAGAGTTTATGAATCTTGATGGTATCTCTGTCTTCCTGAATCTGGTTGGCAGAAAAGCACTCATCTGATTTAGTCTGGCTACATCTGTATGATTTCTAATTAAACCTGGCTTGTACTCTTCAAAATGACAGAACAATAGGGGCGTCTGGGTGGCTCAGTTGGTTAAACGTCTGACCTCGGCTCAGGTCATGATTTCAAGGTTCGTGAGTTTGAGTCCTGCATCTGACACTGTGCTGACAGCTCAGAGACTGGAGCCTGGTTCAGATTCTGTGTCTCCTTTTCTCTCTACCTTTCCCCCGCTCATGCTCTCGCTCTCTCTCCCTCTCCAGCTCTCAAAAATCAATAAACATTTAAAAAACAAACAAAACCAAATGACAGAACAACGAAGTATTTAAAGATTTTTTTATCTGAAAGTATTCATATACTTTTAAGTATTTAAGTTCGTTTGTTTTACACAGACATATGGGGGTGCCTGGGAGGCTCAGTCGATTAAGTGTCCTACTGTTGATGTCTCCTCAGGTCATGATCTCACGGTTCGTGAGATCCAGCCCCGTGTTATGCTTGTGGTGACAGCACAGAGCCTTCTTGAGATTCTGTCTCCCTCACTCTCTGCCACTCTCCCCCACATGCTGTCTGTCTCAAAAAATAAAGAAATTGACATATGAAAACATACTTGGGAGTAATGGACATTGAATTCTTGACGAATTACTTCAGAGAAGGGAGGGAGAGAAGGGTAAGGAGGAGTTACACAGGCCCCACTTTTCTATGTAATGTTTTATATGCCTCATATCTTTTTAAGAAATTAAGCATAAGGGTAGGTGGCACAGGTTTTTAAAAAATTTTTTATTGATATGTTTGTATATTTCACAACTATGAAGATTAAGTGCTTAAAGTATTTAGTAAAAAATTAACACGATCCTGGTAAAGCTGAGGTTCCTTTTTTGGGGGAGTCTGGCTTTTACTTATTATTTTAGTTTATCATATGATACGTGTACTCTCTTTTTTTTTTTTATAATGTTTATTTATTTATTTTGAGAGAGAGAAGAGAGAGCGTGTGACCAGGGGAGGGGCAGAGAGAGAGGAAAAGGGAGAAAGAATCACAAGCAGGCTCTGCTCTGCTTGTGCAGAGCCCGATGCAGGGCTCAAACTCATGAACTGTGAGATCATGATCTGAGCTGAAATCAAGAGTCAGATGGAAAGGTTGATCTCACTAATAATCAGGAAAATGCACATTGAAACAAGAGTCAGATGTTTAACCAATTGAGGCATCCAGGCACCCCTCTATTTTTTTTTAATGTTTATTTATTTATTTTGAGAGAGAGTGCACACACATGCGTGCGCTATAGCAGGGGGAGGGCAGAGAAGAGAGGGGGAATCCCAGCGAGTGTGGGGCCCAACATGGGGCTCAGTCTCACCACCTTGAAATCGTTTCCTGAGTTGAAATCAAGGGTTGGACACTTAACCGACTGAGCCACCCAGGCACCCTGTACTATATACTGTTTTAATTACTACCACTTTGTAATGTAAGTGAAATTTGGAATTGTGATACCTCTTGTTTTGTTTTAACTCTTCACAATTGCTCTGGGTATCAAGGTCTTTTGTGGTTCCATACAAATTTTAGGATTGTTCTAGTTCTGTGAAAACTGCTGTTGTTATTTTGGTGGGGTTGCTTTAAATTTGTAGATTGCTTTGGCTAATAGACATTTTAACAATATTTGTTCTTCCAATCCATGAGCATGGAATGTCTTTCCATTTCTTTATGTCATCTTGAATTTCTTTCATTAGTGTATTACAGTTTTCAGCATACAGGTCTTTCATTAGGTTCCTTCTTGACTAGAACCTGCAGTCTTTCTTTTTCCCCAGGGGTCACAGCTGTTATCAGTGTGAATTATGCCAGGCCTTTTTCTAGGTCTTTGTGTTCACAAATACATACCCTGAGAAAATGTATGGTGGTGTTTATATTTTAATTTTTTAATATCACCTTGCACAGGCACATCTCATTTCATTGCACTTTATTGTACTTTGCAGATATCACCTTTTTTTTTTTTTAAACAAATTAAAGGTTTGTAGCAACCCTGTGTCGAGCAGGTCTGTTGGTGCCATTTTTCTAATAGCATTGTCTCACTTCATATCTGTGTCACATTTTGGTAATTCTTGCAGTATTTCAAACTTTTTCATTATTATGGTATTTGTTTTGGCAATCCCTGATCAGTCATCTTGATGTTACTGTTGTCATTGTTTGGGGATGCCACGAACCACACTCCCTTATAAGATGGAGAACTTCCTTGATAAAAGTTGTGTGTGCTCCGACTGCTCCACCAACTGGCTGGTCTCTTGTTTCTCTCCCTCTCCTTGAGTCTCCATTCCCTGAGACACACCAGTATTGAAATTAGGCCAAATAATGATGCTTCTAACAGCCTCTAAGTATTTAAGTGAAAGGAGGATCCACGTTCCTCCCGTTAAAAGCCAGAGGTGATTACGCTTAGTGAGGAAGCTATGTCGAAAGCCGAGACGGGCCAGAACTAGAGCTCTTGTGCCAAACAGCCGAGTTGTGAATGCAGAGAAAAAGTTCTCAAAGAAATTAAAAGTACTACTCCAGTGAACATACAAATGTTAAGAAGTGAAACAGTGTTATTGCTGATATGGAGAGAATTTTGTGGTCTGCATAGAAGATGAAACCAGCCCATTCCCTTAAGCCAAAGCCTAATTCAGAGCAAGGCCCTGACCCTCTTCTATTCTGTGAAGGCTGAGAGAGGTGAAGAAACTGCAGAAGAAAAGTTTGAAGGCAGCAGAGGTCGGGTCATGAGGTTTAAGGAAAGAAGCCATCCAGTTCTATACCGTAAGAGCACAAGGTGAAGCAGCAAGCGTGTAGAAGCTGCGGCAGAGTATCCAGACGATCTAGCTCAGATACTTAGTCAAGGTGGCTACACTAAACAGTAGACGGCAGTGATGTCTGGTGTGTTGTTTTAATGTGCATTTTCCTGATTATTAGTGAGATCAACCTTTTCATGTGTTTATTGACCGTTTATATTTCCTTTTGTGTGAAATGTCTGCTCATGTCCATTTTTATTTTGGGCTATCATTTTATTATTGATTTGTAAGATTTCTTTACTCTAGTTAGATAGTTTGCTTTATATTAAGAGGCAACATCTCTTCAGATTTGTCTTTATTATTGCACAGCTCTCTTGACATACATTTAAAAATTATAGAATCAGCTTGTCCAGTTCAAGGGGTAATCCTGTTGAATTTGGTATTGCTTTCATTGTTACAGGTTAATTTGGGGGAAAGGTATCTTGTATTTTACTGACACCATTCGTTTCATCTTTCTCAGCCTAATATGCCTGTTCTGAATTAGATCATTTGCTTAATGCTGTTGCTCTGTGATAAAAGTTAAAATAGTTTACCTTACTGTCATATCTCCTTTCTTTTGAAATAATTGTCCTGACTCTTAGCATATTTCTTTTCTAAACGCATGTTATCTGAAATGTCATACAGGACTACTGGTGGGATGTATAATAGCAGGTGGGAAATTCTATCATCTCTTTTGTGTCTTGTTTTTCTAGCAATCCCCAAAGTGAGACTGGAGACGATCTACATTTGTGGAGTAGATGAGATGAGTACCCAGGATATCTTTTCCTATTTTAAAGAATATCCTCCGGCTCACATTGAATGGTTGGATGATACCTCCTGTAAGTACACTTAAGTTTTTTGTTGAATATGCTTTCGCTTATGATTTTAAGACTTCTTGCCATCTCAGATGGTGAATGATTATGTTTCCGACTTCTTGTCTATGCCCTAACGTCTGTCTTTAGCCTAGGAGGGAAAGATTGCCCATTGATGAGAACCACAGTGTCTCAGCCAGTCTGCCAGATCATATTCCATGAATATTTCAAGTCAGCTCAGTGGTGATGACCAGGGATCTAGGAGGTTGGTTGCCGGCATCTGAGTCTTGTGTACATAATCAAGGCCTCCTTAACTCCCACAATTTCCCAACAAAAGGGTGGATCCAACTCTATAGACTTGGAGTTGTATGTTCAGGGCTTTAGATTTTATCCGTGCACCTTCCCCTGTAGCTACTCACAGGTCTGTTTCTGCCTTAGTATCTGAGCTAGAACTAAACTAGAACCCTCTGACACTATATCAGACCTCTCACCTCTGCTTACTTTGGAACTGCACCTGCTTGCTCTAACTTGTGAGCTCTCCAGCTTGTGAACTAGCTATAATTTTTACTTGCCACCCCACTCCAAGCCTGGCAGTACCTATGGTAACCACTCTGCCAGCTTCTTGTCTTAACTCCCTTCTAGTCTGACTTTACTTACTACCAGCTTGCTGACCTGTTAGGTTGTACCCTAGATAGCTGCCTGGGTTTCCCAGCTGCTTCCTTTAGAAGATGTTGATTCAGGGGCACCTGGGTAGCTCAGTTGGTTGAGTGTCTGACTTTGGCTCAGGTCATGATCTCCCGGTTTGTGGGATCGAGCCCCGCATTGGGCTTGCTGCTGTCAGCACAGAGCCTGCTTTGGGTCCTCTGCCCCCTCTCTCTGCCTCTCTCTCCCCCCTCTCTCCAAAATAAATAAAAGATGAAAAAAAAAGCTTTTAAAGAAGATGTTGATTCAGTGTTTTCATTGAAAGGCGAAATGTGATTTGAGTAGAAGAGTTTTCTCTGTTTTTCTGTTTGCTTAACTTACAGCATCTAAATCAAAGGTCGACAAACCTTTTTTTATAAAGGCCTAGACAGTAAATAGTTTAGGCTTTGCAGGCCATACAGTCTTTGTTGCGTCTGTTCAGCTCTGCTATTGTAGGTTGAAAGCAGCCACAGACAATATGTTATTGAATGAGCCTGGCCATTTTCCATAGAAATTTTTTTTTCAAAAACATGCCAGATGTGTAGTTTATTGTACATTAATTATACGTATATAAAGCTGGTACTAATATAAATAAATAAATGAACGGGTGGTGGGCTGGATTTGGCCTACAGGTTGTAGTTTGCTAACTCCTGATCTAAGTCATTAAAACCTAATATCTAAGGGATATTAGAGTCAGAGGGACCTTTATCAGATTTACCCAGTTCTGCTAACTCATGTCGTACATCAGAACTGAAAAACAGAGAAGGGAAGTTGTTTACCCAAGGCCACATGGCATGTTTGTAACAAAAGTGTGATTCCGTGGACTTTCATTTCCTAACTGAGATGGAAGTGGGATGTAAGGGTAACCTTATTTTGAGAAAGGGTGTGTTAAACAAAATTAAACAGATTTCTTTTCTACAAGACTTTTCAACACTTTTCTTGCTAAATTCTCTTGCTTAAAGAAGCAGATTAAGTTAGTTGCTACAAAGCCAGGTGGCTGTGATGCCTCCATTGTGATATTCTGTGGCTGCCATCATCGCTCATACTTTATCGTGGGAAACAGTCATTTAGCATGTTCGAGTGACAAGGAACAGCAGATGGCTTTTCTGTAGGGGACAGCAGTATGAAGGATAATCCAGATTTGTTCGATAGTTATCATCTAGTCGTCATCATCATCATTATCATCACTAGAACTGCTAACACTACATAATACTCACTGAGCCAGGCAGATGCAATACACAGAACCTGTTTTCATCGAATACTTGACAGTTATTTTGTGGAACCCCGTTTGGGAATGCAAATCTAGGCTAATTTTATCAAAGAGGTTTTACTACCACTTTCTGGACTTCTTTCATTAGTTGGTTTGTACATTTACTGATGCCGATCTGTGGCTAGATGAGGCTATAGCAATGAACACGTTGCAGTCTCTGTTTTTAAAATACTTACCATTTGGATGCAATGTCATGTTTTCTTTTACATTTTGTTGTAGGTAATGTTGTCTGGCTGGATGAAATGACAGCCACACGAGCTCTTATCAATATGAGCTCTTTGCCAGCCCTGGATAAGATAAGAAGCAGGGATGCCAATGAAGACAGGTCATCTGAGAAAAGTAAAAAAGGTAACAACACAAAGGAGGGACTTTTGGGCTGAAAGTCCTGTTATTTACACAGTTGGTTTGGGTTTCTGTGCAGAGCATTATATAGCATTTCTTTGACACTTATTTCTAAAATAAGCTATGATAATCCAAGCAGGAGAAAATCTTGAACTTTTAAATTACATGAGATGGAGTTATGTTAAGGTCCATCTTGTCCTTTGCATTATATTTTAGACAAGCAGGAAGACAGTTCAGATGATGATGAGGCTGAAGAAGGAGAAGTGGAAGACGAGAACTCCAGTGATATAGAGGTTAGTAATAGGGCAAATATATACAAAGTTTGAGTGCGACTGCTTACTTTCTTTTAATATAAGGCTTAGAGATTAGGTATGTTGTGTTTTTCCTCTGGCTTTCACTGTTACACCTTCGGAAGGTGCACCACGTGCCTGGCCTTTCAGTTCGTGTGGCTGTAATGAGTGATTCTTCTTGAGATCTTAGAATTGTACTCGTACTTCTGTCAAAAGAAAATGGTTTTATTGAGAAATCCTTTGAAGTGTTATCTAATCAGTAAAATCAAGAAAAAGCAAGTGATGGAATACTTCCTAATGGAGCATGTGTTTTATTACAAATATTAAAGTGTATTCATTTAAAGAACATTTATCGAGTACCTACTATATACCAAATTCTAGGTGCTGTGGATATAGATCAAGCCAAAGTCCGTCCCCTGTTGGAACATACATTCTAGTGGAGAAGACAGACAATGCAGAGATACACAGATATGTAATATAATGTCAGGAAGTGAGGAGTGCTATGGAGGAAAGTAAAGAAGGGTAAGCAGATAGAGAATGATGCAGACTCTTAGACAGAATGTTCAGGGAGGACCTCTCACTTAGAAGTGCTTCAGAGGAACAGTGCTGTCATGCTTTGAGAATTGTTAAAGAATGCCTTCCCAATCAATGGTGACTTCACTATTGAATAAATATGAAAGAAGCTTTAATGTTTATATTGAAATGCTCTTTTTTCTTAAGTTGGACACGTTGTCTCAAGTAGAAGAAGAGTCTCTGCTAAGAAACGATCTTCGTCCAGCTAACAAACTTGCTAAAGGAAATAGGTTATTCATGAGATTTGCTACAAAAGGTAAATGTGATACTTGGCATTAATTTATAGTTTTAATCAAAGTCATTTATTTTTGAGTGACATCCTTCTCTTTTGAATAGTAAGTTAGGTCAAGTAATCTCAAAGTCCCTTCAGACTATGTAATATTCTGTGCTTGTGAAATGATGGCTTGCTGCCTTGAGTTGAACTTCAGACTTTGAAAGTGAGTATTAGCTATTTGTATACTTTTGTGATTTTTGCCTAAAGGAAGTTATTTTCTGTTAAAGCTACTTTACCTTCTGTGCTTTTTAGCCAAATTATCATCTGAACCATGAAAACCTTTTTTTAAGTTTTTATTTAGTTTTGAGAGAGAAAGAGAGTGAGCAGGAAAAGCAGAGAGAGAGGGAAAGAGAATCCCAAGCAGGCCTCATGCTGTCAGTGCAGAGCCCAACGCAGGGCTCGAACTCATGTACTGTGAGATCATGACCTGAGCCAAAATCAAGGGTTGGATGCTTAACCACCTGAGCCACCTGGGCGTCCCTGAAAACATTTTTAAATTGTACTTTTTAATTTCTCACAGCAGTGTCCTCCTGGACATTGCTAATAGTGCCATTCAGCTCTCATTCTCTAAGGAGTCCAGTTAAAAGTCTCTTAAATTTCTTTTTAATGTTTTTATTTATTTTTGAGAGAAAGAGAGTGCGCGCATGTGCGTGAGCATGCATGGGGGGAGGGGCAGAGAAAGGAAGACGGAGGATCCGAAGTGGGTTCTGCACTGACAGCCGAGAGCATGATGTGGGGCTTGAACTCATCAACTACAAGATCATGACCTGAAGCAGTCAGACGCTTAACCCACTAAGCCACCTAGGTGCTCCAAGCCTCTTAAGTTTGTAAGGCTCTTTATGCACAATGATTTTGGTGTACGTTAATATATAAAAGAATTTTGAATATGGAATACTCTGGTTTGTTTTTCTTGACTGAGACATATTTTAAGAGTATAGGCTCAGAGTGCCTCGGTGGCTCAGTCACTAAAGAATCTGACTCTTTATCTCACTGCAGGTCTTGATCTTAGGGTCATGAGTTCAAGCCCCGTGTTAGGCTCTGCACTGGGCATGGAGCCTAGTTAAAAAAAAAAAAAGAAAACAGTATAGGTTCATTATTTTATAGACTCTGCCTCAGTTTTGGTTGGTCTAATACCACCTCCTGATTCGATCGGGTTGTGCGTGTTAGGCGAGAGTACCACAGAGGTGCTGCTGTTATCATTTTCAGTGCATCGTAGGAGGCGCGTAGGATTTATTTGTCCCATTTCTGGAGATGTTAACTTTTCTCACTTGGGTAAGATAATGATTGCCAGTCTCTCCTGTTTTTCCATTTGTAAATCTCAGATTTGTGGGGAGGTACTTTGAGATTATGTAAACTGCTTTCTGCTCATCATACTTCCAATCAGCATCCATTGAAGACTTTTTAACTCTACATATCTTTATGAGGTGGTATTCTGCTATCAGGAAGAACTTTCTCTTTTTATCCCTTTATTTATTACATCAGTTTAGACTCATGAGTCTTATTAGGTGGTTTATCATTCATTTGTATCATTTAAAAAATTTTTTTTTAATGTTTATTTATTTTTGAGAGAGGGGCAGAGAGAGACAGAGCATGAACGGGGGAAGGGCAGAGAGAGAGACACACACACAGAATCTGAAGCAGGCTCCAGGCTCTGAGCTGTCAGCACAGAGCCCGACGTGGGACTTGAACTCGTGAACCGCGAGATCATGACCTGGGCCGAAGTCGGATGCTTAACCGACTGAGCCACCCAGGCGTCTCCCATTTTTTTGATTTACAAATGTTCTTGGATTTGGCCAGAGGAGTCCCTTCAAGCTATGTTATTTTGACATGCGTCCATGATTCTTTGAGCACTTTCTTACTTTGTGGCACAGTAAAACATCTTGTTTTTCCAGACTCAACTTGTATTTTTCCTGTCCCAGATCTGGAATCAGCCGTTTCTCCAAGGAGCTGGTGGGCATCTCTTTCTAAGGGTGCGCATACTAGCTTGTGGCACTGTTTACTCGTAGCACTGGCTACATTCACATTGGTTTTCATCCTTTGCAGTCAGTGAGTTCCTAGAAGCCATCAGAGACTTTTATGTTATGAAAATATGTGTGATCACTGCACTTTTTCTTTCTGTTAACTGGCATTTTAACTTGACAAAAGTGATCTTTTCTGTGTTCATTTGAGTGACTTATTGGAGTGCATTCTAGATAAATGGTGCTAGGCTATTTAAGCCGTTTTGAGGAGCATAACAATAAGTTGGAAAAACTGGTTTACCAAATATATGGAATTATGTATAATCTGTTTCTTTATCAGTGATTTTGTGTTATCGGTGTTGTCATTCAGAAACACATGTCTTTCCAGAGGCCAGAAAAATGCTACCTCTTCTAGAAAGCCTTTTATTTTTTGAACAGCTCTAATGACTGAAGTTCTCCTATGCTTCATAGAACCTTGTATGTTGTGTTGTTTTCAATAGTATTTTCTCTGTGAGGTCAGTCAGCTCCTTAACAGCAGCTTAACCTCATTCATCTCTGTATTTTGCTCCACACCCTCAACACTGCAGTGCTTTCATAGGTACTGAGAGTGAATGTTTGTAGGGCATCTTTCTCTTTTGTTGGCAAATTGTGCTGATGTGATCCCAGCTCTGGAAAACAGTTTTTTAAACCATTTGACATTGTCTTCACACCAATGGGAAATCCTGGGTAACTGTTGTAATTACTTTTTAGATGACAAAAAGGAACTTGGAGCAGCCAGAAGAAGTCAGTATTACATGAAATACGGGAATCCAAATTACGGAGGCATGAAAGGAATTCTTAGTAATTCTTGGTGAGTCCAAAACTGTGAAATACAGTAGTTTAACTAGTACTTACGGTTTTCTTAATCCTTCAGTTGGTCTTCTGCAGTGAAATGTCAATACCATGTGTGGACTTGAAGGAAGACAAGAAAGAGTCAGGAATCTTAACTATGGTCAATGGTATGAAAGGCCGAGTTTTAGTTTCATGTAAAATGTCTCTGTTTCAGTACCTAACATTTCATCAGTCTATTAGTTGAATTTAATTAGTGGATTTCAGGGTCCTTCCTGTTGGTTTTTGATTATGTGCTTATATTGGAATGTTGCAGGAAGCGAAGATATCATTCCCGTCGCATTCAGCGGGATGTGATCAAGAAGAGAGCCCTGATTGGGGATGACGTTGGCTTGACGTCCTATAAACACCGACATTCCGGTAGTTGCCTGCTCAGCTCTTGGGTAGACACATGTTTGGCTCCCGAAATCATACTCTTATTCTTAATACAGTCTTTTAAGGTTCCAAACTTTATCATCCTCTCTTCCTTGCCCTCACCCTCTGCCAACATATAGGAAAGTAAGTCAAGTCACAATTAATTTTAAATTGCCCATACAAAAGAGGTCAAATGATTTTATAAAAGCTATTCTAACAAAAAAGGCCAAATGTGACATAGGAAAACGTGAAAATTTTTTGTAAGAATCTAATTTTTCTACTATTAATATCAAAAGCTGCATGAAAAAATTTTTAAATTTTATCAGATGACTTGATTTTATTACTTTTTTTTTGTCTGATGATGAAAGTAGGCTGCTGTGTTTTATGCTTATTGACTTGTGCACACAAATGCCTCAGTTAAATAAGATATCATGATTTGGGTTTCATTTCATTTGTTCGTTTATTCCTTCCTTCCTTGCTTTCTTTGGTGCTTATTGTTAAAGAACCATTTCCATCATGTTTTATAAAGATTTGTTTTTATTTTGAATCTAAACCGTGAAGTCTTCTACATGCTTTGTTGACTTAAGTCGACTTGCAAACATGGGATAACATGCATACATGTTTATCATTGGGACAGGGACAGGGAAAAGTGAAGTCTATCATTTTTATTTTATGCGTATATCCAAAATCGTGTATTTGAAATCTGCGTCTTAAAAATGGGCATACTTTTCTATTATACAATTATAAGTTTCTAGTTTCAGTTACTTTAAGATGTTTTTATAATCTTTATGTATATATTACTAAAGAAATTAAAAAGCAAACTGCCCATAATTCTAGCACCTAACAACTGATTACATTTTACATTTTTCCTATTTGTCTCTTCATAATAAATATTATCATTGTGAACATATATTTTGTAGTCTTCCTCCACTTAGAAGCAATTTTCCATGAACTTTGAAGTTAGAATTGATTTTCATTATTCACAGTGGTTATGTGCTATAAAGTCACTGTGACAGTTGATATAGTGAATACTAAACCATTCAGAGACTCTGGTCACACCATTTTCATCAGCTGATCAATATATAACCTCGTCTGATGTGTGTTTCTGTTTAAAGACATTTAATACATAGTGTTGATTCATTAACATTAGGCTCACAGCCATCAGCACTGTAACTCATGCTTGAACAAAGCTTATTTAACACGTATTTTCTCTATAAGGCATATCACAGCTTTCTTGTGCTTAGCAACACTAGACAGGTTTGGTACTACACTTGGAGGCCATTTTCAACAGTGAAATCATCAACAAAAGCCTCAAAAATATGAAAAACCTGACACTTAATAGTCTGCAGAAAGGACACTTATTTATCGTATGAGAGCTGAAACACGAAGGCAGAGTGTTGCCGCCTTTGACCTCAGCCGGGATATGCCTGTCTGGTGGCTCAGCTTTTTGGCTGCTCTGCACATGTCCACAAATGATCGTGAAAGCACTATGAGTGTGGATTTTGGAATTACAAGTGAATTTGGCAGATTTGCGAGTACAGAATTCATGAGTAATGACAATCGACTGTATTGTAGGTAATTTTATAAATCTGTCAGGTTGCTAGATCATACTTTACCTAGCCATTCTTCTATTGTAGGTCTCAGAATGGCAACTAGATTGGCACTAATATTTAGATTATGCTCCAGTAAGATCTCAGATGTGGGAACCCCATCTTTTAAAAAAGGTCACCAGTGTAGAGTAGAAAATCAAATTTGTTAGTTTTAGTACTTTTCCTAATGTTTTCTGGTTAAATTTCTTAGGACTAGTAAATGTTCCGGAGGAACCCATTGAAGAGGAGGAAGAAGAGGAGGAAGAGGAGGAGGAAGACCAGGACATGGATGCAGATGACAGAGTGGTGGTAGAGTACCACGAGGAGCTCCCAGCTGTCAAGCAGACCCGGGAGCGGAGCACATCCAGGCAGTCCAGTGCCAGCAGTTCAGACTCTGATGAAATGGACTATGATTTAGAACTCAAAATGATTTCCACTCCTTCACCAAAGAAAAGCATGAAAATGACCATGTATGCCGACGAAGTGGAATCTCAGTTGAAAAATATTAGGTAAAAGTATTATTTCTTTTTATCCATGCTAGGTTGTTAATTTGATTTTTTTATTAAACAAATTTTTTTTAGTGTTTATTTATTTTTGAGAGAGAGAGAGAGAAGGAGGGGAAGAAGGAGAGGGAGACAGAGGATCTGAGACAGGCTCTGCACTGACAGCACAGAGCCTGATGTGGGGCTCGAACTCACAAACCACAAGATCATGACCTGAGCCGAAGTCAGACACTCACTCAGCTGACTGAGCCCCCTGCTTTTAATTTGATTTTAAATACTAATTGCTAACTTCCTCTTAGCTCCTGTTAATTTTATAATCACTTTTAACTGTTCTAATTTCAGTCTTATGAAGAATTTGAATAAAAGCATCCAGTCTTTTCTTTAAATACGCAAATGATCCTTGTTATAAAAATGTTAGTATATTACGTGAAAATCACCCATAATTTCAATCTGTCCTAAAATATCGACTTAGCAATTGAGTGAATAACTTTCCTGCTAATTTTATGCATGTACATAACAGTGGAGAAATTATAGATATATTTCTTCAAAAATGAAGCTGTATTTATATCATTTTATAGTGTGCTTTTTCCATTTCATATATTATATATAGACTTCTGCTATTTTTTTCACTTAGCTGTAGTCCATTGTTTGAAAGCGTCATGATATATTTAACCAGTCCCTTATTGATGGACATTTAGGTTTCTATTTTCTTACTGTTGCAGTAATTAAATTTTTCAAATTCCTGTTATTGCACAAAACAATGTATATGTTTAAAAATGTGATGTTGCTAAATTTCTTTTCAGAAGGATTTTATTCACTTTATAACCTGTTACTTATATACTTACCAAACGTATCACCCTTTCTATTTTTTGCTACTTTTGTGGACCCCCTCTCCCCGCAGAAAAATAGTTATTTTAATGTGTATTTCTTTGACAACTGGCGGGATGAGCAGATTCCTGAAGGCAGATACACAGCTCAAAGGTTGGGGTCTAGAGTTGCTCTCCCTAAGTGTTCTTGGTGGTATGTTTGGGGAAAGGAAAAACAGTTCAATCTGGTTTATTTGTACGACTTTGTTCACATCCTTATTTTTAGTTTCCAGAGAACTTTCCAGTGTTGAACACTGTCAGAATAATGCTGGTGTGTAGCATGGTAGCAGATGTCTTTGACAGAGAAGTCTGCGCTTTGAAGAAAGAGATTATAGATCATCTTGTATCTTGAGTACTGTGAAATCACAGCCAGGGTGAACAGAGATCCCTGGGCCGTTTGCAGGCCTTACTTAATGTTTGTCTCAGAAGGGAGGGAACTCGTAATTACACATTCTGTGATAGTTTACAGATATCATTTGTGGAAACCGCCCTGGAAAACTCAGGAACCTATTTGCCCTGACTAGTCTCTTTATAGCAGGCTGAACATGATTTTTATAAGCAAATAATTATTGGTGTATGGTATTTGTGAGTGAATATTTGCTATGTTAGATTAGGCATCTTAAATTGTTTTCTCCAAAGTGTATGAGATTGTTGTGTAGGCATTGTTCCACAGTCGAAGTTGGTTAATTGTACCCTTTTTATTTATTTATTTATTTTTAAGGAACTCCATGAGGGCAGATACTGTATCCACAAGCAATATCAAAAACCGAATTGGTAACAAGTTACCAACTGAGAAATTTGTAGATGTCCGACATCTGTTAGATGAAAAACGTCAACACACACGTCCACGGACACCAGGCAGCAATACTAAATCAGGTAGTGTTCATTTGGATTTTGCACCTTCATTCTGAGCTCCAGAAAGCAAATCTGGGCAGAGACGGGTCCTTGGTTAAAACATTGCCATCAATGAACTGATTTTGTGGTCCTGCTTCATCACTTCTAAATTTTTGGTTAGGCATTGGAACTTTAAGACCTGGGAAATAATCATACTTTTGCAATACTGGCTTTCAATATTATTGTCCCAAACAGTTATTTTACTCTGTATGTCATCGATATACTTTATACGTAAAGCTAATAGAAAATAAGATGGGTTGTTGCGTAAATGGCTAAGAATTTGAACTAGATAGTGTGTATGTACAGATACACATAGGGTGGATACTTGGGTATGCCTGCTGTGTGCCAGGCCTTGGGTTAGATGCTAGGAGTCTTAGAATCTTTGGAGGGTCTGCTGAGTCATCATAGAATTCCGATGGAGGAACACAAGTGTGCACGTTCAGGTAATTCCACCCCAAAGCAGAAATAAGTGCTCTAATAGGTCTGTAAGCAGTAGGCAATGGGAACACAGAGGGAGGTAGAGAATTGTGGAAGGCTTCTCAGAGAAAGTGGCTTTAGCGCAAGGCCTTGGTGGGGGTGTGTGTGGGATCTCAGTTGGCACACCTAGTTTTTTGAGGTGGGAAGTAACCTGATTTTATGTCTATTTTAGAAATATAATTTTGTGGCCAGGTTGGCTAGGGTGGAGATTTAAATAAGCAACAAGGACCTGAACTAGAAAGGGAAAGGTGGAGGGAAAGGAAGACGGAATGGATGAGAACATCAAACCTTGTGAAGGAAGAAGACTCAGCACTGGGAAGAAGGGAGCAAAGGGACAGGAGTCACAGGGCTCAGGCCTGAGGAACCAGAAAGTTGGGAATATGCCGCTCTCTGAGACAAGAAGCAAGATGGGTAAAAGCCCCAGCGACTTGCTAATAAACCTGTTGCTGCTGCAGCGTATTGTTAGCGGGAACTCGAGGACAGATTTCTGAAGGGATTGGAGGGAGGGAAAACAAATTTGATTTGGGATATCTTCCCTTGATCCTTTGGTTTTTACCCATCTCGTTACATTTATTGTTACATGTAATAAGTTTATTAAGAATTCCTCATATGTTCAAAGACTGTGGCTTCTGCCCTTAGGGAACTTATAGTATTGTTAGCTGAAATGTTTGGAAATTCTTTGGTATGCTTGGTTCTACTAAAAAAAACAAACAAAACATAAACAACCCCAAAAAAACAAAATAGCTGATTCTGCCTCAGAAATTGCTTTCTGGAGCAGTCAGCTGAGAGGCTTTTTTTCCACTGAAAGCCCCTATGTCTGTACTTTCCTAGGGGAATCCAGGCTGATTACATAGAAGAATTTTAGAAGCTTGATTTTGTCAGGCTCTTTGTCCTTATTTGGGGTGATTGGCACTAGGTCCTGTAGAGAGCTCAGGTTGACAGTATGGATAGCAAAGCACACAAGCTTGCTCACGGTAATACTTTCTTTTTCTTTTTCTAGATATACGCCAGCGGTTAGGAAAAAGACCATATTCTCCAGAAAAGGCTTTTAGTAGTAACCCAGTCTTTCGGAGAGAACCTTTTTCTGATGTACATAGTAGGCTGGGTGTTCCCAGGCAAGATATTAAAGGCCTCTATTCTGATACTCGGGAGAAGAAATCAGGTTGGTAACACTTAAACCTGAAGGGGATAGGAATTGGGTAAGAGCAGACTATAGCATGGAAATACTTTGTTAGTTGAAGGCAGGAAATGGCATATGTCAAAATTAAATTATTTTTCCTCTTCCATTATAGTCATTGTCATATTTGTAATAATAGCAGTATAGAAAATTTAGAAAATAAAAAAAAAAAACAAACCAGCCTTGGTTCTTTCTGTTTAGCGCAAATACTTTTTAGTCTTTGTCCATATACATATCCTGCTCCGTTAAAGTCTTTGTCCATGTACATATCCTGCTTTTTCCATACAGCATTTTATTGTGATAATTTTTCCACACTTTTAAGTTCTTTTTTCTTAAAAGTATTTTTAATGCTTATTTATTTTTTGAGACAGAGAGAATGAGTGGGCAGGGGAGGGGCAGAGGGGGGGGACAGAGGATCCGAAGCAGGCTCTGTGCTGACAGAAGAGAGAGCCCAATGAGGGGGTTGAACTCATGAACCATGAACCATGAGATCATGATCTGAGCCGAAATCACAGGCTTAACTGACTGAACCACTCAGGTGCCTCACACGCTGTTAAATTCTTTAAAAATAAAACATTTAATTGCATTATAGTATAGTATGCTATGAAATTCTAAACACATATTTCTCTATTGTGAGATATTAATAAAGTATATTTTAAAGATGAATGGATATTGGGCCAGATCTCTGAAAGTTTACAGTGTAGCAGGCCCCTCACTTTGCAGAATTTATAGCTGGAAATGATCTGGGAATGGCCCCCTCCCGGCAGAATGAAGCTCTACACAGAATGGTGAGTCTCACCAGGGAGGGGCAGGTATAGCATAAGTAGCCTCGCAGGTGATTCTGATATGCATGGGAGGCACGTGTCCCCTAGCTGTGAGAGTCTCCCATTGGGTCCAGATCCCCCAGTTTGCAGGCAGGGGACTATAGCGAGGGAAATGAGGTTACCTTCCCAACAGTGCACAAAGGTTCCAAGGGCCACAGACCCCTCCCCAGTGTTCTTGCACATCAGGTTGTTGGCAGTGCCCCTGCTTCTCAGGATCGACCACCGACACTAAAATACCTTTTCACCCAAACAGGTAGTTTATGGACTCGCTTAGGATCTGCACCCAAGACCAAAGAAAAGAACACGAAGAAGGTGGATCACAGGGCACCGGGCACTGAGGAAGACGACTCTGAGCTGCAAAGGGCATGGGGGGCTCTGATAAAGGAGAAAGAACAGTCTCGCCAAAAGAAGAGCCGGTTAGATAACTTACCATCTCTCCAGATTGAAGTTAGTCGGGAAAGCAGCTCTGGTTCAGAGGCAGAGTCCTGATGCCCTTGGGGCCAATGGCAGCTGCCCTAAAGTCTGACATTCTCGTGCAGGGTGGGGTGCACAGTAGAAACCTCCCCTACATCCCCCTGCTGGAGTTGGCGCCCCTTCTGCTCTTACACAGTCACCCTCAGCTCTTGCTTCTTCAGCAAGACATATTAAGAATGTGACGTGTTTTGAAGGGCATCTATCTTTTGCTGCAGAGTTAGAGTTCTGGGCCCTCAATTCTTTTCCCTCTGCCCCACAAGCTTTACCCTTTGAGGAAAAGGCAGCCCTCCAGATTTTGTAGAGGTTTTTCTTAATATTTTTAACATTGTGTCTTTTAAAGAAATGTTTTACACAGTTCATCCAAAGAGCAGAGAACTGAACTTCTCACTATTGCCTTGGCCCTGACAGCTGTTACCAGCACCCTTTTCCCAAGAAAAGTCAATTCCCAGGTGCTTATTGGACAGCCTTCGAGGGGGAAGATGAGGGAAGCTGCCAGCTCACCCTTCCAGGACCCTAGTGTCGGGGCCGAATCTCATGGACCTGACCACAGAGGTGCACCAGTGCCGCCCAGGTAGATAAGAGATGCAGCGTCGATCGTGCTTCCGTTCCTCCCTGGGGATTTCTGTTAGGGGCCTCTTCGTAGCAATCAGCTTGAAGTGAAGATCAAGTTCAGTGCTGTGGGATTTTTAGGAACAAAAAACTGTGACTTCTGGATTTGGGGTGGAGTTTTGTGCTAGGGGTGGGGTCATGGGTTAATGTTGAACAATTTTTAAGTCTGTATTATGTTTAAAAATATTAATGATTTAAAAGTTAAAATTTTTAATTTTTATATGTGAAAAAACTTCCTGTTGGCTACAAGGGAAGCTCAAGTGGTGTCTCATGTGTGCTGTTAAATATATATTATATACTTTGGAAGAAGGCAAAGAGAGGAGTCTCATTATTTTTAAATGATCCTAATTGTATAGTCTGTCTGTTGTATATAGAATTCAATTTGCTTTTTGGCCACTGTAGGAAAAAAAAAAACCATCCATCAGAGATGAGGTCTTGTTTATTATCACTTCAGAAGTGATACGTTGGTATTTATTCTGTTTCCAAGTTCTGGCACCTGAAGTTATCTTTAAAACTGGCTACTAAGATAATAGTTACAGAAATTTTAGTTTGTTTAGTTCTTGTTTATTTCTAAGCTCCTTTCAGATTATTTTAAAGGCAGTAGATTATTTTGTCTTCCAGTTTGATCTCTATCTTGAAGTATTTAATGTTTATATTCCTTTGCAGGCTTAAAAATAGTGCTTCACTTTAGTTCACTAGAGCTTGGGTGTTAGAAATTTGTAAGCCTGTCCCTTTGTGATGTCACAGCTCCTCACCTGCCTGGCATGTTTCAGTACCTAGCGTAGCCCTGGGTTCTAGAGATCTTTACTTGTGCTGAGCTAGTGGTCGCATTGATAGTTGATTACGGTGTGGTGTGAGTGAATGCAGAGTGCTGCTGCTGATAAAGGAAACAAAGGGCTGCGGGACTTGAGAGCTGCAACAATTGTACTGTACCACGTTTTGTTGGTTAGTCTGCTTTTCTCACTCCCTTTAGAAAGATCAGAGCCTGTAACTACTGTATGTTTCCGCTTCCTGATAGGATTCTGGGAAAGAGATAGTTCTCTGCCAGTTGAGACCTAATGTTTCTGAAGTTTCTCAGCTATTTTGGTCCTGTGGAGCACACAGTGGAGATCCAGGTTCTTGAGAAGGGGCAAGGTTTAGGGAGTTGGTAGAGCGAGGAGGACAAGGACCTGAGAGTCAGAGACCTGGATGCCAAACCCTGGTTCTGTTCCATAGGCCTGGGCCTCAGTTTTCCCTTCTGGCAAATGAATAGGCTGGTACCTCAGCTTCTGACTTTGTTGGTGTGTCTCAGTGGTGTTTTTACTCTTCCTGAAGCAGTGGTTGTGGTGGGCTGGCCAGATTCTGTTGCAGCTGTGGGGACTGTCAGAGAGACAGCTGAGGGTATCCATGAGGTTGTGGACAAGGATTCTCCCCCAACCCACTTCCATTACAGTCTGTGGGTCTTCTGGCAGGACACAGATGTCCTTGTGGTCAGGGTCCTAACTGATGTGGTCTCAGCAGTATTCAAGAAATGCCCTTCTTTATACTTCAGTGTTTCCCAGTCATGACCTTTTCCACCAGTAGTTCAGGCCCATCTGTCTCATGGCCTTATAGCCCTTGCCAGTCTCCTTTTAGAGATCAGCGAAGGCTTTCTGGAAGGGGCGGTGGTGTATAGTCAAAACTGGACCTTTGATCTAACCAAGAAAAATGCCCACTTGAGCAGCCTTGCAGTTCCTACAAATACACAGAACCAGAAAAGTGTCTTTAAAGATTTTATTTCCCCAAGTTATTGTTGGTTGCCTCCTCTCTCACTCTCCGGCCTACGCTCAGATCTTGAAATATCTTACACATGCCCTGAATGCGCAGGCCGTCTCTTTGGAGTTTGGGAGTGGGGATGGACAGTCAGGATGGTCCCCTAGTGGAGCTCAGCGTGCCTGGGTGCTCCTTATGCATGTGGGCAGGAGTGCTACACGCTTTTCTGTATTTCTTAGTCTTTACACATGAGATTTCAAACATGTTTTGCTGCTTGATGGTAATTGCAGATACCTCATTTCTGTGTTCCCCACCTCCCTCTTGGGAGATACACCAGCTACCCAGGAGAACTTGTGGAGCCCGTGACAAGTGCTCCTCTGGCCTTCTCTAGTCTGGTCCCGTGAAACCCTCCCTTTGGTTCAGTCACTATCTTCTCCTCCTCCATCCCTGTGGTAGCCTCCTCTCTGGCCTCTGCCTCGTACCCCATCCCTCCCTCTCTGTTACGTGCACTGCAGCTGGGATAAACTTTTGTTTTTTGCAGCTTTATTGAGATACTATTTACATAGCATACAGTTCACTTTTTCATAGTATACAGTTCAGGTGTGCCTGGCTGGCTCAGTCGGTAGAGTATGTGACTTTGATCTTGGGATTGTGAGTTCAAGCCCCATGTTGGATGTAGAGGTTACTTAAAAATAAAAATATCTTTAAAAAAATAGTATATACTTCAGTGGCTTTTAGTATATTCACAGAATTGTGCAACCATCACCATAGTCAATTTTAAAACATCTTCATCACCAAGAAGAAACCCGTACCCATTAGCAGTCACTCCCCGGTCCCTCTTCCCACCCTGGCAACCACTACTTTCTGTCGCTATGGATTCGCCTATTCTGATCATTCATATAAATGGAATCATACACTTTGTGGTGATCTTTCACTGAACATATTTTCGAGAATCATGTTGTAGCATGTGTCAGTACTTCTTTTTATTAACAAATAATATTCCATTGTATGAACAGTACATTTTATTTATCCATTCATCAGTTGATGGACATTTGAGTTATTTCCACTTTTGGCTGATATGACTAATGCTGCTATGGAACATTCATGTAAAAGTTTTTACGTGGTCATGTTTTCATTACTCTTGGGTTATATACCTAGGGGTAGAATTGCTGGGTCCTATGGTAACTCTGTCTTAACCTTTTGAAGAACTGCCAGGCCGTTTTCCCAGGTGGCTCCATCATTTTCCATTTTCCCCATTAGTGTATAAAGGTTCCAGTTTTTCCACATCCTCATCACCACTTGTTATTTTGCAATGTGAATTGGTATCTCATTGTGGTTTTCATTTGCATTTCCCTGATGACTAATGATGTTGGGCGTCTTTTCATGTACTTCAGAATGAATTGTCTTAAAGTTATTCCTATTATTCCTCTGCTTAAAACCTTTCCAAACTTCACTATTGCCCTTGGAATAAATTCCAAACTCCTATGATAGCTCACAAGGCTTATCAAAATCTAGCCTCTGGTATCTCTGGCTTTTTCTTCTCGTCCTCCCCTGGCCTGTGTCTGCTAGTTCCCTGGACCCATCTGGATCTCACCAGCCTTTCAAACTCTGCTTGGTGCTGTTCTTCTCCAGCAGTGACACACTCCCCTGGACCTTTCTTCCTCCCACCTGAGCCTTGCCTTCTCTTTTGCTCATCCTCAAGGAGTTAGAGACCCCTCCAGGAGGCTACTTCCAATTTCCAGAGCCAGGTTATGGGCCCCTGCTATGTATCCCACAGCACTGCCTTGAATGAGACTTGGCTCATTCCAGGGTTGGGTTATACAGTCACACCTAAGATAAAAATGGAGTGTAATCAAAATTCCTATTGGAAACCCTGAGGAAGGTGCCATGTTGAAAACCAGCACTGCAAGATCCAGCACAGTTGGTTCCTTCCTGTGTGGAACACAGCATAGTTTCTTTGGTCGAGCTCCAGGTAAAATGGTTGGCCTGCAATTAGGGCCATATCGTGCAAAAAAACCCACACATTTTTAGGTGTTAGACTCACACTCAGGCAAGCAGCTCTCTTTTGAAGGGGCTCTTGGGAACTGTAACAGGCCACAGGAGCGGCAGGGGCACAGGCTTGCCTTAGGCCCTCTGGCCTGTCTGTTCAGTGAGTGGAAGGGCAGAAGAAGTGGCCCAAATGACTTAACATTGTTTTCCTTTTTCCTTATCTTTTTTTAAAGCTTTTTCAGAAAAATATACCATGCGTTTGCCTAAGTGAAATGTGTGTATGATGCCAAATCTCTGTACCTGCCTCTCCGAGCCTGCACACCTATATGCTGAATTGTAATACCTTGATCCTACTTTGTCTTTTTTGCTAGATTGTAAGCTCCATGAGAGCAGAGACCATGTCTGGTTTGTTCGTGGGGGTTTCTCCAGTCTAAGACCATGTCTGGCACCTGGCAGGTCGTCCGGAAACATGTGGTAAATGTATAGATCCCTCAGCTGCAGGAACGCTCCATTTTCTGAGGTCCTGGGGTCCTATTACAGACTAGTCCTTGTTTTCTGCCTTGTACACACAATACTTGATGTTCATGTTTAATTTTCCCTGCTAGCCTGTGAGCTCCTAATGAGCAGGTGTCTTCATATTATCTCTGTGTCCTCCAGCCATGCCAGTTCAGATTAAGTAGTACTTAAAAAGCGGTTGGTAAACGAGTGAACTATGGTAAAAACCCAGCTCTGGCTCCTTTGTCTGCAAGCTGGTCAAATTCTAGCTGAGACTACCAGGTTTAAAAAGAGGAAAATTATTCAGAAGTGCATAAATTGTACTTGTATAAGGAAAAAAAACCTCATTAATTAGATCGCCATAAAATTCAAATTTTAATGATTTGGCCAGATCTGAGCTGCAGCTTACCTGCTGTGTAAAGAATTTGCTAGAGAATCACGTAGGCTATTTTTTAGAAAGCATTCATCTGCCCCAGGAGAGCAGGAAAGGAAGCTGGCAGGTGGATGAGAGGCCCCAAAGAGGGATGCCTGTGCCAGGTCTTAGCCGGGTCCTGTTGGAGAGGAAAGTGACGTCAGTCCAAAGAAGGTGAAGAGGAACCCCTTGTAGGGCAGCATTTCTCTTGCCTCCAGCAGCACTCCACCTCTCACCCGGGCATTCTGTACGTTACGCTGAAATGCTTGGTGGGCGGTTTGCATTCACGGTAACAGCAGATCACGGCTTCACAGATCCATTCATCCCTCTGTACAGATGAATTTGGTGTATAAGTGGTTGCTTTTAAACTTTATATAATGGGAAGCAAATGAGAAGTTAAACCATTTTTTTTCCTTTAGGAACTAAAAGGACAGAATGTTTTTGATAATTTTGAGAATATCACACTTGCCTCAAAGCAGATTGTTCTTGCATAATCTGACCAACAAAAATCCAGAACTTTTCTTACATGTTTATTAAATAAATCTTAGAAGAAAAAAAATATGGTAGCGTTTTTTAAAAATGAAATTCTATGAACATTTGAAAGGACTTTGATGTGCCTGGGAGCAGTTAGGGAAATACTGGCTCAAAAGCCCGTTTCAGATTGTGAGCACGAAGCGGTACTTTCCTGTGCTATAAATAAAACTCTAGAGTATGGGAGGTATTAACCTGCCAAAATCAATAACCCGCCCTAGGCATCTTACCTGTTTTTGTTTGAGCAATTCTAGAGGCCCTCTCCGCATGACCAGATTCTTCAGTAGATGAAACTTTGTGTTATCTCCAGTTGTCTGTCGCCCTCACTCCTGACTGGTGTAGATTAGTGAAGGCAGGAGGCCCATACCTTTGGCAGGAGAGGAGATACGACCTTTCTGTCCCTTCCTGGAATTTTGTGTGTTTAATTGTGTGACACATCCCCTCTTGTCATTGGCAAGGATTATTCAGAGGGCGTGTGAACAGGAGGCAGCACTTTTAGCTCAAGTAGAGTGTCTTTTGGGGAGGGTCAAATAGAGTGTCTGAGGCTGGGCCTGAAGCCCTGGGGACTCATTTTTGTCCCCCACAGAAACTGGAAAAGACTGAACAAATCTCTTTACCTCTTTGGATCTGTTTCTTTGTCCGTCAGATGAAGGGCTCAACTGAGATGGTCTCCAGGTTTCCTTCTGTGCTAATGTGAGTTCTAGGAGTTTTGGTATACTTTTCCAAAGACCCATTAGGAGCCTAAGTTGAACAGGAATGAGGTAGGAGCAAGCAAAAGACCCAAGCCCTTCGACCCTTGTTCCATAAACCAGCCCCTCAGAGGAAACCAAGAGGATCCTCTCCAATGCTCCTTCCCCACTAAGCCCACCTTCCCCAACGCGTGCGCGCACACACACGCACACACACCACACACGCACACCATTCAATGTCTAATTTTTTTTTTTAGGAGGTAGTCCACTGTATTAGCTTGGGCTGCCATAACAAAGTACCATGAACTGAGTGGCTTAAACAACAGAAATTTATTTTCTCATAGTCTAGAGGCTGAAAGGCCAAGATCAGGATGCTAGCATAGGTCAGGTTCTGGTGAGGTCTCTCTTCTCAGCTTGTAGAGAGACATCTTACGGTGTCCTCACATGGCCTTTCCTTAGTACATGCATATGGAGGGAGAGATCACTCTTCTTTTTCTAAGGCCGCTAAGCCTATTGATTAAGGCCCTACATTTATGGCTTAATTATCTCCTTTAGGATCTTTAGGCTCTATCTCCAAATATACTTACTCACATTGGGGTGTATGGCTTCAGCATAAGAATTTGGCAGCCGGGAGGTGGGTGGTACACAATTCAGTCCTTGACACCCAGTAATGCAAAAAACCCAGTATATGTGTGTGAAATGAGGTCTCTGCTTTTAAAAACTCATGAACGGGGAGAGATTTAGACCCATGGGTGTGAGGGTAGTAGGGTTGTAGTGGTTCGGAGTCCTTGCTCTGGAGGAGATGTACCTGTCGTGAGTCCCAACTCTGCCACTTACTAGCCATATGGCCTCGGGCAAGTTACTTAACTTCTCTCTGATCCTGCAGCCTCATCTGGGAAATCAGGATAACCAGGTAGGGTGGCTGTTAGGATAAGATGAGGGTTTTGCATCGAAGGCCTTGGCATTGAGTCTGGCACTCCCTCCTTAGCGCTCAAATGGTAGTGATTCCTACTGTTCTTCAGACTTCCCCTAGCTCCCCTTTGCCAGCTCTGTCCTTCACTGCAGTCCTGTCTCAGTAAGTCCTCACTCTTCCAGATTCCCTCTTCCCAACTTCCCAGGACTCAGAAAGCCAATGGGTACTTAGAAATCTGCGCCTAGAGGCTATGAGGCAGGACTATGGGAACAGCCCCGCAGATAGCAGGAGCTTTTGACTCACTCTCAAGACAGAACAGTTAGTCCTCTTACCTCTTGCTGAACAGGTCTTTATCCTCTTAACTTTTAAGATTTTATTTTGAAATAATTTCAAAATTACAGAAAAGTTTTCAAGGGTAGGACAAGGACTATTTTGCCATATTTTATCATTCATTCTTTCCCTTCTCCCCTGTCTTCGTGCCTCCCGCCTTCCCTACCGCCCACAGTTCCCCACTTCTAAAGCATGAACTATCTGAGAATTATTTGCATACATCCTGCCCCTTTACCCCTAAATATTTTAGTGTACATTTCCTAAGAATAAGGATAATCTCTCATATGACCGTGATATAGTTATCAAATTCAGGAAATATGTAATTTGATCTAATCAGTACAGTAGTATCTAATCTTTAGTTCATGTTCAATTTTGCCAATTATCCCAGTAAGGTTTTTTAAAGCATTTTTTTTTCCTGCTCTGGGATCTAATCTAGGATCACACTGCATTTGTGTCCTCTCCTTAGTCTCCTTTAACCTGGAGCAATTTCTTCACCTTTATCTTATGATATTGATGCTTTGAAGAGCTCAGTCCAGTTATGTTGTGGAATGTCCCTCAGATTGGTCCCTTAACATTTGTCTGAAGCCTGTGTGAGGCTGTGTGAGTGGAAGCATTGTACAACACAGCCTGGCTCTTTGCTTGGGATCTTAAGTTTTATGTGTGGGGACAGCAGTTACTGTCAGATGCACTCGAAGGGCCTGTGTGTGCTCATGGTTAGGGGTCTGCCATTCTGACCCCAGCAAGCTTGGATACATACATCTTCGAGGGATGCAGGATGAGTCCGCATTCTAGAAGTCTCCAAAGATGCAGAAATGGCCCTGTGCCCTGTCCACCCTCTTCCGGTCATCACCTTGGCTTGGCCTGAGGTGTCCTGAAGTTTACACTTCAGACATGAAGTCCTGCTCCCAGAAATCTTGAGCAAGCTGCAGTCCCGGGTTGTAGCCTGTCCTTACTGCTGATCTACTCCGTGGCTTGGGGCTACTCTATTCCCCCTCCGGGCCAGTGGTAGAGAGAGGAGCCTCTCCTGGCTCTGCCACGTGCGCCTGGCATGCCAAACAAGTGAGGAATAGGGGGAGAGTCACCGAGCCCTGGAGTGGTGGAAAGACAGGTCAGGCCTCTGACGTATGACAAGGTTAAGCCAGTTTGGATGGTTTTCATTGTGATCTGGCAGACGGAGCATCAGACCTGGAACTTTGTTTTTGTTGTTGTTTCTTGTTTTCTTTTTTCTTTTAGCAGGCCAAATGATGAATACATTGTAATCTTTGTTCAAGCGACTATCATATAGCATCAGGGAACTATCAACATTAGTTGTAGGTATTTTGTCAGACCAAAGCAGACAATGCAAAAATGTTTTAAGTGTCATTGATCTTCACAGGACTTTGGCCAAGGAAGCTTTCAAAAGTGAGAAACAAAATAAAATTGATTTTCTATATAGTCATTAAGCCAACACCCTTGTCTGCTTTGTTTTAACACTTACATTAACACAGTGTTCTCCCCGGGGATGCAAACATGTGAGAGACAGAATCTCCTGCCTTTTTGAATGTAACTTAATTAAAATGAAATAAAACTAAAAATTCAGCTACTCAGTTGCACTGGCAACATTTCAAGGGCTCAGTAGCCACATGTGGCTCTTGACTACTGTGTTGGACAGTGCAGCTAGAACATCAGAGTTCTGCGGCACAGCATGCTCTGCGCTTCCAACAGTCTGGGAAGTAGGGGTGCAGGAGACCCCTCGTCCAGAGACAGACCTGCTCACACGTGGAAAATCGACAGATTGCGAAGTTAGCTTTTAAATAATGGCTGCAGATATTGGCAATGTATCCTTTGGGGTGCTGGATTACGTCAGAGGTATGCTAGAAAGATTTATGGAATTTTCTTTCTTCTGTTGTTCTGGTAATTCAGCTATTTTATTTTAATTAATTAATTTATTTAAAGTATATTTATTTATTTTGAGAGAGACAGACACAGCGTGAGTAGGAGAGAGAGAGAGACTCCCAAGCAGGCTTTGCACCATCAGTGCACAGCCTGATGTGGGGCTCGAACTCAGGAAGCCACAAAATCATGATCTGAGCCAACATTGAGAGTCATATGCTTAACCAACTGAGCCACCCAGGCGCCCCACCTCAGAGCTCTTTTAATTTAGTTCCCACACTGTGATACTATAGCCAGGTTTTAAAGAGAATGTAGCCAAAGCTGAATTCACTGAGGCAATGTTTTTAGGCAGTGCTTTGGGACTTGCCACTTACCAGACCCTCCATAGCCTCAGAGCCTTGAGTGTGGGAGCCAGGTGCAAGAGCCCAGTTTGTAGCTGTGGGGGCACTTCCAGTGGGAAGGGGACCTCATTCTCACTGCTGAGGCAAACACCACCAAGGACCGTGGGCTGGGTGTGGGGCTGGGTGTGGGGCTGGTGGTAGGTACTAGGGTAGGGGAGAGGACTGAGACTCTCAGGCACATGAATGGTTAAAAACGGGCAGGTTAATGCTACTCCTGCACTCAAACATCTGCCGATTAGGACATCCAAAACTATGTTCCCAGGCCAAACCTCGGCTCACTGTTCACGGAAGTGTGCCTGATGGAACAGGGCTGACGAATGTCTCTAAGCTTCCAGGACCCAGCCCACAACTGCCGAGGAAGCCCCACAGCTAGCTGTGTACAAGCGGGAAGCTCTGTGTCTACTTGAAAGTGCCTGTCTGCTTGTGGGTCCTAGCTTCTGTGTGTCTCTGACCCCGCCTTCTGGCCACCCCAGCTGAGGAGGGGAAGCTGAATAGGCCGAGGTCCACACTGCTGCCTGCCTCTGCTCCAGCTAGGATGTGGCTCTTCCACACTCTGCTCTACAGCACCAGTAAGTCAGCCTCGACCCCTGCCCTGAGGGACTGCTGTGCCCTCAGCACAGCCTGTCTGTCTAAATGGGGCTCACTCAGAGCCAGAAGGCAGAAAAAGTGGGGAATCCCTCAGGGAGGTGCTCTTGCTTTCTGGGTTAGATCCTCAGCCTTGCTCAGAAGAGCTTCTGGGGCTCTTGAAAGTGCCGACAGCCTGTGGCTTCAGATTCCAGAGCTCTGCCACCCTGCTCCTTCTCCAGCCGGCCTCCCCTCCGCCGTGGGCGTTCTCTCTACAGCACCCATTCCAGGCAGGTCCCTGTGCGAGTTTGTTCTCAGAGAATGGAGGTTGATGGTGCCCATCCTGCCCAGTAGAGCACCCTTCCATCACACACTGGGGTTCAGCTGAGGAGGGTGAGGACCCTGTGAGAAGGTAAGCGTTGAGGAGAGAGTGTGGGGGCATGCGTCTGTGTGTTAGAAGGCGAATGTACTGGGGGAGCCTGCTTCCTGTTTCTGAGTTCGGGCCAGTAAGAGAACCTGTGTGTGGGCAGAGGGGGCCACTTCCTCTTTCCCCAGCTTGGGGGTCCCATTTCTAGGAGACCATGGAAACCACTTGGGGCAAGAAAGCCAAGCCATGAGCCGGCAACTGCCCAGATGGCCTCAGGGTTGAGATTGAGCAAGTGAGCGAGCCCCTGGAGGCCGCTCAGAGCAAGCCAGGGTGGTCCATCCAGCCTAGTGATCTGGACAAACTTCCCCAGGGGCCTCCTGCATTGGTCAGAAGCTCGACAGGATGAGAGACATCAGGTGGATACAGTTTAGGCTCTTGGGAGCCTGAGTTCTCCCGGAAGGATGGGCAGGGGTGAGCAAGTGAGTACCAGACAGTGTCTGAGAAAGCTCAATCCACTGTTGGAGGGAACTCAAAATTAGCATCTACCCTGGGGTCAGGTCACCAGGAGGCAGGCCAAACATGTAGGGCACCAGCAAATCATACATTTTTGGACACATTTTAATATTTGATATTCAAAATAGTCATTATGAAAAGGTTAAAACTTTGTTGAACTTCCTTTTCCTTATTTTACAGTTCAGACTTCTCTTTATATTCAGTCACATATGGTGTGTGGAGAAAGTCTCACACTTTTTATGGCTTATGGTTTTGATGCCCCGTCACCAAGTATGTCTGAAAAAGATGCTTAGACGAGACTCTGGTCCACCCCCTCCCAGAATGGAGTAGGTGACTGAGTCCCAGAGAGGTGCAGTGACTGTCCGGGGTTACAAGCAAGTAGTAGAAATGGGGCTCAAGCCCAGGCCTCTGCCCTGCCTCCCAAGCTCTAGACCACCCCATGGCCTGGGATTGCCAATCCTGGCATCATTCTGGGCTCCTGCTAGTCTCTGTTTCCTGTGGCTTGAGGCATGACCAGCCATTGCCCCAGCACATTTTTCAGTGATGTCAATCCAGGAGACCTTTATCAAACCCCTGTGGGGCCTAGACAGTCCCCAGGCTGATGGAGAGCAGAGAGCAAGATAGAGCAGGCTTGCAGTGAGATCACTGAGCCCTCAACTTGGCTAAGCTAAGGAAAGGGTGTGAGAGCAAGGCCCCAGCAGCTCCAGTCTGAGTGGGGAAAAATAAAGCTGTGATAGTTCTGCTCCGAGCTGTGAACTCGGAGGGATGGAGGGATGGACCAATCCTGAAGAGCTTCCTGGAGGAGGGGAGACTGGTGCCGAGTCTTAAGGGCTGGGGAGAGTCGGAGAAAGTGACAAGGAGATTCAGGGAGTGGTGGGAAGGACCCCTCAGACTATGACTCCAGGCCCAGGGCCCCGAATCCTGTGTCTGCCTGGGCTTCCCTAGGTCGGAGAGAATCCAGGCTGTTCCTGGCCTGACTCTGACCTTCCATCCTTCCTAAACCACCCACAGTAGTGTCCACTTCTCATCTGTGGGAGCAGATGAGATAACATCATTTATCTAAGAGCTTTCTAGTTAGAAACAGATACACAGACACCCCGCGATGCTGGAGCTGCCCATACCCACACTCTTAGCCCTGTCTCATCCTGCTACCACGCAGCCTGCTGTCCCCAGGTTAGTTTTTACCCTTGAGCCATTCCATGACCCCAGCCACTTACTTCTCTTCCCTGGGTCACCTTACGCTGGTGAAGAAGGAGCCAGAAGTCTAGGGCCTGCTGTGGCCCTGCTGGGCCCTTGTGGGGGGTAGGAAGATGGAGGACCTGGTTCTGCCCTGGACACACCCCTATACTTGTGTGCAAGTCTATGATGGAAACCCTTGGTTGTTAGGGATGGGGGACCATAGTGTCCAGTGTGGCCCCGAGGATGGAGGAGGCCTTTTGCGAGTATAGACTGCTGGAGTGGGGGTGTTTCTGTGTAGAAGCAGCATGGACAAAGACAGGGAGTGTGAGGAATCTGTTTAGGAAGATGCAGGGCAAGGCTTGAGTGGGAGCAGAAGGTTGTCTGCTCTGACATTGCCTGCCCTGCACCCCCCACCTCCAGCCAGAGCTTGCTGGGCCCTGGGGGTGAGGGGGCACCAATCCCTGTCCTGTACAGCAGGCTGCACTCACACACAGAGAAACCTCTAGCCTCAGCCAGCGGGTCCATTGAGGACTCCTTCAGCTCTCCCGCATGGGGGATGGGAAAAGGGCATTCCGAGCAGAGGCAAAACATCTGCGAAGTGCAGTGTTTTGGGACAAGCCAGGTGTGGACCGTGTCTCCATGCGTGGGAACCAGATGTCTCCATGCGTGGCTGGGAAGTCGGCTTATAGGGTATATATGGGGGGCATGTGGGCAGTCAGGCCGGAGAGGTCCAGGGTGGTGGTGGGGAGTGTGGAGGGCCAGAGTACCAGGTAAGGGAGCTTAGACCTCACCCGGAGGGGAACGGGAAGCCACAGCAGATCTTGAGCAGGGTGGCAACAGTGAGACTCGCACCTTGGAAGGTGGAGTCCTGGAGAAAGGGGAGACGATGAGGCTCTGGTGTGAAAGACTGGCGCGGGCAGGTTGAAGGCGAGCTGCTCTGTGGGACAGGCACCTTGCAGGCGGCACTGAGGCATGAGCTTCCCCCAACGCCCTTCTGGGTGTTCTGAGCTGGGCATCGGGACACCTGACTCTAGTCCCAGTTCTACAGCCTGGTGTAAATTTGGGCAAGCCGTTCCCCCTGGGCCTGAGTTTGCTAAACTGAGAATGTGAGTTTGCTGTGAGGACGTGTATTTAAAATGCCTCGTGTGTAGGGGGAAGCTGGATGGCTGAGGGGGAGGCAATGGTGGCTCACAGGATGGAGGGAGGGTCTTATTCTGACTCAGCAGGCCTATGTGGCTGAAGACAGCTTGGGGGAGGCAGCCTTGTGGGTAGTGTGGTGACAGACACTGGTTTGGCTGGGCTCTCATGTCTGACATGAGAGGGGCTTGAGATGCAGGGCAAGGCTGTCAGAGGGAGCATGACAGGCCCTCCCTTGTGGTTACAACACTGACATCAGCGCCCACACTGAGCCTCCAGCGTGTCAGACCCTGGGCAGGCATTGCCCTATTTGTTCTGCACAGCACAGCCCTCTGTCACAGATGGGGAACCAGGGGAGGTGACAAGCCCAAGGTCCTTAAGTAACTGTAGTAAAGCAAGATTTGAACACAGGAGGGTCTCTCTCTGGGACCCGTGCTATTTTTTTCTGTTTCAGTAGGGAAGGAAGGGGTCACCCGATCTAGGGACAGCGCAAGCAAAGGTAAAATGTCAGGGGCCCGAAGGGAGTCTGCGCTAGCCAGGGGGCCTACAGCTGGCAGCTCTCAGGGCGGGTGCTGGGAACTGGGAGAGCCAGTGAATGTGGTGATCCCCCCTCCACACACGCTCTCGTGCCACTGCCTGCGCGGGAGGGCCTCACCGACCTCATTACCAACTATCTAACCCAGAGCTCTGCCCAGGCTCACTGAGCTGCTGGCACAGCTTCTGGGGCCGTTTGTGACCCTCTTCTCTGTTTACCAACCCCTCAGGGCCTCCAGCTTTTACTAAAGGCTTTGAAATTAGGCCCTAGATCTGGGCCCTAGACACAAGTGTTCAATTTGCTGATGGGCCACAAGCAAATCATTCAGCTTCTCTGAGCCTCGGCCCCCAGTGCGGAGCCCGGGAGAAATCAGGTGCTCCGGGAAGGTAGCTGTGATTTGTCTCTCTGCTCATCTCCCCTTTCCCACCCCTCGGGGATCTTGCTCCAAGATCCCTCGGTTTGAAAACAGCAAAAATGGGGACGAGGGTGGGGTGGGGAACAGGAATCTCTGACCTACTCTGACAGTTGCTGCACACATCTTCTGGGCCCGGCCCTGTGCTGAACTGGGCTTTGTGGTTGGGGGTTGTCATCAATGACTCAGATTAGGTCACATTTTGGGGGGAGACAGATTTAATCACAGATCACTCTGACCTAGACAGGATTTAGTCTGAGCCAGACAGAGACACTGCAGGATGTGGTGGGCGCTCAGGGACCAGCGAGTTACTCTGGCTGAGAATCTAGTGCCTGAGCAGGTCCCCAAAGATGAGCCAGAGGTGGGAGAGTGGTGAGATGGGGCAGAGGTGAGAGCAAGGAAGGCATGCTGGGCAGAGGAACTGCTTGTGCAAAGGCCCAGAGGTGGGAGGTATGGGAGGGTGTTCAGGGAGCCGGGTGTAGAGGAGGTTGAAATGGCTGGAGAGCAGACCTGGCAGAGGGGACACTGGGCTGGGCAGGGAGATGCCACAGATGCCCAGGTGAGGAGACTGGACTTACCTCAGGGGTTTCAAACCGCGTCTATCAGTTACTCAGTAAAATGGGAAAGAAAGCCTCCTAATCACTCCTTGCAAGAAGAAGCTGGTAGTTCTCACTTTTCAATTCTCTCCTAGTCTGTTTGCTTACCATAACCCGGCTGACCAAGAAACATATGACTTGGCATAAAATGAGCCAAAAGCCAATCCTGTATTCATGGAGAGCAGTGCTCCCCATTCCCCACCTAGGGTCTTGATCTAGAACCCTTGAGTGTCCATGGGTTGGCTACAGAGGTGTCTGTGAGCCCCGTTCACTCATCCAGCACCCACTAGGTGTAGGCCACCATACCACGCTCTGGGATGACGTGATGAACAAGGCTGACACACAGTCTTTGTCCTCAGAGGGGCTCACCGGTGGTGGGGAAAAGAGTCACAGCAATAAATAAACAAGGGGGTAAGCAAGGGAGCTTCAGTTTGTGGTCAAAGGCTCGCAGGCGTACAGAGGGCCCAGATAGGGGTCTGGAGGTCAGGAAGGCCTCTTGGAGGAGTTGAATGGTGAGGATCAGGAGGAAGGCAGGAGATCGCCTCAGAGCTGAGCACTGAAGGCAGAGGTAAGACTTGGGCATAGATCCACTTGGGTGCGTGGGGAGGGCTCTGATGCTGCCGTCCAGTTCTCAAAGTGATCCATGGCCCCCAGACAGGGAACCGCTATGGTCTGGTTATGTTTTCTGCATTGTACTCCGGGTAATGGCAGGGAGGAGACGAATAACAGCTGCGGGTAACTTGAGGGGTCGGTTTGTTCATTCACTGCTGCCGCTGCTGTTTTTTGTAACCCTACTCTGCCCCCATTCATTCAGTGTTCTTATGAAGACCATCCTCAGGGAAATTTTGGGTGTTTTTTTTTCCCTGCTTCACCAGAATAAATTCTCCCCCCGATTTTGTGGACACTGTGAATAATATAGCTTATCATTTTCATCCTTATATTGACTCCAAGAAAGTGTGCTCATTTATGCAGTTATTCAACAAATCATTTTATGAGGCACCCGCTGTGTGCCTGGACTGTGTTCGGAGCCCAAAGTGGGGCTCACCATAGAAAATGCTAGTACTTGCTAATACACAGGTTAGCTGTTAACCTTCTTCCTGGTTTAATTGTGCCCTTCGATGTTCACCCTGCTTTTCTGTCGTTTTCCTTCCTTTTTTTTTTTTTTTTTGGTCTGCCTCCTTATTTTAAAATAAGTTTTATCTTAATGTATTACATATTTTTATGAATTGCCACAAATGATTTGGCACAAGGCCGAGGTATAAAGGGGATGAGATAAAGTGCAGATGTCTGCTTTGTGCGGCCTCAGGGACAAGGTCTGGGAATTGAGAAATGAGAGCCCGGACACTGCCTTCTCACAGTGTGCCACCTCCTTGAGCCCCTAGAAGGTGAGTTTTGAACAAAATTTGAAGCATGCGCAAAAGCAGAGGAAATAACAGTAACGAGCTCAATATACCCAGCACCCAGATGTACCGTCATCAAGATTTGCCACACTTGCTACATTATTGCGTCCCTTTTGGTTTCCTGTAAAGCTGTGCTGCTCAAACCTTGGTGTGGTGACCAGCAGCGTGCCCTCACTTAGGATCTGGTTAGACAAGGCTCTCAGTCCCACTCCTGACCTGCTGAATCAGAATCTGTATTTTAATAAGAAACTTGGGCGGTTCACTAGCACTTCAGTGTTTCAGAAACATTATTTTAAGGCAAACCCAAAGCATTGTGTCATTTCATCCCTAGATACTTCAGTGCAGATTTCTGAGGTGTGTGGTTATTTTCTCACATAGCCACAATGTTTTTTTTTTTTATCATCTAACAAAGTTAAAAATAATTTTTAGGTATCATCTAATGCCCAACCCATATTCGAATCTTCCTGTCTCGGTTTATCTTTTTATTAACAGTAAGTTTGTTCAGGTCAAGATCTGAACGAGGGCCACATTACATTTGGTTGTCGTGCCTCTCTTAGTCTAGAATGGCCTCCTTGCCAATTTTTGGGTCCGTGTGTCTTTTTCAAGTCTTTCCTTTACTGCAGATCTTGGTCATTTGTCTTGTAGAACAGCTTCATTCAGGGTTTGTGTGTTTTCTCGTTTTGGTGCAATTTGTCCTTCTGTCCCCTGAGTTCCCCCGAACCTGGATGTTGGTGTCAATGACTTCATTAAATTCAGGTTTAACTGTTTTGGAAAGCACACTCTAAAGCTATTGTGGGGATTGTGACATACTTCCTGGATTTATCTCATTCCCCCTTTTTGTTTCTTTTGCTAAAGTATTTTGAAGACTTGCTACTCAAAATGTGGTCTAGGGACCAGCAGCGTGGGCGTCACTTGGGAGCTTGTTAGAAACGCAGAGTCTAGGGCTCCTAGACTCTTCCTGTCGTGTCACACTCAGAGGGACATATGTCTGAGGACTCGGTATTCTTGGGGATGTTAAGATTGACTAGTGGGCTCAGGTGATGTCAGTCTAATTGTAAAGTTTTCTATCAAACTTCCTTCTGGTAGTTTCATCCATTGTGGTCACAGCCTGAATTATTGTATAATGGCTTGCCAAATTGTGCTTTCACGATTCTATTATTCTGCCCACATCAACTAGAACTATTTGGTGATCCTGAAATTCAATTTATATAGGAGAGACAAGAAAACTACTTAATTAATATTTTCCTTTTAGTAATCAATTTTTAGAGTAAAGGGATGGTGCCCTCATTACTTCCGATGCTAACCAATGCAGTTTTTAAATTTCTTTTGTTTTGTTTTTTTTCTCTCTCTGAAATATTATTCTTAACATATAGAGTTTTTATATGCTCAGTGTGTTTCAGAAACTTGCGGTTATTTTTAAATGTAAACTTTTTTGAATTACACAATAAAATGGACAAATTCAGATTAGTGAATTTTCAAATTAAACCAAACCCATGCCACTAATACCCATTTCAAGAAACAGAATAGGACTAACAGGCCAGAAATACCCTTTATCACTCCCTCCAGTCATTCATTACCTTACCCCCAAGGGTAACCACTCTCCTTACTTCTCAGAGCATTGATTAGTTTGCCTGTTTTAAACTTTGTATAACTGGAATTATACAATATGGTCTGTTTTGTTCCTAGTCTTTCACCCAACACTGTGTTTATGAAATCCAGCCACCTTGTTGTAGGTTATTTTCACTGCTGTAGAGTATTCCTTTGGTGGCTATTCCCAGCTTATCCTTCCTATCGTTGATGGATATCTGAGTTGTTCCATTTCGAGTTATGAATAGCGCGGCTGTGAACATCTGTATACATCTCTTTTTGTGAATATATAAACACACTTCTGCTGGTGATATGCCTAAGAATAAAATTGCTGAGTCATAAGTTATACATATGCTCAACTTTAGTTGATACTCTCAAATAGTTTCCTAAAGGGATTGTACTGACTTACATTCTTACAGCGGTATTTGAGAGTTCTAGTTGCTCCCAATCATTGTCCACACTTGGCATTGTTTTTTTTCATTTTAGGCATTCTGGTAGTCATATAGTGGTATTATGTGGTGGTTCTAATTTGCTTCTCTGAAGTCTATTGAGTGCCTTTTCATTTGATTACTAGCCATTGGATAATCTCTTGTGAAATGTCTTCTTTCTGTTAGTTTATGTGCCTTTTTCTTATTGATCTGTAGGAATTTTATACATATTTTGATAATCCTTTGTTAGATATTTGTGTTGCAAATATCTCCTCTCACCTTGTGTCTTGCCTGTTTATTCCCTTAATGGTGTCTTTTGATAAACAGAAGTTTTTAAGTTTAATGAAGTTCTGTTTATCAGTTGTTTCCTTTACATTAGTGTGTTTCATGTCCTGTTGAAAAAATATTTGTCTACCCCAGGGTCCTTTGTTTTCCCTTAAAAACCTTATTGTTTCATTTTTTCACATTTAGAGATACGGTCTGTCTAAATCTACATTTCAACTCATCAAGAACTTTTGTGTGTGTGTGATGGTGTGAGAATAGTCAAGATTAATTTTTTTCGGTGTTGATATCCAAGTGACCAGCACCATTTATTTAAAAGATCGTTTTTTCCTCACTGTTTTTCACTGTCACCTTTGTCATAAAACAGGTGGTCATATGTGTTTGGACTCTCTGTTCCACTGGTCTATCTGTCTATTGTGCTAGTATAATTCTGTCTTGACTATAACTTTGTAATATCTTGATACCCTTAAGAGTGCCAGACTATTCTTGCCCTCTGCAATCTCATATACATTTTTAAATTAGCTTGTTAAAACACCCCTCACCTTCCCATCCGCCCCCCAATAATTTGCTAGGTTTTGATTAGGATTCTGTTGAAGCTATAGATCAACATAGTGATAACTGACAACAATATTGAGTCTTACCTTCATGAACATGATCTATTCCTCCATGTATTTAGATCTGTAATCTCTCCTAATTGTTTATAGTTTTCAGCATGGAGGTTTTAAATGTCTTTAGTTAGACGTATTTTTAAGCATGATGTAATTGTCATTTGTTAATGGTATCTTTAAAAATTGTTCACTCTTTTTTGATCATTGATGGTTATAGAAGTACAGTGGTTTTTTGTATATTGCCTCTGTATCTAGTAACCTTGCTAAAGGCTCTTGTTAATTCTCAGTGTTTGTCTATGGATCTGTTGATTTCTCAATCTGCTTAATCATTTCATCTGCAAATACTGACAGTTTTATTTTTTCCTTTTTAATCTTTATGCTCTCTCTATATTTTTTCCTTTTCTCACTGCTCTAAATCCTCCATTAGAATGTTGAGTCAAAGTGGTGAGAGTGGTCATCCCTGTCTCAATCCTGATTTTAGGGAAAGATTTTAATAACCCACCAATAAGAATCATGTTTGCTGAGAGTTTTTTCTGGATATTTTTGATCAGTTTAAAAAAATTCCTTCTATTCTGATTTACTATGATTTTTTTTAAAATCTCAAAGCAGTATTGGATTTTATCAGGTGCCTTTTTCCTGCTTCTATCATAATGATCATATGATTTTTTTCCTTTTTTTCTGTGTTAATGTGATAAATAAATCAATTATTATCAAATGTCAAACCACCCTTGCATTCCTGAAAAAACTCCACTTGGTTGTGATGTATTATGCTTTTTATATGTTACCGGGTTTGATTTGCTAATATTTTGCTTAGGATTCCGACATCTCTGTTCAAGAGAGATCATCAGTTGTCCTTCCTTGTACTGCTCCTGTCAGACTTTTTCTGATTTCTGTTTGTTTGCTTGTTTTTTAAAGTCTTTGCTCTCATTAGGTTTTAAAATTTTTTTAAGGTTTATTTATTTTTGAGACAGAGCATGAGTGGGGGAGGGGCAGAGAGAGAGCGAGACACAGAATGTGAAGCAGGCTCCAGGCTCCGAGCTGTCAACACAGAGCCCGACGCGGGGCTCGAACTCACAGACCGCAAGATCATGACCTGAGCCGAAGTCGGTCGCTCAACTGACTGAGCCACCCAGGCGCCCCTCTCATTAGGTTTTAATATCAATGGTAGGACGCCTGGATGGTTCACTTGGTTAAGTATCTGACTCTTGATTTTGGCTCAGGTCATGATCTCACAGTTTGAGGGATTGAGCCCCGTGTTGGGCTCTGCACTGGCAGTGCAGAGTCTGCTTGGGATTCTCTCTCCCTCTCTGTCTCTGGCCTCCCACCCAAAATAAATAAATAAACTTTTACAAAATATATCAATGTTATTCTGGCCCTGCAAAATGATTGGAAAGTGTTCCCTCAATTCTCTTCTTTGGAATAGTTTGGGTAAGATTGGTATTTCTTCTTTAAATGTTTGGAAGAGTTCACAGTGAAGCCATCTGGGTTGGAATTCGTCCTAAGGTTTTTAATAATGGATTTAATTTCTTTGATACAAGATTATTCAGCTTGCATTTCTTTCATCAGTTTTGGCAAATCTTTATTTCAAGGAGTTTGCCTATTTCAACAAAATTGTGAAGTATAATGGCATAAAGTTGTATATACTATCCTAGGATCTATTCTGTCTTAGGATCTATTCTGATGGTCTCTTTTTCATTCATGTTGGTAATTCGTGTGTTCTTTTTTTCTTGGCAATGTTGCTAAGGGTTTATCAGTTTTATTAAGCTTTTTTAAAAACAAACTTTAGCTTTGTTGATTTTCTCTGCTATAAATTAGTTTTCTATTTCATTGATACTTACTCATATCTTTATTCCTGTACTTTCCTTGGGTTTGATTTGCTATTCTTTTATCTTTTTGAGATGGAAGCTTAGATAGTTGATTTTAGCTTTTCATCTTTTTTAACATTTGCACTGAAGGCTGCACATTTCCTCTGAGTACCGCTTTAACTGTTTCTCACAAGTTTTGATTTGTCATATCTTAATTATCACTTGAAAATTTCCATGGTGGTTTCATTTTTGACTTATGTAGACGTACATTCCTTGATTTCTGAGAAGTTCAAGTTTTTATAGTTTTCTTTTTGTTATTGGCTTCTAGTTTAATTCCATAGTCAGAGAACATATCCTGAATTATTTCAATCCATTGTAATTTATTGAGGCTTGCTTTTTGACCTTGCAGATATGTTTGATTTTGGTAAATGTTTCATGTGCATTTGAAAAAGTGCTTATTTTGCCATCATTAGGTACAGTGTTCTGTTAGTTGTGTTGTTCAGATCTTCTATATCATTATTGATCCTTTGATGTGCTTTTGTAGGTTAGATGAAAGATTTGTTAATGCATTAAAGTCTCCCATTTTGGTTGTGGTTGTATTTTTCTTTTTAATTCAGTCCATTTTTAAATATACTTTGAAGTCATGTTAGTGGAGACAGCATATTTATATGTATATATTTCCTTCTCTTCCTTACATAAAAGAATGTAATCCTATCCTTTGCCTAATGATTTTAGTTTGTTTTCAAAATCTGTGCTGCTAAGTGAAAAGTCATTAATTGGAAAAACTATTTCCATCAATTTCAGCAGAAAAACTATGGTTCATTCCATCCAGCCCAATACCCAAACAGTTTTTACTGATGGAAAAATTTATTAATTGGACAATAGAACAAGTTTATCCTAAAAAATTAATTTGCATATAAAAATAAAATTTACACATACAACTTACTGTAATAAAAGTTTATTATTCTCATTAAGGGAGGAAATGGGGGTGCCTGGGTGGCTCAGTCGGTTAAGCGCCAGACTTCGGCTCAGGTCATGATCTCGTGGTTCGTGAGTTTGAGCCCTGCGTCAGGCTCTCTGCTGTCAATGGAGAGTCTGCTTCAGATCCTCTGTCTCCCTCACTCTACTCCTCCAGCCTCTCTCTGTCTCTCAAAAAGAAATAAACATAAAAAAAAATTAAAAAAAAAAGTGAGGAAATGAAGACTTAATGATGAGTAGTGGAGGATAATTGTGAGGGAATCATTATTGAGAAGGGACATTTCTCATTCACCATTTCTTCACTGTTTCTTCACTCTTTTGGATACTCGTGGTTGGTTAAGCGTTCAACTTGGGCTCAGGTCATGATCTCACTGTTTGTGAGTTCAAACCCCATTTTGGGGTCTGTGCTTACAGCTCAGAGCCTGGAACCTGCTTAGGATTCTGTGTCTCTGTCTCTCTCTGACCCTTTGTCTCTCTATCTCCGTCTTTCTCTGTCTCAAAAATAAATGTTAAAAATTTTTTTTAAATAAAGTTATAGTACAGAAAAATACATTGAGGGCAAAATAAGTGCTAAACCTGAAAACACTTCAAAATGCATGGCATAGTTTGTGCATTTTAACAGACTGCAGAGTCACAGAAGCTACTACCCCTTCAGGCCTCTCAGTTGGCTCGTATATGCTTGTATATGCCAAACAAGACATTTTGAGTTTATCCAAACAAGGCAAGCAGTTCGCTTTTGTTTCCTATGATATTGTGGCTAGAAACTGCTTTATTAAGTAAATTAGTGAGTATGGTTTTGCGTGAATGTGTGATGTCAGAACATCCTTCCTTTAGCATGTTTCTGTGGTATATTTAGGAATGAAAAAGTCATTATACCATCATTAAAAAAAGAGTGTTTTCCAAAAAGCTTTTTGCCATAAAGCTCTTGAAAAGAGCTCTTGAAAAAGACTTTATGGCAAAAACTGTTCACTGAACAGTAATTGAACAGATAAGTTCTGCACACTGAACTTCACCTTGCCCTTTTTCTCTGTAAATATACATTAGAGTTTTTACAGTGGAATGGCATAGTCAGACCATACATCTAAAAATTCTCTCTGGCAGTTGGTATGGAGAAGATGTATCCAGAGGGACAAGACTTGGAAGAGAAAGGTCAGGAGACTAATGAACATATCAAGAGAAGACAGTGAGGTCAGTAGGGCAGAACGGAGTCCCAAATGCATATAGGAATTCTGAGAATGATAAAGGCGGTACTGCACATCTGTGGGGATAAGATGAGCCATTCAAGAAAAAATGTTGAGACAATTTCAATCGTGGAAAGAAAAAGTAAAAGCTGGATCCCTCTTTCACTCCATACGCAAAAATAGAGTGTAGACGGATCAAAGATTCAAGTGTAAGAAGTGAAACCAAAACCCCCCAAATATAGATGAAACCATGAGTGAACTTAAAGAAAAACGATCTCTGAATGGGGAAGCACGGCCTAAAACTCAAGAGTCATAAAGGAAAAATAACTTGACCATGTACAAAGTATAGATGTGCGAATAGATATGTACGTCAAATAGCTAAATGTGAAGCATTGTCTTTAACACATTGGTGACTTTTTTTTGGATTCTAAAAGCTCTTGCAAATTAATAAGAAAGAAGTATTTCATACAAACGGGTAATGTGTATGAATACGCAGTAAACCACTTTAAAGAAGTGACTTGACCTCGCTCATAATTAAAAAAGATATTTTGGAACAAAACGATAAGACACTTTTTCAAAACAAGGCTGTCGTGCACACAGCTCAAGCCTTCTCCTGTTCTGTTGTTGTGGTGGGAATTGGCACCACCTCTGGGGTGGGGGGGGCAATCTGTCAATATCAGTTTTTCCCCAAAACTATTTAGGGAAAAATCTCAAGTATACAGAAAAGTTGAAATAATTGTGCAGTGAAAGCTATATACCACACTTAGATTTTACGGCTGTCAACGTTTGGCTATATTTGCAGTATCACACACACGAATATGAACAATATCTGTGTCCATCTACATGTATCCATCTCTCCATCCATCAGGCCATCTTACATTTTGATGCATTTCAAAGTTAATTGCAGAGATTGGTACACTTCATCCCTCAATATTTCAGCGTACATATCAACTAGAGGTCAATGTTTGTTTACCGTTCTTTTTTGAGGGAAAATTTATATTCGGTGAAACGCACAAGTTTTAAGTTGACCGTCCTGTGTGTTTTTGACAATTGCACACACCTTTGTCATCCAAATTCTTGTCAAGACCTAGGGTGTTTCCATCAGCCTGCAGAGTTTCTTCCGGTCCCTTCCCGGTTAAGCCATATCCCTTTACACCCAGGAAATATTTTTTACTATAGATTAGCTTTGCTGGTTCTAGACCATCATGTAAATGAAACGATACAGTACTCTTTTATGAAAAGCTTCTTTCACTCAGTGTAATGATTTTTATGATTCCCCATCTTGCTGTGTGTGTCAATTGCTCATTTCTTTTTACTCCTGAGTAGTATTCCGTTGTATGAATATAGCAGTTAGTTTATCACTTCCCCAGTTGATGGACATTTGGGTTCTTTCCACTTCGGAACTATTACAAGTAAAGCTTCTGTAAACATTCTTGTACATATTTGAGGACATGTTTTTTTCCTGGGTCACTTGATGGGGCTTCATAGGCAGAATGTATGTATATCCTCACCCTGAGGCTCATAGTCTATTTTGACTTTGGTACAAGACACTGCCATGAATATATGCTGTCTGACAGGTACAGAGAGTGCACAGTGGGAGCTGTGAGAAGGTGGGAAGTACTTCTAGGGGAGAACCACGAAAGGCTTCCTGGAGGACGGGCCTTGGAGTTGACACAGGAGGAAGGTCAGGGGCTCTGGGTCAGACATGCCTACCTTCCTGTCCTATTCCCATAGAAGGTCCTGGGGATGGACCCATTTTTCTCATCTATAAAATGGGGATGATGACACTGCAAGATGTGATAGAATGATGGCAGTCAAAGGCCCAGCCATGGCTTCAACAGGCACCTCTTAAATGTCCCTCTGTTCTCTGCAGGCCTCGTTCCTCTGGTGGCCTTCAATGTGGATGTGGCCCGGACCTGGCTGACTCCTGAGGGAGGCACACCCTATGTGCTCAGCTGCCTTCTGCACCAAGACTCCAGCACCAAGCAGACCTGGTAAGTGGGGCCCGGCAGATAGGAGGCATAATCGAAGGGGCCTCTGGGGAGCCTGAAAAGCCCCAGAGGAGGCCTCGGCACCTCACCCCCCACAGTCTGGGGACAACCTCCCTTCACTTACAGAAAGGGTGTGCAGGAGAGAGGCTGTGAGCCCTGGGTCAATCCTGGCCCTCTTCGCTGCCGAGGGCGGGGGAATGACCTCAAAACTAGTTTAAAATAAAGTTTATTAAGGCTCTTTTGCCTCTTACAGAAGTAACACGCTCAGTATAGGAAGTGAACTTTGGACAGTGACAAAAATATAAAAGAAAAAGTGGAAAATATGAGGCAGCAGGGAAAGGGGTAAAGAGGCAGGCTGTGAATCTCATAGCCATGGGTCAGTGACAGCTTTTCTCTGTGTTTGTAGCAAGGTGCTCAACCTGTAGCCTCAGTTTCTTATCCCTACAATGGGGCTAGAGATTTCTCTGCCTCACAGGGTTGTTGCAAAGACTATTTGAATTAATGTGCATGAAGGGTTTAGTACAGCTTCCGGCCAAAATCGTGTTCACTAAACATTGCATGATGTTTCTTAAAATCTCATCTATACCCACCCATTAGATAAGCCACCAATTTTATTATTTTTTATTATTATTATTTTTCCTTACAAACCCCTTTTTAATGAAATATTTTAATCAGTTACTATTGCATTGGACAATAAAAAGAAATAGCCCGGCTCTTATAATTGGAAAGCCCTGAGGTAGGGGGGCTTCATGTCTGATGGAATTAATCAAAGGAACTCTGAATTTTCTGCCTAGTTTTTCGGCCATTCAGAGACACTTCATCATCCAATGACTGTCCACCTTCGTGGTTAAAGAATTTCTGTTGAGCAGTATGTGACACAGATTTCTGCATTCAGCTGTAGGCAAGGAGCACACCATTACCGACATTTCAAGAAGGACTAGACTTTTTTTACATCACTTATACGGCTGAGCTGATTACCATTGCCAGGAATATTCTTCTGGAACTGAAAATGGGGTTTGAAATAGTTTACAACGAAGGTCTAATTCCATTAAATATGTATTTATCGAGCTCTTACTGTAGGTAGATAACACAGTGTGGAAATAGGTATGGAGAAATTTTCTCTAAATCTCACAATTACTCTCTAAGGTAGGTTTGCTTCTTTATGTTGGTAATCTTTGTCTGCTTAACAAATTAACTCAAAACATAGTGTGTAAACCAATAATAAACAATCATTATCTCTCATAGTTTCTGTGTTTAAGGAATTAAGGGAAGCTTAAATGGGTAGTTCTAGTGAGGGGTGGAGGTGGGGAAGTTCTCACGAAGTTGGCTAGGGTTGCATAAGCCACCAATTTTAAACGTGACAGAATTCTGCTGGTGAGGATGTGGGGACTTGTGGGACTGTACATTGATATAACCAACTCGGAGAATCGTTTTACCATATCTGGTAATGTTGAAGATGCCTTCGACCCAGCCCTTCCACTCCCAGACCCCCACCTTAGAGATATGAACAGGCACGTGTAAAAGTATTTATTGTAGCATTTCTTGGGATAGTGAAAGACTGGAAATGTTCCTCATTAGGAAAATGGAAGAAATAAGCTATGAATCATACATAATGCAATATTAGAAGTAGGTCAAATGAATGAAATGAGCATAGTGGTTTTTAATTTGAATCAATGGTGAAACATAAGATTTTAAAAAAGGCAAGTTGTAGAATTATATACACTATGGTCATTTACTCAGCAGATATTTGTGCGGAGCACCTACTATGTGCCAAGTCCTAAAGAGGCCCTGAAGGCTCACAGCAGTGAGCGAAGTAGACGAAAAGTCTTTGGCTCAGGGGAGATAGACAATAAGCAAGCAAGCAAAATATGTATTCTATCAGATGGTGATAGTGGTGACATGCTAATGTAGAAGCATGGGTTTAGTCTTTTCCCTAATTGTCACCAAAATGACCTTTAGAGATGTCATTGAAGCCAGGATCCAGTCAAGGTTCCTGTATTCCTTGTATTGTTTCGTCTCTTTATTCTCTTTTAATCCAGAGCAATTTTTCCTTTCCTTTGTGTTCACAATGGTCATATGGCTTTCTCTGTGCTTGCTCTGTGTGACCCAGCCATGCTCGTGCCCTGCCCCAGGCCAGTCCCTTCCCCCTCCCCGCTGCTTTGCTTCTAGTCATCAGTCAAGGGCTTCCTTCTTACCCAGCACACGTGAGCCCTGAGCCCAGCATCCAGATGGGCCTGGGGGCAGAGCCAGGTGAGGCGCTCAGGTTTCTGGCTGAGCAGAGCTCCCCATCTTCCTGAGTGGCGCAGAGCAGAAGCTCTGTTTGGTGGAGGATGGTGGGCAGTAGCAGCTCCTGAGGCGGCCTTACAGCCCTGGGACTTGGACCATGGCCCTGCCAGCCAAGTCAGCGTGGACCTCTTGCTGGACTGTGGTTTCCTCATTGTACAGCAAAGAGGCTGGTGACCATGTAAATGGTGAAGGCAGGGACATTTTGTTCATTCGTTCATTCATTCAATCAGCAAGTATTTATGGAGCATCTACTCAATGACAGGCAAAGTGTGAGGATAAAATAGTGAAACAGGCATAGTCCCTGCCCTCATGGAACTCCCTGCTCATGACGGAAACAGACAAGGCAGGCAGCGACAAGAGGAGTGATGGCTGCTCTGGTGGGGATGTCCAGAACACTTTGGAGACATAGAGGCAGGTGTACCCTTCAGCCACAGGGTGTGCATCAACACTGGGACTAAGGGGGTGAGTAGGAATTAGTGTGCGAAGGCAGGGGAGGGACATCCCAGCCGCGAGCAGTGTGGTCAGAAGCCTGGAAACTAGCCTGAGCAAAGTCAAGGAACAGAAAGTGTCAGGTGGTTGAAGCTGAGTGTAATGGGCAATAGGTCGGGAGAAGTGGGTAGTGGCTTGTTACCTGGGCATCAGGGGTTTGAGGAGCCAGAAAGGTTTGAAGCACGGAGGGGAGGTGAGAAGGTTGTTGGCAAGTTTTTGGCTGCAGGAAGATGAATTAAAGGTTGGTGTTTGTTGTCTTTTGTTTTGGTAAAATTTTATGGACATTTTTCTGCCACACAGAAAAATGCACCCATCATAAGCCTGTAGCACAGTGAATGTCGGCAAACTGAACCACCTACATAAGTGACATCCAAGTGAAGAAGCAGAACATAACCAGCCTCACCTGAGCCCCCTCTAGCCTGGTGCTCCCTTCCAGGAGCATGCCCTGCCAAGAGTTAACCAGCGCTGTGACCTCCGTCTCCCTGGATTAGTTTTGCCTGTTCTTGAACTTAGAAATGAGGCGTGCCATGTGTGGTCTTTTATGTCAGGTTCCTCTCCCTCAATCTACCATCTGTGAATTTTGAATGTGGTATTGCCTGAGATCATGATACTTATTCTCATTGGTAGAGTATTCCATCGTGTGAACAGTGCTGATGATGGGCGTTCAGGCAGTTTCCTTGCACAAATTTTGCTGCCGTACACTTTCTTTTGAGGGCCAGGGGTACTTCCTTTTATCAGGCATTATACGCATCGGGCCAACATTCAGCTTTCCGAACCGGCAGTGCATGAGTGTTCTGGCTGCTCCACATGCTCGTGAAGGCCAGGTGTCAGTCCCAGTTATCTGTGACCATCTTTTGCCCAGTGCCCTCCCACCAGTACCTCAGCAGGGCCCAGCCTCTAAGAAGCCAAGCTGAGAGGACATGGCGGATGAGAGGAGCTTGAAGCTCCTGGAGCAGAAGGCTCTGAGTCCACCCCGGGGTGCAAGAAGCACCCAGTTGGGCTCATAAGAACCTCCTTGAACACCTGTTGAAGAGAGGGCTCATGGGAGGATGTGGTGGGAGGCACTTTTTGGTTCCTGCCACAAATGGCGAAGCCCAAGACCACGGGCCTGCTGTGCAGGGCAGGAAATGCACTACTGGCTGCCCCAGGGCCACAGAGAGCAGAACAGGTTGGGTTCCTTGTGAGAGGGTGGCATGTCCCTCTCACTCCCTTGTTCTGTTTTTCCATAAAATATAACAGCCAGGGCTCATCGCATCATGAGTTTGGTTGCTATAGGGTGAGATGAGTGGAACATAAAGAAGGCCTTCCACACCTGAAAATAATATAACACCTTATGTTAGTTACATTTCAATAAAAATGCAAACGAAACCATAAAAAGTAAATTTAAAAAAACCACTATGATAAAACTTGGGGGAAAGAAAAAAGAATGCGTCCCTTGAGAGGTACGGTAGTAGACTCTGAACTGAGACAGGTTAGAGGTGGGTGAAGGCAGGAAACGGACTGCTTCCAGCTCAGGGTATGATAGGGTCTCTGTAACTGTCAGCGATGATAGGTTTGATTATTGTTTAGTCAGTTATTTAGTCAACAAACCTGGTGCTCAAAAGACTACCCACTATGGGGGTGGGGCGGGGGTAAAATGGGAGATAACAGAGGCGGCTCATCCTGGGCTCCAGGCCACAGCACTGCATGACTGTGATGTGAATGGCAACCTCGCACAGCCTGGACAGCTATATATGGTAGTCTCTTGGGAACTCACAGTCTAGGTGAGTATGGGAGGGGGTTCCAGTAGTCAAGGCTACCTGGAGGGCTTGGAGGGGGTCAGGTTGCTCCTTTTGGGAAGGACTTCCTGTGGATCTGGTGTTTAGATGATTTTGGCAGGAAAAGGAGGTGGGAATACTTAACAGGCAAAGGAAATAGCTTGGGTAATGGCATGAAGGAGGAAGGAGAGCCGAGGCTATTCCAGGCCTGAACTTACCCCACCAAAACATGATCTGGGGAGGAGACTAGTTCTGAGCCCATCTTTGTTGGAGACAGGGAATGAGGTGTTAGATGGAGGGCTGTGGCTCAGGCTGGGGAGGGGTCTGGGACAGAGGCAGGGATCTGGGGAGGTCGCTGATTGGGTGACCTATTTTGGGATCTCGGCTGCAGAGCCCACAGAGCTCAGCTACACCTCCCCTCTGCTCTTCAGCCCTGTCCCACATTAGGCCTCTTACCTGCTGCCTGGGTTTTCATTTAAGTCTTCATTTAACCATATTTACCGAGCCTTAGCTCTGTGCCAGATGTTCTTCCAATGCCCTACAGATAACATGGTGAACAAGGTAGGCATGATCCTTGAGGAACTTACAGATGGAGGAAGAGGCCAAGCTCAGCCTCAAGGCTCCTTCTTCAATACCCCCTACTCAAAACCCCTCTTTTGAGGTAGGTCAGTTCTCCCTGGGCAGCGTGGATAGTGAGAATGCCTAGGCTAACACTGGACTCTGCTGTCCCTCTGGGCTTGGGGTAAGAGGTAAAGTTTGCCATTGGGACTGTTTCTGGAGGCTGCTTTAATGAGGCTGAGGCGCTCACCCTTCAAACCTCCCTCCTCCCTCCCTCCTTCCCTCCCTCCCTCCCTTCCTCCTTCCTTCCTTCCTTCCTTCCTTCCTTCCTTCCTTCCTTCCTTCCTTTTTATTTTTTTTAATTCAAGCTAGTTAACATACAGTATAGTCTTGGTTTCAGAGTAGAACCCAGTGATTCATCTCTTACATATGACACCCAATGCTCATCCCAAAAAATGCCCTCCTTAATGCCCATCACCCATTTAACCCATCCCTCCATCTACTCCCCTCCAGCGGCCCTCAGTTTGTCCTCTGTATTTAAGAGTCTCTCTCTCTCTCTCTTTTTTTTTTTTTTTAAGAGTCTCTTATGATGGGGTTCCTGGATGGCTCAGTCGGTTAAGTGTCCAACTTTGGCTCAGGTCATGATCTTATGGTTCGTGGGTTCGAGCCCTGCATCAGGCTTTGTGCTGAGTGCTCGGAGCCTGGAGCCTGCTTCAGATTCCCTCTCTCTCTGTCCCTCCCTCGCTTGTACTCTCCCTCTCTCTGTCTCTCACAATAAATAAATGTTAAAGAATTTTTTTTTAATTAGAAAAAGGTCTCTTATGGTAGAGTGCTTAGGTGGCTAAGTTGGTTAAGATCCAACTTTGGCTCAGATCATGATCTCACAGTTTATGGGTTCAAGTCCCACATTGAGCTCTCTGCTTGACAGCACAGAGCCTAGAGCCTGCTTCGAGTTCTGTGTCTCCCTTTCTCTCTGCCCCTCCCTGCTCATGTGTGCATGTGCTCTCTCTCTCTCTCTCTCCTTCAAAAATAAACATTAAAAAAAAAAGAGTCTCTTATGGTCTGCCTCCCTCTTTGTTTTTATGTTTCCTTCTCTTCCCCTATGTTCGTCTGTTGAGTTTCTCAAATTCCACATATGAGTGAAGTCATATGATATTTGTCTTTCTCTGACTTATTTTGCTGCATAATACACTCTAGTTCCATCCATGTAGTTGCAAATGGCAAGATTTCATTCTTTTTGATTGCCAAGTAGTACTCCACACCACATCTTCCTACTCCATTAATCAGTCAATGGACATTTGGGCTCTTTCCATAATTTGGCTATTGTTGATACTGCTGCTCTAAACATTGGGGTGCATGTGCTCCTTCGAATGAGAATTTTTGAATCCTTTGGATAAATACCTAGTAGTGCAATTGCTGGGTTGTAGGATAGCTCAATGTTTTACTTTTTGAGGAACTTCCATGTTGTTTTCCACAGTGACTGCACAAGTTTGCATTCCCACCAACAATGCAAAAGTGTTCCCCTTTCTCGGCATCCTCACCAACATCTATTGTTTCCTGAGTTGTTCATTTTAGCCATTCCGACAGGTATGAGGTGGTATCTCATTGTGGTTTTGATTTTATTTCCCTGATGATGAGTGATGTTGAGCATCTTTTCATGTGTCTGTGAGCCATGTGGATGTCTTCTTTGGAAAAGTGTCTGTTCATGTCTTTTGCCCATTTCTTCACTGGATTATTTGTTTTTTGGGTGTTGAGTTTGGTAAGCTCCTTATAGATTTTGGATACTAACCTTTTATTTGGTATGTCATTCGCAAATATCTTCTCCCATTCTGTTGGTTGCCCTTTATTTTGTTGATTGTTCCCATTGCTGTGCAGAAATTTTTATTTTGCTTTTATTTCCTTTACCTCCAGAGACATGTCAAGTAGGAACTTACTGCAGCTGAGGTCAAAGAGGTTTTTGCCTGTATTCTCCTATAGGATTTTGATGGTTTCCTGCCTGACATTTAGCTCTTTCATTTATTATGATTTATCTTTGTGTATGGTGTAAGCGAATGGTCCAGGTTCATTTTTCTGCATGTCGCTATCCGGTTTTCCCAGCCCCATTTGCCAAAGAGACTGTCTTTTTCTCATTGGATACTCTTTCCCGCTCTGTCGAAGATTAGTTAGCCATATATTTATGGGCCAATCTCTGGGTCCTCTATTCTGTTTCATTGATCTATGTATTTGTTTTTGTGCCAGTACCATACTATCTTGATGATTACAGCTTTGTAATATAGTGTAAAGTCCACAATTGTGATCCTTCCAGCTTTGGTTTTCTTTTTCAACATTATGTGGCTATTCTGGCTCTTTCCTTGTTCCCTACAAGTTTTAGGATTGTTTGTTTTAGCTCTGTGAAGAATGTTTTGATAGGGATTGCATTGAACGTGTGGATTGCTTTGGGTAGTATCGGCATTTTAACAATATTTGTTCTTCCAATCCATGAACGCTGAATGTTTTTCCATTTCTTTGTGTCTTCTTAACTTTCTTTTATTAACATTCTATAATTTTTAGTATATAGATCTTTTACCTCTTTGGTTAGGTTTATTTCTAGGTATCTACTGGGTTTTGGTGCAATTGCAAATGGGATCGATTCCTTGCTATCTCTTTCTGCTGCTTCATTATTGGTGTAAAGAAATGAAAATGATTTCTGTACATTGTTTTTTATGTCTTGCAGCTTTGCTGAATTTGTTTATCACCTCTAGCAGTTTTTTGGTGGAGTCTTTCAGATTTCCCACGTAGAGAATCATGTCATCTGTGAAGAGTGAGAGTTTGACTTCTTCCTTGCCAATTTGGATGCCTTTTATTTCTTTTTTATGTCTGATTGCAAAGGCTAGGACTTCTAGTACTATATTGAACAACAGTGGTGAGAGTGGACGTCCCTGTCAGGTTCCTGACATTAGGGAGAAAGATCTCAATTTTTCCCCACCGAGGATGGTATTAGCTGTAGGCCTTTCATATATGACTTTTATAATATTAAGATATGTTCCTTCTATCCCCACTTTCTTGAGGGTTTTTATCAAGAAAAGATACTGTATTCTGTCATATGCTTTTTCTGCATCTATTGAAAGGATCATACGGTTCTTATCCTTTCTTTTATTAATGTGGTGTATGTCGTTGATCGATATGCGAATATTCAATCAGCCTTGCACCCCAGGAATAAATCCAACTTGATCATGGTGAATAATTCTTTTAATGTGCTATTGAATTTGCTTTGCTAGTACCCTGCTGAGAATTTTTTGCATCCAGGTTCATCAGGGATATTGGCCTGTAATTCTTTGTAGTGGGGTCTTTGGTTTTGGAATCAAGGTAATGCTGGCTTCATAGAATGAGTTTGGAATCAAACCTCCATTTCTTTTCTTTTCTTTCTTTTTTTTTTTTTTCAAACCTCCATTTCTGACTGATGCATTGCATAGGAGTGCCAGGCTGCTTTTCTCAGGAAAAATATCATCACTGAGGCCAGGTGTACCAGGTCCCCTGGCAGCCACTAGGAAGCCAGCACTTCCCCCAACAGAACCAGCTGTCCTGTTGATGGCTTCCTAGTACCTACCCACCCCCTCCCCAAGGATCAGAGAGTCTTTCTTTACCATCAATACCACTCCCATTTCTGTCAGGGTGGGTCAGCAGGCAGAGAGCAGATGCATTTAACCATTTCCCCCCTGGAACTGTGTAAAGGTAAATGCTGAGCAAACGCTTTTCACATAATGCAAAGTGCCATTCTGGGCTGGAACCCAAGTCTGGATCTCCTCCCTTGGTCTGCTCCATTAGTTTTCCAGATAGGGAGGCTGTGAGCCTGGAGTGGGGCCTGGAGTGGGAAGACTGTGCCTGGGCAGGCAGAAAGGAGAAGGGAATCAATCATTGGGCAGCTCAAGTTTGCTGTCTACCTTCCCCGTCAGGCTCCTGGTCACCAGTCTTCAAACCGACAGGACAGCAGGCCCCCTGCATCGTTGTTCCCTCAGCCAGGATAAGATTCTTTGCCAGCCAGTAGGTAAGTCCAACCTCCACTCTGGGGAATGTTCCCTGGACCTCCTTTTGAGGAATCCCGCTTATCTGGCTGAAACCATTTGAACCCAGACCCACTTAGTCCAGTCCCTCCACCCTAGATTCCACCACCACCCACAGTAGGCTTTCTATCCCAAAGCCCAGTCCCATCCCAACTCAACCCAAATCCCCAGCCCACCTTTCCAGACCTGGTCCTAACAAAAATGTTACCTAAAATGTATTGAGTGCTCACCATGTGCCTGGCACTCTGCTAAGTGCTTTGTTCACTTTTAATTCTCAAAGTCACTCCATTGCATAGAAGAGGAGTCCTTTGATTGCCGATATGACTAAGGTCATGCATCTAGTGTTGGCGGCACTACAGCTGGCAAACCCGAGTCTATCTGATTCCAAAACCCAACATGTCCCAACTCATCACACCTCAATGGAATCCAACTTTACCCCTCCCAACCTGTGGCCATCCTAGCATCTAGTGTGAGGACTGGCATATATTAGGCACTCAATAAATGCTGTTTGAATGAATGAATGAACAAGTGAATGGACCTAATTCACTCATTAACCAACTCTACCCATCCCACCCAGTTCAATTCAAGGCCCACATTCGCCGATGACCCCTCAGCTGTGTACGGTAGGGTCCTCGTCTCTGTGAGAGGCATGGTGTTGAACGGCCTCAGTCTCTGCTTCAGAAGGGGATGCAGGTTGGCAGTGTAACGGAGTGATCCTATGTCTCAAAAATGAGTCTCCCGAGGCCCACAGTGTGGAGGGAGAGAAACGAGCTACACTGTCACCCCGGGGTCTTGGGGCAGTAAGATTCCCCAGAAATAGAACGTTGAGAGTGGAGAGCTCATCAGTCCATATAGCCAGTCCTTTAGCATCTTTCACACCTCCCTGCTGCTGCACACACCCACCAGCTAGTGCTTCTCTACCCTCCTGCCCTTTCCAAACTGGGAGCCCCTGTAAATCAAGTACCAGGTCTCAGTTATGTCTAGATCCCTATCGCCATCTGGCATGGGGCTAGGCACAGAGCAGACATCACAGGGCATTTGTTGAATGAGTCCATGAATAAGCCCAGGGAATAGGCACTTTGCCTTCAGCATGTCCAGGCCTATGCTTGAAAGCCTTCCAACCAGCTTCTAGAGTCTGCTCTGAGTGGCCAGTAGTTCTTTCCAGGGCCCTGACTCGTGTGACCTCTGATGTTGGCTGTAGGGTGGGCCTCCCAGCATCCCTCCCTCCTTACCTGGGCTTAACTGTTTCAGAGCATGCCCCCATCCCAAAGGGAAGGCACCGGGGAGTGACAGTTGTCCGGAACCACCACAGTATTTTGGTGAGTGTGCGTGAGGCGGGACAATGGAGGGCTTCAGGGAAGGTGGCGCTTACCCTGTAGTTGACCGGTGTGATAACAGTCTGACTGGCATATTCTCAAGGCTGAGCCCAGCTGTCTCCCTGGTACCAACCTCAGGGCTAACCATGGCTCTGACCTGGGTACTCAATGGCTCAGCACTCTGATCTAGGTGCTTAACTTCAGCTTTGGCCCCAGCATTGACTCCTGCCCCTGATGAGGGGTGAGCAAACTATTCCTGCATCCTTTGCTTGGTTGAGGCATTTGATTCTGTAATGGGGGTGATGGTATGGCTGTGATTAGGAGGCCTCTCCTGGAGATGACCAAAGCTTTGCCCTCCTTCTCTCCCCCTCTGTCCTAGATCTGCACTCAAGTGCTGTCCCGGAAGCCCCACAGTCTCATCTCAGAAATCACTGGCACCTGCAACCTATTAGGCAACAACTTCCAACCCCAGGCCCAGGTCTACTTCTCTGACCTTGGTAAGGATTGGACACTGACTGACCTTAGACAGCTCTAAAGAGATCTCCTTGGGTCTCCAGGAAGACACATGGCAGATGTCAGAGGGACACAGAGGCCCAGAGAGGGCAAGTCAAGCCTAGGCCCCTGTGAAGGGAATCAGAGAAGCCAAGTGTGGGGCTCCCTGGAGGTGAACAAGGAGGCTATCTGACTGAGTTCTTCCGTATGTGTTTTTAAAGAAAATCTCCTTGATCCCAATGCACACGTGGATGCCACAGACTGCTACAGGAACAAGAATGGCAGCATGGAGAAGACAGCCAGGTGGCGCCGGGCTCTGAAGACACAAAAGGAGGAGGAGGAGGATGAAGCTGGTGAGAAGAGGCAGATCTGGGTTGTTCCCAGAGGCTGTCAGAGCTGACCCCTAGGCTGGAGACCTCCAGGCTTTAGGAGTGCCTAGGTCTGGAAGATGGGAAGCAGTGGCTGGATTCTATAGACCTAGCCAGTCCCAGCTCTGCCCCCCTTCATATTACAGGTGGGGAAACTGAGGCCCAAAGCAGGAGCTATGGGAGTGACTCACTCAGCAAGTCAGAGCCCAAGTAGGCTCTGGCCGTCTCTGCCTCTGAGACAAAGGCTTCACTCTTGGGAACTTTACCAACTTCCTCCCTGAACTGAGCCCTCGGGGCTTGAATGGGGTGGATGCCCTGCAGGGCACTACATGCTGCCCTCACTCCTCAAATTCCATGCCCACTCCTAACCTGCTCCCTGTCTTGGCCCAGGCACTGAGATTGCCATCATCCTAGATGGCTCAGGAAGCATTGATGCCTCAGACTTTCAGAGAGCCAAAGACTTCATCTCCAACATGATGAGGAACTTCTATGAGAAGTGCTTTCAGGTGGGCTTCCCTAAGAGCTAGACTCATCCAGTCCATCAGTTCTCTATGGCCGTGAACAAAGTACCTGAAACAACTGCCATGTTTTTGCTCACAGTTCTGTGGGCCAGCTATTTGGGCTGGATTCAGCTCGATAATTCTTCTGCTGGCCTTGCCTGGGGTTACTCCTGCAGCTTCAGACATCCTGCTGCTTGACTGGATGGCCTAAGATGGCCTTACTTGTCTGGGCCATGTGCCTCTAGCAGGCCAGCTCCACTTTTTCATGGCTACAGTGTTCCAAGAGGGCAAGACCCAGTGCATGCATGTACTTTTCAAGTTTCTGACTATATCACATTTGCTGATGTCCCATTGACCAAAACTAGTCACAAGGCCAACCCCATAGCCAATATGTGGGAGGGTGACTACACGGAGACATGGTTTCAGGGAAAAGTCTATGATTCACTGTGATTCATTACTATTATACCTTCCTCCACCTCTCCTTGCTTAGAGATTTCCCTCTGCCTTAACATCTCTTCCTGCCTGGAGGCAAGGAGAAATGAGTGGATTCTTCCACTACTTCCAGGAGGAACTATCTAAGGGGGCAGGGGCAGCTTTGGGCATGGCGACTCTGCCAACCTCCTCCCCACCTTGGCCCTTGTTCTATAGTGCAACTTTGCCCTTGTGCAATATGGGGAAGTGATCCAGACTGAGTTCGATCTTCGGGATGGCCAGGACGCGATGGCCTCCCTCGCCAGAGTCCAGAACATCACTCAAGTAGGGAATGTCACTAAGACTGCTTCTGCCATACAGCATGTCCTGTAAGTATGAGGGTAGTGGGAATTACTCACGGTCCTGGCCAGAGGCTCTGAGGCATCATGCGTGGAGAGGTGGCTGAACAGGGCTGTGAAGAGGAGAGGATCAGGTTCTCGCTCTTCTCTGGCTGAGGCAATGTGTGAGGTCTTTCAATCCAGCCTTTGACAATGGATGACATCCCAAGACATCCTCCCAAGGTTCTTCCAAAGACTCCTGTTGTGAGCAGCAGCAGAGCACAGTACTTACAGTGATGGACTTCATGGCCAGGCTGCCTGGGTTCAGTCTCAGCTCTGCTTTGTACTCACCTTGGGTGAGCTGCCTAACCTGTCTGTGCTTCAGTTGCCTTACTTTTAAAATGAAAATAATAATAATGGTTGTCAGGGGCGCCTGGGTGGCTCAGTCAGTAAAATATCCGACTCTGGATTTCAGCTCAGGTCATGATCTCACAGTTTGTGTGTTTGAGCCCCGCGTCAGGCTCTGTGCTGACAGGTGGAGGCTGCTTGGGATTCTCTCTCCCTCTGCATGCTCCCTTTCTGTCTCAAAATAAGTAAATACACTTAGAAAAAAATAGTATTTGTCTTGTAGGATTTTGTGAGGATTAAATGGGTTAAAATATGTACAGTGCTTGGGGCACCTGCGTGGCTCAGTCGGTTAGTGTCTGACTTCGGCTCAGGTCATAATCTCGTGGTTCGTGGGTTCGAGCCCTGCCTCACACTCCATGCTGAATGCTTGCTCAGAGCCTGGAGTCTGCTTCAGATTTTGTGTCTCCTTCTCTCTCTGCCCCTCCCTCCTCATGCTCTATCTCGCTCTGTCTCTCAAAACTAAATAAATGTAAAAAAAAAATAAAAAATATATGAACAGTGCTTGACACATAAGTACTATGTAAATATTAGCCTCTGTTTCTTAATATCATTGTCATTCCCACACATAAACACAGAATAGACTCTGCTGTCCAGCACCTTTCTATGGGAGGAGGGGAGGGGCTAGGTATATCTCAGCCTCCCCTCCACCTGGCCCTGCTGTGTGCCACAGGGGGCATCACCACCCCTCTTTGAGCTTTTGTTCCCTGTTTTGGAGGGCTTCTTGATCCTCTCCAATTCTAAAACAGGTCAGTGTATAAAATCCCCCCAGAGCTCAGTATCTCTCTGGCAAAGTTCTCTTTATTTACTCTCCCCTACTTAGAGACAACATCTTCACACCAAGCCACGGCTCCAGAAAAAAGTCATCCAAGGTCATAGTGGTAATCACCGATGGGGACATATTTAGGGATCCACTCAACCTCACGACTGTCATCAGTTCCCCAAAGATGCAAGGTGTCGAGCGCTTCGCCATTGGGGTAAGAGCTAGGAGTGGGGGTGGGAGCACCTCCTGACCCTGTTCAGCCTGGGGTGGGGAGGAGCCAGGGTTCCTGATAGGGGCTTGCTCTAGTCACAGACTCTCACCAACTTCTCCCAGTCCCTATGTCCTGCATTTCCCCCTTCCCATATCGTGTCCTCACACAGAGGGCTTGCGTAGAGGTGAGAACGAACCTGGTGTGAGAAGGAAGGGGTGTGTGTGGAAGAACAGGGAACAGGGAAAGGAGACAGGTGGTGAAGGGCCCTGAAGGCCAGCAGAGGGTCTCAGCCCTCTCCTGGGGCCTGCAGAGCTCTCTGGGCTTGGGAAGCAGCCAGCCCTCACGGTGCTGGCCCACTGACCCAGGGCCTCTGTGCAGGTGGGAAATGCATTTGAGAATAATAAGACCCGCAAGGAACTGAAGCTGATTGCCTCAGACCCCGATGACACACATGCATTCACAGTGACCAACTATACAGCACTGGATGGACTGCTGAGCAAATTGCAGCAGAGTATCATTCACATGGAAGGTGAGGGCCCCAGCGAGGTCCCCTCGGCTTCTGGCAGGAGGCCAAGCCCTGAGCGTCAGCCCCAGCCTTGTCCTACCTCGATACGGCTCTCTAGACAACTCCTATCTCCTCTCTCAGCCTCAGCAATTCCATCTCTAAAAAGGTAACAATATCCCCGGCCCTCGTCGCTTCCCCAGAATTACCTGAACCTCTGATGAGAAGCTTAAGTGCTGGAGAAAAGGTGACTGGGACATGGACCCCACTCTCAGGAGCTCACAGATGAGGAAACTGAGGCCCAGAAAGAGGGAGTGAGCTGCCCAAGCTTACTCTGCCGGTAGATACTAAAGCAGGATCAGGTCTCCACTCTCAGCCTGGTGCATGTCCCATTATTCCGAACCTCATTCCTTCTCGGTATGAGATCACACTGGGCCCTTCCCTGACTTAGTTTCTCCCTTCACCTCAGCCCAAGCAGTGTTTCACTGGGCTTCTTGGCTTCTAGGCACTGTCGGAGAGGCCTTCCACTACCAGCTGGCACAGATCGGGTTCAGTGCCCAGATCCTGGATGAGGTATGTGGTCAACTCAGCACCAAGCAGGCTCACGACAGAGGAAGGGCCTCTGACACCCAGGGACCCAGGGAGCCCTGACTCACAGTCCAGGGCTCTGCCCTCATGGAATGATGCCTGGGAAGGACCCCTTTTAGGATAAAGGAAAACTCTTGTACTCGCTTACCCTAATCTGGACCTTCGAGGTTGACAAAAGAATGGCCATATTTATCACAGGGGTCAGTTTTGTTCTGTGTGCTCAAGGATTGAGCAGTTCCCTCGAAATATGTGCCACTAACACAGGCTTTGGCTCGGGTCACTTGCCTACCACATCGCGTACTCCTCACTGGAGGCACTATTCCTCAGAGATGGGGAAAGATGCAGGCATGGTGAGGACATCAGCCTTCACAGAGGTGGCATGACGGTTAGCAAATTACTCAACACAGGCGGGCCTTTGGTGCCAGGCACAGGCCGAGGAAACAGTACAGAAGGTAGATGAGCTCTGTCTTGCTCAACCATACTTTGTTTTAATGCTCAACATCTGTGGCCCAGGTCACATCTCTGCCCTGGGGATGACTGGCACTGGAAGGACAGTTGCCCTGATAGGGTCATGGGTACAAGGCAGGAACCGGGTATTTGCCATTTCACCTTCCTTCTGCGCTTCTAGCCAGACGGTCAGGGAGCACCGAACACCCCCCGCCCCCAGCCCAAGGTTTGTGGCACTGGCTGGTAGGCCGTGGCTGCTGTAGCTGGCCCTGGTCCCTCCCTCTTAGATGGCCTCCAACCCTCGTCCCCTGTAGGGGCAGGTGCTGCTCGGTGCCGTCGGGGCCTTTGACTGGTCAGGGGGAGTGCTGCTCTACAACCTGCACAGCCGCCGGGGTCGCTTCCTGAACCAGACTGCGACAGACACCAAGACTGCACAGTACAGCTATCTAGGTGAGGCGGGGCCTGGAGACTCCCTGGGTGAGGGTGGGGCCTCCACAGGGACACTGAGGCTGCACGTTAGCCTGCACTAGGCTTCCTAGTTAGGGCAGGCTCTGGACAGTGGCATGGACGAGGGATGGGCCTCGGTTAGGGAACCTTGAGGCTGAGAATTAGGGCCTTCTGGATGAGGATAGGGGGTCCTCCTTGGTACTGAAGCTCAGGGTGGCCCTGAGGAGGCGGCGGGGCCTTGCCACTAACAGTAGTGGTGGGCGACTCTTCACCCCTCTCCTTGGTTGTCATATACCGTGGGTACGATGAACATAGGTGGTGAATGTGTGTGAAGGAGTGTATTTTGAGGGAAGCTGTATATATGATACACCACCTCTGTGTGATGGGCACATGCGTGTGACCAGCCACAGTGGTTAACTGGGAGCACTTACTGATGCCAAGTTTTAAAAGGTTGAGAAAGACAATTTCTCTCCCTGCCCAGGCTGCTCTGAAGGACTGGCTGGGAAAGTGGGGGGTCTAAGGAGTGGCCTGGGAGCTCCCAATGACAACCACCACCTCGTCCCTCCCAGGTTACTCAGTGGCCCTGCTGCACAAGGCCTGTGGCCTCTCCTATGTGGCAGGGGCTCCACGGTACAAGCAGCGAGGGGCCGTGTTGGAGCTCCAGGAGGAGGGCAAAGAGACCAATTTCGTGCCAGTGCTGGAGGGAGAGCAGGTACTTGAGAAGGGTGCACCCATTATTGTAGATGGAGGATCTGGGAGTTGCAGAGGGAATGGGACAGGCTCCAAGGCACACCAAGCGTTATCATCTCAGCCTGGACAGAACTCGGGCAGAATGCTGCGCCACTGCCCCAGCTCCGCGTGTCTGGTTAGCAACTGGCTTCCTCCGTCGTGCAGGATCTGGCCACTCACCCAGGCTTCTAGGTTTCTCTGGTGAACAGATTGATCTGGAATGACCCAAATTGACAGTCCAGGAAGAACAGGAGCAGGGTCTAGCCTTGCTGAGGGGTATCAGAAGAGGCCTCCCCAGCACCCTTGTGAGCTGGATTCCTCCTGGGCTGTAGATGGGATCCTATTTTGGCTCTGAGCTGTGCCCTGTGGACATTGACATGGATGGGACCACGGACTTCTTGCTGGTGGCTGCTCCATTCTACCACATTCACGGAGAGGAAGGCAGAGTCTACGTTTACCATCTGAAAAAGCAGGTGGGAGTCTCCTTCGCAAGCTTGCTGAGGTTGTGGGTGCTCACCCTGCTGCAGAGGTGTTGGAGGCTAGGAGCACCCTGGCCCGGCCTTGCTTGCAAGGTTAGTGTCAGGGACGTGCGCAGGGTGGATGGTGCCAGGTGGGGCGGCAGTTCCATTTCTTCCCCTGCCCCCCTTCCTCACTTTCCCCACCCCGCCATCCCCATGCTGCTGAGGATAACATCCCAAACAGCTGCGTGCTCGACAAAGCCTGTTTTGTCTATGATCTTGCCTTTTCACAGTAACTTCATTACTTCCATTTTACAGATGAGGAAGCTGAGGCTCAGTGATGTTGACTTGCTCAAGTTTACATAGCGAGTGTGTGGTAGAGCCAAGTCTAGAACCCAGGCCTCTCAATTGCCAGTCTGGTACCCCTAACTGTGGGAGCAGAGGGGGAAGGCTCTGGGTCCTGACCTGCAAGGCAGGAGGATCCGAGCCTTACCACTCGCTCACTGTGTAGTCTTGGGGAGGTGCGTTGCCTTTTCTGAGCCTTGGCCTCCCTGCTAGAGAACCAGAAACAAGTCCAGTGAGTGTGCCTTCTGGGATGGCAGTGGTTGTGTGCCCTGCATCCCTCTCTTGAGGGCTGAGCTGCCCGTTTGCTTTACAGAATGGTTCCTTCTCTTTGGCACACATGCTGAGTGGGCACCCTGGATTCACCGATGCCCGATTTGGCTTTGCCATGGCAACAGTGGGGGATATCAGTCAGGATAAGCTCACAGATGTGGCCATTGGGGCTCCCCTGGAGGGTTTTGGGTCAGATGATGGCACCAGCTTCGGCAGCGTGTACATCTACAACGGACGTCATGATGGCCTTTCTACCACCCCCTCTCAGGTAACCTGCAGGGCTCTCTCCAGCCTCTGCTATGGGATTCTGACCTCCCTAGATGTGATAGCCTGAGCCCCAAGTCAGCTCCAGTTCTAAGTGTCAGGCAGGTCCCAAGGGGTCAGGAGTGCCCAATGAAGGACCAAAGTCACTTGGAGGTTCCAGGCCAGGACCTCACCCCCTTCCAGTGGGGTAAGTAAGAGGTTGTGGCAACATCTGTTTTGTGACTTGTGTCTCCCTTTTTTGGCATTCCTGACCACGGACCTGCCTCAGATTCTCCTTCCTCTCTTTCTGTCCCTTCTCTGGCTCCTGTCCCCCACCCAGCCCCATCTGTGCCTTAACCCTCATCTCCCAGGACTCCACTGCCAGCCTCTCATGTTACATAGTTTATGGGCACTTTCACCCATCTCAGACCACAATTGTTCTCCCAACTTCATTCTTGTATGTCCACCTGCCTCCTGAGCACCTCGCCGGCTGGCCCCCCAGGCATCTCAGTCTCATGCTGGCTAACCCAAAGCATCCTCTTCTCCCAGACCTGCTGCTTCTCTGGGCCCCTTCCGCCTATCCCCCACACATGTCCTACTGATTCTCTCTCCCATATCCAGCCCCTGGCCTGGCTCCTGTCCCTCTCCGTCCCTACCACCCCTGGCCTGGCTGCTCCTACTCTCTCTCCACCCTGTGTCTGATTAGTCGGGCCCACCTCATTCCCCAGCCCCTCATCAAGCCTCCTTCCACCCAAACCCCCTTCTGTTCCCACTGCAGTGACCCCTAGCTCTGTTGTCAGATGACCCTGCTCTTCTCCAACCCTGGCTTTCATCACTTGCCGTGTCAAGTCCCACCCGTCCTTCAAGGCTCCATTCAAATGCTGCTCCCCCTGGAAAACCTTGCCCTTCTCCTTTCAGTTCCTAAGTTGAGGGCTCCCTGGGGTGTGGACCAAGGCTGATCATGCTGATTTGAATAAAACTCAAAAGGGCTTCCCTTCTCCTCCATGCCTTGTCTTTCTCTCTCCACAGCGGATCAGAGCCTCAGAGGTGGCCTCAGGACTCCACTACTTCGGCATGTCCGTGGCTGGTGGCTTAGATTTCACTGGTGACGGCCTTGCTGACATCACCGTGGGCACTCTGGGCCAGGCAGCTGTGCTCCGGTAGGGGTTCACCCTGCCTTCTGGGGTCCCAAGTCCCAGCCTCACATAGTTGCCCTGACTTCAGTGACCCCATGAAGACAACAGGCACTGATGGGAGGGAGTAACTGTGGTTGTGGAGGGCACCAGCTCTCGAATCTGCCCATCTGGGTTTGAACTTCAGCTCTCAATGAACCATGTGCCCTTGGGCAGGTTCTTGTATTCTGAGTCCCAGTTTTCTCATCTGTAAACGGGAATAACAATAGCACCTACTTCTCAGAGTTATGAAGATTGAGAGAATCTTTGCAAAGTATTTGGTACAGTACTCAATGAAGGCTATTATTTTGATGACGATATGATGATTTTCAGAGCGTCTGTGTTGCATCTCTAAGGGAATTAGCAAATCCCATGGCTATAAATAATCTGGCAGAGCACCTATCTGTCCTGTGCGCTCCACTAAGCTCCAGCTTGGCTGTCTATTTAATGCCTGTCTTGGCTGTTGCTGTCTGGCATCTCAAAGTTAACATGTCTAAAAATGGACTTCATATTCTCACCCACTCCTCATTCTCCCCAAGCTGCCCTTCCCCAGGCTTGCCAGCTCAGGAAATTGCACCATTTGTTCAGGACAAATACCCAGGAGTCATCCTTGATTCCTCTTTTTTCTTTCTCCCACCACCCCATCAAGAAGATTTTGTTGGCTCTGCCTCCACCATGCCTCCCAGTATAAGATGCCGGCAGTTCTCACCTGCACCACTGCCACGGCGTTCCTCCCTGCCTCCGCTCCCTGTGCTCCATTCTCCACACAGCTGCCCAAGGAACCCCTTTATTCTGCTGCTTAAAACCCCTCACAGGCTCCCACTTAGAGAGTAAAATCCAAAATCTTTACCGTAGCTCACCCTCTCCATGGCCAGTCTCTGCTCACCCCTCCCCATCTCATTACTACCCTCGGTCTCACTAACTGTGCTCTAGTCTTGCTGACCTTTCTGTTCCTCAAACAAACCAAGTTCATTGCTACCACATACCCTTTGCACTAGCTGTGCTTTCTGCCTGGAAGGAGGTTCCCCTTATCTTCACATAGCTAGCTCTTGTTAACAGATCTCAAATGTCTTATCAGTGAGGCCACCCCTGGTCACCCAACCTACGTAGCCCCCAATCTCTATTACCCTATCCTGTTTCATTTTCTTAAAATGTTTTAATGTTTATTTATTTTTGAGAGAGAGAGAGAGACAGAGAGACACAGAGAGAGACAGAGGCAGAGAGAGAGGGAAACAGAATCCAAAGCAGGCTTCAGGCTCCAAGCTGTCAGTGCAGAGCCCGACACGGGGCTCAAACTCACAAACTGTGAGATCATGACCTGAGCCGAAGTCAGACACTTAACTGACTGAGCTGAGCCACCCAGTTGCCCCCTATTTTATTTTTGTCATAGCATTACCTGTACATACGATTTTCCTATTTCTTCTTATTTGCTTGTTGTCTATTTTCTCACTAGAGAAGGGACTTGTCTCTTTTCCTACTACTACGTCCTGAAGATGCAGAATAGCACTTGGTATATCGGAGATGTTCAGTAAATATTCATTGAATAATTGAATGAGCCAAGCACTGAAGTCTTGTGGTCGCTTCTCATGGTTCTCTTTGCTGTCTTGTTCAGCTCAAGACCTGTGGTTTACCTGAATGTGTCCATGACCTTCACCCCCATGGCACTGCCCATTGGCTTCAACAGCAGTGTGAATGTTTTTTTGTGTTTTGAAATCAGCTCTGCGACTACAGCTGCTGAGTCAGGTAATAGACAGTCTGGCTGAAAACCCTCCCTCTTCCCCCACCCAGTGTTGTGGTCATTCCTCGTTGGCTTCAGTAGGGGGCAGGGACAGAGATATGTGTGTGTGTGTGTGTGTGTGTGTGTGTGCGCGCGCGCGTGCAGGGCGTATAATGAAGTCCTGGTGCTTGAAATTCCTCTATTAGAGCTTAGTTCCTTTGACATTAGGTTCTGCCTAGTGGGAACTGCTCCAGAAAAGGGTGGCCTGCTGTTAAATCCATACTATGAAGGGTTTGTCTGGCCCTTGTTGGGCAGAGGGGCTTTGGATCCCTTCCTCAAGGCTGAAGGATTGAGTTTCTGAAAGAAGACTCAGAAAAAAAGCAGCCATGTCTCCATCTCCCTCTCCTGTGCCCGTGTGTGTGCATGTATGTAGGGGCTCCTGAGAAGTGCCTTTCCTCTTCCTCTCTGATTTACATCTTCTCTCCTTCCCTCCTCATTGTATCTCCCTAGCAGGTGGGATTAGATAACCTGCTGGAAACCTGGCTTCTTTTTCCATCCCTATACCTGGCATTGGCTGGGCGCCTTTCCAGAAGGCAGAGGGTGGGCATGGTTTCCATTGGGCTCCCCTCCAGAATAATCCCTCAGCAACAGTCCCCAAGGTTTAATCTCTCCAGAACAATACCTGAGATGTCTGTTTGCCTTTTGCAGGTCAGAAAACACTCTCCCAGGTGGGAGTGGCTCTCCTGCAGAAGGAGGCCAGTATCAAATCTGGGGGTAGAAAATGATGGGCCTATCAGTTCCAGATGTATAGGGTGAAAGATTCAGGCCACAGTGGGTGAATAGCAGCTTCTGAGTGGCCATGTGACACTGGGCAGGTGTCTTTCATTCTCTGGGCCCTGGTTTCTATTCTGTACAGCAAAGGAGTTGGCCCAGGTAATCTAGAAGGTGCTTCCAGCTCTGCCATCCTCAGGTTTTACTCTATGCTTTCTCTCTCCACTCTCAATTATTCTTCCTCATCATTTTCTCTTTCAATCATTACGCTGGGAATGTGCTGCTTTGGGTTTAGGGCTGGGGCACTGAGGGACTGGAGTCAGGTGCCAGAAGACCATGAGAAAAGTACTTTTGAAATGAAGAAACTTGGGAGTCCAACACAAGGGACTAAGTGGGGACACCACTCATGAAGGGCTCATAGGGAGCTGCAGGCAGGCTGGGGGCCCTCTGTCTAGGGCTTACCCATCCCAGCCTTCTCAGGAAGGTCTGGTCTTCATTCCCAGGCCTCAAAGACACAGTTCTGAACTTCACATTGGACGTGGATGTGGTGAAGCAGAGGAAAAGGCTGCAGTGTTCAGACAAGAGAATTTGTCAGAGCCGCCTTAGGGAGTGGGACAGCAGTGTGTCCCATCTTTGTGAGTCCCTCCTGCTCATTCCCACAGAGGGAAAGGTAAGTGGAGAAGTTTATAAGAGAGTCAAGAGGGGTCTGTGTTTTGTCGAGAAAAAGATTTGAGGTGCTTGCAATGAAGGACACGTATCCAAAACAAACTAGGCAATTAAAATCAAGAACCACATAATGGCATGAGAGATGGAGTTCATTGACCTAGAACTCCAAAGTAAAGAAATCTATATTGAAATTGAAACACTAGCTATATCTCTGAGCTTCCTAGAACTGGACACAAAGGGAAATGCTCTAATGGCTGACATTTTTCTTGGTAACAAATCAGGCAGGTGCCCCCTGCCCCCCTCACCTGGTAGTAGCGGTGGGGCTGAGTGCCCTTATATGAATAAACATCAGAAAAATCGAATGAGAGAAAGTACACATAAAGACAAAAGGTATCATTTACAAAGGTTTACTCCTGACAGAGGTGACTAGAGACATAAAAGACATGCATTGTCAGATGCAGAGCCTTAGAAGGACCTATAAGGATCGTTTATTCCAGTAAACTCATAAGTTATGCTTCTGACTACACATCCGTTCCCATATCTGTTCAGAGTGCTAACTGGATTAAGAAAGAGTTTGTTGCAAGTCTATGACTTCCTTGAATTAAAGCTACATTTTCTACCCAGGAATCATGCTCACCTACTCTCAGGTGTTCAAAGCTCCTACCGTGGCTGAAAGGCTCACTTAAGGCAACTGGCACCCTGGACAATCTCCTCCTCTTCAGGTTTTACCTTTCTCACGAGTCCTCCAGGTTGCTTTGAGAAACATCTTTATAAACATAGATGTGACCATGATTCTTCTCTTCTGTGGCCTCCATTTGCCCTCCAAAAATTTCAAGTTGGTTTTTAACTCTTGATGGGAACCCTGAGTTTTCAGGCTTGAGGCTGTAACAGATCAAGTGAGATTTTTCCAAAGCTCTAGGCAGCTTGGTGGAAGGAAGTTTCCGTTCAGCTTGGCTTATGTGGAAGAGGCTTATGACTTCTGACTCACCCTTTTCATTGTTTATTTCTTATTATGACTACATCAAAATTAAAAGTATTCTTCTTGTCATTTTTCCTCCACAAACCACTCCACCCCTGTATTACTCGGTGACTCTGTGGTAGCTCTGTGAGGAGGACTGCTTCTCCAGCATCAGCATCAAGGTCAGCTACCAACTCCAGACCTCAGAGAGCCGGAGGGACCGTCCCCACCCCATCTTGGACCTCTACACTGAGCCCTTCGCCATCTTCCAGGTGACTCGGCTAGGCAAGACTCTCCTGGGAGCCATCCCCCAAAAAGCACCTGTTCCTCTAACTTCAAAGAATGTTAAAGTTAGGAGTGCCCTCAGACAGTATTTGGGCTCCTTGCTGTTTAAATGGGGGAAACTGAGTTCCCGAGATGGTGTTAATGTACCCAGGGCCTTACTGGTGGGTAACACAAGTCTCCAATCCACATGAAAGGTTAGTTCCTTTATGTTCACAGAAAACTTGCTGTGATGCATAGGAATTTGTTGTCTGACTAGGCAAGGGTCCTCTGATGATAGTGTGATGGGGGTCCTGTGTGGGGCCTAGAATGGGCCAACCTGCTCTGTTCTGTAGATAGGCTGCTCTTTAGTGTATCTGCCTACTCAGGCCCTGACCTTGGCCTTCAGGCTAAATGTCTGGCCTACCCAGAAACTTGATGAATGTCTGTCACAAGAAACTTCTCTCATAACTAAGGGAAATCAGAGGGCAAAATAGTCATTTTTTTAAGTTTATTTATTTATTTTGAGAGAGAGAAGTACGAGCGGTGGAGGGGCAGAGAGGAGGGGAGAGAGAGAATCCCATGCAGGGTCTGGGCTAACAGTGCGGGCCCTACCCCGGACTCAGTCTCACAAACCGTGAGATTGTGACCTGAGCCGAAACCAAGAGTTGGATGCTTAACTGACTGAGCCACCCAGGCACCCCTCCAATTTCTTGATTCTTTGATATATAGGGTGATTTGGTTCTCCATACCATGGAGACCCCCATGGTATTGTCAGTGTTCATTTAGAGGGTCTTATGGCATATAGAAAAATCAGCAAGATTAAAGTGACAATAAGAGCATTTAAGATAATAATTACAGTCAGCTGGAGGAATGAATGGAACTCCAAAAAGAAAAAGCCGCCAAAAGCAGTTCATACTGACACAGAAAATCTTCAGGTAGCATAAATGTATTTCCAGGTAATCATAGGACACTCATGACTGTCTAATATGGTTACAACAATGCTCTATATAAATTAAATTATATAAATCTTTGGCTCAAGTTTTGGCCAATATCCAATGAATCAGTCACAAATAATGAATAGAAATAAGAGAGTAATGTAATCAGGGTTACTGTTTCCATTGCTCTTTTGCCCAGGAAGGAGAATCAGCCTCCCTATGAACAAAGATTGTCATCTTAATTCTTTTAGGCAAGGAATTTTATTTTAAATTTATAATAGTATGTTTATTTTGTAAAGAATTTTCAAAATTGGGTATTGACAGAATAGATGATTCAGAAAAGATTAGGAGAACTAATGTAACAAAATTTCATGAATAAGTAGATTATCATTAATTATGTACATTCTGTTTTTAGAACCTTTTTATTTTGAAATATTTGGCATGCTAAAAAATGAAAGAATAGTCCAAAGAATTCCCATGCATTCTTTATCCAGATTTCCCAAAAGTTTACTCTTTTGATATTTTATCAGATTTGCTTTATCATTCTCTCCCTCCCTCTTATTATATATATGTGTGTGTGTGTGTATATATACATACACATATACATGCGTATATATATTCATGCGTATGTATACATATGCATATGTGCATATACATATATATGGATATATATGTGTATACATATCACACATTCACGTACACATATACATACGTATGTGTATATATACATATCACACATCCATATATATATATGTATGTATCACACATTTATATTTTGCAACCATTTGAGAGTAAGTTACAGAGTTACAGATAGGATGCCTCTTTGCCCCCCAATACTTCAGTATATATTTCCTAAAAAACAAGGACATTCTCTTACAAAACCACAGTATGAGGATCAAAGTCAGGAAATTAACAATTATAATATGGTTTTATGTAATGCGTAAACTTTATTCAGATATCACCAGTTATCCTACTAATGTCCTATATGCCAAAAGAGAACAATTTTTTTCTGGCCCAACATCATTCATTATGTTTTTTCATTACTTTTCGTTAGTCTCCTTTAATCTGCAATGGCTTCTTGGTCTATTTTTGCCTTTAATGACCTTACCATTTTTGAATGGTACAGGCCAATTATTTTGTTGAATGTGTTTCTTCATGATTAGATTCAGGTTTTGCATTTTTGACAGGACTTTCACAGAAGTGAAGTCGTGTCCTTCTAAGCACATAGCATGGGAGGTACATCATGTTGATCTGTCCCTTTTCTGGTACGATTTACCTTTGTAAGTAATAAGTATATTTAAAGTTTTTTTTTTAATGTTTATTTACTTTTGAGAGAGAGAGAGTGAGCAGGGGAGGGACAGAGAGAGAAGGAGACACAGAATCTGAAGCAGGCTCCAGGCTCCAAGCTGTCAGCACAGAGCCCAATGCAGAGCTTGAACACACAAACTGTGAGATCATGACCTGAGCCAAAGTTGGACACTTAACTGACTAAGCCACCCAGACACCCCTAACAAAGAGATTAAAAAAAAAAAAATGTATTCCACTAATAAAATGGGTGAGGAGAAATTACTTGGTGTTAGGTTAGGTACATAGATGTTTCTAAAGAATGAGTTCTAGCTGGGAGCTTAGATGGCTTAATCCTGCTCTCTCTCTCTGGGGTTGGGTGAAAAAGCAGGCCCCTTGGCTATATTAAAAGCAAAAATAAAAAAAAACTGCCGCAAACTGTTAAGCTAGCCAGATAGAGCTTCACGATTTGACTTCTTCAAACTGCATCTCCCTTCTCTGGGAAGTAAGTTTCCTTTCTAGCTTTGGGCTCCCATTCTAGCTCCAGGCCACAGTAACATTCCTTGCAGAAAGTGGCTGAGGTGGTCACTGGCTGCTGGGGAGATAAATACAGAGATTCTCCAGTCAAGGAGCTGGCTATGTTTCCTTCATAATAAAAAAACAGATCCAGCTCCTTTAGAGAATTTGATTTTTTAACTTAACTAGGGCTCTTCAACATTGATTGGGCCTTTTGGACCCTATGTAACTTTCCAAATTATTTTGTTTTAGTATAGGCAAGATTACAAGGGGGAATATTTATCCTACAGAGAAGAGTAGTCATGAGGACAAGAACCTCACAGGACAGGACCTCACAATATTTGGTTAGGCATCCCCCATTCCTGCCCCTGATGTTCCTGCCTCTACTTAAAAGGACTAAGGAAGCTTTTTGTCTCTTAGGTTTTCCCCCCTTAAAATGTTCAAGTTAGTGAGTTGTGAGCAAGCCTGCTGCTTAATTCCCATGATATAAATGTGACAGGCACCGCTACCATTCCATGAAGGTCCCTCCATTTTTTACCTTGGCCAGAGGCCTGAGTCATGGTGTAACTTTGTTGTAAGACCAAGCACACTCCCTACCCCTGGCAGGTCAGGGAATGTCACAGTCACAGCTCTTTTGGCCACATGGGTACAACCCGTGTCTGTCGGCCTTCACGTCCTTCTACCTTCACTTCTCAGAGTCTGAGGAAGGAGAGGTATGTCCTAAGGAGAAGATCGTGAGGCAAAGCTCCTAGGGATGGTGGTGTCCCTGGTGTGACCCCTGCCTCTCTCTGTTTGGTCACAGCTGCCCTATGAGAAGAACTGCAAGGATAAGCTGTTCTGTGCTGCCGAGTTACACATGGCCATCGCCACCTCTCAGTGAGTTCAATCCAGTTGTCACAGGTTTCTGCAATTAACCTCCTCCTGAAGGTGTACCTGGCAAACCTCTCATCAACATCTGGCTTTTTGTCATGGCCCACAAGGGCTTTGCATTTATTATCTCATTGGGTCCTCAGCCACACCATGAGGGAGGCAAGAGATTTGTATTTCTGTCTTCTAGATTACGGAACAGACTCAGGAGCTGAGGGACTGTGTGGGATCACAGAGGTCATTTGGTGGACTTGAACCCAGGTCTCTTGACACCCTGGGCAATGCTATTTTCATAACCCAGTGTTTCTTGCTTCTAGGACTACCCCAGTCAGAGGTAGCCTCTTTCTTGGCTCACCTCTTAACCCAATTACGTAACTAACTCATTAAATATTTATGAAGCAGCCTCTGTGCCAGGCACTCTACATGCTGGAGATACATTAGCAAACAACATAGACAAAAAAGCCTTGCCCTCCTGGTGTTTCAGGAGGAGAAGATAGTAGGTAAATTTTATGTCGATGAGATGTACTCTGAAGAAAATGCCGGGAAAGTGGGAGAAAGTTCTGGGAGGGGGTGGATTGAAGTTTTGGAGTGGTCAGGAAAGGGCTCACTGAGGTGACATTTGGTACACACAGGAGGAGACTGAGGAATGAACTATGTGGGTGTCTGCAGGGAGAGCAAGGGCAAATGCCCTGAGATGGGAGCACACCCGGAGGTGGGAGGGACGGCCAGGACACCAGTGTGGTTGCAGTAGAAGGAGGGAGAAGTAATGTGGGGGCAGGGAGAAAGGGTATATGGGGCTTCTGAGGCCCTGCATAAGGCCTTTACTGTGAACTGGAAAGCCAGAGGAATGACAGGATCTTGCATTTTCACAGGCGTATTCTTGCTGCTGTGTGGTAGCCTGCAGGCACAAAGATGTAAGCAGGGAGATAGTAAGGATCTATTATAAGAACTCGGGTGAGAAGTGATGGTGACTTGGGCCACAGTGGTAGCAGGTAGAGGTGGCTATATTTTGAAGTTAGAGCCCACAGGATTTGATGACAGATTGAATCGGGAGAGTGAGAGAAGGGTCTAAGGCAGCTTCCATGGTTTCATCCTGAACATCTAGATTTGTACTGTCCAATACAGTAGCCACTAGTTACATGTAACTATTTACATTAATTAAAATTAAGTAAAATTAAAATTTTAATTCCTCAGTTGAACTAGGCACATTTCAAGTGCTCAACACCCACACATGGCTAGTGACATTGAATAGCACAGATATAGACTATTTCCATTACTGCGAAAGTTCCTTTGGATCACACTGAACTCCAGAATAATGGCGATGCCAAGAACTGAATTGGGGAAAGCTTTAGAAGAATGATTTTGGAAGGCAGGGTGGAGAGAAAGAGATAAGGAGTTTGGCTTTGGACATGTGATGGTCTTAAAATGCCCTTTCTGGGTAGTAGTGCTGTATACGTAACATGGCGCTGATGGCCCGTTGGCCGGAGTTGGCATCTACGCGGAAGAATGCTGTTGCCTGAGTCCTGGTAAGCCTTTTCATAGACATTCTTAGGAATTATGGATGCCTTAGCCCTGCCTATCCCAATTGCTAAGGATCCAAATCAAGACGTTTGAGTGCTTTGGAATCCAGCCTAATAAACAGTGCAGCTGTTTCCAACAGGAATTAATTACAGCCAAGAACTTCCCTCCCAGCCAACTCCTTGTGATATATATAGCACACACGGCTGGCCCTACATCACCCCCTAGCGTAAATCATAAGCAGTTTCTCCTCCCTCCCTCCCTCCCTCCCTCCCTCCCTCCCTCCCTCCCTCCCTCCCTTCCTTCCTTCCTTCCTTCCTTCCTTCCTTCCTTCCTTCCTTCCTTCCTTTTTTCCAAAAGTATGATTGAGTCTAATCCTTAGCATCCAAATGTTTCAGGGTTTTCAACCTTTTTATAGACATGGATCTCCTAAAGAGTCTAAGGAAAGCTGCAGATGCTTCCCCCTAGAAGATCACATATGCATAAAACATAAGTGTTTGCATTTGGGGCCCTCTGAAACTGTCCCTGGCCCTCAGGTTAAGAACTCCTGTGAAATATAACAGTGACTCTCAGATTTCTCTTGTGGGCTCTAGAACAGTATAGCCAACTGAACAGTATAGCCAACTGATGTTTCAACATCTCCACCTTGTTATGCCATAGGCATCTCTCATTATATCGCTGCCTGAACCGCCACCGTCTGGTCTTCCTCCAGTGTTCTCTCCCTCATGAATAGCACCACTTGGTCATCCAAGGTGAAAATTCAGGGCTCATCCTTGACGCCTCTCTCTGTTGCTCTGGTTGCAAGTGTGGCCTTACCATACCTGGCTTCTATCCCTTTGCTCTATCCTCATTACTACTGTCTTACATTTTTATTATAAGACAGAGTAGAGCCCAACTTGGGGCTTGGACTCACGGGACGTGAGATCATGATCTAAGCTGATGTCAGACGCTTAACCGACTGAGCCCCCAGGTGCCCCTCTTTTTATTTTAACATTTATTTATTAATAATTTAACGTTTATTTGTTTTTGAGATACAGATGATGAGCAGGGGAGGGTCAGAGAGAGAGGGAGACGCAGAACCTGAAGCAGGCTCCAGGCTCTGAGCTGTTAGCACAGAGCCTGATGCGGGGCTCAACCCTGATGCGGAGCTCAAACCCATGGAGATCATGACCCGAGTCGAAGTTGGATGCGTAACCACCTGAGCCACCGGGGTGCCTCAGGCATTTGACATCTCTTAAATGGATTTCCACAGCAGGCTCTAGCTATCTCTGCACCCTCTCTCCTGCCAATCAATCCATCCTCTTCTCAGTTATGATAAAAGAAAAATAATGCAATAACAATATAACACATGTCACATTACTTCCCAGAGCTTCATATTCTGTTTTTGAACATTTCAGATGGCTAGGAAATTTTCTTTGTATTGTTAATGTGTTCTCCTATAGATCTTGGTTCTGGATAGTGGTTCTATACTCTGGGGCCCCACAGCACCTCAGTGGACTGAAGGAAGCTCTCACAAATCCCAAGTCTTCTCAAGTCTGAATAGACTGTTTTAAACTGGACACTTAACCAACTGAGTCACCCAGGTGCCCCTAGTCTCCAATATTGAGCCGAGTATCTGGCACAGAGAAAATACTCCATAAATATATGTGAAATAGATGAATCCATGTCATGAAGTACCTTGCCTAGGGTTGCAGTGAATTGGCAGTAGAAAGAAGATGTAAATATAATTTTCCCAACCCCCTTTTGAGACTGTTAGACCTCAGGCAAATTAGACTCTCCTGACGTCTGCTTCCTTTTCTATGAAATAGAGAGTAAGCATACTATTTTATACAGTTATTACAAGGATTAATTGAGGATGTGAAGCATTGAGCACAGTCCCTGCCATGTAGTAGGCACCAAGTAATGGTAGCATTATCACCATCTCACATAGCAACTGAGGTGGCTAAAGCAGTCCAGGCGTTTGCTTATGTTGAGGGGGAAGAAAATCTAGGCTAAATGAATCCTTTAGGCAATTTAAGAAGTTAGTTAAAGTTGTGCTATTGTATCGCATTGAGGTTTTCACCGATCAAACAAATTGGTAACATGTAACTATTCGCCTACTGCTGTGCAGGCAGGAATTGGTGGTGGGTCTCACGAAGGAACTGACTATGAACATTAACCTAACTAACTCCGGGGAAGATTCCTACATGACGAGCATGGCTTTGGATTACCCCAGAAACTTACAGTTTAAGAGGATACAAAAGGTAACTACGATAGCAGTTTTGAAAACATACCACTCATGGCTTTCCCTCCCTGTGTACCTGCTTTTTTATGGCAACCTCTGAACTGGTCTCCCTGCCTCCAGTCTCATCATGGTCCATCCAGTAAACTAGGTGAATCCCCTGCAGTCCAACTGCATGCTGTGCCGTGGGTTCAGTCACGCTGTTCTCTGCCTAAAGAGCCACTAGTGGTGCCCGCAGCCTTTCTTAACCAGGGTTCTGAGAGGGAAATATTCTCTCATAAGTTAGCCTGGACTGGGATAGTAAAAGTCTGCTCTGCCATTCATCAACCTGGGATCACAGACTCAAAGCCAGCTGCAAGATACTAGGAAATAATCATTCTTCCAAGGACATCCTGTAGCTGTGAAGTAACACTGAGAAGCGTTCTCTAAGATCATAGGCAATCGGAAACTTTGCTGCTTGAAGTTCTATCTCTAATTATGAAACCTTCTCATTCTTGCCTGGAGAATATGTCACTTTGAAGAGAAGCAGCTTCAGCTTTCATCCAAGGTGCAAAGCTTCAGATAAAGCATTCTGGACACAACTTACAAATCCACCCTAATAGTTCCAAGGGAGGGGTCCCTGGGTCCAGTCCTACCTTACTTAGTACAGGCTGTCAAAACTCTGTTTTACTTATAGTTCACCGGAACAGTATCCTTACCCGGAATCCTTTAACTGTCTTTGCTTTGTTTGGGGACACATACCCTGGTGCAGTTTTCCTCACTGTAAGGAATCAGTAAACCTGCCTTTGTCAAACTACAGGGTTGTCCCCGGGGTCTTAGGCTATTTGAGCTAGGACAGCATCCATTACATGAAAATAATGAAATTACCTCATAAGCTTCTAGAGTGGAAGGGGTGTTGCACTCTCCTTGGGAGAATTAAGAAAATTGCCAATGAAATCACCTTCTGTATTCAGTAGTCCAGATGCAGATCCGTGGTTGGGAAAGGCTCTGTGGCATGCTAGCTTCCAGCCCATCTCAGGATGTTAAGTTTGCACTGGCCCAAGGCGCAGTTGACATGCCTCCTTACCAACGAAGGCTCCACGGATTCCTTCCTCCTAGTTGGATTTCACCTCTTTCGATACTGTTTTTCCTTTACCTTTACAGAACCACTCCTTGGGCCTTGTATTTAAATTCCTCAACTATCTACTACTGATCCCTTTTGCCCGGCTTGTGAGGAAGACAGAGACCAAATCTGATTTGTATCCCCAGCTCCTGGCAGATGTCTGGCATGTAGAAAATCAGTGAATATTTGTTGAATTGGTATGAGGCAACTACTTCCTTTCTTGCTCTTTAAGAATAGGGTTTTGTTTTTTTCCTGTGTTAACAGCCTCCTTCTCCAGACATTTGGTGTGATGACCCTAAGCCAACTGCTTCTGTGCTGGTCATGAACTGCAAGATTGGTCACCCTATACTCAGCAGGTCGTCTGTGAGTCTGTTTTGGTCAGCTGACTCTTCTCACTAACTTGGACTTGGTGTCTCCCACATTCCAGTCTCATCTGAATCTCTTAGTTGTGGTCTCCACACTGTACTGTAATCAATCCACCGCAGAGCTTAGAGCTGCCGAGTTTGCTCTCAAGTAGGGAATGGCGGGATGGGAGATATAGCCATAAACTGTTGGCTCACCCCCATTACAGCAGAGTGAAGTCGAGGTAGTATGGGGGAGCAGTAGACCCAAAGCTTTTAGTTGTGAAGGGAGTCCCTGATCTGCCACTGATCTTTGTGCCGTGGGCAAGCTCTGAAGTGGTTTCCTCCCCTGTACCAAGGAATAATGCTGTCTGCCTGGCTTCCTCCATATTGACATTGTGAGGCTTATGTAGAATAGATGGGGAAGCTTGCCGTGCTACAAATATGTGAGGAATAGGAATGCTTTCCCAGGTCTGTTTACTTGGTAGGAAGCAATTTGAATTGTGAGTGATAGAGAGGGGAACCACGTGACTTTTTTTCATTTTTTTTTTTTTTTAATAGGCAATCTTTTCAGTAGTTTGGCAGCTAGAGGAGAATGCCTTTCCAAACAGGACAGCCGGTATCACTGTGACAGCCACCAAGTAAGTACTGCCTGTGTCACAGCACGCCCAGGCTATGGCCCTGGAAGAAGTCTTCTTCCTGTGTGCATGTGTAAGAGCTATGGCTCCCTCAGTGCTTGGGAAGAAGAGCCTCAGTGAACCCACCAGAGGAGCCCATGCTGCTGCAGTGACCTGGCTTTCCCTTCTGGAAAATCAGGGATATTGAAAACCTTCTTTTATCAACACACAAAGCAAAACTATGGTACAGTCTGGTAAATGAGACTTGGATGCAAGTTCTAATTCTGGTTCATTTAACTTTGGAGTTCTGTCATCTGCAAAACTTCTATGTTTGGGGGTAGGGTACGGGTATGAGTATGGTGTTGGGGAAGGGTTCTCAAATGGGGATGAATCTGCTCCTCAGAATCAGGCAGTGCCTGAAAACAGTTTTGGTGGCCACAACTTGGGGGTGGGGGGAGGGTGCTACTGGTGTCTAGTGGAGAGAGGCCACAAAAAATTATCTGGCCCAAATGTCAATATTGTCAAAGTTGAGAAACTCTTTTAAAATCAGTGTTTCTCCAAGTATTGTCTTTAGCAAGTCGTGTTCTCTAATTACTTATCTTCAAGAGTGTTTTCTTATCTGACCCTCACCAACCCGGAGATGCCAAGGTATGTAAGCAGCTGTGCACAAAGCAGGTGTGGTGTGAACTGACACTCTTATTTCCTAGTCTCAATGAAAGACGGTCTTTGGTCACAAAGACCCAGAGCCTTCAGTTCAAGCATGCCTTCATTGCAGTTCTTCCCAAGTAAGTATTTCCAAGGGGTACTTCAGGCATTGTCTCTTGTGAATGGAACTGGTGGTTGGGGTGGACGTGGGCATTGACTTTCACTGATAGGAGGCTGCTTAAAGCCCAGGCTCCCACTGATCTCTAGGGCACTAACAGTTGGGTCCTAGAAACCCCATGGTAGTAACCAAAGGAGGAGCAGTACCTACCGGTCTTGCTACAAAAGGTTACTGATGTAAGGCTAAGAAGGGAAGAGGAGCTGTGGCATTGAGAAGGAAGGAAGGAGAAAAGGGAGGCCACTCTGAGGAATGATAATTAGACACGGAACCAACCCAAATATACAGAATTCAAATATCCCACCTGATCCCAACTGCCCTGCCACACTTTACATTTTGATATTCGGCTTCAATTCGTCTCAAGGATCTGGTGCCCTCTGTCCTAGTGTATGCAGTTGGTAGCATTCAGGCTCATTTGAAAAAAGGGGGCCTTGAGGCCTAACAAATATCCTCTCAATTGCAGGCCGTCAGTGATATACATGAACACAAGCCAGGGGCTTTCTGTCCACAAAGAATTCTTCTTCAACGTAAGTGCTTAGTGCTTATAATTGCAAAGTTACAGGTGGCAAAACACCACTTTGATTTCCCACTCTCTGATTTTATTTTGCAGATACATGGGGAAAATCTCTTTGGGGCCGAATTCCAGCTGCAAATTTGTGTTCCAATCAAATTACAAAATCTCCAGATTATAAGAGTGAAAAACCTGACGAAAATTCAGGTACTTAGAGGCATTTCTTTCTCATGATCATACCTCTTTACAGAGTGACTATGGATTCTCAAAGGTATAACACCAGAGTTCTAGAAAAGGAGTAAAAACATGTTTAGTTACCCTGGGAACACATCAGGCATAAATTGCCAGTCATGTTCACAAGAAATATCAACCATTCAGTTCTTACAGCAACATTTCTGTTTTTCTTCCCTTGATGAAAAATAAGCACAAATTCAAACCGTTTTAATACCCATGGAGATATTTATTTCCCCTCTGAAAACCGATAAATTCTGCTTCTCTTTGTGATTGGGAACTGAGCTTCATAAACATGAGATGTTTCCTGCACTTCTCCCTATCAATTTACCATCTTCCTGTCCTCCCTCCAGTCTGTCTCTGCTTTGCTACAGCCTCTTTCCTCTCAGTTGACTCTTCATCTGTAGTATGGTCCCCTTATGGTACCTACAGCCACAGCCTCTGATCAGTATGAAAGTTGAGGTCTTTGGCTTTCCTGATTTTTTTTTTTTTTTTTTTGCTCAGGGTGCATGAAGTGTCAAGGCTCAAAACTGAATATATATAAAGGCATTTACAGAATGGTCTCTGCTGACAGAAAAAGGGCTTATAAATTGTAATCACTCATTCCCATAGTTTATTTTTAAAGAACACTTGTTAATTTCAGAAACATTTTAGTTTCCACTTGGAAACAAAATTCTTGTTTGAAAAGCTGATTAGAAACATGTAGAATGGGAAATCCACCCTGCTCTAGGGATGCATCAAGGGCTCTAAGACCAGTACCCTCTCAGTTTGGGCCAGTAAGGCACCTCTGGCTTACTTAAATAGACTGTGTTGGCAGAGCAGGTCAGTGGCAGACCTGAAGTTCAGCATTGTCCTGTAGAAATGCTGGATCTTTCTCTTCATTTGTTTCATGGCAGGGGTGTTACATTTAATCTTGAAGGTCATCTGTTTCAGAATCTTATCTGTGAGGTAATGGAGCCAGAGCACATTAGTATAAGGGTGATATTCACCCCAGCAGTTGTTGTTCTCCTTCCTCATTAGCCTGTAGATCTCAAACTGGTAGTCACCTGCCCCTGTAAATAGGTCCTCATCCATAGAGATGTCACAGAACACCACAATCCCATCCCTTTCCAACCGTGACAGGGTGTAGTCGATGATATTGACTTGCAGTCCACGGGTGGGGATAGTGCTCGTGTTCCCGTTGAGGGTGTAGCGGAGCTCTTTGAGGCTGGTTTTCTTTAAGAGCACGTTCCCCCAGTGTAAGTCTCTGTGCTCAAAGTGCAGTGAGGCCTCGGCCACCGCGAGAGATGCTGTAATCTGGTGTAGGATGCTCTTTGCAGTAGCCATGGAGGACAACTTCGTTTTCATTTGCTCTAAGTCAATCCCTCCAAACTCAAATTCCAGCACAATGAAGAGCTGGTCTTCCTCAAAAAAGTCAGGCCGGTCATTTGCAGACCCTTTAGTTGAGTTATAATGGTCCCAGGCTCTGAGGAGCAAGGGAGGGTAAGATCCTTGAACACAGTGCACCGAGTTCAAACCAATAAAGCCGTCTGTACGGTTGTGTACCTCGTCAGACAAGAGGCTCAACTCTTTGGAGATGATGATCTCCGGCAGAATTTCCTCAAAAGTTTTCTGATGGGCTCCGTTGACTAGACCTGGTCCTTCAATAGCAATGATTTTTAGGGCAACAGGTGTGTGATTAACAATTGTTTGAAACACTTCACCAAACACCCCTTCCCCGATCTTCTGACAGCATTCCAATTTTTCTGTGGAAAGGCAATCGCTAAAGGGGATAGGACCCTCCTGATTGCATTCCCCGTAAACCTTTTCAGCGTCCGAGACCTTTTTGTCTGTGACACATAGTGTCTTAAAGGGGGTTAGCAGATACATGGAAGAGCAGTGCCAAGGGGACACAGCGCTGTGTGTTCTGTTCATAACAGGAGGGCTTGGGTATTCAGATAAGAGGGACTCAGAGAGAGAACTGGCAATGGTGCAGCTACTGCATACTTCCGACACAGCAGTCACCATCTTCTTCTTGTGGAAACTGAAGGAAGCCCTGGCTTTGGTCCAAGAGGCATTCTGTAAATGAGTCAGGTCCTGGGTGAGGAATGAGTCTTTTTCCATCTTTTGGCCCTTCTTAAACTGGTGGTAATGGAGAAGAGAGGTTTCTACTGTTTCTTGAAGTTTCCTTTTTCGCCTAGGCCCAGTTCTCTCAGGCCTGTTGATTTCCCCAGGTAGGATACAGCCCTTGCAACCATCTGCCTCCTCATGGTCTATCTGGGCAGCCTCTTGAGACCCAATCGGTTGACAAAAGTTCTGGTCTGTGGCCCTCTTCTTACCCATGCTTGAAAGACCTGGCCTCTCCAGCCTCTTCCCCTCCTGTTCCCTTTCGCAGCAAGACTCCCTCACATTCCTCCCAACTGCCCCACTCTCAGAATCCTCAGGGTTTTCAGAGTCCGTAACACTAAAGAGAGCTGACCTGAGGTTGGCATGGGCTTGCTGGGCCAACCTAGTGAACCTGCCTTCTGTTGCTGCCTCCTGGTGGCGGTGGAGGGATGCTGGGTCCAGGGAGGCTGCTGGGAGGTGAACTTCAGAGGCTGCCTCCAGAGAGGCGGGAGGGCCGGTACCGAGGACACTGTCTCCTGGCCCTGGGAGGCCGGGGCCAGGAGAGGCCCAACTGCTGAACAGGGAGGCACTGGTGCCCAGCTCTCTGCCGTCCCCGGGCTGGCTGCACGCACTGAGGTCCGGGCTCAGTCGGCCCGGGTTGCCGTTAGGGAAGGGTGGCGGTTCGAGCGGGCCGCAGGGGGTGCTGCAGTTTTGCGGACGTCGAGCTCGCAGCCTCAGGAGTCTTGGAGTCACGATCAGACTCGGCCGGTCCTCGGAGACTCGACCGCCAGGGCGCCTCCGCCGTCGACCCACCGGAATGCCGAGGAAGTCTGGGTCGTCGGGATCGTCGGAAGCGATAGACTGCGAGGGGCCGCCGCCGCTGGCGTCGCTGCTACTGCTGCTGCTGAATAAACGCTTCCGGTCTTTCGGCGGGAACCACTGCGCGGCTGCCCTGCCAGGTCGCCGCCGCGGCCCTCCGCCGCCCGCAGCCCCATACGTTCGGAAGAGCCGATTCCCAGGTCGCGGGAGTGACGCCGCCATCGTCGGCACCCGCCCAGAGGTTCAAATGCAAACACCGCGAGACTTCCTGAAGGCAGAAGCGCTCGCCAGCGAGACGGCTGGGTCCTAGCGTCCGGCCATGCGCATGCGCATCACGATGGGTCTCACGGGCGCTGGGAGGGCGGATAACTGACAGTTTGGCGTACTCGTATCCACTCTGGAATGGCTCTCGTTTCAGGACCACACTGTGTGCAACCAGACTCAGGACGAAACTTGCGGGAGCGATCCTGTTCAGGTGAGCGCGGCCTTCCCGAGAGGCCGAGGGAGGGAAGAAGGGCTTGAAGCGGGTGACGTGAGAGGTCAGTCCGATGCTCCTTTCCCCGCCGTTTACTCCTGAAAGCATATGCAGGGCGGCCTCAAGGCGCTCCTTAGCCTCTTCTGTGGGTCACTTTAGTACTGTCTGTGGCTTTGCTTGAGCCAGAGGTGAGCACTGAAACTTTATACACCCGCTATTCTGGCATCTTACGGTGCTCTGCGTGCTAAAGCTTTCATCTTTTGCACCCAAAAAGGAATCGTGCTATTATAACCAGAGTTTCCTTTTCAGCGTGTGCAAAACTGGCATTCGGTGAGCTGCGTCATCACTTCAAATACGGAAAATGTCACGGTGGCTGCAGAGCTCTCGTTGAGTCCATTTGAGCAGGTATTTGAGATGGTGAAATGCTCCAGATTTGATTGTCTTGTTCCTCACATGCATCTGCTATCTTTCGGAAAAACATTAATAGCATCTAAAATTAACATGTCCAAAACAGTGTCTCGATCCACTTTTTGCCCCAATCTGTTTTTCACTCAATTACTTGGAGTAACTTAGTGAGGTAACTTACTCTAGTTGTTTATCTTAGGAATACTTGTGACTCCTTCCTTTCCTACTTCCCCATATCTATTACAGGAGCAAGCTCTGTCATTCCACCTCCAAAATAAAATCCATTCACTTCTGTCGTCTCCACTGCTACCATTATAGTTCTAGGCCACCATCTGTGGCCCCAGCTATTACAGTAACCTGTCTTTTTCCTCTTGTCTGTGCTCTTGCCATGCCCTCTACAAATCTTTCTTCACATCACAGCTATTTTAAAAGTAAACACTGTGCCACACCTCTCTAAAAAAAAAGTGACATTTGAATACGCTAGACTAGGGCGCCTGGGTGGCTTAGAGCCACTGACTCTTGATTTCAGCTCAGGTCTTAATCCCAAGATAGTGGGATTGAGCCCCATGTTGGGCTCTGCGCAGAGCATAGAGCCTGCTTAAGATTCTTTCCCTCCCTCTGCTCCCCTCCCCAACTTGTGCACGTGCTCTCTCTAAAAAATTTTTTTTAATTAAAAAATGAATACTTCTAGACTAAAACCCATACTTTTTCAATGGCCTGCAAGGCACTGCATGATCTAGTATTTTCTGTTTCAACTTTATCACCTGGTACTCTCCTCTTTCTCACTTAAAAAAAAAAGTTTATTCATTTATTTTGAGAGAGAGAGAGAGAGAGAGAGAGAGTGAGCGAGCTAGCCGAGAAGGGGCAAAGAAAGAGGGATAGAGAATCCAAAGCTGGCTCCACACTGTCAGTCAGCATAGAGTCTGATGCAGGGCCTGAATTCACGAATTCCAGGAATATGACCGAAGCTGAAATAGTTGGACGCCCAACCAACTGAACCACCCAGGCACTGCCCCCCCCTTGTTTTTTTAATATTAATTTTGAGAGAGAGAGAGCATGAGAAGGGTAAAGAGAGAGGGGGACAGAGGATCTGAAGTGGGCTCTGTGCTGACAAGAGAGAGTTTGACTCAGGACTCAAACTCACAAACTGTGACATCATGACTTGAGCTGAAGTCAGACGCTTAGCTGACTGAGCCATCCAGGGCCACTCCCCACCCAGTTCTTACAGTCCAGTTATTCTGTTCTTTCTCCAGTATTGTTCTGGCCACAGGATCTTTGTACTTTCTCTCCCTTTTGCTCTTCCCCTGTATCTTTATGTGCATGTTTTCTTATATTTAGCTCAGGTATTACCTTAGAGAGGCCTTTCCTGATCACTCGTTCTAAAGTGGGTACTACTAGGATCGAGTGTAACACCTCACAGTGATCCAGGTGAGAATGATGAGATCTGAACTGAAAGAGTAGCAATGAAGGTTGGAGAAAAGGGACAGATGAGAGAAAGAACAAAAAGGAGAATTGTTAAGAACTGATTTGGGGCTGATGAGCGGTGTTGTGACATGAGGTAAAGTGTAAAGGAAAAGAAGTTGGGGAATGTTTGCAGGTTTTTTGCTTGGGTGACTTCGTGGTTGCTAACTAGACAAAGGAATACAGGAGAAGGAACACATATAAAGGAAAACATGCTGTCCATAAATAGTAAGTCCATGTCTAAAATATGTTTTATCTACCCTCCATCTTATAGTTACTAAGAGATGTAACTGAACTGAAGATCCTTGGTGAAATATCTTTCAACAAATCTTTGTATGAGGGGCTGAATGCAGAAAACCACAGAACTGAGGTAATCCCTGGCTGTTTTCTGTTTTTTTTTCTGGACAGTGACCTTGGGGAAACTGTGCCTAGCCTTAGAGCCCCTATACCAGCACTCTTCCTGTTTTCGTTCTTTTTTTTTAAATTTAATTAATTTATTAATTTAATTTTAAATAATTTATTGTCAAATTGGTTTCTATACAGCACTCAGTGCTCATCCCAACAAGTGCCCTCCTCTGTGCCCATCACCCATTCCTGTTTTCAGTCTTAACATCACTGATCTTGACTCTACCATTAGCTGCCTCTGTGACAGTATCAACCTCCGTTGTTTTCATCTGTGAAATAAAGCAATTGAATAAGAGGCACGTGCTGAAATACCTAGGCTAAAATCAACAGCTATGTACACTTTGATTTGAGAGCGTATTGTATTTTTAAAATTTGCCAAGTGAGAAATTAGTTTTCTGTATACAGTAACTGCCTTCCTAGTGTTGGTATCATTGTTTAGTTATAGTATTAACCAGTTACAATACTCAGAAATGCCTAATTCTTTTGTAAATCTTGAAGTAAATACTAGAACTCTTGGGATTTCTTTTGCAAAAGTGTGACCACTCGTCATACTAATGTCTGTGATCTATGGGCTAAATGCTGTGTGTGCTACTCTGAGTTGTCATTCTTGTTGACATTTAACCTAGACATTCTGCTGGCTTGAGAGAGAATCTATCCGTGGGCTCTTTAGTCAGGCATGATCATTACGGGAGGGAATGTCAAGAAAATGAGACTGGGTTGCTAAATATTAGGTCCTCTGATTTCCTTCCTGGGGGAGGAGAAACAAACAGTTCTGTAGACATGTCAGAAATAACATTTACTTTTATTTTTAACTATTTCTAATACAGAAAATTATATGGGGGAAAGAGAAGTGCCGCATTATCCCACTGCCCAGATTTAAAAAAAAAAAATAGAAGAGCAAGAAAATCCAATCCTTACAGAAAAATATCAAATGAAAAATAATGGTTCCTTCATTTCCTCCCCTTTCCCATGGCCCCAGCTCCCTCTTCCCAAAGGGTGTTACGGTTAACACTTTCTTGTATGCACATTTGGAAATAATGTATTTCTCCCTCTTGCTGATACTTTAATTTCTATATATAGAGTCCTTATAATTATTTTCCTTTTTTAAAATTCAATACCCTAAGCAAAGTGGTAAGTTGTTCCTGACAATAAGCAATTCGGGTAGAATGAACCTATGAGTATACATACCCATGTATCCGAGCGCATTTCATTTGCAATTAAGGGAAGACGCGCACTAACGTGCCATAAGGGCATCTGTTGTCTGTCTGGTCAACAGGCTGCCTCCTGGAATCTTGTGCCCTTTTGTCTGTGTTGGTGATACCTTCCCTCGTGGCCAGCACAAAGTTGCCACCTCTGCCAGTGCTGTATTTTCATGTGTCAGGATACAAAATAGGGAGCAAGAGATCGGCAGCAGAAGGATTTTTTCCAAGTGTGCCTTCCCTTTTTAGGGTGGGAAGTTCTCCTAAAAACACCCAGCAGCTGTCTCCTTACATCTTGTCAGTCAGAACTGGATCTCGTGTCAGTCACTGGCAAAGGGGAAGTAGCTCTGTCATGATTAGCTTAGGCCAGCTATGATTTCTGATAGAAAATTCAAAGGAGAGAACAGTTGTTGGGTAGGCCACTGTTGGTGTTTGCGTGCAAACAGTAGGTACCCTGTATCCCGCTTCTCCCTTCACCTTTACCAGGGTAGCTTTGGGGTGCTTTCGGAACCTGTGGGTTTTGAAGAGGAAAAGGGGAAGAGGCTTTGAGAAAGAGGGGCATTTCTTTTACTCAAATCTGGCCTGTTACACCACTATGACCTTGGGACTTCCTTTCATTACTTTCCTAGACCTATACTCTCAAGTCCTTCCCCTTGCCACCCTCACTTCACTCTTACATAGAAGAAAAACCAGCTCTCTTCCTGTTCTTCCTCCCTCTCTGTTGCTTTGCTCCCTCTTTCTTGTCAAGGCCTAGCACTTACTCCTGTTAAGCTCAGGTCCATCTGAATTAAGCAGTTGCCTGGAGGGTCAACTCTAGCAAGTAACCAGCATTTATAACCTAATTAGAAGAGGCCTTAAAGGAGTAAATTTGTCCATCTTTCCAACTCATACAGCAATTATCCCTGATTGTTGCTTAAACAGTTGCAGGAAAGGGACTCAGTGTTTTGGGCAGGCAGAGAAGTCTTGATGGACTTCAGTCTGGAGCATGCTCTGGCCGTGGTCTGTATGCTGACCACAGCTTGGGAGGGCCGTAACTGGGTCTCGCTTGGGAAGCAACATCCCCTGAGCCTTCCAGCTGAGTCCTGTTAGTGAGAAGAGAGCTTAGACTCTTGAGATTGAGACAGCCTTTAGACGACAATGCTGGGATGCTTCTAAGAGAACTCTATAAGTACAGTTGACCCTTGAACAGCGTGAGGATTAGAAGTGCCGACTTCCCACATAGTCGAAAATCCACATATAACTTTTGACTCCCCAAAGACTTAACTACTAATAGTGTACTGATGACTGGATGCTTTATTATATTATATAGTGTATTCTTATAATGAAGTAAGTTAGAGAAAAGTCACGAAAGATACATTTACAGTACTGTATCACAAATTAATCTGCATACAAGTGGACCTACACTGTTCAAGCTGGGTTGTTGAAGGGTCAACTGTAGTACACACGGATGCCATTTTGCCTTCATTGTCATATCTTAACATGCACTGTAGTTTGGTGAAGAGCAGATCAGTATCTTTGTCATATATTTCATGTGGGAAAAATGTGTTATCAGATTTTAGGGGTTTGTGCAAGGTCGAAAAGAGCTGTCAGAACTCTGTCAGAACAGAGTTGGAAAGGACTCAGAGATCGTTTAAAATAGGCCATCATTTTGAAGGTGATGAGCCAGGGCCTCAAGGACCCAGAGTGGCAGAGCTGAATGTGAACTGATTTTCGGTCTTTCATGTTCTCTAAAGCCTAGAGACCGCAGTTCCTTGGGAACTCTGTTAAACTGTCAGATAATCCTTAACAGATCTCCTGAAAGACCAGATAGTGTGAAGTATTTTGCTCTTTACATGTGTTGTTGTGCTGTTGGTTTTGTTTTGGTCATTTTTTTTTTCTTCCAGTTTTTGTTCTCTTTGCTTTTCGAGGAATTTTTTGGGTACATCTAGCTCAGAGAGTCTTTCTTTGGCCATGTCCAGTCTACTAATGAGCTCCTCAAAGGCTTTCTTCATTTCTGTTACAGTGGTTTTTTTTATCTCTAGTTTTTTTTTTTTTTTGGTTCTTTCCTGGGATTTCCATTTCTCTACTTACATTGCCTATCTGTTCTTTGTCTTTGTTCTTGCGTGCTGTCTACTTTATCTGTTAGAGCTCTTAGCATGTTAGTCATAGTTGTTTTAAATTCCAAGTCTGCTGATAATTCAAACATCCTTTCCATGTCTGGTTCTGAGGCTTGCTTTTCTCTTCCAAATGTTTTTTGCCTTTTGATATGTTTTATGATTTTTTTCTTTCTTTCTTTTTTCCTGGTAATTTTTTTTTTTTTTTTTGATAGCCAGACATGATGGACCAGGTAAAAGGAACTGCTGTAAATAGGTCTTTAGCGATGCAGTGTTGAGGTGTGGGGGAGGGGGAAGCACTCTACCATCCTATGATTAGATTTCAGTCTTTTAGCGAGACTGTGCCCCTGCGCTGTGTACCGATACCTTTGGGCTGTGAACCTCAGAAGTGTTTCTCATTTTTTTTTTTAATCCCCTTAGGTGGGACAGGATACCTAGAGTGGGCTTGAGTTGGGTATTTCCCTTACCGTGGGTCAGTTAGGCTCTTAGCAGGTAAGGCTCCAGTTAACTATGTCCTCTGAGGACAGGCCAGACAGAGTGCTCTGGCTTATTTCAAAGTGGTTCCTTTTCTTCTCCCCTTGCTGGAAGCCTAAAGGGATTTTCCTCTAGTATTTACTGTAGGAACCTCCTCAGGCTCCTGGAGGAGACCCTTACAGTGTTGCAGGGGCTCCTTTATGACTGCGGTCCCTGGAGGTTTTCACTCTGAGAGTTGTCAGTACTGAGCTTCTCATAATTAATTCATGAATTACAGATCGGGTTTTCCTACCCCAGCACTGGGAAGCCTCTACTCCCTGCATTCACTGATCTGTCTCACTAATCTTGGGGGCAGCAGCTTGCCAAGTATCCTCCCCTCTCTTAGGGCACCAAGAAGACTTGTTGCTTTTTCAGTCTGTTCAACTTTTTAATTGTTAATACAGAGTGGCACCGACCGTGCTCTCTACATGTGGAACCAGAAACTGAAAGCCCCGTGAGGTAATTTTAGATGCTGAATCAGGAAACATTCAGCTTTTTGCTTTACTGCCGTCAGTCTTGGTCAATATACAGAATGCTGCCAAGTTCTCATATTCTGCTTCTTAAAATAACGTGGACTTTTTTTCTCATCTGCTTTAGCAGACTTCTTGGATGGTCTCTGTGTCTTGTTCTAGATCACTGTCATCTTCCTGAAAGACGAGAAGTTTTATGCTTTGCGGCTCATCATCATGAGCAGTGCTGGCGGTCTTCTGGTTTTGATAGTGATTATCATCACCCTATTCCAGGTAAGTTCTACTCAGGCGAACTGTTAAGGTACAGAGAGATTTTCCTAAGACAGATTTGATGGTCATGCCCTTACTTCAGTCTTTTACTTTCTTTTCCCTGTTTTAATGTTCTAACTTTTTAAATTTTTTTTTAACGTTTATTTATTTTTGAGAGACATAGAGACAGAGTATGAGCAGGAGAAGGGCAGAGAGAGAGGGAGAACAGAATCTGAAGCAGGCTCCAGGCTCTGAGCCGCCAGCACAGAGCCCGACGCGGGGCCTGAACTCAAAGACCGTGAGATCATGACCTGAGCCGAAGTCGGCCGCTTAACCAACTGAGCCACCCAGGCGCCCCTAATGTTCTAACTTTTTTGACTGCTTTCAATATCCTCACTCTCCAGCCTCTACCCCTTTCCATTCTTAAGTCTTGCTTTTTCCTCCAAATGCGTGTAACTAAATAGGTTTGTGTCTCTGTGCTTGCTGACTATACTGCCACTCCCCCCACCTCGAGGCCCTTTCCCACCTTGCTCTCACTCTTCCCTTAAGACTCAGCCCAGAGATTCCTCAGTCCTCTGAGCTGAGTTATATGCTTTTCCTGTGAGCTCCTTTCTGGAAACCCTTCCAAGTGTCAGGCATCACACTGTATTGTAATTATTTCTGTTCCCAGTAGATTGTGAGTTTCCCTTTTTTTTTTCCTAATTGTTTTTTTTTTAAGTTTAAGTAATCTCTATACCCACCTTGGGGCTTAAACTTAACAACCCTGAGATCAAGTGTCTCATACTCTACAAACTGAGCCAGCCAGCTGCCTCTAGATTATGAGTTTCTTGATGTAGGAGGCCACTGTTCATAGTAGGCTGAGTATTTTTATATAACTTAAGATTCATTATAGCCGAAATTATAATACTTTGCAGAATTAGTTAAGTTAAAAAGCTTAAGGAGCGAGGCACCTGGGTGGCTCCATTGGTTAAGTGTCTGACTCTTTTTCTTTTTAATGTTTATTTATTTGAGAGAGAGAGAGAGAGAGAGAGAGAGAGAGAGCTGTGGTGGGGGGAGAGACAGAGGGAGACACAGAATCCAAAGCAGGCTCCAGACTCTGAGCCATCAGCACAGAGCCCGATTGTTGGACGCTTAACCAACTGAACCGTGTTAAGTGTCTGACTCTCGATTTCGGCTCAGGTCATGACCCCAGGTCATGGGGTTAAGCCTTGCATTGGGCTCCTTGCTGAGTGTGGAGCCTGCTTGAGATATTCTCTCTCTCTCTCTCTCCCCCTGCTTCCTCCCTCCCTTTCTCCCTCCCCTCCCCTCCCCCTCCCCAATGCGTTTCTTCCCTACTTGCACATGCTCTCTCTCTCACTCAAATTAAAAAAAAAAAGGTTAAGGAGCTTTGGGGTTTCAGAGGAAGGTGGAAAATCACCTCTGACTGGAGAGTGAGCACCAAGAGAGGCTTGTGGAAAGGCAGCATTTAAGACTGATCTTGAAGGATCGGGTTATCAGGGAGAAATTCAGAGGAGGCTGAGAAGCAGAGGAGTGTGGGAGCTACCTAGAGAACTAGATAACGGTTTTCTAGAACAGATGGGTATCTTAGGCCTATAATGGGACTTCCCCTCCTTTGTTTCAGTGTGGCTTTTTTAAAAGAAAATACCAGCACCTGAAATTGGACAGCACAGGGAAGGCCCCGCTGAACTCAGAGAATCCGCTCACAGAAGAAAATTAGGACCAGCTTCCTCACCCACTGGGAGAGAACATCAGCCAGTCCTTCAAGTTCTAGAGACTTGGTGTCGTTACTTTGTGTTTTTTTTTTTTTTTTTTAAGATGATCTAGAGCAGAATCTAACAAATTGTTAACGGAATATCGTTTTTTAACCATACATTGTCCCCAAAGTGTCTATGTGTTGTGCAGAAAATAAACTTGGGAAACATTTGATATTCAATTAAATTAAACTTCCCTTTAAAGAAGTGCCTTTAATACAGAAATATATTTTGTGATATTTTTTTCTCCAAGAGGAGGTATAGCAATTTCCAGCCATATTTGCCTAAGAATGCTTTTTTCTTGATGTCTCCCAACATAGTGTTCTACAAACTACATCTTGGGGACAGTGGTCAAAAGCATTTCCCAGCCTGGCATTTTCAAGATCCTAAGATGTGGCCTATTACTTCACATCAGGCCACAACAAAAAGCACCCCCGGAACAAATGTATAAAGGAGAAAAACAAAAGTCACCAAAACAGGAACTAGGGAGGCGAGGAGAAAACCAAGACTTTGTTCTGTAGTTTCATTTCTGTTGTATGTATGAATACATCTACTTAATGCACTGTGCTAATTCTTACCCAGCTTCCTGCTCAGTGAATTGCTCAAGGAGACTTCTGTTCCTTGGCAAATGCTGTCACCAGGAGAGAGCATTCTTCCACAGGAAGAGATGGAACCTGGCCTGGGAGTTGGGGGCACAGAGATGAGGGCCTAGTTACAGGCTGGCTTTGCTCTTAGTATCTTACTGTATTTTTACGTCCCTTGCTGTTAAAGCTTGGCCCCATCTCCCCACTTTTAATCCTGCAATGGAACAGTCTTTATTTTCGTGGATCATAAAAGTCATTGCAAAACAATAAATGGTGTATCAGTATATAATGTTGAAAGATATCTTTGTTTTCTTTATCCAATTAAGGTGCTTTCATTATTTTTGTTAATTTTCAATTTTTTATGAAATACGTATGTGTATAAGGTATGAATTAGGGACCAAGTTTTGCTTTTTGTGTTGATTTTTCTCCCAGAAGCTTACCTGACTTTCACAGCACCACTTAACTGAAATAACCACCTCCTTTTGGCTTCTCCACGCTCGCCCGTTTTACAGGGGCTGAAAGGCTTCAAACGTTTCCCAGACTCCCTTGTGGTGGGTTTCTAATTTAGATTTTGCCAGTGAGAGGCACTTGAATGAGCCTGGAAGGTGGAAAGACAGGAGGACTTTCTTTTGGTGGCGGCAGCACTGGCGGAGGCAGGTGAGTACAGACCCCTGAGTGGCAGTGCAACGGTGCGGCCCCCAGCTGCGGTGGCAGCTTCCTGCAACTCCTGACCTCTGGGTGACACCAACCCTCCCGTTTTTATTTCCCAGCCCTCCCAACAAATTTGAAACATAACTCTCATTATTAATTCCCTTTCTGCTTGAAATATCTGTGTAGTTTCTGTTTTCCCGGTTGACCTCAAGTCTAACTGTATTATTCCAGTGACTGGCAGCTGTCTCTCTGTCACTTATTGAAATGTTTGTTAATAATTTAAAATTCTGCTGTTACTAGTGAAATTCCTATGAATACATATAAATTCTGGGAATTTCATTTTGTTTCGCTGATCTGTTTGTTCCTGTACCAGGACCACAATTGAGGGAACACTTTTTAGCGTTATGCAAATGATAAATTCTAAACAGCACAGAGGTATCTAAAAAATGAAAAGTAAGTCTCCCTCTCCTCTCCACCTCCAATCTCTTTGCAAAAGCAACCAGTGCTAATAAAATTTTAGATATTCTTTAAAAATATTTCTATGCCTGTGCCAGCATATGCATATCCATATGTGGATGCAGGAATTAGGTTGTAGGGCTTGTCCTACCTCCTGCTTTTTCATCTGATAGCTTTTAGGCCTCTTTCAGTAGCAGCCTCTGCAGATCTACCCCATTCTTTTTAACGGTTCCATGATCCACTGTATGGTATTTACCTAACAAATCCCTCTAAGTGGATATTTAGGCTGTTTCTGTTTCCTTCCCTCATTTTTTTTCCTTCCCTGTTTTTTATTACAACGAAAAGGTGTGATGAGCATCTCCAAACAGGTATCCTACCTGGTGTGCTTTTCAAGTATGTCGATGGGTAAGTTCCTAGCATGATTACCGGCTTAGAGATGACATGCATTTAAAATTTTGATAGATGAAATAAGTCATTGGAATGAAAGGTGCAGAGTGGGGATTAAGCCAGCGGTATTGTCACAGCACTGTATGGTGATGCGTGGTCGCTACACCGGTGGCGAGCACAGCAGAACACGGAGAGTTGTTGAATCGCTGTTGCGCGCCTGAAGCCTGTAATGTTGTCAGCGGTACTTCAGTTACAATGTTGATGATAGATGACAACAGCCTCCAAAAGGTTTCTACCAGGCGAGACCCCACTCAGTGTATGTGAGGGTGCCACTGCGCACACTGCCACCACGTGGGCGGCATCGCGGTCTCACCCTTTTGCCAACCTTTTCAAAATGGTCGAAAATGGTATCCCGTTTTTGATACCAGTTCTCATTATAACTTTGTAGTCAATTTTGATACCTGATAGGACATTTTCATCCTTAAGAAAAATTACCGATTATATTCTTCCAGATAATTCTTAATATCAGTGTTTCCAGTTGCCAAAAGAAACCCTTTGAGGTTTTAATTTCAATGTACAGGTTAGGTTGAGGAGAACTGCTTTCTTTATAGTATTATTTTCTTACTCAGAAATACGACATTTCTCCACTCGCTGAGATTCTTGAAAACACCCTGCAGCGAGGTTTTATAACTTCTGTCAGAGATCTTAATTTATGAAGACTTTTATTTCCAGATGTATTGTTTTTTTTTTTAAGTTTATTTTTGAGAGAGAGAGAGAGAGCCAAGCATGTGCACGCATGCCAGCAGGGGAGGGGCAGAGAGACAAGGAGAGGGAGAGAGAATCTCAAGCAGGCTCTGCACTGTCAACATGGAGCCTGATGTAGGGCTGAAACTCCCAAACTGTGAGATCATGACCTGAGCCAAGAGTCAGATGCTTAACTGACTGAGCCACCCAGCACCCCTATATTATATTTTTTATTGCTACTATGAAAAATATCTTTTTCCCCTGGCTGATTATAGAGCTTATATTTAGAACAATTTGTTCTTTTGAATATCTTATCTGGCCATCTTACTGAACTCTGTTTTTTAATAGCTTTTTAGTTGATTCTCTTGGATTTTCAAAGGAGAAAATCCTGTCTGGACATAATGGTGGTTTGGAGGGTGCCCAGGTGCTCAGTTAAGCGTCCGACTTCAGCTAGGTCATGATCTTTCCCCAGTTTGAGGCCCGCGTCAGGCTCTGTGCTGACAGCTCGGAGCCTGGAGCCTGCTTCAGATACCCTGTCCCCCTCTCTGTGTGCCCCTCCCCCACTCATGCTCTGTCTGCCCCTCTCTCTCTCTCAAAAAATAAAAAGAAAGAATGGTGATTTGGAGTCTTTCTTGTATTTATACTCTTTTTCTCCCTTATTTCTTTGACTAGAACTTGTAGAGTTCAGAGAAGTTAACTTTGCCTGATGTTAATGGGATTGCTGTGTGTGCCCTCCACTGCCCGCCTCACAGCCTGCCCATGGCCTTCCTCCCTGCTGCCCTGCCTGTGGCAATTTCTGGGGCTTGGTTCGAGAATCCATCCACTTCTCATGTAGCCTCTTATGTTACCTGTGTTAAATCGCCGTCTCTTTAGCATGATCAACTTTCCTGCTGGTCTGATTCCATCTGCTTTACTTCTTTCAGGAATTCCTTCATAGTTTTGGTTCCTTTATTGTTTCCAGTGATACTGTGGGCTTCTTCTCTCTTTTCGTTTCTTGAATTTTTTGGAAGGGAAAGAAATAGGTTAAGTTTGCTTAGATATTTCCCTGTTGTTGGGTCCAGGAGTTGTGTCCAAGTTTTAAGTGTTTTAGGTGACTTGCAGCCATTGCTTTATACCTTTTTTTAAAATTATTATTACAGGGGCCCCTGGGTGGCTCAGTCGGTTGAGCGACCGACTTCGGCTCAGGTCACGATCTTGCTTATGGGTTCGAGCCCCACATCAGGCTCTGTGCTGACAGCTCAGATCCTGGAGCCTGCTTTGGATTCTGTGTCTCCCTTTCCTGCTCACACTCTGTCTCTCTCTCTCTCTCAAAATAAATAAACCTTAAAAAAAAGTTTAAAAAAAATAAAAAAAATTATTACAATTAGGACCCTACTCCCATAACAGTCAGGCCTTATACTGACCACCTATGAGCTGTTGACTGAGCCATGCTGATCTGATTGGAGTTAAACCAATGCAATTGTAGTTAAGAGACTATGTAAGGGACCAGTCTGAGAAGTGAAAGTACTATTATAAACAGAGATATGATTAGATTTTACAAATTCACGTGCTATAGCTTGGGCCAAGGGCTGTATTCTAAAAGATGCCTTTTTAGTGCCAGGCATTTTCCATTTCCTGTTCATCCTCCTCTCCCTGAGAACAGAAGTGCCAAAGCTTGTATAGATATAAGGACAGTGGGTTATTGGGTTATGGCCACTCTCTTGAACAGATAAGGACCAAGATGAGGTCAGATAAGGGGGAAAATGCCCCTTGTGATTTCTGTTTTCATTTCCCCTGTTACAGCTAGTGAGCACAGATTCAAATAATCTTTTTCTCTTGTGATAAGATCTGAACTTTGGTTGTTGAAGAAAGCATGACATCAAACAGATGTGAAAACCTAAATCTGTCAAGCCCGTTAGGCATGATTAAATTTTGAGAAAGGATGCTTCATACGCCGAAGCCCAGCAGTCTTACATTATCCGTATATAGCGTACACTCTATGCACATCTTCTGTACCCTTACAGGAAGGGCATACAGGTATTTTTGGGTCTCCTAGCTTTAATTAGTGATGGTAAGCCTTGGAAAAGTGCCAGAATTTTACCATTGCTTTTTTTTTAAGATTTTATTTTTAAGTAGTCTCTACACCCCATGTGGGGCATGAACTCACAACCCCGAGATCCGTAGTCGCATGCTCCAGCCACCCCTACCATTACTTTAAGAACAGATTTAGTGGGGCACCTGGGTGGCTCAGTTGATTAAGCGTCCGACTTCGGCTCAGGTCATAATCTTGCTGTGAGGTTGAGCCCTGCGTCAGGCTCTGTGCTGACAGCTCAGAGCCTGGAACCCGTTTTGGATTCTGTGTCTCCCTCTCTCTCTGTGCCCTTCCCCTGCTCATGCTCATGCTCATGCTCTGTCTCTCAAAAATGAATAAACCGGGGCGCCTGGGTGGCTCAGTTGGTTGGGCATCCGACTTCGGCTCAGGTCATGATCTTGCGGTCTGTGAGTTCGAGCCCCGCATCAGGCTCTGTGCTGACAGCTCGGAGCCTGGAGCCTGCTTCGGATTCTGTGTCTCCCCCTCTCTCTCTGCCCTCCCCCTGCTCATGCTCTCTCTGTCTCAAAAATAAATAAACATTTAAAAAAATAAAAAAAAAAAGGAATAAACCATAAAAAGAAAGTTAAAAAACAAAACAAAACACAACATTTAGTAAATGGAATCAATGGGAACATTTAATCACTTTAGGAAGAGTAGTTCTAATATCAGAGGTCAGGAAGTAGCTGGATGTACCTAAATAGACAATTTCCTACTTCAGTGAACTTGACTTTGATTAGTGGAAGGATATTTTGGAAAGTACGTAACTAACAACGCTCTCACAGTAAGATCATAGTACAAAGTGAAAAACTGCCTTTGTCACACCCTGCCCCACCCTGTGCTCCTCCTTAGAAGCTGAGGTGAACCGGTGTAATGTATATCCTTCCAGGCATTTATAAATATTCACGTATATGCATATATAGTACATAGCTTTGGGGTTTTGTTTTGTTTTTAACAGTTTTCTATAATTTTTTAAAATGTTTATCTTTGGGAGAGAGACAGAGACAAAGCACAAGGCAGGAGGGGCAGAGCGAGAGAGGGAGACAGAGAATCTGAAGCAAGCCCAGGCCTCGAGCTGTCAGCACAGAGCCCAGTGAGGAGCTAGACCCCACAAACTATTAGATCATGACCTGAGCCGAAGTTGGATGCTTGACCAACTGAGCCACCCAGGTGCCCCTGTTTTCTTTTACATAAGTAGAATCATATATTTTGCCATTTGTGAGAATTTGTGATCACTTTCCAGAAACCAGTGTCAGAGAAGAATATTGCTGCTGCCAGACGTGGGAGGAGGGATGGAGAGGTGATACTTCGGCCTAGTGTGTCCTTGGGGATTGGTAACTTAACTCTGGAGAGCTCTTTATATAAAGAGGCCTTTTCAACTTTTTCCAAAAGTGGAATTAAAGACATTTTTGTAATTGCTATGTGATCCAGTTTCTAGATGTAGTTTCTAACTGCCTACCACCTAGTTTCATTCATTAACATTTTATACTCTGCTTGCTTTATCACACATTTTCCCATCTATCCATCCATCAGCTTGTTTTCAAGTGCATAAAAATAAAAGTTTACAGGGGTGCCTGGGTGGCTCAGTCGATTAAGCATCTGACTTCGGCTAGGGTCATGATATCGAAGTTCTCGGTTCAAGCCCTGCGTCGGGCTCTGTGCTGACAGCTCAGAGCCTGGAATCTGCTTCGGATTCTGTTTCTCTGTCTCTGCCCACCCCAGCTCATGCTCTGTCTCTCTTTGTCTCTCCAAAATAAATAAACATTAAAATTTTTTTTTAAAGTTTACAAACAACCAATTATATTAAAATACAATAATCAGAATATTAAAAAATTCTTATGGAGATTCATGGGCTTTTTTAAGCAACAGGTCTAATAACTACCCTTTTATTTATTTATTTTTAATGTTTATTTATTTTTGAGAGAGAGACAGAGAGACAGAGCGTGAGTAGGGGAGGGGCAGAGAGAGAGGGAGACACAGAATCTGAAGCAACGTCCAGGCTCTGAGCTGTCAGCACAGAGCCCGATGCAGGACTCGAACTCACAAACTGTGAGATGATGACCTGAGTCAAAGTCAGACACTTAACTGACTGAGCCACCCACGCACCCCATAACTACTCTTCTTTTAAAGCAGTGGTGAGCTTAACATGCATTTCGAGGTATCTGCAGTAACTGGAATGGGGGAGGATATCTGTAATTTCTATTGGTGTGAAGATGCAGATACTGCTAACAGGGCCATGCTTTGTTGCCTATATTCATAATTAAAGGAAACATCACATTCCAGTTAAAGAGTGGTAAAAAAAAAAAAATGAAACCTGTAAACACCTCCTACTTTACATGTTCTGGTCCATTTAATAAAAGCAGTGTCCTAGGGGCACCTGGGTGGCTCAGTCAGTTAAACTTCTGACTCTTGGTTTCAATTCAGGTCATGATCTCATGGTTTGTGAGATGTAGCCCTGCGTCGGGCTTTGTGCTGACAGCGAGAAGCCTGCTTGGGATTCTCTCTCTCACCCTCTCTCTCTCCCTCTCTCTGTCTCTGCCCCTCCCTCACTCATGCTTTCTGTTTCTCCAAATAAATAAATAAACTTAAAAAAAAAAAAAAGCAGTGTCCTACCCTGGGCTTTGTACTTCTGCAGCTAATCTTAATGGTCATTCCAGAGAGGTTTAGCTCTGTGTTCTGAAAGAAGAAACAACCCCACAGGTCTAGTTATAGCAGAGCTGTTGAAACAACAGCAGATTTTCAGATCTTCAAATTGAATGGTTTTTTTTCCACAAGAGCTTCCTACCAGCTGGGCAGAACTGAGCTGGCAGCCCCAGGCGGAGTGGTGGTTTTCAGGCTCTCCCGGGCACAACAGTTGCAGGCGGAGCTCAGCTCTTCAGGTTCCCCGGCCTCGCCCACGAAGGGCTCTGATGCCCCGGCCCAGCTTGGGCCCGAAAAAGTCTGCTTTTTTGTCAAGCACTCCAGATGATTTTCAGGCAGGAGTCACCCCCTGGGAGATACTAGTTACGGAATCAGAGTTTGTTCATCCGATTCCACTTCTGTCGATGGATAGGCCTTAGCACAGACTTGGAGCCTCGGTGACCTAGCAGTTGCCTCAGGAGACAAATTTAACTTAATGTTCTGGCAGAACTAATTATCTCTGAAATCTTCTATGAATATGCACAGGCTTAGTGACTCTGTCCTCAGACACTTCAAACATGCTGGCTAATGGCCAGAGGCAGGGTGACCAGGAATCAGTCTGTCCTCGCTCCTTCCCTCCCTCCCTCCCTTCCTTTCTGTCCCCCTTCCCTGCTCTTAATCATTCTACAAGCCTCCATGACCACCTACTTGATGAAGGCCCTGTGGTACAACGAAAGGTCAATCCCTTTCCCGCACTCATCGTCCTATATGACAGGTATGTACCCAATGGTGACTCCCTAAATCGTACAGATCCTGTCCTTTGGGAATTTGGAGGAGGGGGGTCCTGGAAGCCTTCATGAAGGAGACAGACCCCTGTAACATGAGCCTTGAAGCCATGGTGGACTGAGAGGAGACCAGCCGCGGCAAAGGCACAGAGGTTGGAAAATGACAGGCGGGTTAAAGCATGTGAGCCACTTCGGCTGAAGCCGAGTGTGCGTAATGGGGCACGGGAGCTTTTTCCGGGGGCGGGGGGGGCGGGGGGAGTGGAGGTGTGGGGAGACGGTAAGTGCGATCAACAGTCACCTAAGGAAGAATCGTCTACAAGGAACTATGTGAAGCCACAGCTACTCACGGTGTATTTTTTATACGAGGATTTCCTGCACATTCTCATTTCATTACTACTTCAGTTCCGTGAATTCGAGACTGGAGCGGAGCGGAAGGGATGGGTGTGAGGAGTTTCGTGAAGGTCATAGGAGAAAGCAGTGTAGGGAGCAGAAGGAAGAAAAAGATGAGCTCCCCTAAGACACACCTCGTTGGAGATGTCGCTCCTCTGAGCGTTTGGTTGACTTGAGTGTGACTCTTTATCCGTTTTAGTGTTCAGTGGACCAGCACTTGCCTCTACCCTTTTTAAGTATGTGATATCTCTGTAGAGTTTTTCCCCGGTGCATTTTGAGAACTAAGTAATGAATTAACAACCCATCAATTACGGTGGGTCACACAAGCCACTCACTGATGGACTCAGAAATGCTTCCCACAGAAGGAGGAGCCACCTTTTCCTGTTGACTATTGAAATGACATTAATAATGCATCTGCAATTTCTTAAATGGACCAGTAATGTCTATTAATGGAATGTGTTTATCATAGAAGGACTGTCAGAGGAAAAGAAAAGTTAAAGGATAAATTACTGTGTGACCTCTTTTATAGTGAAACCCTTCCCATGCGTCCCTTCTGGGCCATCCAGGATACTCAGGACTTGGAAGGAAACCCAGGTCTGCCCATGGTCCTCTTAGGCCTGATGTTGTGGTGACCTCTTGTGCCCCAGCACAGACTCAAATCTACCTCTAGCCCTTGCATGAACCCTCCTCTCTCGGGGGTGGGAAATAGAAACACAGTCACTGTGTGTAAGTAATATCTGAACCTCTGCTGCAAGAACCACATTATTGTATGGAATTTGTGGTTTTTCATTTTCTTTTGGCTTCCTTTAATGTTTTAGAGAACAGTTTGTGCATTCGTTGGCCTCCTCAGGTTAAAAGGGAAGCTTTAGTACCTAGGGAAGCCCTCGCTAGAGTTGGAGGGAAAAGGAGGAAACTGTGTGTCTTTGGAGGCCACAGGGTGACCAAGTGAAACCTCAGGCCTCTGGAAGAAACACAGGGATGCTATTGGCCACTCCCATGCGGCCACCCACCTGCAGCCAGACAGTGGTTTCCCTCTTAGAAGCGCCTCATCTCCTGGAGATTGGGAGTTTTTCTTGCTTAAAGGGGTGCTTTCTGGGGCGCGTGGGTGTCTCAGCTAAGCGTCCGACTTTGGCTCAGGTCACGATCTCACAGTTCGTGAGTTCAAGCCTCACCTCAGGCTCTGCACTGTGAGTTCGAGCCCCACATTGGGGTCTCTGCTGACAGCACAGAGCCAGCTTCAGATTCTGTGTCTCTCTCTCTCTTTGCCCGTCCCCTGCTCATACTCTGTCTCTCTCTCAAAAATAATAACATTTAAAAAAAAGATTATAAAGGAGCGATATCCTTATAATTCTCCTGCCTCCAGGGCTCACTCTATTGCACCATGCTCCCTCCCTTATAATCTATAAAATTCATAGGAAGAAGAGAGAATGGTATAGAGAAAAGGTTGGAGTCAGAGTCAGGAGGGTCTGTTTCCCCCTAATAGAGCCCCAACACATTTCTTTGGGGGGGAAATGTGAGGGCTCTGCCCATTTCAATCTCACGATTTGAGGATCCGTCATGTTTTTAACTAGATTGTCCCAGGCCCCAGAGGAGAGACCAAGATGGCCACAGCAGGGGCTCCAAACCACACAGAACAATAAGCTTAAAATGTTGGCAAGTCGTAGGAGCAAGTGAAATGATGAAAAAACCAAACAAAACCAAAGGCCTTTTATAGAAATTCATTTTATAAAAAAAATTTCCTTTTATAATTCCCTATAACTTTACTGCTGGTACCTTAAATCATTCAGCTGGACAAAGTCTTGTGAACCAGATGAGAATGGTTCACTCACTGCCAGTCCTTTCAGGTGGACAACGCTCATTGTACTGAAGCATCACGTGGACTTCTTTGGGATGTGGTGGTGAGCCAGGGAGGGGTTTTGACTACTTTGAAGACAGGCCATTCACCATTGACTCCTGACCCAGGAAGTGAAGTTTCGAGGCACTCGGTTAGTTCTTGGCATACCTGAGCGCACTCCACCCCCGCAGCAGTAGGAGCTCCCCCAGAAGGTGCCCATTCTCTTGACCGACCCCTCACTCTGATACAGCATCACGAGAGAGTCTGTTGCCCTCTGAGGAGCTCTATACTACTGGGCCTTGGCAGTGGCCTCGCTCCACAGCGGCAGGGCAAATGTGTGAGCTACACACAACATGTCGTCCAGAGGAAGCCACAGGTGCCAGAGGACTGAGCCCTGAGTGGATGGCTGGGAGACCTAGGACTAATTTTAGCTTTTCAGGTGACCTAGGACCTTGTTCCATCAAATGTGTAATGGCATTGACAGCTGCCTCTCTGAGCGGGTTCACACAATGAGTCAAGCGAATCCATGTGGAAGCCGTAAAGCAATGTGCTCGTGGAGAGAAATGGAGATGGTCGCTTTGGTTGGGGAGCCAGATCACCTGGATTCAAATTCTGGCTCAGATGCTTGCTAGTAGACACATCTAGCCTCTTAGGGAAAAATAAAGATAATGATTGTACCAACCACATAGGCGGTTAGGGTGGTGATGATTAAGTGAGCCCACACACACAACGCATTTAGAAGCGTGCTCAGCAAATAGCGAGCGCTAAGACATCTGGTAGTGGTGAAGATACTGGAACAAGGCTAAGTGTGGAGATAGAGTTAGGGAGAAGCTGGAGAAACTGTCAATCAAATGCAGCAGGCGATTTTCAAGTGGGGACTTCATCTTGGTTTTGGAAACGTCCCTTAGAATTCCAATAATGGAAATGTAAAATGCATAGGCCCCTTCTCCCACCTTGCATGTATTGGGTGTTCAGCTGAACTGGTGGGGGTGGTGAGCTGGCCTCCCCGATATGGAGGCAAGTTGCATATACTTGAGTTTGCAGCTTTCTAGAAGCAGTTTTCACAGTTTCACAGAAATACATTCCACATCACATGCACACAGTCATACCAAAAACAAAAGTTTCATGAAACTATACCTACCCTTACTTCCTTAAGCACACTAGTATTTTTGCTCTCATTCTCTCTTCCTCTCCCTCTCTCTCTCTCTCTGAATATGCCCGTTGTAACCCAGTAAATTGATATCATGACCCACTGATGGGCCTGGCCCTAGCAGTCTTAAGAAGCTCCACCATGAGGGAGCCCACAGGAAGGGTCTGGCCTGGCCCCAAGAGTGGCCCTTTCCCCTCCAGTCTTCCCTCCTGCGGTCCCTAAAGCTTTAGGATAGTCGTGTCGGAAAGTGCCGCCTGGCCTTGGCTGAGTCATGGGGGTGGTTCGGGAGGGGCGGGCCACACTGGTAGGCAGATAGGTGCAGACACCCCTCTCTAAAGCTAGAGCGGCAGGTATATGAGCCAGGCGGACAGGGAGCCTTGCGTTCCAGCCGCTGCAGCAGCACACAGTAGGCACTCTAAGTCTGAGGAAGCGTGAACAGGGGAGAGTGCCCTGGACTGGGGCTAGTGGTAGGCTGCGCCCTATGAGCTGGGGCCTCAGTTATCCAACCTGCAGAATGAAGGCCGTGGCCTCCGGGGCCTCTCAGGAGAACACGCAGGCCAGGCCACAAGGCCTAGAACTCCCTTTGGGGAGTGGAGAGATGCAGCGTGGCACCGTCCTGTATGCGGCTTATGCGGCGAGGGGGGGCGGTTGTGGGGGTGATGTTTTCCAGCCTCGCGCTCTTCAGGCCAAGTCTTGAGGCCTTGAAAGGCCTCCTCATGGGCTCAGGTCGATGGGAATCTTCACACGTGGTGTCACTCCACTGAGGCCACCCCTCCCCTGAGTACCGGAGATCCCTGAGAGAGGAGTGCTGAGGAAGAGGCCGGTGGAGAGTGGAAGGGAGGTCTGGTGACAATTCCCAAGCCTCCCCCCCCGGGATGACATCAGCTTCTAAAATCCTTAGTCATGACTGGGACAGGGTGGCAGCTCCAAATCTCCTCCCTGTTTAAAACACCAGGCCTGAGTTTGTTTACTCACTCGACACATATATATATATATATATATATATATATATATATAGAGAGAGAGAGAGAGAGAGAGAGAGAGAGAGAGAGAGAGAGAGTGAGTGTGAGCGAGAGAGAGAGCGCGCTAATATATGGCAGATACAGCAGTGGACATAGGAGACAAAGATGTCAAACGCAAGGTTCCCACCCTCCAGGAGCTTTCTGGTCTTAGCGGGGGACACAGTCAGTCAGTAAGCAAGATCCTATCCAAGAATGACAAGTGCTTTCAGGGAATAAGAAGGGGTAATGGAATAGAAAGTGACTGGGGTGGGGAACTTAGGGAGGAGGGCAGAGAGACAGGGAGACAGAGAATCCCAAGCAGGTCCGTGCTGTCAACACAGAGCCCTACGTGGGGCTCCATCTCACGAACTTGGAGATCATGACCTGAGCCCAAATCAAGAGTCAGAGGCTTAACCCACTGAGCCACCCATGTGCCCGTGTAGCTTGTACTTTTAGAGGCACATGTGGAGACCCTTCCAACTCCTGGAGCCTGTGGTTCAGGGAAGGAACTTCTCACAGGTATGTGAAAGGTGGGTCAAGAGAGGAGCTGGACTGTTTCTGTTTAGAAGCAGATGCAGAAGTGAGTGGGCGTGCTGTATTAGCTCAAGCCGGGCACTTTTCTCACCCAGGGGCCTGCCTCTCTGTGGCTGTGGTAAGTTCTAAAACTGATCTCGGATATGCCCTCCTTCGTCCCAGGGCTCCTACGCTCTCATTTCATTTTACCTGTAGTGAAGAGGGGTGCAGGTCCAGCACCCTACATTAGGCCCATCTCTTACTTTGGGGACATTTAAAACAATTGGCTTGAACACCCTCCAGGCATATTTTATGGTCCTAGTCTTGGTTGCCTGCATCTCCAGACCCCCGCCCTCATCTGTCCTAGGTGTGGTAGGGAGTTCTTCATGCTATGGGCGCTGGGGCCTGCTTGGCTACTGACCCCCTGGGAGCGTGGGTTTGAGGCCAGCGGCAGCTGCCTCAGTAGGAACACCCACTTCATCACAGAGGACACAGGAGCCATGGGTCCGGCTACGCTTGAGTGTCTTTCGGCCTATGTGGTGAGAATCAACGTTCCCCAGAGAGCAGGAAAAATCAAGAAACCTGCTGCGTTCGCCTACGAATGCTTTTCAGCCCCTCCTCGCTTCCTGCGCTGTAGGTCCCGCCTCCCCTGGCCTCAGTTTCCCTATATATTCAGGCTATTCGACCCCCCTGGGATTTCTTTGGGAGAAGAAGGTGGGTTTGAAAAGCAGCCCTGCCTACTCCCCTCTCCTCGCCCCTCCAGCGCCGGATTTCCGATTTCCGGCTGGGGGCCCGCAGGTGCGGTCCTGCGCCTCAGGAGCGCTCTCGCTGGCCGGTGGCTCGGCGGATGGTCGGAGTGTCAACGTCAGGAGAGGAAGAAGAGGGCGAGGCGACGGCAAGGTCGCGGCCCGGCGCCGCCCTCGCCCTCACCCCCACCCCCACCCCACCCCCGGCCCCCGGCGGCGGCTTCCGCAGCCTCGCGCGCAGCGGCCGGTGCCCCCACGCGCTCCCCGCTCCGCACGCCGGGCCGGCGACCCCGCCGCTTGGAGTCGCGCGCTCGGGAGCCGCAGTGCCGAGCCTCCGAGGACCCGCGGGCAGCGGCGGCGAGAGGCGGCTCCCATGCGGCACCCGAGCGGAGGCGCGGGCCGCAGGCGCAGGTGAGATAGCGCCATGGGGCAGGCGGGCTGCAAGGGGCTCTCCCAGTCGCTGCTGGACTACAAGACCGAGAAATATGTCATCGCCAAGAACAAGAAGGTGGGCCTGCTCTACCGGCTGCTGCAGGTCTCCATCCTGACCTACCTGGTGGTGTGAGTTCTCCGGGGGCCTTCGGGGAGTGGGGGAGGCGCTGGGCCGCGGCTGTACCCTCCAGGGACCTGGGAACTGGTTGAGCGTTCCTCGTGCTCGGCGAGGGGACTCTTAGTATAAGGGTGGCAGGTAAGGAGAGAGCCCTCTATTTCCCCGCCGGCTCTGGAGGTGATGAGATGCCGGCAGGGACTTCTGTGTTCCTTCATTTATGAGCCTCTCCGTGGGCAGCGCCTTCCTCTGGGCCGGGGCCTTGGGGGTTGGGGCCACCCGAAAGGGGCAAAGACGCAGGGGCCTGGGCTCCAGCTGTCGCCCTGGGAGGCTCCCTGGTCTCTTGCCCTGGTGCAGGCTCAGGCACTGGGTGCGTTATTTATAATCACTGAGCTCAGTGGCAAGCTCCTGGCTGGGGCAACTCAGCTGCCTGGTATGTCCCAGCACTCCCTTCTGGTCAACTCCACACACTCCAGCCTGGCCTCTCTGGTGTCGGCTGAGGGTCCTGCCCAGAGGCCCTCTACCGGGCACCCCGCTGGACTGTCTGCCTTTACCTTTCCCCCTCCCACCTGGCAGGAGCTGGCACCATGGGCAGAGGGGGCAGCTCCTGGGAGTTGCGACAGCCAGGAGTTGTTCAGAACCCTCGCCCCCAAGAAGGGAGGGAACAGGTGGAGGGAGGAAATGACACCAAATGACCGGAAGGCTGATGTGCCTCTTTTACTATTTTACTACTTCAGTAAATGCTGTCGGGTCCCTGCTATTTCTTGATGTGGGGGATGGGGTAGGGGTGGGGGGGTGGTGGTGAAGCAGATGCTCCTCCTGGGAGCACCACCCTGACCTCACTAGGAGGCCAAGCTCCCCAAATGCCCTTGGAGCTTCAGCCCTGAGGCACCGGGATGCCTCCCACCTGAGGGCCTTTGTACGCGCTGTTCCTCAGCCACGTGCGCCTTTACTCCTCTACTTGGTTAGCGCCAGCTCATCCTTCAGACCCAGGTTCTCGAATAAGCCCTCTGATGGATTCCACAGGGATCGTTTGCTTACTGCCTGACTCTCCTCCATGAAGGCAGGCCGGGCCTGGCATCACCTAGCAGGTGTGAAATGAATGAATGAATGAATGTTGTTCCCTGAGCATTTGCTCAATATTTCTGTCCAGGCTGGGCCCAGTGTGTCCCTACTAACGCTGGCTCACTGTCACAGCCCTCTCGGGGTTCCTTGGAGACAAGGAGAATCTAGGACCTAGGACATAGCAGGTCTGCCCCCAGAGATGAAGAGGGTGGGCCCATCCTGGTTGGCACCTGCTATGCAAAGAACCCTTACTGGCCCCATGGGAGGTGCAGGCCGTGCCCCATCACTCCTGCATGACCTCAGGCGGGCAGCTTCCTGCCCTCCCCTGGCCTCCGTGTTCCCAGCTTTCCCAAGGGGTCAAGCTGTCCAGTGTCTAACCTTAACAGTCACGTCAACAATAAGTTGATGAGTTGTATTTGTTGAGCTCTTCCTGGCCCGGCACTCTCTGTGCTAAGCAATTTACATGTGCCATCTCATTAAAAAAACATTTTTATTTTTGGTATTTCAAATTAATTCTTTTTTTTTAATGTTTTTATTTATTTTTGAGAGACATAGAGACAGAGTGTGAGCAGGGGAAGGGCAGAGAGAGAAGGAGACACAGAATCCGAAGCAGGCTCCAGGCTCTGAGCCATCAGCCCAGAGCCCGACGTGGGGCTCGAATTCACAGACCGTGAGATCATGACCTGAGCTGAAGTCGGCCGCTTAACCAACTGAGCCACCCAGGCGCCCCTCAAATTATTTCTAGATTTACAGAAAGGTTATAAGAGTAGTATAAACTTTTTGAAACGTCCTTCACCTGGATTCCTCAGATGTTAACATTTTACTATGTTTGTGTTGTGCTTTTTCCTTTCTCGCTGTGCACACGCGATGTGTGTGTATATGTGCCGTCTTTTCTGTTTAAGAGTAAGTTGCAGACATTATGCCCCTTTGCCGTTAAAAACTTCTGTGTGTATTTCTTAAAACCAACGAATTCTCTTATTTAACCAAGTACAGCTATGGAAATTAGGTAATTAACATTGAAACAATATTATTTTACTAACCTACGGGCCTTTTGTAAATTGTTCCAGTAATTACCTTTAATAGCCAAAAAGCCAAAAAACAAAAATCTGAAATCCTGCCCTGCATTCATTTGTCGTCTCCTTAGTCCCCTTTAATCCGTGATTGTACCTGAGACTGTCTTTGTATTTCATGACACTGATGTTTTTTGAAGAGTACAGGATTTTTATTTTATGACAATTTTTAAATGGAAGTAAAATTCGCATAGTATGTAATTCACTGTTTCAACCATGTAAAATTAAACAACTCAGTGGTTTTTAGAATACTCACAATGTTTACAACTATCACCGCTATCTTATTTCAGAACCTTTCCATCACCCCAAGAAGAAACGGGTAACTGTTAGCAATCAGCTGGCATTCTCCCCTAGTTCACATAACATCATGTTTTCAAGGTTTTCCTATGCCGGAGCCTCTGTCAGTCGTTCATTCCTTTTATGGCTGAAGAAGTTCCCACTGTACGGAGAAACCGCATTTTGTTTATCCATTCATCTGTCCACAGACCTTGGGTTGTTTCTACCTTTTGGCTACAACATTGCTCAGAGCATTCATGTACAGATTTTTGTGTGGTTATATGTTCTCAGGCCTCTGGGGTGTATATTTTGGAGTGAAGTTGCTAGGACATCCCATGACCTTTGGAGGAACTACCGAACTTTCCCACAGCAGCTGTACCATCTACATTCCTGTCAGCAACACCAGTTTCTCTGCAGCCTCGCCAACACTCTTTTCTTTTCTTTTTTTTAATCACAGCGGTCTTATTCGGTGTGAAGTAGGATCCCATTGTGGTTTTGATTTGCATTTCCTTGATGACTAATGATGTTGAGCATCTTTTCAGGTGCTTATTGGCCATCTGTATAATCTTCTTTGGAGAAATATCTATTCGAATCCTTGGCTGTTTTCTTTTTTTTTTTTCTTTTTTCTTTTTTAAATTGGGTTATTGGTGTCTTTTGTTGCTGAGTTGTAAGAGTTCTTTATATGTTCTGGGTACCAGACCCTGACCAGTTATATGATTTGCAAATATTTCTCCCATTCTGTGGGTTATCTTTTCATTTTGTTTGATAGTGTCTTTTGATGCACAAAAGTTTTTAATTTTGATGAAGTTCCACTTCTCTGTTTTTTCTGTTATTGCATGTGTTTTGGATGTCCAAGAGTATAGGGCTTTGTACTCTCATTTTGTAGACTGCCCCCCAGGTTGGATTTGTCTGAGGTCTCCTCATGATGAGTTTCAGGTTATGCCCCATCTCCTTTAACTGTCCTCACACCCCTGGAGGGAGGCGCTGTTGTCCCCGTGCTGACCCCCAGAGTTCACCGGCTCTCCCGAGGTCACGTCACCAGTGCTTGGGTGACCTGGGCCAGCTTCAAGGGAGCCATCTCCTTGCTCTCGGGGTTGCTTGTCGCCTCTGCTGCTTGCAGGACCGGGCTTAGGTCGCAGGGCAGTCGTGACCCCTGCCCAGGAGCTGGCGGGAAAGCTGAATACCTTGCGGAGAATTCCCCGAGGGCAGCAGTGACGCTGATGCCCACCTGTCGGGCCCTCTCCCCACAGCTGGGTGTTCCTGGTGAAGAAGGGTTACCAAGACACTGACACCTCCCTGCAGAGCAGTATCGTCACGAAAGTCAAGGGTGTGACCTTCACCAACACCTCCGAGCTCGGGGAGCGACTCTGGGATGTTGCCGACTACGTCATCCCACCCCAGGTCTGAACCCCACTTGGCTCTGGGGCCTCGGCTAGTAGGGCCTGGCTCGGGGTGGGTCACATAGGAAGCTGCTGAGGTACCTGGGGCCCTTCATCGATTGTCTCCCTTGGCCCAGGACAGCTGCCAAGGTTTGCAGATGGAGACCCTGCCCAGACCCTTCCCCCCACACCAACCCCCTGCCGTCCTTGACTGCGCCTCTGCACTGCTCCCTTCCCAACAAACCCTGGGTCTGTAGAGGCCAAATGGGGCCCCAGGCAGTTCCAGGTCAGCGTGAGTCAGGTGGCCTGGCACAGAGAACTGCTCCCGTATACTAGCCACTGCCCTTGGGAACGGCTCCCTGGCCTATTCACAATGGGCCCGGGCCAGGGCCTTGGCCGCCCCGTGAGTGCCTCTTCTCCTCCCAGATCTGGGCTTAGGTTCCAGGGGCTGAGGTCAGAATAGGGATTCATGGAAGGGGGGGGCGGTTTGGGGTCGTGAGCCTGAAAGGGACCTATCAAAGGACATCTAGTCAGGGACTTCAGAGTCAGGGGGCAGGTGGGTGGGACCCGCTGATTTTGTGGCCCCATTGTCCTCAATACCTATGCAGAGACCCAACCCCCTGCCAGGAAGTCCTGGGAAGGAGGGTCCCCAAGAGGGTAAGAGGATGTCCCTCAACCCCTCTCTGGCTTCTCAGGGAGAGAACGTCTTCTTCGTAGTCACCAACTTGATCGTGACCCCCAACCAGCGGCAGGAAACCTGTGCTGAGGTTTGATTTGGTGCAGAAAGCTGGGGAGGGGGTGGGAGAGGCTCCCTCAATGGTTGGGGTGTACCCTTCTCCTGAAGCAGGGGTTTCTACCCCCTTCAAATGCCTGGGAGGAGATGTGTACCGGAGCATGGACCCGCATCGCTTGGGGGGAGAGAAGCAGGTTCTCAGAGGGCATGTGGCCCCGCTCAGGGGAGGAACCCCTGTCCCAACTCCTGGGGTGGGACCTCGGTTCTGAACTGGAGCCCCTGCAGGGGAACCCCCACCCAGGCACCCCTTCTCTTCCGGCAGAGTGAAAGCATTCCGGATGCCTTGTGCCACACAGACAGCGACTGCCCTCCTGGGGAGCCTGTTGTGGCTGGAAATGGTGAGGCCTGGAATGGCGGGGTTGGGAGCAAAGTGGGGGTTGGAGCCAGGAGGCTTCTAGCATCATTCCTGTCCCAATCTTGCAGGAGTGAGGACTGGCCGCTGCCTTCGGGTGGGGAACATGCGAAGGGGCACCTGCGAGATCTTCGCCTGGTGCCCAGTGGAGACAAAGTCCAGGCCAGCGTGAGTGGCCGTGGCCTGGGGACCCCGAAGAGCTCCCTGGGCAGTGAGTGGGTCTCAGCCCGATGGTGGAGACATGTCTACTCTGAGATCCTTATTCTGAGGACATCCCACAAAGGCCTGAGGACCCACCCCAACATGAAGACATTGATGGTCCTCGGCAAAGGCTCCAGGGGACCCAGGGAGCAGGCAGGCCTCCGCCCTGCCACAGGCCTGGGGGGCTGTACAGAGGGAGCAGGGGCAGGGCCTCCTGGACAGACTGTCCTGGCTTGGTTTGCAGGAAGCCACTCCTGGGCAAGGCTGAAGACTTCACCGTTTACATAAAGAACTTCATTCGTTTCCCCAAATTCAACTTCTCCAAGTATGTGGGACTTGGTTACTGGGGACCTAGGGCCTGCCTCCTTGTTCACTGTGCATGGGCCCATGTGCATGGCGTGTGTGTGTGTGACATCTGTGACCGTGTGGTGCTGGAGCACGCCTTCCCTCTGCTGTGGGAGGGGCGTTCTGTCCTTGGATGCAGGAGGTTGTTGGAGGAGGGTGCCGAGGGGGAGTAGTCAGGACTTAAGTAGGGGCTGAAGTCAGGGACTCAGCCTGGGCCAGGTAAGGCTGTGTCTGGCCTCGGGACCAGGCAGTCTCAGCTTCATTTCACTGTCTGTTCGTGGCCTCCATCCAGGACCAATGTGCTGGACACCAAAGACAGAGATTTCCTGAAGTCCTGTCAATTTGGCCCCAAGAACCCCTACTGCCCCATCTTCCGACTGGGGTCTGTGGTCAGCTGGACGGGGAGCAACTTCCAGGAGATAGCCCTGCAGGTGGGTAGTGTGCACTCGGGGAGCCCTGCCCGGGGGCCCGGGGGCCTCAGAGCCTGGGCCTGGGCTCAGGAAGAGGGCGGTGAGGAGGGGGACCCTTGGGGTCGAGTGTTAGTGTGGAGTCCCCTGCCCCAGGGACTCATGTCTTGGGGTTAGCTCTGGCACACAGCCTGTCAGAACCCAGGCACTCAGTGAGAGGCACAGCGAGCACCTGCTGTTTGGGTCGCAGCCTTTGGGGGCATCAGTTGAAAGGGAGCCGGAAGGAGCCCACTGGTGCACCCTGGCTCGCGTGAAAGGTGCTGGCTCCGGTAGTTCCCTTCTCCCCGGAGCCATGAAACGGGGGGATTTGGGGGAGGGGGCTGTCAGTGAGGCCTATTTCTCAGCCTCTCTGAAGGTGGGGCTGGGACCCCGGGGCTTCCGTCTTCCTCCTGGGAGGATGCCCCAGTGGGGCGGACCCCGTGGCCCGAGCGCCTTCCCCATCTTGTCCGGCTCTCGGTGAAGAGCTGGTCTGTGACTTCTCCACAAAGTTCTGTGTACTGATTCTTGTCTCTTCTTCATCAAGGGTGGTGTGATAGGAATTCAGATTGAATGGGATTGTGATCTTGATAAAGCTCCTTCTGAATGCAACCCTCGCTATTCTTTTAGCCGTCTGGACAACAAATTTTCAGAAAACTCAATCTCCTCTGGGTACAACTTCAGGTACTGGGGCTAGACTTGCCGTCCGTGACCCTGGCCACATTTTGTTCTTTTCTGAGCGCCAGCACTATGACACCCCTTACCGGGGGGCAGACATCAGGGTGGGAGGTGTAGGGAGAAAGAACTGAGGAGAGGTGAGGGATGCCAGCTGGGAGCATCCCCGGGAGAGGAGAGAAGTTTCTGTCACCCTGTGTGTTCTTCAGGAAGCCGAGGCTTGGCTTCTTAGCTCGATCACTTCCATCAGTGCTGTGGTGGCCCTGGGTTGGCCCATTGTGCAATGGGAATGCCCTTGCCTCGTGGGGAATGTCCATAAGGATTTCAAAGTCCTGGATGAGCCGTTAGCATGAGGTTAGCAAGAGGGTCTGCGACCTCCCCCGGGGGTACTCATGAGTCGCTAAAGCAGCCTGGTACGTACTGCCAAGCACGGAAGGTCTCCCCTGGCCATGTCTCCTCCAGGTTTGCCAAATATTACCGAGACGGAGCCGGGGTGGAGTTCCGCACCCTCATGAAGGCCTACGGGATCCGCTTTGATGTGATGGTGAACGGCAAGGTGTGTGGGGTGTTTCCATCCTGAGGCTGGGCAGTCTGGGGTGGGCATGTTGGGAGCACCTAAGAATCTTCCTGTCCACCCTGCTTTGTTTCTCTGGCTGCAGGCAGGGAAGTTCAGCATCATCCCCACCATCATCAACATTGGCTCCGGGGTGGCGCTCATGGGTGCTGTGAGTACCTCTTCCTCCTCACCTGTACCCTCTGAGCGCTGGCCGGGGGCGGGGGGGGGGGGGGGCGCGGAGGGAGGGTGGGAAACTGCTCCAGCGGCATCGTCCGTATGCTTCAGAAAGCACAAGTGCGGCCGAGGTCCGTGGGATGCGGGTAAAGAGGGCTTTCTGGGACTTGACACTTGCCAGCTGCCCCAGGTGGCAGCGACCGCCTGACTTTCTCTTTCCAGAGCCAGAGAGGCCTCTGCCTGCAGCTCTGGAGTCGGCGGTGGGGCTGGGGTTCTCTGGGATCCTGGGTCAATCCCTGAACTTGCTAAGCCTCATCTCCACTGCTGCTAAAAAGAGGCAGGATCCGGCTACACACAGGGTGGCTCGGCCGAGGCCCTGTTGATAATTCTCTGCTGTGTGGGGCCACCGTGTGTGCCGTGGGATGACTGACAGCGTCGCATCGCCTCTACCCACTAGATGCCCACGGTGCTTTCTCTCCCACTGTGATGACCAGAAATGTCTCCAGAAATTGCCAAATGTCCCCTGGGGAACAAAATCACCCCCGGTTGGAGATCCTGGGGCTAAAGAGATGAGCAGCAAGGGAGTCAGGCTGTGGTCCTTCCTCGGATCTGTCCAGCTGGGCCCAGAGGGGCGCGCAGGAGAGGAAGTAGTTGCTGGGGGGGAGGCAAAGCTTTCCCCCGAATCTCTTGACATGCCCCTTTTTTCTTCTGAAAGTTTTTCTAAAGACATGGGAGTTGTCTGTGGGTGGCCCCTGCCCATCCGGGCAAGCTCCTTGCCAGGGTTTCCAGCAGCCTTGTCCTTTTGGCCCCACTGGAGGCTTCTGGCAGGACGTAGGGCGGACTTTTCATTGAGACCAGGAAAAGTGTGTAGCAGTATCAACAAGTCACGGGGTTCAGCAAGGCTAGTCTCCTGAGAGGTGGTGGATGACAGTGAGCCCCAGACGATTCCTCGTAACTGCAAGCAACCGTCGTTAGGGAATTCTGTGTTTGCTTGTATAACTTTCTGAGAGAAGGGCTCTGGTCTGAAGCTCCTGTGAACAGGTGTGGGTGGGCCCCCGGGTTAGCTCCGTCCTCCTCCTCCTCCGTCTTTCTTTGACCGCCCCTGTCGTCCTTGTTCTTCAGATCCTCTCCAGCCCATCTCTCACACTGACTACCAGAAGGAATGTTCTAAATTTCTAAAACGCCACAGTTCTGACCGTGTCTGTCCCTTATTCAAGGCCCTTCGGTGCCTCCCCCTGAGGGATTAAGACCAAGGCCTCAAAGGCATTTCAAGAAAATGTGCAGGCCGGTTCCCATCCACATCTCCAGAAGTGTCTCTCGCTTTTGCAACACAGGCCCTGTGCAATATCCCTCGCTACCTCTGCAGTCCCTGCCCTTCCTGGTTTTTGTTTTGCCTTGTTATACACTAGTCAGCCCTCAGCTCTCGGCCCAGATATCCCACCCCCAGAGTAAGGTCGTGTCTTCGCTCTGCTTCCTTGCTCCTCATGTCCTAATTCACGGGCTTGTCTTCTGCACCAGAGGGAGGGGCTCCACAAGGTCTCATTGTCTTAATCGTCCTGCACCCCAGGGCAGTGCCTGGCACATGGTGAGTCCCCAGCAGGCATTTGTCGAAGACATGACTGGATGGGGTCAGGGCAGTGCAGGGGGTGCCTGGCCTCATAGAGCAGATAGTCTCCATCTGCCAACTCCGGGCTCACTTGGCTCTACCGTGGACGAACTTTGTGGCCTTTGACAAAGGTGCCTCTTTCTGAGCCCAGTTTCCTCATCTATTGATTGGGGATAATGATGCCCTTTAGGGGTGGCCGTAGGATCCGACGGAATGTACTGTGTGTCAAGCGGCAGGGTGCTTTCTGGAAACCTAGAATTCTGAGTCAGGAACCCCAACTCTTTTGCTGCAGGGGGCTTTCTTCTGTGACCTGGTGCTTATCTACCTCATCAAGAAGAGCCACTTTTACCGAGACAAGAAGTACGAGGAAGTGAGGTCAGTTATGCTTCCTCCCCTGCAGCCTGAGGGGACCTTCGTGGGGCCCCCTTGACCAGAGTCCCCCTCCTGGCCTAGAAACTTGACCCTAGTTGATGGTAATGCCTGGCATGTGGAGGCAGGGCTGACCCACCGGGAGCTTCCCTGGAAGGGCTGCAGAATGTGGAATGTTCTGAGAACACGCTCTAAGAGCTGGATTCTGCCGCAGAGCAGAAGAAAAGGCCTCCAGAGGCCATGGGCAGGAGACCCGGTTTCCAGGCCTGACTCCGCCACTGTCTACCGTGTGGCTTCAGACAAGTCCGAGGTCTCCTTGGGCCTCAGTTTCTCTGTGAGTGTGCTAGCACTTACGTTTTAGGATTCTTGGACTTGGTAGTCCTGGTTGGCTGTGGTTGAGGCAAGCCGGAGTGGTAAAGGAAGAAAAACATAGATTTCTTGTTTTGGACTGTGGGGGCCTGTTTCCAGGCTCCCTTGGGCCCTGAGCGTGGTGGCGTGCGTGCGTGTATTCATAGCAGCAGAACGCAGTGTGAGGGGAGATCCCGAGGTCAGTGGGCAGACTGGACGGGGAAAGGGGCTCTGGCCCTGGCGTTCTGGAGGGGCAGGGATGAGAATGGGGAATTGCACGTGGTGGGCTCCACACGGGCACCTGGGCACTCTCTCCACGCCACCGCGGCCTGGGACAGCAGGTGGAGGGGCAGCCTGCATCATTTGCCGGGACGGAACCCAGCCCTGACCCTGGTCGCAGATGGAGCCCTCATTGCACATGCCTCCTGGCTGAGCTGCTGGAGGAAGAAGGGTGCCCACCCCCGCAGGGCGAGTCGCTTTCCGGGGCCTGCCCCCTGCCCCCACCCCCGCCAGTCTGGGGAAGGTGGGCTGGGCTCTGCAGGCCATGGTTAAACTCGGTCCTGTCTTGCCCAGCGTCCTACGGGTCCTGGCCGAGTCCTTGAAACAGGACGGGACCCCAGAGGCAGAGAAGGCGGCGACGGGGCCCGGGTTGGCCGAGCAGCCGGAGGCGCAGCATGGAGGTGGCAGCCAGAAGGGGAATGGGCGCCCGGCTGGCGAGGGGCTGCTGGGCCGAGGGCCTGAGAATGAGCCTTGCAGAGACGGCCTGGCCCTGTCCTCTCTTACCTGCTCCAGGGTGACCTGGACCCAAGGCAGGACGTCCGGGACCCAGGAGCATCCACTCAAGCTTGACTTTGCTGGGGACAGGGCTACTTTAGCCCCTTCATGATCCCCGTTATTTCCTCAACACCCCTAAGTCACCGCAAAGCAGTCTGCTTGCTGTGCTAGCCCAGCATAAAGACAACAAGAGTACGAGATTTTCTCAGGTTTCCTCTGCCTGGCGCTTCTCTGAGCTCTTTGTATGCATGAACCCATTTCAGCAACTTAATGAGGCGGACACTCGGTCCCTATTCTAATGAGGAAACCGAGGCAAGAAAGGTTGTGACTTGCTCAAGTCACACAGCTAATAAATGGCAGAGCTGGGATTGGAACCTAGGCGGTATGTCTCTAGAATCCATGACATTCTTCTGCTTTATCAAGCCCCCCATTCTCCTACTCACCAGATGCCTTCCGGAAATTTTGGAGCTGCCCTAAATCTAGGAGGGTGGTGGTATGCGGACAGGTGGCCTGCAGGCTGCCCTTCCCTGGGGCAGCCTGGCCATATCTGCCGAGGTGACAGCCCAGGCTGGAGGGAGCCCTGGGCTGGGTCTGGGTCAGGAGGCTGGCCTTAGGCCTCTGCTTCTGCCTCACTGTGTGTCGTTGAGCAGGTCCGCGGCCCTTTTGGGACCCGTATCCCCCCTTTTTTCCCCAGGGGGGCTGCACACAGGGGCTCCTCTTGCTCAGTCAGGCTCGGCTTCTGACTCTCCTTTTGTAAACCGTATCCCATTTCACTGGCCCGGGCCTGGGGACTTTCCTCTCGTCCCCAGCGTTCATTCTTTCTTGACTCCGGGACTGGCAGCTTCCAGTGGGGAGCTGGGTCTGCACAGGGCAGGAGTGAGAAAGGGACTGGGAAGGAGAGGCAGGAAAAGGAGGGAGAGAAGTGAGGAAGACCAAGGCTGGGGGCTGTGGCAAGGGGGCAGGGAGGCTGGGCTCCCAGCAGCAGCTCCCCAACGTGCTCCCTGAGCTCCTTAGCCCGTGAGAGGGAGGAATGACCGTCCTGCTGGTGTTGGCTGTGGGACCAGCCTGGCCTGCTGCTGTGGGAGGCCTGGGTGCCCTCAGGGTGCCAGCACAGTGGCTGCTGCTCATTGCCGGTACAGCCCCGGAGGCCCCGACCCGAGTGGCTACACGGACCTGGGCTGTGGCCAGGGGCTCCGCCAGTCTGCCCGTCTCTGCGAACGTTCCATCAGCAGTGCCGCCAGCGAGAGGCTGCTGAGGGTGGAGTCTGCCTTTAGGGAGGCCGGCCCTGTCCACAGGGTCCCCAGTTGTCCTCTGTGTGCCCCCTACCCACCCCCCACCACAGGTCTGGCCACGTGGGGAATGGGAAGGTGAATGTGGAGCAGCTCCAGAACCTGCAGACAGCGGAGGCGTAGCCAGAGGCGTTCGCTGAGAGCAGATCCGGTGAAGATGTTGGGGCAGAACCGCCGGCAGCTCTGAACTGAAAATTGTCTTTGTGTTTGCATGGGACAGGTGCTTCTGGCCACAGCCGTCTCTTCTGCACCTTGAGATCTTACTACAAGCTTGTCATTGTGTGTCAGAGGAGGGGAGCCTCCTAGCGGCCAGTGTGGCTTGATCCAGAAGAGGAGGACTTGGGGAGGGAAGTGGGGAAGGCCAGGGGCCTGAGTGGTACTGAGTGTTTTCATTTTTCTGAGAACTCAGTTCATTCATTCATTCACACAGTAAACGCTATGTGCTGTGGGCTGCGCCCTGTCCAAGAGATGCTTAAATGAGACTCTGACCTGGCCCTCGGGTGGGGGGAGCACACGGGCAATTCCTTCCAGAGATAGCAGACATCACGGCCAGGCTCAGCCACTCTGGCCTTCCTCCAGCCTCTAGCTGAGACTTTCACCAATCCCTGTTGAAAATGATGGCTCCTCAGAGAAAGACTTTGGCCAACATCCAAAGGGACGTCCGGCCTTGCCTTCAGGGATGAAATTATAGGTGGCCAAGGAAGCAACCAGGAAAGGACTGGGCCTGTAAAGAGGCAGCTAGCCCTTGAGGGGAGAGGCAGCCTCTGAGGGTCTCCAGGTGAGGTGGGGAAGGGGAGGCAGGGAGGCCTCAGGAAGCTTTGGGCGTAGTCTCTCACCCAAATGGGAGACCATCTGGTTGTGTCGCTTCTCCCTTGCGGTTCTGTGGGGCTGGGTGTCCCTACCCGGCTTCCCTCCCTTTCTCCTCAAAGGCTGGGTCTGAAGGGCTCAGGAGACAGAATAGGTGAGCTCACTTGGCAGGGGAAGCAGTTGGTAACAGGGAGGCCAAAACTGGTAGGTCACCCCTCACCACCCCCACCTCCAGCCTACTCCTTCCCAGCGCCACACCGCTGACCCCTGCTGCTTCCCCTGCCTACTCCCTCGGAGGTGTGGCCTGCGGACCAGCCGCATGGCACCACCTGGGAGCTCACTGGACACGCAGTCTCTGCCCCTCCCTCGTCCTCCTAAACCAGGACCTGTGTTTCAGCAAGACTCCCGGTGATTCGTGTGAACGTTCATGTGTGAGAGCACTGGCTAAGGAGAGACGCAAAGCCTGGCTCTGAGGGAGGAAAAGGCCAGCTTTGGCAGCCGGTGTGGATTTTAGGCCAGACTGACACACGTTCTACTTTGAGAGCAAGAGGATTCCACCCCACCCCCACCCCCAGGAAAGTGACGTTATGCTCCATGTATTTAATTAAAATATTTTGACTAGATGATACTTATATGATTCAAAAACCAAAAGTACAAAAGAATAGACAGTGAAAAGCTTCCCTCCCACCCCTGTTCCCCAAGGCAGCGTTACCGATTCCAAGAGGCTCTGCTGTTTTGCTGAGAATCTGCCTGGTTACTTGTGCCTCCGCTCAGGAAATGAACTTTTCCTGATGGCTGCAAGGTCAGATCAAGTCTCCTCTGTCAGAAAGGGACACGATGGCATACACTGAAGTACCGGGCCGTGAGTCGGCTGGCTCCCTTCTCCCCCTCCCACCGGCCGAGGAGCCCCCGTGTAAACCCAAGGGGAGCGACCTATAGCTCATCACTAACTTGTCTGGGCTGCTCGGTAGCAAAGGCCTGCGGGGCTGCCCCCCCGTGGCCCAGCAAGCTCCAAGCTTTGTTTGCACAGCCCCCCAGAGGCTAAGGAGTGTCCTCTTTGGGAGTGCTCTCTCTGGGCCTCCCTCAGGTCAGGCGGGTGGAAGCATCCTTCCACCGGGGCCTTTGGAGAGGGACGGAGGGGCTTGCGAGAAGGCTGTGCCACTGGAACAGGGCATGGTCCCCCACACGGGAAGCTTGCTCCCTCCAGAGCGAGCGGCTCCTTCACTCCGGGCTGGTAATCTGTCAGCAAGCCCGCCTGCTCTCTGAACAGAAAGTGCCAAACCTGCGCGATCCACTGTGGCGTTTCACTTGTCACTAAAGCAAACCCTAGGATTTGGCATACTTTTCGGTTTGGGAAGAAGCACGAAGGGCAGGGGTCATGGCTGCTTAGGAGTTGGTCTGGTTTTTTTTACCCTGTTTGTGGAATTGCTTTGCGGCGGCCACATCACCGGGGGAAAACTTTACACTGGCATGAAAATGTCTCCCTTCGGTTTTCATTCAGTTGGCAAATATTTGCTGCGTGCCTGTTGTCAGGTGATGATCTAAATCTGGTAACAGTTGTGAGGAACACAGAAACTGTCCCCACCCACGTGCGTACAGTGTAGGAGGTGAACCTCAATCAGTGGCCACACACAGAACCACAAGCTGAATCTTCAGTGAGGCGCAGCCAGAGGTTCCCCCCAGGACGACATATAAGCCGAAATCTGAAAGCAGTCCAACTGGGTGGTGGGGAAGCATTCCAGGTACGGGAACCACGTGTGTAAAATAAACGCCCTGACGTGAGGAGTAACCGAGGAGCTGGATGGAGACAGTGCGACTGGAGCTGGTTTTATGAGGCTTTCTTTCCATCAACTCTCTTTAATCTTAAGGGCTGCCCCGTTAAACTTCACTGCCACAGAGGACTTAACCTAATGGTTTCAAGTCCAGCCAAGCTTTCCAGGTGGCGTCCTGTACATGTCATGGGTCTCGTGCTCAGAAAAGCCAGTGACCCCATTACAGCTTCTGGATAGTGCTGCACACTGCCAGTGTCCTTGCTTTTGCACAGCCCCCTCTACCCCCTTTTTTTTTTGCATTATCTTGGTGTGTGAGTGGGAGGTTCATAGATCTCCTAGAAACTGGCTTTGAAATGGAAAGTGAAGTGGGACCTGGCGCTCCACTTGGGACAGCCCCTTTCCCTCAGGGCACCGGCTGCCTCATCAGGTAGGTGAGCACACCAGCCTCTCCAGAGCTCCTTTCCAGCTGACATTACAGGATCACCTGCACCGCCTATGCTTTCCTTCAGGCTGTGGCCTGAAGCCATCCACCTAGTAGTTTCCTAATGATTAATTCCATGCCTTGGGAGTGCCATGATGCTGGTAACGGGATTTGTAAACTGGGTGCTACCTACGTGCCATCAAGAGGACCAGCCACGAAAGAGCTAAGTGCCCTCTACTCCTGATGCAGGGGTCACCAGGACTGACCAGCCATGGCTGCCTTTTTGCCACCACCCCATCAGCTCTTTCTCCGTGGCTGGATGCCCCACTGGGGGACCAGTTGTAAAGGGGGAACAGGACTTCCTCCAGGTGTCCAAGCACCCCAGCTGTGGACTACAGTGCCCTGCAGAGTCCCTAAATCACCCCACTTGGAATGGCATCTGGCATGTGTGGAAGAGGGCTCCACCAGGTCGCTACCCACTCTCCTCCACCCAAACGATGCAACTTTTTTCAGAGCATAGTCTCCAGTGGACCCAAGAGCACTGTCTCCAAAAGGCACACCTTTCTTCCAGCTCTTTGTTTCCCTTCAGGCCAGTGCACAGAATTAAAGGAGGAAAGATGGCAACCAATAGCTGGGACCTGCCCCGTAAATGTATTGTGATATTTTTATTTCGTTATAAAATAAAATGTTTTAACTGTAAACATGTCTTCATTTTTTTTTTCCCTTGACGTCTTAGTCACCCCGTGTTTTAGAGGAAAATGTAAGGCGAAAGTGAACCCTAAAGAGGCAGACACAATTAGTGAACAATATATTATGTTCCTTATTATCTTGCAAAGAAATTCAAATGGAAGGAAACTCTTTACATGAACAAACATTAAAGGACTAGGAAGGCACTGATAAAACTGTGCATTTTCATTCGATGACTGTAATCTGAGAAAACTCTGCAAAACACTTGGAATCAAGTTTTTATCTTGTTTTAGGAGCTTATTAAGTTCCCTCAAAACAATATAGACACGGATATTCTTTGTAGTTTTCTAACAGTTAACATTCCAAACAACCTTACTGCCTAGAGAGAGAGAAACGGTTAAGTAACTCAGCTCACTTAGTCTACCCTCCCCCATACCCCCCTCCCCTGCCATCCAGCAGGACTCTCCCTTTACTCCACATCAGGAGGGGTTCCACTCAGAGAAGCCCCTGAGGGGATGGGGGAGGTTGGGAAGGGGGAGTATGCAAACCATGAACGGGAGGCTCTTCAGTGATGGTCTGAGAAAGGGTTCAGAGGTCATTGGGAGAGGGAGGCAAAGCTGTGGCCTCACCTGCTTCTTCCCTTCATGTGCAAGCATGTGGTCCAGAACCGCAGTTGGGATTCAGGCGGCCTGGGTCCCAGATCCATTTCTGTTATCGGCCATAGACCACGTACCATGTGTAAAAGGGGACTTGGCACTCAAGCTCTCAGATCTTCTGATCTAAAGCTGATCCTTTTTTAAAATTCCAAATGTGAGCACATCACTCCTGGCTAAAACTTCCAAAGGCTCCCCCCAACTGCTCCTAGGATCAAGGCCAAAATCCCCACTGTGGCCTTCCAGGTCCTGGTCCTGGCCTCCTCTCTAACCAGATACATGCCAACCCCCCTCCTGCCCAACGGCCCTCACACATGGGCTTTCTTGCAAGTAGCCCCTGCTTCATACTTTGTTCTTCCACTTCGAGATTTCAAATGTAATCTTATCTCCTCAGGACTCTGATCCCCACTCCCCACCCTGAGCTCAGTCTGGGGCTCCTATGTATTTTCTTCACAGCACTTACCATAATTTAAATATCTACGAAATTAGGTAATACCGGTCTTCCTAGTTGGACTACAAAGTCCTTGAGCAACATGTTTGCTACTATAGCTCGAATGCAATACGTATTTCTCAATTCAATGTATGCGCTTTATTCTGAGGTACCCCCCCAGCCCCGACAAGAAGGGACCATAGATTAGCATACAGACAGAAGCATTACACTCTAAACGAGGCCAAAGTGTAGCTTAAATGCCATCTGTTTAATCTCCATTAGACATATTCTAGAAAAGAGCTTGAACTTATTTAAAATGGAAATGCCAGCCAGCTGTAACCAGGTGAAATGGACCTAACATGGCACCATTCACACTTGAAAGCAGTGCTTACTGGGAGCGAAGGCTGGAATCTGAAAAGGTACACTCAGCCAGTAGAGCCAGAGCAATTAAAAGACCTGTATGCGAATTTTGGCTCTGCCTCCTTCTAGCTGTGCCTCTTATGGCAGAGGTAAATTTAACCTGAGCCTCAGCTTCATCCATGAGGGATAACAAACCCACCCCATAATGGTATTGCTAGAATTAAGTGAGCTAGGGGGTGTAAAAGGTACAAGGCACGATGCTTGGCGTATACAAAACACTTAATAAATATTACTGTTATTACTTCTTAGGATGTTAACAATAAGTTCGCTTTTTATGTAGGCCCTACTGGCCCTCTCTGGGTGGCCTATGTGTAAACGCAAGGAAATTACAGAAGCCAGTCCCAGCTCTCCAGGAGTCAAAGGGGCAATTCGGCACCCACGGCACACATGGGATACGAGTTAACGTAGGAAAAAACTCCACGAAGTGTCTCACGCTTCATTTAATCTGAAGAATATTACAGGCTCTTCGTCTTCAGATATAAGTTATAACGTTACAGAACAAGCAGCGAATTCAACAATTTAAAAACTAAGTTTACACGGTGTTAAATCCTGGCGACAGTCCTCCCAATCTGGTTTTTTAAAAAAGTCATCCCTGCCCCCATTCAGTAGACGTGCACCATGCCATAGAGGAAAGTCCAAAACAGGACGTAGGTGAAGAGGCCTCCGATGAGACCTCCTGTAAAGAGTGGTCTTCGTGACTTAAAGTACTTGTTCCACCTCCTTCCCGCTTTGAGAATTAAGAGCAGGGAGAGCAGGATGGAGGCAAGCAGGTAGAAGATGAAGCCGTACAGGCCGGTGAGGCCGAGGATGCCGGCCGTGGCCCCCGACAGCGCTGACACTGAGGTCCGGCAGTAATCCAGGACAGCGGCGTTGCCTCGCACGGCGGCCTCGCTGATGAACGGCGGCCCTTCCCGCTTGGCCACCACAGCGGCCATCGCACCCGCCGGGGCTCAGCCTCTGCTTTCTCGCGGAGCTGCAGAGGAAACCAAGTTACAAGTGGCCCCCGGAGCCTGGCGAGTTGCGCTCACGCCGCCCCTCCCCCCGGGACTTCCAAGACCTCGCACCGCTCCCGGATCTCGGACCTTCGGGAGACGCGGAGGAGGCTGAGGGTTCGGACCGACCCTGCCCAGTTTCGCCCGGTTACCTGCAACACGGCGGCGAACACAGACGCTTGGCGTTCCCTCAGACGGCCAGCGGTAGAGAGTGTCCCGACGCCATCTTGCGCGGAGGTTGCTGGGAGGACCCAGGTTGCGCATGCGCCAAAAAACTCGCTCCCGCCCCCTGACGCGTACGCGGCGGGCTCCCAGAGCACGCTCCACCCCCTCCCCGTCCTTCTACGCACGCACTAGGACTTCCGAAAGCTGAACCGCGCTCCGACCGGTGACTGGCTGGGGATTTATTAACTATTCATGAGGGGGCGGGCCCAGTCGGGTTGCCTTTGTTAACCAGGGAGGGCGCGGCCGCTGGGACTTTCGCTGCGGGCTTCACTGAGCTGCGGTTGGTTGCCAGATTGCGGTCGAGATGTCCTACATCCCCGGCCAACCGGTCACCGCTGTGGTGGTGAGTGCGCTTACGGGCTCCTCCTCGTCTTGGCTTGCCCCCACTTTGCAGATAGGTAAACTGACACCCCAGACAGGTTGGTAAAGCGTTGAACCCAGGGCTCTTGCAAACCGGCCGCCAGGGCTCGGGTTCCGGCTCTGCCTGAGTTGGACCGCGGTCTTCCCCAGCCAGGCAACAGAGATGGCTGGGACCCAACCGCCTCCTGAAGATCCTGAACCGAGGCCGGACCCGTCACACTACCGCCGCTGCGTCGGACTCCTTCCTGTGGGGAGGACTGCGGAGAAAGTCCCCAGCTGTGGGAGTACCGGGAGAGCGCCCCCTTCCCGGGCCTGAGTCCCCAGCTGAGCAGCCGCGGGGGGCGGGCACCGGGCCCGACGTCCGTGAGTCGCAGCCTCTGGAATGAGGAAGTGCTTCCTCCGCTGCAGCCGCCGCCGCCGCCCAGAGGGAAATTTGGGGGGTGGAGATGGCTAGAGCCTGAGTAGCAGCCCCGTATCCCTCCCATCCAGGCTTGCTTGCTCGCTCGGACGCTCCGCCGCTCGCTCCAGAGTGAAGGCTCACTCCTGCTCCAAACTTTCCCCGGATCCCCAACCCTTAGGGCAAAGTCCAGGTTCCTCGCCTGGCACTTCGGGCTAGCTCAGGCCCCTGCCGCCTCCCGTTGGCTTGTCTTGGGTGCCAGATGCTATTAGACTAGGCAGAGTGAAGAAGGGAGCCTGGGACATTAGACTCAGAAGCCAGTGCCAAAGCTGAATGGAGCCTGGAGGCAAACTCCAAGGCGGAGGTGGGGAAACTGAGTCCCAGAGAGAAGTCGTGTCATGTCCAACTCTAAAGGAAGTCCTCAGGAAGAACCCAGATCTCTGAGAAGAAATGCCTGCTGGGCAGGCATTGATTGGGTCAGATGGAAGTCCCAATCCTGAGGCCATGGGACTCGCTGCAGAATCTCACATGGGTGTACAGGGGAGCTCCTGCAGTCAGAAGTTGGCAGGGTGTGAAGCTGCTGATAAAGGTGGCATGTGAGTGTGAGCTTAGAGACCCAGCTGTGGCCCGGACATTTCTGGACCTGCGGACAGCTGTCCTAAGCTTCACCCTGGCTGCACTAACCTTGGTTTTCTAGATCCCTAGCTGCCTTAGAGAGAAGGGACCAGGTTTGCTTCTTAGATGGAACAAAAAAGGGAGGTGTACGGGAGGCACCAGAAAGGGGCAGTAACCTGCCTGACTTCACCCAGTGAGTCAGTGACAGGGCCTTGTCTTCCAGCTCAAGGGCCTGTACTCCCTTCTGACCTTGAGGGTGGGTCAACGACGTGCAAAGGTGTGTGCTGAAGGAGGGGGAACAAGCCTGGAGGAGCTCACACTTTTGGGCACAAGGACCTAGGTCTAGTGGGCCTAGTCACACTTCCTGCTTCCCCCCTCTCCTATCCTGGCAGGTCCTCAGGCCTTCCTCAAAACTGTAAGACCACAACCTCCCAAGTCTTGTTAACAGGAGGAACATATCTGAACATGGTGGGTGGGCTCTGGCCTCTCCCTTTTGCGTTTTGGATTGGGGAAGGGGTAGAGGTGTCCTTCCTGATTCCTGCCTATCCCGTGTAGTTAACATTTTGAGAATGTTAAAACCGTTTTGGCTTCTCCTCTGAACTCTGGCTCCATAGGTCCATCTGACTTCTGGACACTTGTCTGGGTGGCTCCTGGCACTCCAAAATGCTTCTTCATTGTCACCAGCTGAGACATGGTAGTGTTCAGCCAGGCCAGGTGGCTACATGCTTCCCTTGACTCCTCTCTACCATGGGCAGTCCGCGAGTCTGTTGACCTCACTTTCCAAGTAGTCATGTTCCCTGGCCTCCACATCCCACCTCTGGGAGACATCTGTTCCCCTCCTGACTGCCCAAGTGGTCATTCTAGCCTCAAACCTGACCATGACCAACCTTATTCCTGGGAGCCCTAGTGGGCCCAGAATCAAAATCAGGTGTCCAAACTCCTGTTACTCCTTCAAGGCCTGCTGCAAATGATCCCTCCTTCGCGAAGCTCTCTTCTGGTCCAGAGCAAGTCACTTTTTTTTCTTTTTCCTCAATTTTGGGCACGGAGGTGGGGGGCAGCGATCTTGTCCAGCCTCGACCATCTGGTGATTGGAGAGTGCCTGCTGAGAGCTTAGAAAGGAGCCTGGCAGTTTGGAGACCACAGCCTCAGAGCATGGTGGGAGAGCCCTAGAGCCCTCTTCTGCCTCCTACACTGCATTAAGAGCAAGGTCTGGGGCTTAAGGAGAAACCCCTTCCTTCAGGGCCAGCATTGTGGGCCCATACTCCACAGCTTTTCTGATCTGGCCCCAGCCTTCCCTCACCACCCAGTTCCAGACCTACGCTGTACACTCCTCTCATGGACATGTATCTGTACCACTTTCAAGCCTATGCTCTTGTCCCTTGGCCAGGACAGCCCTTCCTCTCCTTTCTGTGCAAGTTTGAACTTCTCTGCTTCTCTGGAGCATCTCCAGTCTTGCCCTCGATAGGGTTGGCTCAGCAATGAGCTGCCTCAGCAAGGTACCTGCATTTTTTTCTCCCAGGGCCTGACCCCTTCTGTCCTGTGTGGTCCTTCCCCTGGGACACAGCCCCCCTCCCCCCATCCATAGCAGTCATAGCATTCTGCCCCTTGGGCCAGGAGGGGCTTAGAGCACATGTTGACCAAGGTTGGTGCCTGAGACTAACAGGAAGGGGAAAAAGGCTAGGACAGGTTGTGTCGGTGGGTTGTGGCTGAGTTCTGAGTCTCACCCCATCTCCCAGGCTGGTGACGAGCTGGAATCCTGCAGAGGGCCCTGGGCCCCACCCCCTTGGCATGGCTCTGAGCTGGCCCAGCAGCCTGAGGCTACCGCTGAACACAGACCAGATTCATTGTCCACACACCCACCTGCCCCCAACTTGTTTTTTCCTTTGCCAGCAAAGAGTTGAAATTCACAAGCTGCGTCAAGGTGAGAACTTAATATTGGGCTTCAGCATTGGAGGTGGAATTGACCAGGATCCCTCCCAGAATCCCTTCTCAGAAGATAAGACAGATAAGGTGAGGGAGACCAGGGTCCTGGGATTTCTCCATTGGGCACAGAGGCCTGAGATGGTGGGTCTCTGCTTCCAGGGTCTCCATGGAAGGAGCAGACCTCTGTCTTTCAAATAGTCCTCCCTAAGAAGGTTTAAGAAATGATCTGGTGGGAATACACAGGGATGGGGGTGGGGGAGTGGACCTCCCAGCCCTAGAAGGCTCACTCAGAGTCCAGGAGGAACAGGAAGAGGCCAGCAGGAGGCACCGGAGCATGGTGGGGTAGCCCTGCTTTCCCCTTGGCTGTCTTGGCACAGCCGTACTGGGGGCAGGCTTGTGCAGACTTGGCTGGGACTTTGCCACGCTGTGCTTTGCTTTCTGGATAAGGGGCCAGTCAAATGACCTGGGCTGTCTCTTTCTAGGGCATTTATGTCACTCGGGTATCTGAAGGAGGCCCTGCTGAAATTGCTGGGCTGCAGATTGGAGACAAGATTATGCAGGTAACACATGTCCCAAAGGAGGAAAACACGGCTTGGGCCAGAGCCTGAAGTACGTGGGTTGGGGGCTGCCCCTGCTTCCTGGGGGCACCTGGGAGACTGTTCAGAGCCCCTGCTGGTGCTGCCCCCAGAGGAAGCTGGCTCTCTCCTCTGTGTGCCTCTACTGTTGTGCTTGGTGATCCCCCAGCCCAGAGACGTCAGCTTGGGAGCCTGCTTGGGTGACCCAGGCCCCCAAAACCTAACCTGCTTCCAGATCCGAGAGGGCAGAAAACTGAGGTAGGCTCTATTTTCTCCTTGGGCCAGGTGAATGGCTGGGACATGACCATGGTCACGCATGACCAAGCCCGGAAGCGGCTCACCAAGCGCTCGGAGGAGGTGGTGCGCCTGCTGGTGACACGGCAGTCGCTGCAGAAGGCAGTGCAGCAGTCCATGCTGTCCTAGCAGCCCGCTGCAGTCCTGACTTGTGCCTGCCTGCCTGCACTGACACCACTTCCACACTCTGTCTGCCCCTCATCCTGGCCTCTGATGTGTGCTGGGCCCCAGCCCCGAAAGGCCAGAGCTGGTCCCAGAGGCCTGTCCCTGGCCTGACCCAGCCTTCCCCTCTCCCACCACTGGCCTGAGCCTCTGGGACCAGCTCTCTCCCTCAGACACTGATGGAAAATAAGGGCCTGGAATTGAATTGTATTCAGTCTGTAGTGACCCCAGACTCTACTGCTGCATGGCCTTAGCAGTGCCCACATAGGCAGGAGGCCCCACTTGTTGAGAGTCACCACAAAGTCGGAGAACGCCAGGTGGGGCCAGCCTTTCCTATACTTAGCCCCGGCTGTAGGGTTTGGCCTTGTCCCTGTGCCTCAGCTCTGCAGTGACTGTGCCCCATGTTTTTCCCTGCCTTCCCCAGCAGGGACTCGACACACTGCCAGAGGCGCTACAGACTTTTGCCCAAATGGAAGCCAGGCAGGCTCACAGTTCACCCCGTAGCCCTCATTTCCCTGAGGGGCGCTGGCCTCCCCAGGGTTCACCTGCTTGCGAGATTTAGATGAAGTTCGAGGCTGACATTTCAGGGCAGTTCTCAGGATTGCCATTTCCCTCTATACCTGTGCGTTTAACTTTATATTTTTTTAATCACAACTTTGATACAAAAGCATTTTTATCTTACTATTTGGAGGTGCCAATTCTGCTTACTAATTCACGTCTGGGAACAACAAGCGTTACTCTGGTTCCCTGTGGAAACGGGGCAGTATGAAGCTGCCCATACCTGACACCTTGTGCCCAAATAAACAGTGCTGGCATTCACAAGGGGTCTTTGCTGAGGCGCGGGGTAGGGATATCTGGGGGCGGATGGCGGCTAGAGCTCTGGTCCTCGGGCGGCGTAGCCCACTTCTGAGATGAAGCCCAGCTATTCGCAGGCCCGCCCGTTGCAGTCGGGCAGGGCTGCCTCTGTGGGAACGTCTGGAAGTACCTTCACTGGAACCGGGGGCAGGGACCTTCGAACTTCCACTGTGTAACTTACATGCTGCACCTGGGTGGGGGACTTATGGACACCTAGGGGTTCATAGGAAACCCCCCGCTCCCAAGACTCTTGGGAGCATGCAGTTTCTCACAGGCAGGAGAGTGCAGCTCCACATTCCAGAGGCCGGCCTCCGAGGAGACGGGGGTCAGCCGGACAACGCTGGGACTTCTGCCTGGCCCAGCGTTGCTGCAGGACCAGCTCTGGGAATTACTGTCATTCGTGGACCCACCTACAACCGTCAAATCCAGTTTTTCAAATTTTCAAACCAGAGATTTGAAATCTTCTATTTTTGCAGGGTGGCACCCAATAAAACAGGTCTGTGGGCTTGGTCAGCCTGCACTCTCTGCTTTCGGGAAACAAATCTGAAATTCTTTGATATTTGGATAGAGGAAGATTCTGGAAAATAAGCACCCCCCCCCCCCGCCCCGCCCAGCCAACATGAAGAGTGTCCCCTTAACCGATCCAACCCATGCTCACAACCACAGCTTGAGCGACATAGAGAGATATGGTACCTGTGGGACCTACCTGGCCCTGAGCGGGCGGGGACCGTGCAGGACCTGCCAGGGCTCCCCTGATGGGAGTGCCGGATTGGCACGCTGCCAACTGGGGGATCAGTGGACATTGCAACCCCATGAGTTTCCTTTCGCAGTTGAGTAGGGCTGTCTCCCTAAGCCCTACGGATTGGTTCTGAAGCCACACACCTGCCTTCTGCATCTGGCAAAGGCTCAGTGTGCAGAAAGGAAACAAATCAGGTTTTAATTAGGGATACAGGCACCTCACATTGATCTTGTAGTAAAAAAGTCTGAGAGGGAACTGACAAGGCACATCCTGGGACCCTCCCCTCCTGCCACAGGAAGGAGAGCTGCCTGGGACAGGAGAGAAGGGGGAGTAAAGGTTGGGCCCATGAGGATTGTGTGAGGTGGTCTCAAGTCCCTATGTCAGGCTCCTGAATAGCTAAACTGCTGAGGCTCAGGCAGGGGTCTGGGGGAAGCGAGGGAAGGGGGCCAGCCCTCTCCTGTAGGGGAGCTACGGTCACCATTTGGCAGGTCTTCCGGGCCTCTAAGGCACAGGTGTGTGTGTGTGTGTGCCCATCCGTCCTGTACTACAGATGCAGGATGAGGAGCAGTTGAAGGGGCTTCCGTGGGACCCTGGACTCTGGGAAAGTGGAGGTAGGCAGAAGGTGAACCAATTAAGCTACTCACTTCCAAAACATCCCTCCAAAAACCCAAAAGGGGTTAGTGTGATAGAGATCCAGAGGGGTTGGGCATAAGCCTAGCTCAGAACCAATGTGTTGTGTACCTCAAGGCTTAGAAACCCAGTTTCTAATCCTGGCCTGGACCACCTGCGATTACAGTACGGGGGTTGAATTATGTAGGAGTGTCAGGAAGGTGAGTGCTCAGAGAATGTGGCCTTCAGAGAAGGGACCCCCAAAGGCCTAACCCCAATATCCTGTCCCCTCTGACACCAGCACCAGCACCTCTGAGTCCACTGGCCACACCACCAGGCTGCTTGGTCCCTGGGAACACGGCAGTGGCAGCAAAGCACCCTTGGTTCACAACTGCAGGGTCAGTCCTTCAAGCTGCTCCCAGAAACACTGGTTGCTTAGGTCAAGGCCTTCGGCTCCAAGCTCAGCACCCAATCCTGCCTTGGACGGCTGTCAGAACCCGTGTGTGCTGCCTGAAGCCTTAAAGAGAATAAAGATGGTGGCATCAAGATGCAGGAGGGCCGGATGCCTGGCCGGCAAGGCCTGGGAGGGGCCGTCAGCGGTGTGGTTTTCCGTATCAGAGCAGAACGTGGTGTCTGTCCCAGAGGGAAGTTCCTCCCCAGCCCGGCCTGGGAGAGTCCTGGCTGAAGGCAGGCGGGTTTGTGCGTCAGGCGTTTGGCCCTGAGGAGTGGAGCGCTTCAACACTGTCAGCACACTGAGCCAGCCCTGCGCTCCAGACTCTGCCCCAGCCTTCCTGGCGGGCGCAGGGCCCGGGCCATTTATGTTGGGTCCCTGAGTGCTAGTTCAGTTGCTCATACCCTGGTTTCTTTCTGTATAAGCAGAAGTGCTGAATGAAGAAGACAATATCGAAGACGATGGAGAAGACGCCGAGTCCAAACTTGGTTGGGTCTCCAAAGATCAGTGTCCACTGGTCTGTTAACAGCCACGGGGGGACAGAGTTTGGCTTTAAGTTGGCAGCTCCTGAAGCAGTTGGAGCATAGGGGGCTGTGGGGGGTGGGGGGTGGTCCTCATCTGCCCAGGAAACCACAAATTCTCCCGCTGCCAAGGCCCCTAGGTGAGTCTCACCTTGGGTGCTGGGATTGGCTTGGATTCCCAGGCTGAAGGACTGGGGGTGGGATGGAGAGGTGTCCCAGGAAGCCTGGCCCCCACCCTGCCCGCTGGAGGGGCAGGCAGCCCGCTGGCTGACTCACCATTGTTGTAGGACTGGAGGAACATCTGGAGGAGGCTGAAGCTGCCCCCGGTGAAGTCCAGAAGCACGTTACCAATGCTCCAGCCCTCGGTGCTTTTGTAGCGAAAGTTCATGTAGGCCTGAGTCAGACAGAAGGACAGACAGATGGACGGCAGTGAGGGGGCTGAGTGGCTGCCTCACGTACCTTGTGACCGCCACTCCAAACAAGAGCAGCTCTAATTCTTCCCACTCATGTGCTTGGGTCTCAGCTCCAAAGAGCACAGTGACCTTTGGGCTCTGATAAATCTCTGCCAGCAGGGGGAGCAGTGTGGGCGGGGCGGGCTTCAAATGGGTGCACGGCCAACAGCTCTCCTCCTCCTGTCCCTGCACCTCGTAACTGCTAAGGAGTGGGAGATGTTGCTTCATCCTTTCCCCTTCCGGGACAAAACCCTATCCTGGGTTTCTAGCAATTGATTTTTCTTCTCACCTCCAATCAGGGGCCTTCCTAAACTCAGCCTGGACTTCATGTTGTGCTTATGAGCGCAGGCTAGGAGTCCGATTGTCTGGTCTGGGATCCCAGCTCCACCCATGGAAGGAGGTTATCTCGGGAGAGTTAGTGGAGTTCTCTTAACCTCAGTTTTCCCTATCAGTAGAGTGGACTTGCCTCCCACCACAGCTCTGGCCGGGCTCTGGGGACTCTGTGTCGGGCTTTCTAGGTCTAGTGGGTGGGTCTACATGGACATCCCCCCATTTTCTGCTGCCACCGCCCCGCATCCTTCCTCCATCGCCAGAACCCTCGGGACTTCTCTGACTGGGGCAAGTGCCCTATCATCCAAGAGGGAGGGCGTGGCCTCCGCAGTGGTCTTCACTCAGCCACCTGTGAGGTCCCCTTCTTTGTCCTCTTCCATGCTTGTGGCCACTTCTCCAGTTTGGGGACAACTCCAAGCATCTCCAGGTAGGGGTCCTGCCTCCTAGACTGGCCAGGCCCAAGCCTTCCCACACTCAGGTACTGTGGCCCCTGTTCCCTCAAATCCTACCCCCCAACTCCGAAGCCTTCTTCCCCAGTCCCCTAGGGCCTGGCCCTACCGTCTTTTCAACACTGCTCAGCCAGCAAGGTCTCCTTGCTGCCTCCCGCACTCCTGTCTGTGCTTTTGTGCAGGCTGCCCCCAGCCTGGAATGCCCCCTCCTCTCTCATCCACACAATTATGTCCTGCTCACCCTGAAGGCTCTGGATCTGTTTCCATGTCCTCCAGGAGATGGACCTTGACTCTGGCAAAATGCTGTCCTTCCTGAGACCAGGAAGTACAAGGGTCCCTGCACTGGGGAGACTGAGAAGGGGGCTTCTCCACTGGAAACGGGGCAGGTTAAAGGAGGCCCTAGATTTAGGGGTGGAGCCCACCATTAGCAGCTACTTCACACCTTCCCCTGTCCTGGGCCACCTGGGCTACGGGGCAAGCTGTGTTTGACTCGAAGTCTCTGCATCCGGATAGGACCTAGTACTTGAGGGAGCATGCTGAGGGCCCCTAAAGTGGACCCTGGATGGGACCTCTGAGGAAGGCATCTGTGGATGGGGGACGGAAGTCAGAGGTTGCAGCACTGGGCTGCCTCCTTTCACTTAATCTTTCCCAGGTATCCTGCTGCTGCCCGTCAGAGTTGTCACTTGGGCTAACGGGGGGCAAGGGTAGGGGGCAGCACTGAAGTCATCAGGAAAGGCCGGGATGGCGAGACGAAGTGTCCTGCACAACCTGACTCTCACAGCTGAGCATGAATTCAGAGAGGTCTCCACTGACCTCCTCTGGTGATTCCTGGCTCCAGGGAAGAGCAGCAGAGCTCATGGGAGGCTTTCTCCTAGACTGCCCTGGCTGCGCTCACGGCTTCCGCTGCAACCTTCCATTCGTGCCTCTTCACCCCGGCTACGAGCTGCCCCGTGGGAGCAGGACCCGGGGTCTGTATCTCATCCCTCTCACTCTAATGGCCAAGCAAAAAGCGAGGAGGGACCTGGAGGTACCTGTGGAAAATACTTGACCAGCGTCACCGCGAGCTTGATGTAGGAGAAGCAGAAGAGAAACCGCAGCCATGTGGTTACCCCGACAGCAGCCAAAATCAGGGTGATGAGCACGAAGAGCCATGAGAGCACCAGGAAGCCGATGGCAGGCCAGGACACGCGCTGGCTGCCTCGCTGAGGATGATGGAGAGAGAGAGGGGAAGCGGGTAGGTGGCGGGGGTTGAGAGGTGCCAACCACACCAGTCACTATCAGGATCTCTAGTTCAGTCATTCTTGGACTTTCCAGAGCCCATTTGCTGCTTGTTCCCACACTGCAGCGCTGGGTACCTCTCAGAGGCCAGCAGGAGCTGGGAATGTGGCCCCCAACACACCAGAGGCCTGCTGCCCCATTCCAGCCCAGGCGGTTCCATGGTCCAGGTGGAGCCTGATCAACTCTCGAATCCATCCCTCAGCCCTGCCTTTCCCCAAAGCAGGTCTCCTTCATCAGGCTTCACAGAGAGGTAACCTAGAAGGCTCATGACGGTGGGAACCAAGCAGTCCCTGGCTGACCTGGCATGTGCAAGGAGAGCTCCCTGAGGGGAGCACTGCACCCACAGGGAAGTGAGAGAAGACGTGCATGTCAGCGATCCCCTGAAACCGGCCTTATGGCCCCCAGCCCTACAGGCGAGGCCATTCTCCTCAGCCTGGCACTCCAGACCCCTAGGACCCCTCAGGAGCCTGCTGCCCTCACCGGGACCCTGAACCCCAGTCACAAGCATCTAGTCAGAGTTCCTCTCACTGCCCCTTGGCCTTCACAGTTCTGTCTTCCCACTGGGGCTGCTCTGCCCCGGCCCTCTTCCCCACCACCATGGCAACAGCACTTATACTATGGACCACAACTCAGCGCCACTTCCTTGACGCCCTCCCCCTCCTCTCTGGTTGTGTCAGGGCCTCCGTGAGCTGCCTGTGTCCTCCCATCATGCTCAACTCTCAACCCGCTGGGTTGTCTGCCTCTGTGTCTCTCACCCCACACCTGGGGGTCTTGAGGGCTTGGGCTCATGGGTGTTCCCCGTGTCCAGCATGGGGCCGGGCCTCTTATCTTGGCCCCAGAAAGCAGATGCCGAGTTTCTGTGTCTTCTATGAAACAGGAGACGCGGGTGGCGGGTGGTGGTGGTGGGTGTTGGCACCTGAAGTGGAGCGGGCAGCAGTTCATCTCTCACCTCGTACAGGAAGCACTGCACCATGATAACCAGGGTGAGGGCGACTGCGTGCAGGCTGAAGAAGACGTCGTTACTGTCCACGGGGTTCACTCCATTGGGGTACTTGAGGAAAAACTGCTCCTGTGTGAGGGGTCGGGAGAAGCCTGGGGGTGAGGCGCAGCCGAGCTACCAAAGAGCCTGGGCCAGGCTGCAGTGGGCATTACCTTGATGTAGGGCACCCAGAAGAGGCCAATGTTGAACACGCTGTAGGCCACGAAGCCTGTCAGGTTCAGCGCCACGAAATCAAAGCTTAGACCGACGACACTGGCACGGGAGTGACGGAGAGACAAAGCAGGGCAAAAGGTGAGACTGGAGGGACGGGAGGGGATAGAGCTCCCAACACGTGTGGACGAGGGCACAGCTCTTCCAAGGAGAGCACTGTCCTCGGGTCCCTTTGCACCCCACAATTGATGCCACACTATCCCACCCTCTTGGGAACCAGTGTCCTCCTTCCTTCCCTGGTCTCTGCCTCCATAAGTCCTGGCCCCGGAGGGCTGGCTCCCAGCTCAGCAGCCCTGTGAGGCCCATGTGGCTGGGGTAACTGCAGGACAGCGTAGGTCCTTGCTATGCACAGACGCGACTCCAGGCCCCACTTTGTCTTTAAAGTTAGGGTGGGGTGGCTTAACCTCCGAGGCTGAAGGACCCAGCTGTAGCGCTGCAGCAGGCCTTGACACTAATTCCTGCGGGGCTGGGTGGACCAACAACAGAGCAGATTTGGTGGACTCCTCCCTCCCAGCACATTCTGTGCTTCCCTGAGAAGCCCCACTTTGTTGCTTTCCCAGGGAGGGGCCGAACTGGGCCACAGACCAAATGCCTAGCGCTGCAAGTCCTGCCACAGGCTCTTAGAACTTTCATAATGGACAACTTTCTAGAAAGGGCAGGAAAAGAGCAGAGCAGAGGAAGAAAGTTTGCACCCATGCTGCCTACAGCCTCGCTGGGATGCCTCCCAGCTCACCAGCCCCAAGTGACTGCAGGCAAAGGTTAGTGAGTTGGTTACCTTTTCCGCCTCCAGTTGGTGATCGCCTGAGGGTAGAAGGAAATGGACCATGCCACAAAGTAAATCCAGCCAATCACCTGGTTTATGATGCTAATGATACTGCTGTGGATGACCAAGAAGCGGATCCTCGGGCTAGAAAGAATTTGGGGACTGGGATGAGCTGAGGCTGAGCTTGAAGCCCCCCCGCCCCCCCCACATGACCGACAACGCCTGCCTCCCTTGCCTCCCGTCTCATCATTTAAGGCCGACGTGGGCTGAGGCCAGCCTACCCGGTCTGGTTGGAATGGTTTCCATGCAGATAAACGGTAAGCTGTCCAACATTTTGAGACGTCACTTGAAAAGAGGAATTTGTCATGCCGGGAGGCACCACAACCTGTTAGGAAATCTGAATTCGATCCAGTGCTACACGGTTATTGGGACCTGAGTGTCCAGCTCCAGGCTACACTCTAGGGAATGGTGGGACGGATCACACACAGTCTGGGCCTTCCGCGAGCTTACTAGCAAAAGGGAGAAACGCTGGACAAACTGCCCCCCTCCCCAGACCCTCTCCCCCACCAACGGTGCGTTAGACTTTCTGAGCAGAACAACAGCCCTGCCATCAGGCCTCCACTCGCAGGGAAGGTGGGACAGCTCTTCTCCTCTCACTAACCATGTGATCTCAGGCAAGTTATTCGAGCTCTGACCTCAGTTTACTCACCTGTACAAGGGGATAACAGTAGTGTCTACCTTTCAGGGTTGCTATGAATGACATAACGTCCATAAATACTATATCTGCTATTACTTCTACTTCTGTTCTTACGGAAGGCTCCTCAATATCCACAAAAGATATCTGCCCCACGCCCAGTGTGGCTGCCAAGGGACAAAACAGAACAGGCACACACAACAGACACTCGTCAGGGAGAACATTCTCACCCTCGTTTCTGCCTGATATTCATCAAAAGTTCTCTCCTAGAAACAGAGAGGCCTGCCTGCGGCGTCTGATCTCCCCGTCATTCCCCCGGATTCTCAAATCCCCGGAATGTGGCAGGGGGCAGGAGCCGCTGAGCCCAACTGTCTCCTCCTCTTTGCAACTTGGGTAATGCTCTGGGCCCCAGACCTCCACCCACGTCGCAGGCGTTGTGACGATGCCGTCGTTAGAATTCAGTGGCTTCATTATGAGGACCCCAGAAGGACTTTTGGTTTTTAGCACTAGAAATCAGGGGGCTTTGGTGGACCAAACGAAACGGTACAAGCGGTTGCGGCAAAGCCCAGAGTCCAATTCACGGCCAGCCTCTGGCAAGCTACGTCCTCACGATGTGTACCACTCTCGGCTATTTTTTCTTAATTTTAACAGGTTTTCTTGGCAATGTTGTTTGTATATTTGTAAATGGGCCACTACGTCCCTTCAGGAACGAGGAAGGAAGAACACGGGTCAACTGGAAATCAAGTGGCACAAGGTAGAAGGAAACCATGACTATCACTATCTTTTGTTTTAATTAATAAACTTTATTTTTAAGAGCGGTTTTAGGTCCACAGCAAAATTTATCACTATCTTTCACTCTGTGCTTTCTTTCTGCACGCCAGGTACAATCCTGGACATTTTATACTCACTAGGGCTTTTAATCCTCATGACCCTGTCAGGCAGACATTAACCTTATGTCTCTAAGTGAGGCATCTGCGAAGCGCTGGGTGGAGTACCTTGTCCAAGGCTCACAGGTCAGGCCCTCGGTTCTAACCAGTGGTTTCCAAAGGCAGGAGACAGGACTGGCCAGAACTGAATGGGAGGGGCCATATAGGTTGGCCCCTGGAAAGTGGGTGGGTACCCGTATGGATCATTCTACAACTGGATTTGACTCCCGCCATTAATTTTTTTTAAAATTATAGTTGACATACAATGTTATCCACCATTAAAATGTTTGTGAAAGTGAATTATAACATACGTGCAGAAAAGTATATACATCACGGCTTGATGAAATAATATCCACAAACCAAGATCAAGCACTCAGGTCACGAAATGGAACACTTCCAGCATTCCAGAAGCCCTATTCGGCTCCTTTCCAGTCACACCTGAGCCCCAAGGGGAAAGCACTATGCTGACCACACCACAGATTTGCCTTGACTCTGTTTGCACTTTGTGCACAAAGAAGCATACCATCTACTTTACTGTGTCAGGTTTCCTTTGCTTAAAATGACGTTTGACTTTCTCTGATTTTGAAAAAAATGATACTCACTCAGAGGTCTGAGCTGAAACTAGGTGATCGATGGCATTGCTCAGAGTCTAAATTTGATCTGTGGATCAAGCCAGACCTCAGCTGGCAGCCACACTCTGCTGTAAGAACCAAGGCTTTTCTTACCCTGCAGCAGGCTTCATACCCTGGGGCAGGGGGAAGTCGTGAGAAGTGGCTCAGTCTAATGAGGTGTGGCGTTCACCAAAGGGTGAGAGGGGACTCCCTTCCCACACGAGGCTCTTCTGGCCTGACACATTTTATCTGATCGCATGCTTTAGTGCCGTTTTCCTGCCAGGGGCCTCAGAGCCAACCTGCAGCCCATTTCTACAACCCCATACGGCCTTGTGACATGCCCCATAGTTATCTCTGCATTTATCTTGTCTTTTTTTTTTTAAAAACCACTGTTTATTCTCTACATTCTTCTTCCCTGTTGATATTTTTTATCTAGTCAATTGGTAATTGGCTCAAATGTTGGTAAGGTAGGAGCAGTGCATATATTGACAGATGAATGCATAAGGGCTATGAGTAGCAATCATTAGACGGCATTTGGCACTGATGTTTGGAAATAACACTCAACCAATGGAATCTCAGACAGTGCTTTGCAAACTTCAGTGTGGACCTAAATAATCTGGGACTCTTGCTCATATGCAGGTTTTGAATCAGTAGATCTAGGATGGGGCCCATGATTCTGCATTTCTAAAAGACTTTCAAGCAGGGACAATACTATTGGTGCACCAATGCCCTCTAAATAGCAAAATGTTAGAAAATCATCTGAAGAATTTCTTCTACATTCCCAGAGCCATTTTTACCTCAAATTTCTTACCACTATCTTCCTAATTCCATCTGTGTGGCATAAAATGCCCATCCTCAAAGAGACCAACAAAGCCAAAATCAGAAATTTCTAGAATGATGAAACTGAGGCGGCCCACAGTATAAAAACAAGGTGGCCTATTTGTACAGGCACTTACTTAGAGACTGTTTTGTAACCCAGCAGTTCTCCACCCAGCAGTTAGAATACATTACTTACTTCATTAGGGAGCTCAAGGATAGTAACATTTTTTGAACGAAATGTGATTTGAAAAGTGATCACCAAGGTTGCATTTAATGGATGCCTGTGGAGGACAAGAGTCTGATTACTGTTGAGAAGCTGGACACTGTGAAATCTCAACCAACCCTCTGGATTTCACATGGGCCTGTCACTTCTCAAGCAATTAGGGTTGAATGTGCTACATGCTAGGCCTGGACTGCAGAGGTGGGGTCCTTGCTCCTTAGGAGCTTTCTATCTGTATTTGGAGACAAGAAGCCCATGGGGGCCAGGTGAGAACCCGAGAAGGTGGGGAACTGGCTGTGACTGCCAGATGAGGGTTCCAGGGGCCAACAGGATGATGCCATTCGCTCTGGTGGAGAAGGCTTCCAAGGACTCAGGTCTGAGCGGGGATAGGTGCGTCCCCAGAAAGCCAGGAGATGTGTCTGACGGGAGTAGCCAGGGGCGTCCTCAAGTGTGGATATACAGGCCTGGAGTTAATTTGGAAGGCCATGGAAAGCCACTCAAGGATTCTGGAGAGGGACGATGTGGTGAAGGGATGGCCTGTCAGATTTATAAGGTATCCATGTAGAGATGGCAGGAGTTGGGACGCAATGCAGGTTGGTTAGGGAGCCTTGCTATCAAAGCTTTGGTCTGAGATCAGACTGCCCAGGAGAGGTGAAGAAAAGGGAGAAGGGTAGAGAGTAAAGGACAGGGTTCTAGATCTTCCTCTTGGGGAATCCTCCTGGCTGGGAGGCAAGAGTAGGGAGAAGCAGTGAAGGATATGGAAGAGGAGGCAGGCTCTCTGGCAGTCTGTACTCGGTCAGCACCTCACTCCTGAACCAGCAGAGGTCAGCAAGGAAGACTCTCAGACAAGGCTAAGCATAAGTGTTGCCAAGAACGGGATTCACCCAGGACGTTCACTTCTACTTTCAGGAGGGATCTGAGAAGTGCTGGTGACCAGCTCAGCTCCTTGCCCCAGACCTTCAGGGCTCTCGTCAAATACTTAGAGCCTTGGAAAGGACCACTCTGAGGTCTGACATCAACCGCTGGTCACTTAAGGACATCTCTCAGAAGGGGAAAAGGCTCATGTCTCTATGGAGAATCCCCCTTCCTCCTCTTCTGACCAGAAACCAGGATTTAGCAGCTAGGGGGGAAAGACTCTAGGACCTCAATCTGCAGACCACCTGCTATTGTCTCTCTCTGGCTTGTCTTTTTGTTTTTATTTTTAAAGTTTATTTTATTTTTTTCAGGAGAGGAGGGACTTGGTAATACCATACAGAATATCCACTGACCGTAGCTCTCTAGGGTTCTCTAGCTTGTCTTTTTTTTTAAATGTTTATTTATTTTTGAGAGAGAGAGAGAGAGAGAGAGTGAGTGTGTGTGTGTGTGTGTGTGTGTATGTGTGAGCAGGGGAGGGGCAGAGAGAGAGAGGGAGACACAGAATCTGAACCAGGCTCCAGGCTCTGAGCTGTCAGCACAGAGCCCGATGTGGGGCTCGAATTCACGGACCGCGAGATCATGACCTGAGCTGAAGTTGGACGCTTAACTGACTGGGCCACCCAGGCGCCCCATGGCTTGTCTTAAAGTGAAGAGGCAAAGGCATCGCACTTGAAATACAAACAGACAGAGCCAGGGGTGAGCCCTGCCCCAGCTGTAGGGTGAACGAACTCTGCCGACGGTAGAGTTGGGCCCGGAAACTTACTCAAGGGTGATGCTGATGTTGGCTGAGCTTCCATTTTCCAGCTTCACAGTGGGAGGAACAGTGAGGTCGACTGTCGACTCTGAAAGGACCCAAATCAATGACAAGTCATCAGCCCAGAGAACTCGGGCTCACAAGGAAAAGCTGGGACAAGGATCCCTGACATCTGAACTCATGAGCGCTGACTCATGCCAAGCCCCATCTTTTACGAGGAGATGTGGAGGTTCAGGGGGGAAAACTGATGAAACCTGAGCCTTCATTATGTTCTTTCCCCTCCCGCCGCCAGAGAGACAGAGGCAGACACAGGCCTGAGCACGAAACAGTGTAGCTTCCTCTTCCCCACACCGAGAGGCTCTGAGGCTGAGTTACCCAGAGACAGGAACCCCAAAAATTGTCACACAGGAATTCAAGCATCGGTCTGGGACTGGAAAACGTGGACCTGAACCACCTCTTCAGAGGGGACAGCGCCAGGTCTCCTCTGTTCATGGAGCTAAGATGGCCCTGCAGAACTGCTCCAGCCCCTTCCTGTACTCTCAGAGACACGTAGGGCCCAGCTATCCTGTTTCTAAAGAACCCGTTAGGGCTCCGTACTAACTTAGCTAAACTGCATTCCCCGATCCCCTTCCTGAGGCTGGCTATGGGGGGTGGGGTGGGGGTGGAGCATGGGGAACAGCACAGTCTCACATCGGGGATTTCTTCTTGGCATTAAGGTGTTGATGCAGGATAAGGTAGACAAATATGCCTTGGGAGTGAGGGCGGAAGCAGGTTGGGAAGGCCAAATACCCTAGAGCAACCTGGCTATGGAACCAGAGTGAGCCAGCCTCTCCCTGAACTCTTCCTGTGTTCTTTGGGCAGCCCACACTCACACCCCACCCCTGCTCCCAGGTGTGCTCAAGGCCCCGGGCACCTGCCCACCTCACCTCCCTCATCCATCCCGGGGCCTTCATAGTTATGCAAGAGCTAAGGAGTGGTCATGAAACTAGACTAGGCCGGAAGGGAGTCTACAGGGGAAAGAAGGAGCTCAACTTGACTAAGATGGTCCTTGTAGGGGGAACAGCTGTAGGCACCCCCAGGTTTCTCTTCCCAGTCCCCTCTAGGCAGGAGATAAGGAACCGAGATCTGAAATTTTGAGGTGTTCAGATTGGAAGGGAACTTAAAAGTCCCCTCGTTTAACCTCCACTGTCTGATCCCATTTTCATTACTCCAACCTGGAAGTTGCTCTTCCTCTGCCCGAACATCTCCAGGACTAGTAACCTCCTCTCCTGCAAAGGAATCGGCCAGCGAGGGCCTGGCTCTGCCGCCTGGGGCCCCTGACGGGCCCATATTAGCCCGGCACACATGAATGCAGACAGGCTCTGTCACCTGCATCTGAGGCCTCCAAGCTGAGACTCCCACGGTCTGAGGTCTCTAGTTCCGTGCTCTCCTCACAGCCGCCTGGCTGAGTGTCTCTGAGTGGGTATGTCCCCATGCTGGCCCTTACAGAGGCCAAGCTTCTCAGAGCAGAGTAAGATGATCCCTCCTAGGTGGCTCTGGCAACTCTGGCCCTTTTTCATACTCTGATGTCAATCCGAGGCTTTGTTCTGGCCTTGCACAGCCGGGGGGCAGTAGCGCTTAAGGTCCCCAATGTTACTTTCTGTCTAGAGTGGAAGACCGCACTAGATAAGCAAAACCATTGACAAGACAGTGCCCAGGACAGGGATACTGAACATGATGCCAGGCGGGCACCCACACTTCCGGGTCCACCCGCAAGCTCTGGGGGCCTAGGTGTTGCTGGGCTGTGGTCAGGGTGACTGAGAGCTCCGCATGCCTTTGCTCATCCAGTCTTTGCATTTTAACAGAGGAGACTGTGGACTCCTGAAGAACCAGATCAGGGAATGTTTACTCTCCCCTCACTCGGAGCCAGGGAATACGGTGGCAGCTGTTAGCAGCTGACAGACCGGGCTCTGAAGTCACACGGTTCATCCTGGCTTTGTCACGTCCTCGCTGTGTGGCCATGGGTAAGGTTCTGAACCTCTATGGGCCTCTCTTTCCTCATTTGCAAAATGGGGAGAATGGCACCCTCCACGTGGCCTGAGTGCTAAACACCTGCTGGTGACTATTCTCGTCATCACCTAAACACTGCAGAGCGTTTTTAAGCCCAAGACGGAAGGCAGTTAGAGAACAGGCATCGTATCCAGGGAAAGTACATTTTACAGTTTGCCCTGGAGCGAGAGTCTCTGGACACCACACCAGAGTTGCCAAATAAGTCTGACTGAAACCACCCCAAGTTTCCCCTGAGGACAGTCTGGTTTTTTCAAAGAAATACTTGTGGCACCGCCCACTGTGCTCCCCACCCCACGCACCCTGCTCTCCCTGTTAACACATTCTCCAAGCACTGTAACAGTGCGAGGTGGGTATTCTCATTCCCAGTTCAGATGTAAGGAAGCCGAGACTCCCAAGAGGGAAAATGTCTTGTCCACGCGGCTCAGAGACGGAGGCAAGATTCAAACCCAGAATTCAAGCCCAGGTTCTTGCCACTAGGTGGTAGCACCTCAGGATTCCACCCAGAGGAGCGAGAGACCAAAAACTCTGAAGGTCAATCATCTCTTCCAGGCCGTGATGACCAATCCCCAAAGCAAAGAGGAGACAGGCATGGCAGAGGTCAGAAACCCAATTCTACTCACTTGATTTCATGGTGGTTTCCACCGTTCTTTTTCAGTGGCATTCAGGAAAGAGGGCAAAGTAATAAAATAGAGACAGGATCCTATGCAGGTCCCACCTTGGCTGCTTTGTAGCTCTGTGACTTTGGGGAAGACTTCTACCCCTTCCTGGACCTAAGTTTCCCCTCCGTTTAATTGAGGTGGTGGTGGCTGGATGCACTTATTTAAAGCCTGCTAATGTGGGTGTGGCATACACTTGGGCCTTTTAGGCCCAGAGAATATGATCCCGCAGGTCTGGAATCCGGGACTCTGGAATCCATACTGAGGAACGCCAGACCTTATGGTGCAATCTTTCCTTTCTTGGAAATTGCTTATCCACGAGGTGTGACTGCAAAGGAATGTGGCTGATTGTTTAACAAACCTGGAAGAGCCTTCGAGAGCCAGATAACTGTAACAGTACGGCCACTGTGTATGGTTCTTGGGAGCTTCTGCAGGATTTGTATTGTTTGTATAAGGTTCATTTGAAATTGTTAGTCAGGGATTTTCAAAATAACTGGCCTGCTGTCCTAGGAGTGCTCAACACTTTCCTTTCTTTCCATGGAAGGAGTCTTAGCAATGTTTTAGGCAGTAGGAGAACTGATGCCTCTAAGGGCCCTGCTCTGAAGATCAAGCCTCACAAAGATCCACAAATGCTAAGGTATCTTTCTACAACCAGCCTGAGTTCTGTGAGGCCCCTAGTCCCCTCCTGGGCTGCTGCACCCTGTTCCTCGGTTCCTAAGAGAAGGTTTTTTCATCTTACAAGGGGATGCCAGACAGACTCCTCAGGTATCTGAACCTGAGAGAAGAAGCAGGTGCAACAAGGTGGCCACTTCGTTTGCTTCTGTTGCATCTCCCAGGACCCACAGGCTTCCCTCTGTGAGGTCTGCAGGGCAAGGAGTTGTTGGAGCTACACAGTCTCACTTTGGTGATACGGAAAAGGTAACAGGTACCCCGTGGAAAAAAGCCAATTATTGGCTCCCTATAAAACTCCTGGACTCCAGACCTGGGTCTGCTCCACCCCCAAGTGGCTGTTTGGCCAAGGGGCAGGCAGGTACATGCGGTCTGGGCAGTCCTGAGCCCTTGGCTACAAACAGGTCAGGCTACTTACTCTACAGCACCATCTCCCGCGTTACAAAGTTGATGGCCCATTTCTAAACTTACCACATTTCTCTGTGAACATCAGGGGAAGAAGGATAAAAATAGGCAGCCAACTGCTTATCATGTTCTTCAATTTCAGAGAACTAGGAAAAAGAACAAACAGCAAGAGAAGTTCAGGTTAAAGTTGGAGCAGCGCAGCAACAAGTGGACAATATGCCATTTGAAACCATGTCATAGACAGTTCATAAAGGACTTTCACCTCACACTTGTGACCTCATGGGCTTTGTATCACCAGCTTGGAGGAGGAGACTCCGGGGTGGGCGGGGGTGGGGAGACTTAGTTTTCTTTGATACGTGGGGAAATGGGCTCAGAGAAGCTAAGTGTGTTGTGTAAGGTTCCACTCTGAGGAAGTAGACAAACACTGAAGTTTTCCCCCTTCAACTGCTTCTTGCAACCCACTTAACAAAAAGAAAGAATGCACTTTTATTGGTTGGGGGTTCTTTTTTTCAAAAAGTTATTCAAACTGTGGTCAGATATTTGACTTTGTGAACCTAAAAACCTTAAGGAAATTAATTTCATTCCCTGTCCTGGGAGGAAAGCTTAAAGGGCTAATGACAGCAACTGACATTTGGTTCAGTCCCTCCAGGACTGGCAAGGATCACTCAGGATGGGGAGCCAGTGAGGGACCAGCTCCAGATTAGCCCAGGAGAAACTCACTGGTGAAGCGAGGGAGATGCACTGAATAACACCCACAACCCCAGCGCGCAGCAGGTGAACCACGTGTCAAGATGTGGCAGGTCAGCACAGATATCTGTAACTTGGTCTACACACCCTGCCCTAGCATGCCTAGGCCTTCCCACCTGACAGCCTCTGGGGATTCCTGTGGGGAGGGCTGGGAGACGTCCGTGTGGAAACAGCCCTCTGGTTTCAGTTTTCCCAAAAGGCCTCAAGGAACCTCCTGATACATGCCTCCCTTCAAGTATGTCTTCCTCACTGCTCCAGCCTGTCTGATCGCCGATTGTCCCTGCCTCCTCCAGGGGCCTCTCTGCCTGAGGCAGCTCCCTTTGATCTATTAGGTCTTATCTCAGGAGCTTTCCCACCTGCCGGCACTGACCGCCTCTCCCTGGCCTCCTCTGGAGGCCTTGGCACCGTATCCCTGTGTCCTCTACCACCCACTTTCTGTACTGTGACCTCACTCTTGCCACTCTCTGCTCCTCACACCTGCCCGTGTCCTCAAGTTCAGGATTCAGAATGTGTCTCAGGGTAGAGTCTAGATTTTCCTCTGGAAATCAGATAACGTATCAGACCTAACCCACTCTTCTCTCATCCTGCAGGAGTGGAATGTGGACTGACAAACTCAAATATTTGGTTAGCAAAGGTCTCCCAGGCCCAGAGGTTGAGAAGCCTTGGAGGAAAGACATCGGGACAGATAGACATTGAGAGGTTAAGTCAATTAAAATGTCAGAAACAGGTCAGATTGATAGCCATACACTAAAACTATGTCTTAGGAATGCTACAAGGTAGAAATGGAGAATCTCATGACAGTGGGTGCAGTCAGGCATGCCCCTCTTCCTGTGTTAAGTTCTATCTTCCAGGCCTCACTCAGATGCCACTCTAAGAAGTCTCCCACTCCCAAACCATCCATCCCAGGAGAAACCTGTGGCCAGGCTCTCCAGCTCCCGGCAGGTATCTGACTTAATCCTGTCAACTGTTTTATAGCCTGGAACTTCCTGTGTCTCCTCTTGGAGAATACAGAAATTGGCAAGGAATGTGCACTCTACAGACGGCCTGCACAGGTTTGAACCTAGGCTCCCCGTTTATTAGCTGTGTGACTTTGGGGTGCTACCTCACCTCCTCGAGCTTCAATTTCCTGACGTAAAACAGGGACAGGGAGACTACATCATACGACTTTTAAATGAGGCGAAATGTGAAGTGTGGCTTGTGGCCTTCCGAAGAGCCACAGTTCATAAACAGTTAATTATGGGGTATGAAAATTTCACGGTGGTGAGGAGGGGCTGATTAGGAAAAAAGGTTGAGAAACAAAGTTGTAAAATGATTACTGCTGTTGCCTAGGGCACCTAGCAAGCTCTCATAAAGCATAGGTATTATTTTTTTCTCAATTCTGTTGAAAAGGCAGGGCCCAGTCATTTGTCATCCTTTTCTCCAGCCTGAAAGAGCCCCGGAATGCAAGGCAGGGTCTCATCATGCCCAGTTTCCCAGAGCCCAGACCCGCGCTCAGCACACTAACTGGAGTTCCTGGAAGGGTCTTCTCACCATCACCTCTCTCCAAAGTAATCTGCAAACTCCGCGACCCGGATTCAGGCGGCAGCTAAGCAGAAGGCGGGGAAGGGGTTCGGACTTGCACTGGGGTAAAAGCCACCCACACCACCTCGGCAGGCTAATGTACCCTGCCTCTGCTCACCACCACGCGGGCCTTTCAACCTCGAGGCTGTCCGGTGTCTCGAGGCCAGGACTGCTGATAGGTGATGGAACCCTGGCGCGGCTGGAGAGGAACTAGATGCGCGGCAAGATGCTCAACCGACTTACTGCGCCAGTCTTTAGCCCTCTCGGGTTCCGCCTGGGAAATGGAGGGAGCTGTCGGGGCCGCGCCGGCTCTCACCTGAGATCCCCTAGGCCCCGGGAACCGAACACGGCACGAAGGTGCCGTTTCTGACTGTACCCGCTTCCCCCGCCCGGCTAGATTTGGGGTGAGGGCGGGCCAGAAGTCATCTGACTCCAGCCACCTGATTTTCCCTGTACAGTTTTCGACGCGATGCACTCTGGGAACTGTAGTTTAGTCGTAGCCCGACAATCGGGCAGTGTTGGGGCGCAGAGGGGCGCCAGCGCCTTGGCAGGGACGACGGCTCGGGTGTGAGGGAGGATTAAGCCCCTTTTACGGATACAGAGACTGCTGGAGCGCCCAGTGCCTGTCGGCGAACTCTGCGCTAGTTCGGTAAACGAGGCCCGGGCAGCGCTACATTGCCCTGGAACTGCTGCGTTGCAGGACCAGGCCCTCTAGGTCCCGCCTTTCACCGCCTCTCCGCCTATAGCCAAGGGTCTGCCGCGAGGGGTGAGCAGGGCTCCGCTTTTCTTGACCAATGGGAAGGCGAGAGGCCTCCATGTTGGGTGTGGCTGAAGGATTGGCAGGCGAAGCCCCGCCTCGAAGTCTTGAAGCCTGGTGGAGTGTGCTGGAGGGGGCGCTACTCCTCCGACGTCAGCTGTGTGGCCCTTTGAAGCTTTGGCTGCATCGTTCTCCCAGGCTATGGCTGCACGGTCGGTCATTCTCGGTATCGACCTGGGCACTACGTCTGTGAAAGCGGCCCTGGTGGAGTCCGCGCCCGGCGACCCATCCGGGTTCGTGGTACTGGCGAGCTGTGCCCGGGCTGCGCGGGCTGAGGCAGCGGCCCAGAGCGCTGCGGCAGGGCCCCAGGTGAGGCAGCGTCCTGGAGTTGCACCGACTCGGGAGCGACTCTCTTGCTCCTCAAAGGAGGCCTCCCCGACACCCCTTTTCTTCAAGGAAGTCTCCCCGATTTCTCCAGCCCACCTGACCTCTGCCTATCTGCTGCAGCTCCCTCTATCCCTTAGGCTTCATCCCAGGAGCTTTCCCACCTGCTGGCACCGATCTCCTCACTCTCTGGCGTCTGGTGGCCTTGCTTATGGCGTCGTCCCCATGCTCTCAGCCCTCCACTTGACCTGCGTGAAATTGCCACCTTGTGTTTGTGGAGTGACCTCAGGCTCCCTTTTGTTCTTGCCCTCTCTGCACCTCACACCCGCCTGGTGTCCTCAAGTTCAGGATTCAGTTTGATCCCCAGGGCAGAATCTGGATTTTCCTCAGGAACTAAGAGGAAGAATCAGGTCCGAAGCGGCTCTTCTCATTCTGCAGGGGTGGAACGTGGACTGGGGAATTCAAACGTGTGGTCAGAAAAAGACACCAGCTGAGTCTGGTGAGACCCCTTGCTGAGACCCCTTGGAGGAAGGACTGCAGAGGCAGAAAGACAGGAGAGAAAAGCCGATTAAAATGTTAGGAAAAGATCGGATTGATCATTATACATTAAAACTAGTGTCGGTGTGGAAGCTACAAGGTAGAAGAAGAGAATTTCACCACAATGAGAGATGTCGGTTCAGAAAGATCATCGGTCCTTAGAGCCGGATTCCATTAATTCCCTGAAAAAGGTAGCTTCGTGTTCAGTTAATTGACAATAGAAATTAATATCCAGGAACTTTCTGTGTAACCTTTGGACTTTTTTTTCTCCCTGGATCTCTGCTTGTCCTCCTAGTTGAAATAGGAGGCCTCTAAGGCCCCTTCCAGCCACAAACTTCGATTTTCTGAGCCATACTCCCAAGAGCTTGTTTTTCACAATCTCTTGCCGTGTATCTGGACTCACTTCTTTACGGTTCAGAGTCCGTCTTGCTCAGAAACAATTCCGAGGATAAAGGTTACGGGAGCACTTTGCATTTTCTTAGAGGCTTCCAAAAGTAGTTTGGTTCGGGTAGCAGGATATTGTAGAATGATTATCTCACCTCATGGACTATGAAACGGAGGCAAATTCAGCTCTGAGCCTGTGGGGGTGAGTGGCTGGGATTACAGGAAGTGGGTGTAGGCAGTGCCCTTTTCTCTTGAAATAGGGCCACTTCTTGAAAACCGCTTTCTCTGCTTCCCCCGGCGGGCTGCTGCGTGTTTACAGGCGCACAGTGTGCCACACCTGCCTAATGAGGGGTCTGGGAGAGGCCGGTAGTACCCCCCTTGCATCTTCCTCGTGGGTTTTGTGCTCTGGGACAAACGGCATTGCTGTAGTTTAATCTTTAGCAGAATTTCTCAACCTTGGCACTGTTGATACTTCGAGTCAGATGATTCTTTGTTGTGGGGAGCTGTCCCGTGCATCGTAGGATGTTCAGCAGCACCCCTACCTGCTACATGCTGGTAGACCCTCCCTACCCAGTTCTGACATCCCAAAATGTCTCCGTGTTGCCAAATGTATCCTAGAGGACAAAAATCACCTCTGGGGTGAGAACCACTGCCCTATAGAAATCCCTGATGTCTGTGTCCTCTCTTTATGTCCATACTTTTCATTCTTAACAAGTATTGTATAGAACAAGGCCACGCTTGGCAGCTGTATCGAAAGTCAGGCTTTTAGGTATTTGCAACCTTAAAATACCAGATTTTTGCGTGAATCTCCGTGACCCTTTCTGAGGTAGTTGTTCTTTTCCGGGCCTCCGTTTCCTCATCTGTAAAGAGGGGTGTGGAGGAGGAGGGCTCAATGAGTTTCTAAGTTCTTTTCTCAAATCTAAAGTTCTAGGATTTGATCTGGGTACGGGGCGATTGAGGGTCCGGACCAAGGAATGGAGGCAGCACCTTTCCTGTTACACTGCGGGGGCGCCCAGGATCCGAGACCTCCTCCCGGATCCTACTCACCACTCAGACTCGAACTAATTGCTGAACGCTGACTGCCTCCTTGTCTTCACTCCCACCTGGCCCATTTCCCTCCTTCCCTGTCCCACCCACACAACTCACACACCGTGGGCCCGTTTTAAACAGTGGCCCCTCTGTCCTGGGTTGATATACCATCTGAGGCCATGTGGGAACTCTTTAAACCAGCACCGTCTGGTAGAAATTGTAGCCACAAAGCTGACCCACGCCTGGAATTTCCAGTTTTTTAGTGTTAAAAAAAAGTAAAAAGTAACAACTGAAATGAATTTTAACTGCATATTGTATTTAGCCCGACATATCCAACATACTATCATTTCAATACATAATAATGAATATAAAATTATTAATAAGATATTGTGCATTTTTCAAATCTGAACTCTGGTATGTATTTTACACTTGCAACATGTCTCAATACAGGTGCCAGCCACGCACCACCTCCCTGCTGGGCTCTCACTGCCCAGCCAGGGCGGCTGTACTTTCTCCTGTGTAGAGTCTCGTTAGGGTCTGGGGCTGCCTCCTCAGGAAAATGATTTGTGTTGTCTCTGCGCTTTTTTCCCCATCCTGCCCATCCTCACCTTCTTTTTTTCTGTTTCTTTGTTCACGCTTATTTGGAGCCTAGAACTGGCCCTGCCCAAGGCCAGCAGGCTGATGGGCAAGTGAGGGGTCTGTCCCAAGGAGGGGGAGGGCTGTGTTCTGCCCCGGGCAGGATAGCCTGGGTGGGGCTTGAGGGCTCAGACTTCAGATGTTTTTCCAAGACCAGAAGCTTTCTCAGAGACCAGACATTTATTAAGAGCTGAGCCACTTTCTCTCCGAGTTTTCCAGGGGTCCTTCTAGTCGGTAATCTTGTTTTGTGCCTTGAGGCCATTTTTGTGTGCCAGAAACATTTCCCTTTGGTTGAAATCAAAGTAAGGGTTCAATTTATGAAATTCAGAACCCTAGGTCTTACTTACGCTTGTAAATTTAGCTTATAAAGCTGGTTCCATTTATAAGTCTAACATGTCACTATCATTTTTGAGGGCCTTTGAATAATATTCAGGGTCATTTTAGTTAAGTATCTTAGTTATACATTATATTTATATGTATCTATATGTATCTATATCTATTTTTTAGGTACTGTAGTTGCCTGACTCACAGCTTTTCAGAATACTTAATTCTTATAAATCTAATAAGTTAATTGGAGAACTATGTAAACTTTAAATGCTCTTATATGTTTAAAATCCTTCTATAAATATACTGTAGTGAGAATCGAACTTACAATCATGAATCTAGATCAGTTACTCAATTTCACATTTTAACTTGGCGTTACAAAGGTAACCTAGGCCAAATTCTCTTAAACAGATGAATTTACCTAAGATACCAAATACTCAAAGATTTCCTGAAGCACCGATGTTACTCACATAGGTATGACTCTTTTAAACATCCATGTTTAATTCTTGATCTTTCCACTTCGAAGTCTACTTACTCATCAAGAGAGCATGAGTTGCTTTTCCAAGTGTCTATTTCGTGCTGGCCTCCTTAGCTTATTGAGACTTCTAACTGAGGCATCTCCTGGGATGGGATGGGATCTTGGAGTCTGATTTCTGGTCTTTAACAGGGACCTCATAATTTAGAAGAAGAGATAGTCATGGAAATGTCACGTTTCTGGTGTGAGCCCCTACTTTTGAAGTGACAGTAGTCTCTACCTCCCACCCATTTGGATATACTGCTTGATTGGATGTGACATTTCATTATCTCTGAGATCCCTAAATGTGTTTTCCCGTTTGACTCCAGACATCTCTAACTTTTTTCAAATCCTGCATTCTATTCATATTCTTGTCTCTTAGGACCACTGGACTCAGAGATATTAGCATGCTATTTGATTATATTCTTAACTCTCGTGACTTTGTTTTTCAAGGTTATTCTGCCCAGACAAGTTTGTAAGGAGGCAAATCAGGGGAAAAGGCAAATCAGGGAAAGATGGTCCTGACTTTCTAGAATCTCATTTCTATCCCTAAAAATCTTTCTATACTATCAGTCTCTTTCTGGGTAGCTTATATCATTGCCTAATTAATCTTCTGAAAACACAGCTCTGATGAGGATACTGTCCCATTCAGAAAGCCCCAAGGTCAGCCCATTGGCTTTAAGAGGAGCCCCTCACCCTGGGGCTCAAGGTTGGCCATTGGGCTCAGCCTCTCTTTTGTAGCCTCATTTCTCACCACAGTCTTGCATGGACCATTTTACTGTTGCTGTGCCCAGGTATTCTCTGGGCTTTCTCCTTGCCTGCCTTCCCTAGTGGGTGTTTTATCCTCTTTTTTGGTATGTTTTTAAATTTATTTTGAGATAGAGAAAACGCATGTGCAAAGGGCCACGGGTGCAGGCTCGTGTGTGAGAGCCAGGGAGGGCAGAGAGAAATGGAGAGAGATAATCCCATGTGGGCTCTATGCTGTCAGCACAGAGCCCGATGCAGGGCTTGGTCTCAGGAACCATGAAATCATGACCTGAGCTGACATCAAGAGTTAACTGAGCCACCCAGGTGCCCCCCGCCCCCTAGTGGGTGTTTTGTTTCCATGTCTAGGGCCTGGCCCTAAAGGCACTCACGAAATGTTTGTCAGATGGATGGACTAGAGTCCAAGGAGAAGCAAACACTAGGGCTTGTCCACGAGGCCTCTCCTGGCTACACTTTCCTGCCAGTTTTCTCCCTGCTGTATTCCGTCCGGCCCCTTTCCCAATCCTCTGTATGCCTTCTGATAGACCCTTAACTTCTCCTTACATCTTGGTCTTGTGTCTTCCTATCCTTACTGTTAGACTGTCGGTTCCCGTAGGGCAGGGCCAGTGCTTTTCTTAGCTCGGACTCGCCCACAGTGGAGGGCAGAGCCTTAGCCATTTCGGAACCTCATCTGCACCAGCGCCTCACCTGTGCAGGGAGGGCGTGGAATCTTGTCCAGCGCATTCCTACTCCAGGTGCTGCCGGAGGTGGTGGAGAACCCTCAGTCCCACGTGTCCTTCCTGAGCCCAGTCAGCAGATCCTGGAAGTGACTGCACTGGAATGAGCTGGGCAGCCACTACCCGGAAATCCCTTGGGGCCTCTGCCTCCTCCCCCTGCCCATCTGTGTGCCACTGCCCAACGTGTCCTGTTGTGTTTCCAGGGGCGGGAGCAGGATGTGAGCAGAATCATCCGAGCCCTAAACGAGTGCCTGGCTGCCCTTCCTCCCCAGTTGCTCCGGGAAGTCTGTGGCATTGGAGTATCAGGACAGATGCATGGAGTCATGTTTTGGAAAACGGGCCAAGGTATGCTGGGGTCCAGGGATGATCATGTGCTTCTAGCGACCGCTGTGGAATAGCAAAGTGTTGCGGAGGGCTCTCTCTGAAGGACCAGGGCACCCTGCAGTGGGCATGGAACGGCGCATGTGGCCTCTTGTGTTTTGCGTCCGTCCTATCTTGTACACATGTGTAATGAGTAAGCGAACTATCCACTCACATACTGTCCATCGGCAGGGCGAGGGAAAAAAGTAGTTCTCTCCGATTCTCTGGAGGATTCAGGGGAGTGGATTTTCCACAGCTTTCTCTTTGCGTCAGTGTCTCAGAGCATCAATGTAGACAACGAAGAGATTAGCGTGGTTATAGGAGATGCCAAGACACAGTGGAAACACTTCTGAATTTGGGCATAATTTTTGTCGTTTGCCACAATCACAGATATTTGTGATTTTTAAATTGCACGGCATGTCCTTTTTATGGGCTCAAGTGCTAAGAATTATTTAGTTGGTCGTCTTATATCAGGTCTGCCACAGTGCAGAGGCAGGCGAGCTGCTCTGTTTGGGCCTCCAGGAGGAGAATTATTAAGCCAGCAAAATAATGAGTACTTCACACGCCAGACGCTGGGCTGACGATGCTACCTGCATGCCCGACATCTCCATGATGTAGGTTACATTATTGGCCCCAGTGTGCAGATGAGAAGTGGAGGTTCTGAGGTTAATATGCTCAGGGTCCTATGGCAGCAAGTGGAGACTCCAGCTTTTGAACTTAGGTGGGTGTGACTTCAGATACTGGGCTTTTAAAGGCCTCTCGGAGGACCAGAGCTGCACGAGGGCACAACAGCTCAATGAAGCTCAATGAAGCCAACAGAATGTCCGAGGAAGGGTTAGGATATTATGAGCTCCTATTACAGCAAGTATTAAACAAATTTTTAACTAAAAAGTTCTATACAGACGTGGAAGTAGGGCGAATAGTATTACGGACTGGCATACACCATCAGCCAGCTTCAAAGCTATCAACACTTTACCGCAGGTATTTTGTTTATGAAGTTTTTAAAATTTATTTAGAGAGAGAGAGAGAGCATGCATGGGCTGGGGAGGGGCAGAGAAAGAGGGGGAGAGAGAAAAACCCAGGCAGGCTTTGTGCTGTCAGTGCAGAGCCGGACTCGGGGCCTGATCTCACGAATTGTGAATCATGACCTGAGCCAAAATCAGGAGTCAGACGTTTAGCAGACAGAGCCACCCGGGCGCCCCCTACAGTAGGTATTTTAAGGAGAGGACGGATGGCTACTTTGGGGGCTGTAGTTAAAGGGATTTGAACCCCAGATTCACCCCTTTTTGCCTGGAGAATCAGTGATTCCAGTTCCCCCGGGGCCAAGTGAGTGGTGAGCTCCCTCTCAGCAGCATGACTGGTGTCTAGTGATGTATCCTTAGACCCATTCCCAGGAGGGGCTGGGTGACTACAGACGCCAGTGCAGGGTCCCTCGCTTCTTCCCTCCTCCTCATCTGCCTCTTGTCAGGCAGGCTGGGACCTCACGAGCTGCTTGGCTCCGATCAGTAGCCAGAGGAGAAGGCCACTTAGGGTGTTAGAGCTGCCCTCTCAGAGGGAGTCTAGGTTGTAAAAGCTTTTTAAACTCCTTAATTTTGCATTAATGAGAATAAATGTCCTTTTAATACTAAAACCCGTCCCAAAGAGGACAGCAGAGACCTAATGATTGTGGTCTGGTCATCTGCCTCTCTTTCTGCCCATTTCCTGGACTCTGTAACAACCACACAAACCATTGCCCACATCGCTGGAGAGAGCTGCTTAATATTTCAGTGAGCCAGCCCACATGCCTCCCTGCTTTGTTTTCTGCTTCTGGGAAGGAGGGAAACCACCGCTTGCCGATGATAATACTTGCTTAGCTGAGTTGAGTGAAGTCATACTTGGGGTCAAGACATCGTGTTTTTAATGGTGGCCACAAAGCAGTTTGGCTTCAGTACCTACAACATATGAGGCTCAGTGCTTGACCCCATGGGAGACATCGAAACTAGCAGACGAAGCCCTCACCTTCCAGGGTACACTCAAGGCAGTCAACACAGACAGGCATCAGAGAGCTGAGCGGAGAGCTAATTGCTTCCATGAGGGCACAGGCCAGCCGGCAGGAGGAGAGGAAGAGCAGTGAGAGTGTCTGCTGAGAGGCCTGTGGTTACGCCCGTAGACTCCATTTCGAGGCTCAGGGATAGCAGGAGAGAAGTGGGCATCATAAAACCAAGCTAAGAGGCAAGCAGCCGCCTGGCAGAAAATGTTCGCTAGTGCGAATAATATGGGTACATATAAAGAACTAAGAACAGAGAAAGGACAAATGACCCTGTGGAAAATGGGCAAAGGATACCGACAGGCCGTTCCTAGCAGAGGAAATACAAGTGGCTAATAAGCATATAAAAAATGCTCAATGTCATTAGTAATGAGGACAAGGCAGATGAAAACAACCATGAGAAATCATTTTCCACCCACCGAATTGTAAGAAATCAAAGTTTGAAATGTCAACGTTGGGAAATGGGGTGGAAAATGGATTGTTTTAAATAATGGCTGGTGGTGGTGTTAATTAGCATGGGGGTTGGAGGGCAGTGTGGTGGGCCTGTTAGAAACGAGGGGGCTGTGTGACCCAGCAGCTCTGCTACATGGAAACTCCTCAGGAAAATTACTGTAACAGTTATGTGCATAACGACGCGTGATCACGGTCGCTCGTTGCCTCGTTATGGTAGCAAAAACTGGCATTTAAGCTCTGGGGGATGGATGCATAAATGGTGGTATGCCCAGGCTGTAGGAGAATGTGCACTAGTCAAAAAGAATAAGGTACGTTCACGTACACTCACACGGAAAGGCCTCCGGAACATATGTTGGATGTTATAAACAACCCCTTGAAGAAGAAATACAGTGTAGTGCTGTTTAAAAAAAAAAGCAGAGGGGCGCCTGGGTGGCTCAGTCGGTTGAGCGGCCGACTTCGGCTCAGGTCATGATCTCGCGGTCTGTGAGTTCGAGCCCCACGTTGGACTCTGTGCTAACAGCTCAGAGCCTGGATCCTGCTTCAGATTCTGTGTCTTCCTCTCTCTCTGCCCCTCCTCTGCTCACGCTCTGTCTCTCTCTCAAAAATAAACGTTAAAAAATTAAAAAAAATAAAAAGGATCAAAGAGTTTTGGAAGCAGATAAATGGGTTGTAAAGATAGCTGTAGAAATCCAGCTCTAGGGCTGGAATGAGAATTCCAACTTTAGGGATGCTTGGGTGGCTCAGTCAGTTGAACAGCTGACTCTTGGTTTTGGTTCAGGTCATGATCCCAGGCTCACACTGAGCGTGGAAGCTGCTTAAGATTCTCCCTCTCTCTCGCTCTGCCTTTCTCTCCCTTCTCTTCCCCTCTCCCACTCACTTGCTCTTGCTCTTTCTTTTTAAAAAATAAAATAATTTTAAAAAGGTAAGAAATATATGTTTTAAGAAAAAAGAATCCCAGCCTTAAGCGTAGGCACAAATACAGTATGTAGTTGTGAAGGTGCACCGCTTTGCCCCCACCCCTACCCCAAGTGAAACTTCATACACTTCACGTGCATGATCTGTAAGGTGCTCCCTGCTCTCTGGTTACTGGGCGGGATACCAACCAGAGTTTGACAAGTTCTCTCAGAGCCTTTGCCCTGACCCATCTCCCTGCAGCATGTATCCCCAGACATACTTACGGCTCGCTCTCTTACTCCATTCAGGTCCCCCTCACACGTCACCTCAGAGAAGACTTCCCTGATCACCCTTCAAAAATCTATCACTGCTCTATATTTCCTCACACCAGTTAAAAGTATCAGATATTATATATTTGCTTATTTATATTCTATATCCCTAGCATATAAGCCTCATGAAAGTCGTGACTTTTCCTTGTTCGTTGCTGCATTCTCAGGGACTAGAACCGGTGCCTAATACATATTAGATACTTAATAAACATGTCATTCAATCACGCATGTATGAACGAATGAATGGATGCGTCATGGCCTAGAACTGAGGTGGGGGAGGGGCAGCTAAGTCTCTTTCTTTGGTTCTTAATGAATAAATTTCTAGGAAGATACAACGGTTTTGGCTTCCAAATATGGGATCTGAGATCAGACACAGCCACAAAACAGCTGCATTTGGGTCTTTGCCCTGCTTTACTTTATGGTAGGCATTGTTCTCATCTGGAGGCCATCTCAGGGCATATGGAGGCCAAATTCTCATTTCTATCCATTAGATCTGGAGTGTTCTTGTTGCTGTTAACTTTCCTCAACTGGCACTCAACATTCTTTTCCCATTCTGCTGCAGTGGGTGTATTTATATTGCATGGAAGTGTGACAAATATTCCTTGTATTTTGAGAGAAGAGGAGAGAACAAAACATATGTAGAGGTGTGTATTCTCTTTCTTGAAGGCTGCTGGAAGTCTTAGACCATGGACAGGGTTTAGAAGGTAAAGGTTCATTTGCATCATCATTATCATCACCAACATTGAGTACTGACTGTGTCAGGTACTGTTCTAAATGCTTTACATGTGTTAACATGTGTTAACTCATTTAATACATACAACCCTACACACACAACACGCACAACACATCCTAACCCTAACTCTTTCCCTTCCTACTAGTCTGAGAGTGGAGTCAACACGTGGCAGGAAGAGCCACCAGGACCCAGGAAAGTGTCCTTTACCTCTCGGCTTCCAGATGCAGTCGCCACCAAGATGCTGAACTAGCTTGACAGCTGGCTCTCTCTGCCAAGATCAGTTTTAGAGGAATCACAAGAGAAAAACACCAAGGAAAGGGGAGAACATTGTGAGAGAGCCTGGGATGATGGGGGTGTTGAGTTGGTGTGTGGGGATTGATGGCTTGGGTCTGGGGCAAGAGACAACCAGCCTTTCCTGTGAGAGGATAAATCAGGAAGGGAACTGCTGGTTCCCCTGGACTGCCATGGCTTTGGAACAAGCAGCACTTGTCCACACACCCTCGAAGTTCAGGTGTCTTCAGGAACAAAATCAAAGTGGAGAAAAGCAGGAGTCTCTCTCCAAACCCCAGGCCTGCTGATGTTATAATCTAAGGATCCTCAAAACATTGTTGTTTTTTTTCCCTGGAAGGCAGAGTGGAAGTCCTAACCTGAGGAGATGTTTTTCAGGGTGGGATGGGTTAGCTGTGGCTCTACCCCAGGATTCATCCATCCTTCCCAGGCTCTTGGGGGCTGGGAGGGCTTGAGATCTGGCCCATTTACACTGGCTGACAGAGTAGGCAATAGTCCCAGGACAAAATGAGTTCATGGGCCAGGACAATAAGACATTTGAAGAGCACAGCTATTTCACAAGAAAAGCATTGTACTGGGTGATTTGGTAGAGATTCTTTGAGAAACATAACTATTAGAATTGTCAATATAAGAATTTAAAATTAGCTTGACATACCTGCTAAAACATATGAAAGGAGAATATTAGCAAGAAAACAAAAAGGACCATGGAGAAATATTAGGTATGAAAAAAATATAATGGTTGAAATAAAGAATGTAATAGATGGGATTAATAACAGAATGGATAGAATTTCAGAACAAATTTGAAAACGAAAGATGCAAGTTTAGAAAATCTCTCCGAAGGAAGAAGAAAAGGACAAAGAAGTAGAAAATATAAAAGAAAAGGTAAGAGATATTGAAGATACAAATAGAAGCACTAGCTTCTGAATAATAGGAGATCCAGAAAATAAAAAATAAAATTGATAGAGGAGGAAATATTTGAAGAACTAATGGAGAAAATTAACCATAATTGACAAAATAATATGTACTGTGCCAGACAGAAGGGGTGCATAGAATGTCAAAGAAGGGAGAGAAGGAAAACCTCACAGCCTGATATTTTACAGTGAACTTTCAACGATTTCAAAGACAAAGAAAATGCCAAAAGCTTACAGATGAAAGGCCAGATCCTATATAAAAGAATTACAAGCAGATTGACTAGATATTTTTCAATAGCAACATTCTGTGTAAAAATGCAATGGAATAGTATTTCAGTTACCTATTGGTGTATAACACTCCCAACTCAGTGACTTAAAACAGCAAGCATTTTATCATATCTTGTACAATTTACTTCTGCATATCAGATTGAGCTGCTTTACATGGAGTTGATGGAGGTTGCTTGCGAGTATTTGTGTAGTGGACAGGTGGATCTGGAGGGTTCAAGAGTGACTCTGCTCAATGCTTGATGCTTTGGTGGGGAAAGCTGGAAGACTGGAGTCAGCTGAGGATGGCCTCTAGCTGCCTATATGTGACTTCTCCACATAGTTTCTCCAGCATGGTGGCCTCAGGACTTCTTTTTTTTTTCAAGTTTATTTATGTATTTTGGTGAGGGGAGGGGCAGAGAGAGAGAGAATCCCAAGTAGGCTCCACATTGTCAGCATGGAACTCGATGCAGGGCTCAGTGTCACTAACCATGAGACCATGACCTGAGCCAAAATCAAGAGTCATATGCTTAAACAACTGAGCCACCCAAGTGCCCCAGGTAGTGGGACTTCTTACATAGGGGCTGGCTTCCCCCAGAGTGAGTGCTCCAAGAGGCTCTGGTGGTAGCTGCAAGCTTCTATGACCTAGCTTTGTGGGTCCTAGGATGTCACTCCCCCACATTCTCTTGGTCAAACAAATCATCAAGTCCAGCCTAGATTCGAGGAAAGAGGATTTAGACTCTACCCCTCAAGGGGAAGAGTAGCAAAGAATTTGTGGGAATCTATTACAAATCTACAAAGTGTTTTCAAGTATTGGAGAAAAGGGACTTAGAACCGGGAATATTACAACTGTCCTTCAAGTATGAGGGTAAGAAAAGATATTCTGAGCCATATAGGCCTTTAGATGCTTTGCCACATAATAATCTATACTGGAACTAGTTTTGGCAATTTAAATAAGAACAGAGAAAGATCCAGAACATTTCAAGAGGTAAATGAGATAAATGAAGTAAAGATGGCTACATTCCTGAATAAAGCTTGACATCTAAAAATCAATTAGCTAAGACCAAAGTAAAAGAGAAAATATGTCCATAATCATTCAGAACCAAGTCTAGGTAGTATCATCATGGTAAGAGTTGGAAGTATGGAGACTAGGGGACTTGAGAGTATGCTAAGTTTCTTTCCTTACGGGGTGGGAGGGGATATAATATCAACTTTAAAAAATGAATAAAAAGGAACATAGAAGAAGTGTGATAAATGGAGGGAGTAGGTGACTTGTCCGGGGTCACACAGCCATTGGTGATGCTCTGATAGCAGAACCCAGGTGTGTGAGTGAAGCATTATCATAGGGAATAAAGTCCTGCTGTGACCTCACTAGCAGAGTGGTCTCAAGGACATGCCGCTGCTGGTCACTTGCTCTTTTCTCTGTGTTTGGTTATCTCCTTTGTTCCAGGCTGCGAATGGACAGAAGGAGGGACCTCCTCTGTGTTTGAGCCCAGAGCTGTGAGCCACCTGGTCACATGGCAGGATGGCCGGTGTAGCAGCGAGTTCCTGGCTTCTTTGCCCCAGCCAGAGTCCCATCTCAATGTGGCCTCAGGGTTTGGCTGTGCAACCATCTTCTGGCTTTTGAAGAATAGGTACGGACAACTGTTTGTGAATTGGGTGCTGGATTTCTAGGGAAATGAGAGTGGCCAAGGGGGCTGGCTATACCTCCAGCCAGTCAGCATCACTCCACATGCTGTAGCGTCTCTCAGTGAGGTGGTCTGGCACAGAGTGTGGTCATAGGACGTGTACTTGGTCTAGAACTGCTTCATTTCTCAGAAGACTTGGTTATCTGATCCTAACCAGGAGGGGGAAAGAAAGGGGCAGAAAGAAAGAAAGAAAGGACAAGGGAGTTGCCAAGGGTCACATGGTGAGTTCATGATGGGGTCAGGGCTGCTGAGAACGGCTGATGTCCTGCTTTCTCAAGCATGGTGAGTCCTCCCCTGAGACCAGTTCCCTAAGGCTTCCCTCAGCCACTGTGCTTTGAGTCCCCGGGAGGTCCTCACCCCGGGAGGTTTACTTGTCGGGAGGCCACAGCATGTGGGGTGCTGGCTGCCACCCAGCTGTGCCATGTCTAGTCCACTGCCTGCAGCTAGGTGTGGCACGTGCTTTCAAGTTGCGAGTAGACCGTGTTGAATTGTTTTTGATATGAAACTAGCCCAGAGTTCCTGAAGTCCTACGATGCAGTGGGCACCATCCATGACTATGTGGTTGCCATGCTGTGTGGCTTGCCAAGATCCCTGATGTGCGACCAGAATGCTGCCAGCTGGGGATATTTCAACACTCAGAGCCAAAGCTGGAACTTGGAGATGTGAGTATATCCTTGCAGGCCGGCTCCAGGCTAAAGGGCAGAATCTCTAATGTGAGAGATTCAGTGGGGCTTTCCCACTCGAGGAGAGTGTGGGATTCCAAGAGGCCAGGAATGAAGTTCCGATGCCCTGAAGCCCGTGTCCGTGACCAGGCATGAGTGGGCCTGGCTGTAAGTGAACCTTTGGAGGGAGTTGCGCTGTGCGCCACGCTGTCCTGCTCTTCCGCAATCTCCTGGACCCAGGTTGGGCTTCCCTGTTCCCTGTGACTCAGCCCTAGCCTGTAGAGTTCAAGGAATAACTTTCACTGTAATAAAGTTTAAAATAAGATTAAAAAACGGAAATAGCAGTCTTGAGTCTTAAAAGTTTTTTTTTAAGCAATCTTTTGCCTTTTCAGATCCAGAAATCCAGTGCCCTGTAAGTTCACTTCCTTCAGGGTCCACATTCTGAGCTCTGTAATAAAACAAAAAGCACCCGGTAGTTCAGGTAAAGGACTTTCTAGCATGTTTTATAAAATTGACAGCCCCATGTTCACTAACCCCGAGTGATGAATGCGTTTGGTAGTCAGGAGACTGATGGATTTGACTTTGGTTTGGCCTGTGCTAACTGACTTTGTGCTGAAACTCTGCCTCCCTTTGCAGAGTATTTGTGTCCCCTTCAAACATAGGAGGCTGGGTGGCGATGATATCTGGCTCTTATCTAACCCTTCCTGAACACCCCTACTTACACTGGTTGTTTTCTTTCCTGGAAAGCCAATCCCAAGCTTTTGAAAGCGGGTGTTCACTCTTTAAAAAGTGCAAGTCTACTTCTCATGTTTTTGTTTTTTTTTTTTTTTTTTTTAAGATTTATTTATTTTTGAGACAGAGACAGAGCATGAGTGGGGGAGGGGCAGAGAAAGAGGGAGGCACAGAATCTGAAGCAGGCTCCAGGCTCTGAGCTGACAGCACAGAGCCCGACACGGGCCCAAACCCACGGACTGCGAGATCATGACCTGAGCGGAAGTCGGACGCTCAACTGACTGAGCCACCCAGGCGCCCCTTTTCATGGTTTTAAAAAAGCCAAAGTGGCCCTCTGTGAAAACACTGGATTCTACCCTCCCTTCCTGTATGCGTATCCTCTAGCGCTTTCCATCGTTGAGTCTCCTGGAAACAACAAAGACCAAAAAAACCCAGTGCTGGGTAAATACACTGTCCATTTTTGGATTGCAGATTGAGGACCTCCGGCTTTCCCATCCACCTGCTCCCAGATGTCGCTGAGGCTGGCAGCGTGGCGGGGGGAACTTCCTGTGTCTGGTTTGGAATCCCAAAGGGGACGCAGGTGGGCGTGGCCTTGGGCGATTTGCAGGCCTCCGTCTATTCCTGTATGGCCCAAAGGACAGATGCTGGTGAGTCTTTATTCTTCAGACTTCTTCTGGTGCCTCATGAGCTCCAGCTCTGTGTGAGGGTACAAGGGGCACGTGTAACCAATAGCCTTGGCATCCTGTTGATCGTTATTCTGTAAACATGAAAATCAGCCTCATGCCTACAGGCTCTGAAGCCCCTCCCCTGGGAGCTCGCAATCCTGTAGGGCAGGTTCTATCCGTGATCACAGTCTGTGCTTTTCCTCACCATGACGGGCGAAGGGAAGTGATGCTCTCTAGTTGGCTGACTGCTGTATAACTCCATGACCGAGATAACAGATTAGTAGATTAGGGTTTTTGTTATGTGTTTGTCAGTGAAAGTTCCATCCCATCTGATTAGAAGTGCAGAGTCCTTTCTATATTCAGTGCAGAAGAGTCAGTGAGATGGAGGCTACAGTCCAGCGTAGGGCTTGGCCGGACAGTAAATCTACTAGGCTTTGTAGGCCATATAGTTTCTAACATAGTTACTTAACTCTGCTGTTGGAGCATTAAAGCAGCGATAGCCAATTCATAAATGAATGGGTGTAGCGGTGTTCCAATAAAACTTCATTTATAGACACTGAAATGTGAATTTCATAGAATTTTCATGTGTCATGAAATTTTCTTCTTCTTTTGATTTCTTTGCAACCATTTAAAAATGTACGAACACGGGGGCGCCTGGGTGGCTCAGTCGGTTAAGCGTCGGAGTTCGGCTCAGGTCACGATCTCGCAGTTTGTGAATTTGAGCCCTGCGTCAGGCTCCGTGCTGTCAGCTTGGAGCCTGGAGCCCGCTTCAGAGTCTGTGTCTCTGTCTCTGCCCCTTCCCTGCTCATTCTCTGTCTGTCTCTCTCTCTCAGAAATAAACATTAAAAAATTTTTTTTAAATGTACAAACATGCCACTGGGATTGTAAAATGCTGCAGCCCCTTTGGAAAACAGCCTAGCAGTTCCTCAAAGGTTAAATATGGAGTTACCACGTGACCCAGCAATCACACTCCCAGGTGCACACGCCCAAGAGAACTGGAAACACGTGTCCACACAAACAAGTATTCGCACTGTGCCCAGACGTTCCTAGCAGCATTGTTCATAGCAACTCATAATTCAAGAAGTAGAAACAATCCAAACTCCCACCAACTGACAAATGGATTTAAAAAGTATGCTATATCCACACAGCTAAAATGCCACAATGTGGGAGTGGAGGGGAGGAATGAAAGAAGCCAGTTCCAAAAGGCCGCATATCATATGTTTCCATTCCTGTGAAAAGTCCAGAACAGGCAAATCCGTAGAGACAGACAGCAGGTGAATGGTTGCCAGGGGCCGGGGGGAAGCAGTGATTGCTGACGGGTACAGAGTTTCTTTCTGGAGTGATAAAAATGTTTTAAAATTAGATAGTGATGATGAATATACTCAAAAACACTGAATTATACCCTTTAAAAGGTTGCTTTTTATCATGAATTTATGTGAATTATATCTCAATAAAGCTATTATTTTTAAAAAATGTGAAAGCCATTCTTAGCTCCCAGACCATACAGAAACACATAGCCGGGTGGATACGGCTGTGGGCTGTTGTTTGCCCCTCCCCGAGTTCAGGGAGAATTGGGGCCCGCCTGCCCAAGCAGGGTGGTTACAGGATGGGGTTTCATTTGGCCCTCATGGCAGCCTGGCCGAGCGAGTCCACTCTGGGAGCCCCTCCATGTTTCCAAGGGGAATGGGGAATTCATTCATCTTACCCGAATTCTCTTCGTTATCACATCTTTTTTCATCCATCAGATAGAACTGTTACACTTCAACCCTGACTCTGAAAAGTCTGACCAGCCTTCTTCTCTATGTAGTTTATTCTTATTTCATGGCATTCTTCCTTCCTTCCTCCCTCCCTTCCTTCCTTCCTTCCTTCCTTCCTTCCTTTCAATGTTTATTTATTTTTGAGAGAGAGAGACTGAGCATGAGTGGCGGGAGGGGCAGAGAGAGAGGGAGACACAGAATCCCAAGCAGGCTTCAGACTCCGAGCTGTCAGTACAGAGCCCGCAAGGCAGGGCTCAAGCCCACAAACCATGAGATCATGACTTGAATGGAAGTCAGACGCTTAACCAACGCCACCCAGACACTCCTATTTTATAGTATTCTTGAGAAATAACATTTCAAGGACTGTTATTGTTTTGTTTTGGGTAGTAATTCCTCATTCAAGATCAGCTGAGAGGGAAAAGTGAAATTCTGCCCATTTTGTTGGCACTTATTTGTGATAAAATCTTTTAACGTCAAAAGTTGTTCAAAACCTTCTTTTCTCCCAAATTTTCAACTAAAATCAATGCTCTGGGAATATATGCTAAGTTTATTCTGTGACTCTTAATTTTCCCAACATACCATCTCTTGCCTTATATCCTTTCATCTCAAAGTGTGAATGTCAGGGAACTCATGTGGGTTTGGAGTCCAGTCCACAGGCCTGGGTTGGAATTTAGCCCCCCTCCTGCTTCCAGGGTGGCCTTGGGAGGGTGACTTTTCTTCCTGAGCCCTTGTCATCATCTAAAATGAGGGTGACGATACCTTTCTCATGAGGTGGTTGTGGCGACACACTGGGCTGGTGCCTGTGAAGAGCCTGGCTTTTTCTAACAACTCTGGTGGTTTTAAATCATAGGCTGTTCCCTCGACAGAGGGCTCTCCTGTGCCTGGATGTAAATGTGCGTCCTATATAGTAAGTGAGGGGCTGGTCAAGTGGGAAGAAGGTAGGAATTAGGCTCCCCCTTCAGTGCGCTGGTTGTGTGTAGTCTCTGGTTCCAGATTGCGGCTGCTGGCTGTCCTCAGTTGTGCTGTGTCTGAGAGCAAGGTTGGTTGGCCTCCATCCTGGACACCTCCACTTCAGGGACAGGTTGAGAGCATGTTCCTTCTCGTAAAGAGTCATGGTGAAAGGCTCGATGCAGCAGAACGTAAGGGTATTGGCTTTCTGCGATTTGTTTTCAGTCTCCTTGCTTCCAAGCCCCCAGTAGATGGGAAAGTTAAATGCTGACCTCAGTTATTTCAGACCCCAACAGACTGAGAAGAACAGGCTTCTTGGCCAGGTCTTGTGAGAAGTGGCAGAGAAGAAACTTCTAGAACAGTATACACAGGCCCTGGCCTCAATCCAGAGGAGAAAATCATCCCTTCTGTGTGGGTCAGGGAGATATTCCCTTGCTGGTAGAGGAAGGTTAAGAAGAATGCCATGGAAATGAGAAGGAGCTGGTGCTTGCCAAAAATGAATGAAGCCTCCCCAGAGAGTTAAATACTTGGACTGAGCTCTTACTCCCTGCAAATATTTGTCGATTGCTGTGTAACAAATCACCCCTATATTCGGTAGCCTAAAACAGCAAACATTTATTATCTTTCATAGTTTCTGAGAGTCAGGAGTCTGAATGTGGCTGGATGGCCGGGCTCAAGGTCTCTCATGAAACTGCAATCAGGCTGTTGCCCCGCGGGGACCGCAGTCATCCAAAGGCCTGACCGGGCCTGGCGGATCTACTTCTCGGCTCGTTCATGTGGTTCTTGGCAGGAGGCCTCAACTTTATGCTGCATGGGCTTCTGCGCAGGGCTGCTCATGATATGGTGCCTGCCTTTCCCCGGAAGAAGTGACCCAAGACAGAAGCTGCAGTGCCTTTTTATGACCTGGTCTCCAAACTCACACACGGTCACTTCTGCTTTCTTCTCTTCACTAGAAGCAAGTCACCGAGTCCAGCCCACCCTCTGGGGATAGAGGGGATGTGGAATTAGGCTCTACCTCCTGAAAGGAGGGGTACCAAAGAATTGTGGACCAGCACACTCTCCCCCTGGCCCCGTTGTGACTTGTGACTTCTGAGTCAGCCTGACAGGCCTAACTTCTGCTTTCCTTGGACCCTAGTTCTCAACATCAGCACCTCTGTTCAGTTGGCAACCTCCATGCCTCCAGGATTCCAGCCAGCACAGACTCCAGACCCAGCAGCTCCAGTCACCTACTTCCCATACTTTGACAGGACCTACCTGGCGGTGGCAGCATCGCTCAATGGGGGCAATGTTATAGCCACGTTTGTCCACATGCTGGTACAGTGGATGGCCGATCTAGGTAAGTGTTGCCCACCCAGTGATGTGTTCTCTGCTTGTCCTTTCTATGTGGCAGTGTCTTGGTGCTGAGTGTGTTATTTAAGCTTCTAGATTCATGTGTCAGACCCAGCCAGGCTCCAGCACATTCTTTCCTTCCTTAGGGATCTGGTCGTGTAGCCTTTCTTCTTCCTCTCATCTTCTGAGCTGCCATCACCTATGGCTTTTTTTTTGAGGGGGACCTTCTCCCCGAATCTTGACTATGGAATATCATAATAGTGTCTTAGCTTAGCTCTCCCCTGCCCCACTGGTCACCTTCTCTGTCAAGTAGCTCCTGGGTCCCTTGCATTTTATGGTTTTCCTTCTAATGACTTCAGGCAGCTGAAAATAAAATGATCAGATGTGAATGGTATTTGATAGTATTATAAAATCCTCATAGCACTTACTCCTGGCGAGTAGTTCCTGACTCCCTTTCTTGGAAGGGTCCCTGGAAACTCTGATGCCCTCCTGCTCTCTTCAGGGTGGAATCCATCAGGCCTCTCTCTGCTCTTCACTTGCAGGGAAACCTTCAACCTTCTTCTTCCAGAAGAGGTTCCCTTTCCAAGCACTTAAGGTCGAAATGGAATTTCTGGTCAGCCTTGCAGGTCTGGGGAAATCACGTTCGTCAGATGCACCGGTCTGCCTGTAGGAGCGCTGAATCGGGTCATTCTGGGAACCTTTCAGCACAGTGACAAAGTGAGGCACGGGTAGCAGGGAGCCCATGGGAAGCGCATACGTGTTGTGCAGACCAGCGTCGCTGACCCATGTCAGTCCTCTCAGGCTGGCCAGGGATGTCCGGATTTCAGGGGAGTTCTGTCCCCATGGCTTGGATCCCCTCAAAAATGCTTCATTAAAAGAACAGAACTCTGATTTTGTTTTGCCTTGCAGCAGAAAAGGTTTGCAAGAACCAGTCATCAGAGACTTCAGGCAAGCCCCATCTGGTTTACCGGATGTCTCTACCCATTGTTGACTGGGTTGACTGGTATTTCTCTTTATACAGAAGTGACTGTTATTTTTACCCCTGAAAGAGATGGTCATATTTAATTTCTCTGTGAGATACTTTCCAAAAGAAAAGTCTTTTGCATTTTCATGGTTCTTATTTTGATGAAGCTGAGTACTTTGAAGGTTAGTACTGTAGGTAGCTTAACCTCTTATGAAATTTCTACACATATGCCATTTGATTAAAAACCTATAGATGTAAATATAGCAAGGTTTATTCAGGTAAAAGACATTGCATTTATTAACCAGAAATGGAAATATTAAAGCATAAGATGTAAAAATTGAACTCTCTGTCTATTCAGAATAGCCTAGGTTTGCATTATGTTCCAGAAGGTGGAAAACAGAGAGTTCCATCCTCTTGTGGTTTCGAGCAGGGACTCTGGAGCCAGGCGGCCTGGGTTTGAATCCCAGCTCCACCACTTCATCGTGCCTTTGGACAGTTTACTTACCCCGTCTGCTCTTCCCTTTCCTAGTCTGAAAAGAGATCCTAGTACCGACCTCAGAGGACGGCGAGGATCAAATGAGTAATACTGCAAAGCACTTAGAATGATGTCTGGCCCATAATAAGTGTGACGCAAATGTTTATGAAAGAAGCACAGTGTGTAGTCGTGCTTCCCAGGAGAGTGGCCTCCGTTCTCAGCTCTGTCCTAAGTCATTATGTGCCCTTGGCAAGTCCTTTCCCTTCTGTGTTTTTTCAGCTCCAATGGTCTAGGTTTCCAAGCCCATGATGTGAACATTTGGTAACTCAGTATCTAGATTCTGAGGAGGCGGTAAGCCACCGGATGCAGAGACAGGGCTAGAAACCAGAGAGACCTTACACCTTCCTTCAGGTGCTCCCTGAGGCTGGGGTTGTGGCCAAGTGTTTCCCAGTGAGGAAGAACACTTTATTTTAATATTTTCTTAACATTCTTTTGGGACTTTTTATTAAGGATATATAAGCACATTGCTCATTTTTTTTTCTTCTTTCTAACTATAGATTTTCTTTCTTTTGAAAGTTTTCCACTCATGTCGTTTTTCTGCTCCAGGACCCAATTCAGGATACCACATTGCATCTAATCGTCCCATCTCCTCAGTCTCTCTGCTTTCTATTTTTTTAAAGTTTTTATTTATTTAAGTAATCTCTACACCCAACCTGGGGCTCAAACTCACGACCCCAAGATCAAGAGTCCCACTCCTCTGACTGAGCCAGCTGGGCGCCCCTCTCTTTCTATTTGATTGATCTGTTTTTTCCTTTTTCATCTGCCTTCCCTTTCTTCCCATCAGTTTCATGGTTTTATATACGTCATCTATTCTTTTAGAAGTTTCTAACACACTGTGTTTCCTAGAATATGGAGAGATAATCCCTCCTACAGATTGCAGTGTTGGTGTAAACCAGGCCCACTTCTCAGGGACGGCTATGATATTCGTATCTTTTGAACCAGAAGTTCTCTTCCAAGAGACAGATTTATACACTTGTACGCACGTGTTCGGTTATCCACGAAGCACATGATTTTTCTGAGATTTTAGTGGAATGTCTAGAGGGAGGGTAAAGACATATTTACTCTGCCACTTTTTTTAAAGTAGGCTCCATGCCCAGCGTAGGGCTTGAACTCACAACCCTGAAATGAAGAGTCACATGTTCTACTGACTGAGCCAGCCAGTTGTCCCCATTCTGATGTATTTAACTAGAGTCCTGCTGATCACATTTTGGCTATGATATTTAAATTATTTCTCTTTCCCTTTCTCTTTCATTCCCAAGTGTGTATAGTTGAATTTGCATAAGGTAAATGTGCCACCAGTGAGACTCTGTGGTGACTCTGGGATGGTGGCTGTCACCAGTGGACTGCACACTGGAAACACTTGTGGAATTAAAATAATTTTATTTATTTATTTGATCATTTATTTATTTTTGAGAAACAGAGAGAGACAGAGCACGATCAGGGAGAGAGTGACACACAGAATCCGAAGCAGGCTCCAAATTCTGGGCTGTCAGTACACAGCCCGACAAGGGGCTTGAACCCATGAACTGTGAGACCATGATTTGAGCCAAAATCAAGAGTTGGGTGCTTAACCGACAAAGCCACCCAGGTGCCCATGCTTGTGGAGTTTTAAAAACAATGTTGATGTCCTAGACTTGCCTGTAGAATGCTGATGATTTGGGTGTGGGGTGAGATGGGGTAGGCATTTTATAAAAGTCCCTCAAGTGATTCTTATGCTCTCAAGTATTGGTAAGCACTGATCTAGAACCTTCTACCTCAAAAGTGTGGTCCTTGGGCCAGCAGTATTGGCTTCTAGGAGTGGATAACAAATGCAGAATCTTAAGGCCTGCCCCAGCCACAGTGAGTCAGAAGCCGCATTTTAATAAGATCCCTAAGTGATTCATATACATATTCAAATATGAGAAACATTGGTCTAGACGGGTGGCTTTCAGCCTCTCCTGAAGGCCGGGCTGGATGATGATCAGCGCTGTGATCCGGGGGTTTCTATGACACTGTTAATAAGTCTAGTAACAGCTGTGATAATGCTTTTTTTTTTTTTAAAGTTTATTTATTTTTGAGAGAGAGAGAGTGGGGGAGAGGCAGAGAGACAGGGAGAGGGAGAATCCCAAGCAGAGCCCCATGTGGGGCTTGACCTCACGAACCATGAGATCATGACCTGAGCCAGAATCAAGAGTTGGATACTCAAACAACTGAGCCACCCACGTGCCCCATGGTGATGCCTTTTGATCAGTGTATTCATTTGTCCCCCTGGGGAGCATCATTGTGGGATGTTTAGTTATAGGATGGTTAGGGCTTACAGCAACACTTAAAAGATCTCTCCCTGAAGTCTAGGCTGGGGTCTGGGACAGAGCACAGCTAGCCAGACTATGTGACTCCCTAAGCCAGGAAACACCCAGCCACAGTGAGAAGCAAGTAGATCTATCCCTGCCCCCTGGGAATGCTATACTATCTCAGCCAGTAGCAACAGGTGGGGTGCATGAACTCACACTGGTCTTTTCTGTTCCTTGAAGGTCTGGAGGTTGAAGAATCCACTGTGTATTCACGCATGATCCAGGCAGCTGCACAGCAGAAAGACACCTGCCTAACTATCACTCCAACGGTGTTGGGCGAGAGACACCTGCCAGACCAGCTGGCCTCAGTGACCAGAATCTCCTCCTCTGATCTCTCTCTGGGTCACGTGACCCGGGCCCTGTGCCGAGGCATTGTTCAAAACCTGCATTCCATGCTTCCATTTCGACAGCTCAAGGAGTGGGGTGTGGAGCGGGTGATCGGCAGTGGGAGTGCGCTGTCCAGGAATGAGGTCCTGAAGCAGGAGGTGCAGAGGGCTTTCCCTTTCCCAGTGTCCTTTGGGCAGGATGTGGACGCAGCTGTGGGGGCAGCTCTGGTCATGCTCCAGAGAAACCTTAACCAGAGGGAGTCTTAGTTAGTACATACTTACCAAAGGACTTGCACGTTTTGTCTAATTAACAATTCTCACATGACCTTGGGGTTATCCTTTTCCTGGACAGTTTTGTGGGGAGCTTTTAAGCAAAGCTGTTCTCAGGGCACCATCTTGACTAAGAACCTACCTTCAGGGCATACTCTAATAATGCAGCCAGGACTCATCAACTGGAATCCAAATCACTGCTTTCCAAAAGAGACTCACCTGGGAACTGGTCACAAATGTAAATATGGCAGAGAGAGAGAGAGAGAGAGAGAGAGAGGGAGAGGGGCCCAGCATCCCGGTCAGCAGGCTCATCTGTGACTCACCTATAGACAAAGAGAAAATAAATGTGGACTTTAGATACTAAAATGTCTGTTGGCTGTGGGCTCAAAGTAAGAAAAGAAGACACCCCCCTTCCCATCCAACTTTTGGATTGTTTTTAAAAGAACACGAAGCCCAGACTTGGGTCACATGCACTGTTGGATTATATACCATGTGACCCTGAAGTCCCTTTCTCACTCTTGTTCTCCCTTGGCCACAGCTGGTTATCTGAGGCAAGGGGTGGCCCAGGACAGTAGAGCAGACTGGCTGAGTGAAGATGCAGGGTCCGTGCTGGCCTTCTCACCGCGTTCTTCCCCCTCCAAGGACAGCCTGCTGCACTGGAGCTGCTCCACATCCTTAACACATCTGGCTTGAAGGCACAGAATAGGGAAGGCAAGGTAGGTGGCATGGCCAGCAAGGGGAACAGATGCTGTGTGACCCCACCATTCAAGCACGTTGTTCCCAGTAATCTGACCAGGCACCAGCAGAACCCTTTTTCAGGAGTGTGTCTGGGAAACAGTGTATTTTCGCCCCTGCACATTCTTGGGAGGCCTTCCAAGGGAAGGGATGTGGCTGGGCATGCTCCTGTCACAGAGGGTGGCCAGTTTAATCGGAGAGCACCCCTCATCCTGCAGGCCCTAGATTTTCTTTCTCTTGCTGTCGGCCCTGCTGGCCCACCATGTGTTCCCGGCCGGCAGAAGCATCCCACTGGAGTGGACATCGTGTGGGGATCCCAGAGCATCTCAAACCTGTCTGCAGTTGGTACAGATGACCATGGAAGGGCTCCAGGAGAGGCCGTCATTCCTGCATCTAGTTCCAGACTCCTAAGAGTGGTCCCAAGGCTCAGGCAGGCCTGACTCTGAGGCTCCTGGGCAATTATGAGTTTGGGAAGCAGTCGTGTTGTTTCTTTGTAAAGGCCACTTTATGAATTATGTGGTTGTCTGAAGCTCTTAGACTAATCTGCCTGGCCATGCTGATTGGATTTCAGATACTAAAGCTCATTCTTCCAGAACTTGGTCCCTTTAATAATACACACCTGTCTGCTTTGGGAAGTTATGGCATAGCTGCAGGGCTTGGTTTTGGATGTTGGACATGGCCCCGAGGATTGTTTGTAGGTTGTCCTGTAGAAAACCCCTGCCTGTCCCGGGATTCTACCAGGACAAGTAGTGGACGATCACTCGGGAAAGTCACGTAAGTTTTCTCTTGTTCAAAACGAGTTGACCCCATTATTCTGGAGCCCCTGTGGAAGGCCCATGAGAGAGGTCACCTTGGGATAGGCCGAAGGATAACAGATAGCCTGTCCGCCAGGTAGCCCAGACCAGGGAACTGTCTGTTCCCTTTCCACATGTCCACTGTGTCTCTGAGGGCTGAGCCTTGTGCAGTCCAAGCCTGTCAGCTGAGAGCTCTGCTGCTGTTTATATCGCCCGGGCTGCGGCCTCTTTAGTGGGGTTGAGCTCAGCTTCCAGGGCCTCATCTCTTCAGCCTGAAATCATAAACCACTCACTGCTTTTCTGTCATTCCCTGGAGGTACCAGTAAGTGTTTGATACCAGCAGGATCCTCAGATGAGGAACTGGCCTTTAGGACTCTTTGCCCATATCCTGATTTTATAAACATGTGGTAGACTTGCACTTTCTCCCCTGATTTGCTTTGGCCAGCCAAATGTGGCCAGAAGTGTGCTACTTGTAAGCAGAGGCCCTTAGGAGCCAGTGTGTGATTTGCCATAGTCCCTTCCCTCTGCCGTGAGTGACTGGTGGTGTCCCAGAAAATGGAGGGTCTGTCAGCCTGGGTTCCACGTTAGGGCAGTGTGGTATAGAACCCTCACCAACAAATGAGCAACAGGCAGTGTGACTGAAAATTAAACCTTTGATGTCTGAGGCCACTAATATTTGGCGTTGTTACCACAGCATAACTTAGTTTATCCTGACCACTACAGCCACAGTAGAGACTGTCTAAGAAACCTCAGCTGCACCCGGCACAGACCTAGACATTTATTGAGCATGCACTAGGAACTGGGTGTTCTGTCAGGACAGCACTGATTTGCTGAATTGCCATCACCAGGGAATGAAATAAACACTAGTACAGATTTACGCATGTGTGCAAAAGGAGGAACAATTCATTATGTATGTAAGTGACACTGAGCTAAACCTTAGAGAGTTTCAGTCCATCAATAACCAAAGCAGTTAATGTGTTTCTAGCTAGGTGCTAAGAGCTAATCTATGCTTGTTTGGAGCTATTGGATCTATATGGTGACCCTAGAAGGTGGGTACTATTATCTTCATTTCTCAGATGAAGAAACCGAGACACAAAGAAGTTAAGTAACCTGCCTAAGATCACCACTCTAGGATTCAACTCCAGAGCCCATTTTCTTACACATTCTAGGCTGAGAGAGCAGGTATATTAACATGGAAGTGATGAACTGTCTGATGTAACTTGGTCACGGGCATATGAAAGGGTGCGATAGAAGTTGTGGCCGGAAGTGTTGGCCAAACTGCGAAAGGTCCTAGATGCCAGATGGAGGAGGTTGGACTTTCTCCTGTGGGCAGCAGAGTAGAGGACAGACTTCATGAGCTTTAGGGGTATAACTGCCAGCCATGGGGACTTAGAGTGGAGAATGGGTGCTACAGGGGGTGGGGGCCCAATTGGAAGGGCCTAGAAAACAGCTGTAGGGACAGTAGGCCCGAACCAACGTGGGGGCAGAGCCTGCCACACAAACCCTTCCTTTGATCCTTGACTATGACTAGACCCATATAATGTTTATGTGGCTTTCATGTTCTCTATTTTTCTTCTCAACTGGACTGAAAGCTGCTTGAGGGTAGGGTTCCTCTTAGGTGTTCTCGGCCTTCTCCTTCTCCTTAATCTTGAGTTGATGCCCATGTTTGGAATGTCCTCCTCCCAGGGCAGAACACGATACCTTGTCCAAGGCTCAGGTCAAATGACATCTGCCTGCTGCACAGTCTCTCTGAAAGCTTATTTGTCACTGGATTATAATTGCGACTGGCATCTGGGGCCCCACTCAGTGTTTGCTGTTAGCATGGCCTGTTGGCTCGTGCCTGTTACAGCGCGCCCCACCCGGTAAAGCATCAGAGAGAGCCTAGCAGGTCTTCCTCCTCATGCGTCCTGGCCTCCTTGAAGTCAAAGACCTTGTTACTAACCCTGCTCACTTACCGTGGTTCGCTAGTGCTCAGCGGGTCTTCAGGGAAGAGGGCGGTTTGCACCTGACCTCTCAGCCATGATCAGATGGACAGATCTCATCTTTGAAATTGAGAGATGCTGGGTTTAGAGATGTTCACTGTGTGACTCATGAAACATTAAGCAAATCTTGTTTTTTTCATTAAAAAACAATTAGTCACAACCTTGAGCTAATGGCCGGATATAGCAGATGCGGCTCTCATCTGAAATAATGACGATGAGAACAATTACCCCTCAAGCCCGCCTAGAGCTTTACCAGCTCCCAGAGGCCACTCACATCCAGTATTCTTATTAATCCCCAGAAAAGTCCCGTCAAGCAGGCAGGACAGGTGCTTTTGCCCATTTTGTGGATGAGGAAGCAGGCCCAGAGCTTCAGCTATGAGCCCAAATTTATGCAGTGGGCGTCTGGCCCAGCTGGGCCTCCTCTCCTGCCTCCATTCTCTGCCTATACTCCTGACCCTCCAGTCTCTTCTCTTGTTGCCAGTCCCCGCCCTAGGTCCCAGCTGCAGAGCAGGGCTCAGTGGAGTGGATTCCTCAACTCTCCCCAGCTTAGATGGCCAACTGCATCCACTTCTGGAGTGTGTGCTGTCCCCTCTCACAGAGCCCTGCCCTCCATGGGAATTGACTCATGTGGGTACCTGGTCACACTAACGCACAGGCCAAATGCAGAAAGGAAAGTAGTTTTTTTCCAAGTCTGCTGTTTGCCATTTGTATCTGGGATCCCTGAAGCCATTTAAAATCTGGGAAGCAAGACACAAAAATCAGGGAAGTTAAATAGCAATACAAGATTTAGAAAGCTCAAGATAAGAGTAGTAAAGTTGGCACTGCCCTTGGGTGGGTTACAGGCACTTGCAGTGGTGCTTTTACCACTTCTCTGGGGCTGGAACTTGGTCTGCTTATTCCTACTTGGGTCCTGCTAGAAATTTCAGGCTGACAGTTCCTGATTTGGGTAATCAGGCTTTTTTAGCACATGACAGTTTGGTGGTTTCTAGCTGTACCGAAAGTTTGACTTCAAATCAGTGAGGGACTCAGATGGATGAAGAAAATAAATGAGGATCCCATTGCCAGCATAGAGGGCTGAGTTTAAGTCAATATGCCCCCTGGTGGTGACACTGAAGAACTGCAGCCATTGATGACCTGGGGCCCAGCCTATTTGGCCCACCCAGGTGTTGGTGCAGCCCCTAGCACTTTCCCACACTGCCGCTTCTTCCCATCAGACCTGGAGTAAGCGCCCCCTCCCAGAATTCATCACTAAAACATGATCTACTTACAAAGAGTTTTAATGGATACATCATTACATAGATTCAAGAACACTCTGTTGCGAAATACGATCCAGCAAACCAGGCTCATGGCCTCAGTGCTCAACCCTAAGGTCTTGTCTCTTGCTGCCATTTCCTGAGTTTTAGTAGAACCACTCAGTGCAGTTTTGGCTCAGATAAAACCATGCCAATAAATGTTTACAGCGTGCTCCTTTGGGCAAGGCGTGGATCTAGGCTTAGAGACGGGCAGTTGAGGAAGCAAGAGCTCTGTCACTCTGGAGCCATTAAAATTTGTCAAATAAGACACAAACCTCAGAGCATTTAAAGCTCAATACAAGCTTTAGGAAGCTTCGGACAAGACTCATATGGTTGTCACTGTCATTGGGCAGGTTACATAGCCCGTCTACCCTTCATTTCCTCATCCATAAGATGGGGCACAAAATCAAACTCTCCTCATGAAACTTTGGAGAGTCTGATGAGCTAATGCATAAGTGCTGGTTCCAGAACGTGGCACACTGCATGGGCTAATAAGCATCTGCTGCTCTTGTTGTTGTCCTCGTGATCACATGCACTAGTTGCTGCAGCAAGGTACACGCTGAGATTTCTGTAGGGGTTTAGAGGTGAGCGCTTTGGCTGGGCACTCGGTGGGGAGGCGTTTGGAAGAGGTGGGAGGTGAATGATAGAGCCTCAGCATCCACAGGTCCCGCCTGCCACCTGGGCCTTAAAAGGCAGGTTAAGTGGATGCATAGTGCAAGCCCGTTGGGCAGAAAGAGGGCAGGGGCAGGGCATGGAGGCAGGCACAGTTCGTGTGGCTCAGGAGGAGATGTGTCCGGGCCACAGTGGGAGTGGACACTGGGGCTGTGGGCTCAGGGTGCCGGCCGAGGGGTGGGGGCCTTATTCTGTAAGGGTGTGCAGTCAGGAGGATATTCTGGGACTGGGGATTGGGAGGTGATGGGTCGGGGTGCTGGGCACTTCTGGTGCCTCAGGCGAGAGGAAGTAGCCGCCAGCCTCAGGGAGGGAGGGAGGGATGTGAGCCACAGAAACGTAGCCTGGACAGAACAGAGGAGGAGAGACTGGAGATGACAAAGGATTTCAGACTTTGACCTGAGAAAGTTGGTGCCTTGTAGGCAGGAACTTCGAGGGGAGGGAGTGTGGAAGGCAGAGGGGTTCATCTTGGGACGTGCTGATGGGGCGGAGTTTGTGGTCTTTACCTGGAGTTTCTGGGAGACCCAGGGGAAAGGGTGGGGCCGGACCCCTGGATGAGGGAGTCCGTGGCCTGGGCGTGTCAGATGGGTTCTTGGAGGAGCGGAGGAGGGGCGGGGTAGGAGGAGATAAAGGTCATGGGGAGCCCCTGTATATTGAGGAAAAGCTGTCAGGGAAAGGGGAGAAGGGCCAGGATTTCCCCTGCAGCCCTTGCAGCATACGTGGTGCCCTGTAGACTCTGGGAGATGTTGTCCGTGTCCAAATGGCTGTTACAAAGGGGACACATTTAGTGACACGTGTTGTCCTCACTGGAGGCAGAAATCACCTTGGAAGCTGAGGAGACAGTTCTGGTTGGGAACCAGACCCTCTCCCAGATGTTGCCCTGAGCCGGCCAGTTCTCTCAGCAGCTTTCTCAGACGCCTCCCACCCATGCCCCAGGGCTGCCCGTGGCTGAGATCTGGACCCAGCTCAGCCAGCGCGTGAGCCAGAGGCTGTCCCTAACGCAGCATCGGCATGTCGGTCTCCACACCGAGGTGTTCTCCGCGACACCTCTGGCCCACACACGTGGTTAGAGGGAACAGTGACCCCAGAGAACTTGAAGGTTGAGGGGTCACTGCTGGTGAGTTTTTAAAATATGTGTAACAGATGGTTATGCGTGGTTAAGAATGACTTCCATGGTCCAGTAATCCCGCTTCTGGGTATATGCCGAAAAGAATCGAACGCTGCGGCTCAAAGGGATATTTGTACTCCCATGGTCATAGCAGTATTCCATAGGCAAAAGTTGGAAGCAACCCAAGTGTCCATTGACAGATGGAGGGCTCAACAAAACGTGGTCTATAGGTACAATGGAATATCGTTCAACCTTATAAAGGGAGGGAATCCTGTAATATGCTACGAGACGGGTGAACCTTGAGGAGATTATGCTAAGCGAAACAAGCCAGTCACAAAAAGATAAATACCGCATGAATCCACTTCCACGATCGTCTTAGAATAATCGAATTCATAGAGACAGAATGTAGAATGGTTGCCAGACGCCGGGGGAAGGGACGAATGGGGAGTTAGTATTTAATAGGTATAGGGTTTCAGTTTTGCAAGATGAAAACAGTTCTGGAGACGGATGGTGGTGACGTTATGAATGCACTTAATCCTCCTGCATTGTACGCTGAGAAATGGTTGAAATGATATTTTTTCATGTTATAGGTATTTTGCCAAAATTTCAAATCAAGGGATGAATTCCAACGTTCATTTTAATTGAAGCCAAAACAGCACACATATTAAAAGGTGTCCAAGCAAGGGGCACAGTGCGGCATGCTGAGACGGGCCTGGCTCCCGTGTCCAGACCAGAAGCATGACCTGGGAGGTCATCTAATTGCATAGATTTCTTTTTTTAATGTTTATTTATTGTTGAGAGAAAGAGAGACACAGTGTGAATGGGGGCAGGGCAGAGAGAGAGGGAGACCCAGAATCCGAAGCAGGCTCTGGGCTCCAAGCTGTCAGCACAAATCGGGCTTTTCCATCCTGCCCCAAGTCATAGCTGGAAAGCCCGACGTGGGGCTTGAACCCACGAACCATGAGATCATGACCTAAGCTGAAGTCAGACACTTAGCCGACTGAGCCACCCAGGTGCCTGGCACAGATTTCTCGTATATAAAATGAGTACGTCAGTCTCTGCCCTGCCACTTGCCCAGTTGCTGTGTGGCATGGGAGAGTGGGTTTGTGCAGCCTCTCTGTAAACCGTAAAATGTCGTGCAGAGTCCACGAAGTGTCACAGTTTAGTGTCTTGACTCAGGGGTCAACCTTGTGAGCTACTCCAAGTAGGGCTACGATGGGACTCTTTGGCACGTGGCTGCTCACTTCAGGCCATGTGGAGCCCCGGTTTTTTGGACTCCCGTAGGGTTCCTAAAGGTGGCTGCCAGAATGGGTTCTGCCAGGCCGTTTGGGCTGCAGACTGTACACGCTCAGAAAGACTTTGCAGCCTTTCTTAGCCATCTCCCGGGAGGGAGTTATGCCTTACGGCATTAACTTTTCTCCTGTGCTTTGAGGATCATACTAGGAGAAATAAGGAAATAGACACAGAAAATGATTTTCTGTGTTTTGTGGTTCTGTGACGAATCCCAGTTGAGAAAGGCTGGGACCTGGCAGGCCCAGAAGCTTCCCACCTCAATCCTGTACCAGGGTTCCACGGGGAACAAGAGGCCCAAGAGAGGCAGGCATTTGTCCAAGGTGGTGCAGAGTTGGTGGCGAAGCCACAGTTCAAAACCAGGTCCCTGAATGCCAGGCCAGGGCTGCGTGGTGGGTGATGTGACCATTTCCATTCCTTCCACATTTTCAAACTGGAGCAGTTCATGGTGCTGGGTTTTACTTCTCTGGTGGTTGAGTTTTCTTCCCCAGACCACCCTATCTGTAAGAGTGGTGGGTTTGGGAGGCCTGAGCAGTGGCCTCCTTTTTCTTGAGAGCTGAGGTCACAGCTCTGGCTGGCTCTGGGCTGTGTGGCTAAGTGCACTGCGGCCCTGGCATGGTGGGAGGAGGGGCAGCAGCTAAGTGGTTTCTGAAAAAGGGCAAAAATGATGGGAAAAGCTCTGGGATCCTCTGGGAATCAGAACCACGGCAACAGCAGCTGCTACCATTGCTGGAAACATTTTCCTTGAGTGCCAGAGCGCACCCACAGCCCTGCCTGTCAGCACCGAGCGACCGCGGCCCGGGAGGGGCCTCGGACCCTCACGGAGGCAACTCTTCTCCCCACACCGGTCCAACTCTCCCTGCAAGTAGCGACGGCGTGGAGCTCGCCGGCACCTGCCGTGTCCAGGGTGCGCTGCGTCTAGCTGGTGAGTCCTCTCTGTTGTTTGCTGGCCAGTGTAGATGCTAGCTTTTAGAATGGCAAGGGGAGCTGTCAGAAAGTGGGCCCTGCCTCTGTCCGCTTGGGGGACTAGGAGCAGTTCAGCTAGCCTCTCAGCACCTCTTACCCCATCCGAAAACTGGGGATAATAACAGTGGCTGCCTCAAAGGTCGTGGGGAGGCTGAAGTGAAGCCACAGCTGCTGCAGTGCACTTAGCCTGGCTAATGGTAAACACTTGGCAGTGGCCGTGGAGGTTGCTATTGTCATTGTGTATGAGTTGCACCAGGGTCATCCTGGACCCTCGTCCTGGAGCAAAGAGGCCAGTGGTTTGTGGCTGGCGGTTTCAGCGCATAGCTCCTTCTGGACTGAAGGGGTGCCAGGCGGGGTGGCAGGAGCCCTGGGTTCTTGCCCAGGCTCCACTTGCTCTGTTTTGGTTAGGGTTCCTGTGGCTCTTCCTCCAGAGGCCGGGTAGCCCCAGGTCTCCATCCCTCTTTAGGAAATGCTCAGGTAGGCCAAGAGGACAAGAATGATCAGGGCTGGGTCCTGGACCAGTTCCCGGGAGCCTGCAGGGAGGCCGGAGGCAGACAGATCCTTTGAGCAGAGAGGGAGCAGGAGAGCTGCATCCTGGGATGTGTCACCTGGATTGGGGAGAAAAAGGAGGCCTCATCTGGGTGGTGGGCAGTTTCCTTCCTGGTTCTGGAGTTGAGAAAGACCTAGAGGCCAAACCAAGTTTTGAGCAGGACTGTCCTTTAGTCCAGATTGGTGGCTTTGTGAATCTTGCATAAACGAGAACCACCGTCTCCATCAGACGCCCCAAGTCATAGCTGGAAATTTCCCCCATCATTGCAGGACATTCAGCTGTGACAGGTACACTGCCATGGGGCTCATGTGCTAGACATGCCCAGGCCTGGCAGCGGCAGACTGTCCTGTCCCCCGTCCACACTGCAGCCCAGGGCAAATGGGCTCTCAGTTCCTGTCCTTCCCTCTGCTCCGGAAGCAGCTCGGTGTCCAGTAGGGACTCGAGTGTGAGGCATGCGGTGCAGATTTGGGGTTTGTCGACCGATTGAATGACGGTACTGCGTGGGCTGCTTCACGTTTATTGGGTTTGGTTCGATTTGGACCAGTCAGAGGAAGAGGCAAAAGGATTGTGGAAGGGTTTGTGGGGGCTCCTGCTAATGAGTGCCCTGGCTGGAATGTTCAGAGCCGCGAGTCAGGCGTCAGGTTTCTCCTCGGTTTGGCGGCCAGTCCTATCCAAGGGGAGACGCCCTGGGAGAGTCAGGCCTGGCAGATGGCCTGGTTCTTACTTGTATTTCCTTTTGGCCTTCGAGCTTCCTGGGATGCCTGTTTGAGCAGGAAGGTGCTACAGGTGGGGGCTTCTGATCAGAAGGGGGTTGTCTCTGCCTGCTGGGCCCCAGGGCTGGGGGCTCTGGGCTGATCGGCCCCCCTTCCGGGCGTGAAGTCTGGACTGAGAAGATCCCTGTGGTGGAGTGCTGCAGGTACTCTGGAGCCAGGCTGCCGGGCGTCAGGTCAGCTTCCGCCTCTTCCTGACGGTGGCCTCCAGCAGCCCTGCACCTGTTTCCTCATCTGTCAAACATTCACCTCTTGGAGATGTGAGAATGAAGTGAGCCCGCCTGAAGTGTTAGAACGGCGCCCGCCTTTGCGCACTTCAGGCTCAAGCATGCCAGTTGTTTCTGTCTGTACTAGCCTCCTGTGCCTTTTAATGGTAGCAGCTCCTCAGAGTGTGAACAGTCTCAGAAAAGAACAGATGAGTGTTGGCGTTTATGCTTCTGAAGCCTCTCATGGCTTCCTCCCATCCACACAATAATGTCCACATCCTGTTTCTTGACATTCAAGGACAACAGCCGCCTGGTTATGTTCCTGCTGCCTGTCCTCCAGTCCCCCTGGCTTCCTCTCCATCAGCTGCTTTGGAATACCCATCCTCTCCCCTGGTCCCAGACTAACCCTCCTCTCCTCCTAGGCCCAGATCCTCTGTCACTTCCTCCATGAAGCCTTCTTCAGGACCCCGGCCCCTCCTGTAACACTTCCACCCCAGCCAGCGCCATCTCTGTCTCAGATGGGGGCCGAGTCCTTTCTGTGCCCCTGGCATAGGCCTGGGCACCTAGTAGGCCGCTGAGCGATAGAATGAACGAATGGGCGAGTGGTTGGATGGGGGGAGTCTCTGTGGCCAGGGACACTTCCTGCTGCAGGGTTTCCATCTGAGGGAGAACCTAGAGAAAGACTCGAGCCCCCCTGAAAGAGAAACGGCAGGTGGGATGGAAAATGGGCCGGCAGTCAGCTGTCTCTCTTCTTCGCAGCATGCAGAGTGGCGAGGCAGAGTGGTGAGGCTGCCTCATCCCTCCCCCCTCAAAGACCTGGGCATCAGATAATAGCTGATTTATTGCCGAGGCCCAGCCATGTGCTCTGAGTGTTCACTGTCTGAACTTGCACTTGAAAATGCAGGCTGTGAACAGCTTCCATTTCCTTGACTGGCTATTTTTTGGAATCCAACCACTGCTGGAACATGAATCTCACTAACTTTCTATGGAAACGGGAACAAGAAGGGTCTGTATCTGATCTCTTTCATGTCTCCCACAGTGACCAGCACAGCTTTTTTTCATAGAGAGGGAGGATCAGGCAAGTTCCCAGCTCAGAACGAGGTCATAGGGTGTGGAGGAGATAAGGCAGTGCCAGATAGAAATTGCTAGACTGCATGATGGATGGTGCTAACAGGGCCGTGAAGGATGATGGATAACCAACTGGGCCACTCTGGAAGGCGAGGGAGCAGGGCCAGTGCAGAGCCTGGGGGTGTGGAGGAGGCAGCATCGGTGCTGGATCCCAAGGGGAGGTGGCCTGAGAGGTGATAAGATTTGGGCACAAAGAGGAGAAGGAAAATGGAGAAGGATAAGAGGAGAGAGAAAAAGTCCCGAGTGGAGGCACTGCAGGAGCAAAGGCCTCTGGGATGTGGGACAGCCTGGGTACCAGAGAGTGGGGACGCCCCGCTGGATGGAGGGAGGAGTGGGAGAGGAGGTTAGGAAGGGGGTGGAAATCAGTATCAAAACAAGTTCACGGCCATATGTGCTATTGCTAGCTGCCAGCTGAACCAGCCCCTTAATCTCTTAAAGTTTAAATATTCAGGGATGCTTGAAATTTCACGAAAATGACAAAAAAGTGCAAAAAACCCCCACCAACTCGATGGTTGCAGCCGCCAGGTCAAAGAGCGAAAGTAGGTGAGGACGTGGCTGGTGACCGGGACACATGGCACAGGAAGGCCTGTGCAGTGTGGAGTGTGAGCATGTTAGCTGCTCACCCTGTCTACAGAGACACAGCCTGCTCTGTTCTTCAAGGCTGAGCCATTCTCATCACTGAGTCCCTCTCTGAATGCACAGCCAGGGACGGCTACTCCCACTGTTTCCTTTATTCGGATCTTGGAGGGAGGCAGAGCAGTAGTTATGATCCCACTTTGCAGATGAGGCAACTGAGGCCCAGAGAGGAGAGCAATCCATTCAAGTCTTTTAGAGCCTGATGGCTCCAAGCTGGGGGACCTGTCCACCCTTGAGCCCAATGCCCTTATGGTTGCTAGGCCTGCTCACTCCCTGGGGCCTCTGAGGTAGGAGGTGGAGCACCCCTAGGAGCTTTAGTTGTGGGAGGCTAGGGCCAGCAGTTCTTGGATCTCTGCGGTGTCCTGCTTCACAGGGGCTTTTGAAAGGAGGCCAGATGGGGGCTAGAGTCGCGTAGTTCTCAAGCTGGGAACACACCTGATCTTGGTGGCCGCCCGCAGGCTGCCTCTTGGGCCACAAAGGATCTGACAAGGATGAAGAAATGGGGGAGCTCAGACTCAGGGGAGTCTGAGGAGCCACCCCAAGAGGACCCCTACTCAGACCCCCTGGATGGAGACCCTAACTCCAGGCCAGCTTCAGCCAAGCCCCACATCTTCCCCGCCGCCAAGAGCCGCAGTCGGCTTTTCGGGAAGTGTGACTCAGAGGAAGCTTCTCCTATGGACTGCTCTTACGAGGAAGGCCAGCTAGCCTCCTGCCCGGCCATCACTGTCAGCCCTGTTGTCATCATCCAGAAGCATGAGGATGGCCCCACCTGCGACAGGTAAGCTGATCTGGAGCCTGGGCCCCTCCCCACCAGGAGCCCAACTGGCTCAGCCGGCTGAGGCCCCAGCCATGGAGATACCACGCGTTACTCTAGTTTATGGGCTGAAGGTCATAGAGCCAGGAAGCTGGGGAGCCTTCAGGAATCATCTGGTCCAGCATCTGCTCCTAGGAGCTTTAGGACACATGGTCACGGATGCTGATCGTAGCTGCAGGTTGGTCTCTAGGTGTCCAGGCCTCGAATGCTCACCAGCCCCAAACACTTAGACTTTATGTTGACAAGCTCAAAGCCAGGATGCTTTTAGAGAGCACGGAACAGTTCCAGGGACAAGCCCAATGGTCCTCTCGCTTCTTCCAAAGCAGGTCAGGGAGGGTTCATGGGCTGGCTGACCTCCGGGCCAGTGTGAGGACACTTTTTCACTCAACAGGATCTGTCCAAACAGCTGCAACCCCCTCCTCCAGCCCCCTCTGGGCTGCTGCCTCCAGAGCCCCAGCTCCTGAGTAGGCAGAGAAGGGAGTGGCTTGGGTGTTGGAGGAAGTGGTGACAGCAGACTTTCTAGATGGTGCCTCCGGGCAGGGTGGGGACAGAATGTGGGCACATGCACCCCACTGTTCCCTGTTACATCAGTTTCCTGGACGGTCATCTGGAATGACGGATGGGTTTTGTATCAGGTTTTTCACCTTTTGGTTTGCCCTGGGCTTTAGCCATGCTCCCTGACAGCTCTGGAGGCCCCAGGGCTGAAGGGAAATCAGAGCAGGAGATGAAGTGTTTTCTGACCTGCAGGCAGCCGTCCCAGGACTCTGCTCCTGCTGGGTCCGAGAAGAACCTCAAGCTGTATGATCGCAGGAAGATCTTTGAAGCCGTCGCTCAGAATAACTGTGAGGAGCTGCAGTTTCTGCTGCTCTTCCTGCAGAAGAGCCAGAAGCACCTCATGGACAGCGAGTTCAAAGGTGGCCCCTGCAGGGCCGGGGTCCTGGGACGGGCCCCAGCTGCTGTGCGCTGCTCTGACCCTCACTTTGTCTTGCAGACCCAGAGACGGGGAAGACCTGTCTACTGAAAGCCATGCTCAACCTGCACGATGGGCAGAATGACACCATCCCCCTGCTCCTGGAGATTGCCCGGCAGACGGACAGCCTGAAGGAGTTTGTCAACGCCAGTTACACAGACAGCTACTACAGGGGTGAGGAGGGGGACGGGGTCTGGCATGACTCTGTCCACAAGCAGGATCCAGGTGGCATGCCTGGGCCAGCCTCTGAGCTCCATACTCCCTGTGCCAGCCACTGCATTGGCATCTCCTGGTCCTAGGGGGTCCTTGCCTCCCCCACCTGCTGGGCTTGCTTGCTCCTGGTGCTGAGGGTCTCATCCTCCCCTCTGTAGAGTTGGTGTTCTTTGCTTCTGGAAGCCATGACTACCGTCTCTGCTGCTGTTCCTTGACCTTGGGCAGTTTTGACTACTTTAGATCATAGTCTGGCCTTCCCTGGGGCTCTCTACTCCTGCCTCTGGCCTTCTGGCCCACTCTACTCTTGTAGGGGGGGGGTCATCTGGCATTTTCTGCCCAAGTCTTCCCCCTGCACCTGTCTAAGCACCCCCAGAGGACCGTGAGTACAAAGCCAACAGCACACATTCTCCACAGGCCAGACGGCCCTGCACATTGCCATTGAGAGGCGGAACATGGCACTAGTGACCCTCCTGGTGGAGAATGGGGCAGACGTCCAGGCTGCAGCCAACGGGGACTTCTTTAAGAAAACCAAAGGGCGGCCCGGCTTCTACTTTGGTAGGGAGACCATGTGGAAGACACTTGGATTTGTGACAATTGCTAAGGGGTGGTTTTGAGTGGAGACAGAGGAATTCGGAGGCTGGGGTGGTCCGGGGACCAAGCCAGTCTATTCCTGAGGCCCATCGTATGCCCGTATTGGCCACAGGTGAGCTGCCTCTCTCCTTGGCTGCATGTACCAACCAGCTGGGCATCGTGAAGTTCCTGCTGCAGAACTCTTGGCAGCCAGCGGACATCAGTGCCCGGGACTCGGTGGGCAACACGGTGCTGCACGCGCTGGTGGAGGTGGCCGACAACACAGCTGACAACACTAAGTTTGTGACGAGCATGTACAACGAGATTCTCATCCTGGGGGCCAAGCTCCACCCTACGCTGAAGCTGGAGGAGCTCACCAACAAGAAGGGGCTGACGCCCCTGGCTCTGGCTGCCAGGAGCGGGAAGATTGGGGTAGGGGGGAGGCTTCGGACCCGGGATGGGGGTGTGACTTTACGGGGTGGTATGGGAGGGAGAGTCTGCCTTTGCTGCATGCCCGGCATCACCACCACGCAGAGCCCTGCTACTGTGACACTAACCCATAGGGGTAGGGCAGGGGGCCGTTAGAGGACGCCAGAGGCATTGTGAGATGCTGCGCAGAAGCACTTCTACCTGTGAGCAGCACTAGCCAGACACAGAGTGGGGGTGGGGTGCTAGAGCCTGGCGATCGGAGTATGCTGAGCCGAGGGTGAAATGGGTGTGATCAGGTGTGATCAGCCAGGTGTGATCAGGCGATCGGTCTGTGGTGGCTGCAGTTGGGGTCTGAGGCAGTGGGCAGGGTGATCTTGATGGTGGTCAGGAGGCTGCTGGATAGAGGTGAGGGCTCTCCTGGGGCTTGGGTAGAGTCTCCAGCTGGGCCAGGAAGCAGGCAGAGCTGGTGGCCTGGTGGGGACGCATCCCGTGGTCGGGGCTCCAGGCCGGCATCTAACAGGCTCTTGGATCCCTGTGGCAGGTCTTGGCCTATATTCTCCAGAGGGAGATCCAGGAGCCTGAGTGTAGGCACCTGTCCAGGAAGTTCACCGAGTGGGCCTACGGGCCTGTGCACTCCTCACTCTACGACCTGTCCTGCATCGACACTTGTGAGAAGAACTCGGTGCTGGAAGTGATCGCCTACAGCAGCAGTGACACCCCTGTGAGTGGCCCAGGGGTGGGACTCAGCCACGGCAGGCCTCTGGTCTCACTGCACCCACCCCCCACCCTCAGTCTCCACTCCAGGCCCCCGGTCCAGCTCTGCCTGTCTTCTCATCACTGAAAACCTGCTTCCTGGGGCCTAGGCCCAGAAGCTTCATCTCCCCATTTGTTCCCCCTGAGTGTTTTCCTTCATCATACAATGTACAATGGTATTTCCATAAAAGCGTAAATATTTCAGATATACACAGACAAAAAGAACCTTTTTATACCGTATAAAAACATGTAGCTTCATTTTGTTGGGATCACACTATGCAAAATGTAGAACGACCAGTTTTTTCACTTACTGGCGAGTCTTGTAGATAATTTTATATCAGAGTACATATGGAGCTGCTTCGTTAAAAACAGACAAACAAAAAACTAGCCACACAGCGTTCCGTAGGAGGGCTGGGGGGGGTAACTGTCCATTGGAGAACATTTGAGTCATACCCAGTATTTTGTTCTGACAGTACTGCCGGCCATTGGGCATGGGTTTGAGAATTTTTCTAGGATACCTGGAAATGGAATTGCTAAATCAAAAAGTGTGTATGTTTCAGCACTTTAATAGCTACGGCCACGTTGTCCTCCACAGACTCCATCGGGGCCCTTGCCCCCACAGTGGGAATACATCTGCCCATGCTCCCGCCACCCCGGGTATTACTAGTGTTTTCTCAAAAACTAGTTTCAGTTCTTGGGGCCCAACATGCTATCTCATTGATGTCTTAATTCTCATTTTCTTGGCTAATGTGAGGTGGATAATTTTCTCAAATGTTTACCTGACCATTCATATTTCTCTGGTAGATTTCCTATTCGTTGCCTGTGGCCGTCTCTTCTACTGGACTGTTTACCCCATTCCTTTTGGTCTGCAGGTTCTCTTGTTATGGAGTGAATCAATCCTTTCTCTATTGCATATGTTACAAATATTTTATTTTCTTCCAGCCTGTCTTTTGTTTTCTAACTTCATTTAATGCATCATTTGCTTATAAAAGTTTTTCATTTTGAGAATCAAGTTAATTGGTTTTTTCTTTTATAGTTTCTGTGACTTTTATCTTGCTTCGCAAGGCCTTTTCCACTATGAGAATATAGAATATCCTTCAATATTTTCGTTTAGCTCCTTTGTAGGTATTGTATGTTTGGCTCTTTATCTAGAATTTATTTTTGTGTAAGGGTGAGGTAGGCATCTTACTTATTTTGTTTCCACATGAGGATCCCAGGGTCCCTAAATGAAAAGTCTGTCCTGCCACCACTGCTTTGAAAGGCTACCTTCCCTGTCTGTTCTTTCTAAGGTGATACCTGCCCCCGAGGCAGCCCTGGGGGCTGGAGTCTATGCTGGTGAGGGGCCACCACAGTATCTCACAGGGTAGAGGCTGTGTTTACAGGGGCAAAGTCTAGGGGAGCGAGAGGTCTAGACTGCTTCGCTGTGCCCTGCCAGCGTCTGCCTGGGCTGCCATGCTGGATCAGGGCATTGGATTCAGAATCCTGGGTGCAAATGTTCCCAGAGGGAACCATGTAGGAAATGGCTTCAAAAAGGCTGAGGTGTTTGCTCTAGAGAGGCTTTGGGGCCATGGTGCCATTTCCATGAAGGCTCTCTCAGGCAGAAATGCAATACTGGGGTCCCTGCATGCAGAACTTGGACAACTGGAGGAAAGCAGAGAAGAAAGACCAGCTCTACTCCAGAGAATAACTTCCTGATAGTTAGCGTTCCTCCCTGGGCTGCTCGAGGCAGCAAGGAGGTTCCCATCCCAAAGGCACTGAAGAAAACATTGAACAGGGACCTTACGGGGGGAGCTAGAGCTCGGGCTGGGGTTTGGGCTCGATGGCCTGCAAAGGTTAGGATGACGTGATTTCGGCTCATCCATCTCTGGGAATACTGGAACTTTAACAGAGATCTCTTGGATATGAGATTTTGTGGTTCCTGGCTGGGGAGTGAGCCTCACCTCTCTCTGCTCCCCTTAGAATCGCCACGACATGCTTTTGGTGGAACCACTGAACCGACTCCTGCAGGACAAGTGGGACAGATTCGTCAAGCGCATCTTCTACTTCAACTTCTTCGTCTACTGTTTGTATATGATCATCTTCACCACAGCGGCCTACTACAGGCCTATGGATGGCTTGGTGCGGCCAGAGGCTCGGCCTCGGGACAGGGACTGGGGAGAGGGACGGGCATTTGTATAAGACCCCCGAGACCCAGGCCCCGGCCAGGCCCCGGACTCCTTCCCAGCTCACTGGAGAGATGGAAGGATCACCCGGAGCTCCTCGTGTCCCCGTGCTCTGCCCTCCACCTCTCAGGCCGTCCTGGCAACACTCCCCTCCCCCTTCTCGGTCCCTCCTGTGGTCTCCTGGTTCTGTGAGGCTGAGTGTGTGATCTGCGAGGTCCCTGATGGCACAGAAGGGGTAACTGGTTAGAAAAGATGCAGGAACTGGGGCTCCAGAAACAGTTCTCCCCTGGGTTGGCTGTCTGTAGGGTCATGGCTGGCGTGAGCCCTGAGCCTATTGCCATCCCACCGGCCTGCCCACTTTTGTTCACTCCCTCGCTCATTGTTTCCTGGACATCTACTTTTGAGCATTTCTTCTGTGCCAGGCCCTGGGCCGTCCATCAGATCAGCTCGAGACCAGACTTCTTCTACCAGGAGCCATGGACTCCTTTGAGTTACTGAATTGAATCCTTTCCACTCAGTACTCAAGCACTTAATTTTCTGCCTTTGTTTCCAGGGTGCCTTGCTTATAAATTTGATTTAAAACCCCACTTCCTAGTTAGGTGAAGTGACTTCTCTACCTAGTAAGGCCATTTAATGATTTCATTTTATGAGAAAAGAGAAAGGTGCTAATAAGACAAGCCAGTGAAACAGTGTTTACAAAACATCAATGGCAAGCAGAAAGGAAACCCACCCCAGGAAAGTGGCTGAGACACAAGGATGACACACATGTGTGTGGGACATCCCACCTTCCACCATCCATGGGAAACCTCGATGATCCTGGGACACCAGGGGTTCACCATGGGCTGCGGGGGCAGCAGGAGGCATATGGCATTAGGTCACCACCCATGCCATCACCCTCCTCCCAGTGGTGCTCTGGGCTGGGACATTGTCTGGGAAGGAGCACAGCACCGTAAGGATGCTCTGCATGTCACCTAAAAGCTGCCACTTTGGAAATCAGGTCCCCCAGAAGGGCTTTCTTGCAGGTGTCCCCAATAATGGGCTGTCTTTAATTATGCCTCTCTCTTGATGGAAGCTGGGCCTCTTGGGCACTCAGGCTTTTTTTTTTTTTTAATGTTTATTTTTGAGATAAAGTGAGCGTGTGAGTAGGGGGGCAGAGAGAGAAGGAGGCAGAGGATCTGAAGCGGGCTCTGTGCTGACAGCAGAGAGCTGGATGCAGGGCTTGGACTCACAAACTGTATTCTCAAGACCTGAGCCGAAGTCAGACACTTAGCTGACTGAGCCACCCACGGCCCCCGGGGCTGTCTCTTAATCGTTTGGCTTGATAAGTGCTTGTTGAGGGGATGAACGAGCGAACCGAGTCACTAACTTCTCTGCACGTTGCAGCCTCCCTATAAGCTGAAACACACCGTTGGGGACTATTTCCGAGTCACTGGAGAGATTCTTTCTGTATCGGGAGGAGTCTACTTTTTTTTCCGAGGGGTAAGCCTTCCTTCCCACACCGTGAGTTTCCATTATCATGAAAACAGAAGCCAAGAGATTCACTCATTGCTCACTCACTCTTTAATTCACGGGGGAGATGCTCAGGTGAAGATGAGGCATTCATGCCCAGTGGGTTTCCGCAGACCCAGGCCAGTCATGTTCAAAGACAGATAGTCAGGACTCTCCACCGAATGTACAGTTGACCCTTGAACACTGCAGGGGTCAGGAGTGCCACCTTCTCACACAACCAAAAATCTGCTTATGACGTTTGACTCCCCCCAAATTTAACTACCAGTAGCCTACTGTTGGCTGGAAGCCTTACCGATAACATAAACTGTTAATTAGCATGTGTTTTGTATGACATATGTATTGTACACTATACTCTTAGAATAAAGTAAGAAAATATATGTAAGAAAATCATAAGGAAGAGAAATATATTTACAGTACTGTACTGTATTTATATTTAAAAAAGCTGCATATAATTGGACCCTCACAGTTCAAAACTCTGTTGTTCAAGGGTCAACTGTAATATTTAATTATGGAAATAGAGTGGAAGGCTCTTAAGTGACAGGATCAGACTGGTAGTTGTTTAATCAAAACCGTCTGTTAAAGCTCAAAACAACGAAAGAAATCTACACATATACTGGAATCATTTTATTTTACCTGAAAACTCATACATGTACATTCCTTGGCCATTCTTCTAGTATACGAATGGTCTTTTCTTTGAAATTGGAACCACCATTACATGCACAAATAATTGGCGATTATTGCGATTTTTCCCCCTTAATCTTTTTTATCTAAGCTTCCCTTGATTTTTTTTTTTTTTTTTACCGACTTACCTTTAAGGAATCTTTCCAGATCTTTGGACCCTGTCTTCACAGAAACAACTGCCTTTTTATTTTTGTCCTCATATTTTATATTATAATAAAATACGAAGCCACAGTAGCAAGTGCAGTCTTGATGATCAGGATTAACTGTGGCAGGGAGCAGAGTGTGTGGGTGTCCTGGAGAGGGTCTCCGAGCCACCAGCACTCACTATGGGCGTCAGTCAGAATGTTTTCAGGGAGTGGAGAGCACTGGCTAATTCTGACATAAGTCTGATGACTTAGTTCGGTGGAGACTGATGCAAGAATTGTTACTCTAATGCATAGTTCTTAAAGAAAATTAGGGAAAATCTGCAAATTAGAGAGAAGGAAAAAATCACTCAATCTCATCACTGAAACAGAGCAATTAATAATATATGGATTTTCCTTAGTGTCTTTATTTCTACACAGAGTCTTAATTCCACTCTCTATTTTTAAAAGTCTCCTGACTGAATCACATAATGGTGCCCTGTTAACCTGACCCTCGCTGTTCTGCCCTCTTCAGAACCTCTGCTTTGATGCATTTGTTCCGTTTAGGAGCATTGCAAGTACGCGCCATTTAACCTTTCCTGGGATCTTACTCCGTCTATTTATTTGCAGATTCAATATTTCCTGCAGAGGCGGCCATCACTGAAGACCTTGTTTGTGGACAGCTACAGTGAGATGCTTTTGTAAGTGATGCTTTGACTCTTATGACTCGACAGCAGACAGTATCTTTTGGCCCAGTCCTAAGGTTATAGCCATCAGTTCTCACCCATCCTCTCACCTCTGCTGGGCTTGGGACATAGCAGGACCTCACAAATGTGTTGAATGAGTGACAGAAGCCCCTCAATACATGTGTATTCGAATGAGTACTGAAGCTCCACTCGGTGCTGGGGAATGACATACATGGGCTCATGTGGCCTATAGTCTGAGTTACAGTCTGAATACCCTTGTTCATTTTTTTCATCCATTTGTCCAACCATCTGGGAGTCACTGAGTTGGTATTGGAATATTGAGATGAAATAGACATGATTCCTGTCTTTGAGGAGTTTCCAATCCTTGGGGCAGCGTTTCTCAACCCTGGCACCATGGACATTTTGGACTGGATGGTTCTTTGCTGTGGGGGCTGTCCTATGCATTGTAGAATCTTTAGCAGCATCCCTGGCCTCTACCTGCTAGCTGTCGGTAGTACTCTCTCTGTCCCCCATTCTTGATGACCAAAAGTGTATCCAGATTGCCAAATGCCCCCGACTTGGGGAGGCACAAAATCACCCCAGATTGAAAATCATTGCTTTAGGAGGAGACAGATAAGCAAGAAACCATAGTTATAAAACAATGTGGACATCACCAGGACCCTCCTTCCTTCACAAAATAAGCTGGAACCTTATGAAGTTTCCTTGGAGGCCCTAGGATACACAAAGGGGGTTTTTAGATGGGGGTGGGTTCTCCTGGGATTTTTACTAAGGACTTAACTCTGATCCCCAAGTTTCCTTCATTCCCAAGGTCTCTCATTATTCCTAGCAAATGCAAGGAGTTGATTTCTTTTCCTATTATAGCTAGCTTGTCCCCATCTGTTTACCATAATCTCCAGATACTTGCACTTTAACCCCAAAGGGCAGGGTCTGTAGGGTTAGTGCAATGCTGGTTTGCTTTACTGAGAGAAACAGTGTTCTCCTATATAGCATTGTGCCGATAAACTTGATTCTATTCCTAGGAGGACCCACTGGAGGCAGGTTAGAAATGTATTTTTTTTTTTTTTTTTTACTTTTTCAAAGCTACCCAGGCGCATAGGGAAACATTGAAGAGTACTAAAATGCTTATAGCCAGTATATGAGTTCCTCATCTTAAACCTTCCCATTCTTGCAATCCTCCTTCCCAGGGACAATCACTTTTCATTCTTGTAGCTCTTTCTTCTGATGTTTTTTTCACCAGGTAGATGAGGCTTTAGCATCCTTATACTTCCTTCCCCTCTGCTTCTGCTCCTCTAGCCTCCCAATATGGTTTAAAGTGATTTTTGTTTTAGTCGGTATTGAGTAATTTACGTTCTTATGTCTCTACAAGTAGTATTCACAGTGGAGCTTCATAATATACTGTACTTCTTTATTTCTGTTTCTCCTAAAATTTGCAATTGTCTTGTTGTCACTTGTTTAGTTTTCTTTGTATCCATTGTTAACTTGTCCCACACATCTCAAAGCCTCTCAGCACAATTTTTCTCAAAGTCAGCCACATAAATTACATGATTGCAATCCCTGCTCCTTTTTTTTTTAACTTGAGAGATTTCCTCCTGAAGTACTGTCCTCTCTTTCTTACTGTGCTGGTTGCTGTCTAGGTCTGCTGCTTAGCCATCATCCTGGGACTCCTCCTTGTTGCCAGCCTTGGGATGCTCACTGCTTTCATTCTGGGCTACACTTCCTGTCTCTTTCTTGATTTTCCTCCTTTTTTATTTGAACACATCCTTCAGTATTGTCATTTGGTGAAAAGGATGGTCTCATGGTGAAGGGCACAGTGATGACAGCTTTCATTGTGCTTGGTTCTTGAGTGTCATTCTCCCACATGTACATCCAAGGTGTCATCCCTTCACTAGCACTTTGGGGATCCCTTTCACTTCACTCTTGATTTGGATCTCTTATTTTCTGAACGCTATGTCTTCCTCTTTACTGATTCACTCCCTTTTTGAGGGCAAAACATCCTTAGCTAAAGAAAAAAGACATATAGTAGGGAAGGGGGGAGTAAAATTTATTTTAAATCTGGCATGCCTGAGAATATTTCTACTATACCTTAACATTTGATTGATATCTTGGTTGGGTATAAAAATCTATATAATTGAAGATATTTCTCCATTGTTTCCTTGCTTTCAGTATTATAGGTGACAAGTTAAAAACCATTCTGATTCTGGATCATTTTTTAAGACCTGGTTTGGTTTTTCTCTTTGTAAATCTGTAGTATCTTCTGTTTGTTCATAGTGTTCTGAAACTTAATGATATGACTTAACTGGATTTGTTTTTATCCAATGTTCTAGGCACTTGGTGGGCTCTTTCAATCTGGAAATTTATGCCCTTTATTTTTGGGATATTTTCTTGAATTATTTCTTGATCTCTCTTCTGGAACTCCTATCATATGTATATTGAACCTCCTAACCTAGTTCTTAACCAGTTCTGATATTTTCTCACTTGTGTTCTGTCTCTTTATCTTTAGCTCTTCTTTCTGTGAGGTTCAAATCAACTTTAATTTCCAATCCTTCTATTGAGTTTGTTACTTTTGATAACATGTTTTCGATTTCTAAATGCTCTTTTAAAAAATTCTGTTTAGGACACCTGGGTGGCTCAGTCAGTTGAGCATCTGACTTTGGCTCAGGCCATAACCTCATGGGTGGTGGGGTCGAGCCCCATATCAGGCTCTGTGACAGCTTGGAGCCTGAAGCCTGTTTCAGATTCTCTGTTTCCCTCTCTCTCTGCCCCTCACCCTCTTGTGCTCTGTCTCCCTCTATCCAAAATAAAAGTAAACATTAAAAAATTAAAAAAAAAATTCTGTTTGTTCCTTATTTATAGCACTTTATTCTTGTTTCATTGATGCAATATCTACTTTTGTCTTTCTAAGACTGTTAAAATAAAATAAAATAAAATAAATTTTCTACTTTTTGCATAGGTTTTATTTTCTCCAAGTTGTTGTTTCCCATTTTCTTGTTTTGCTCTATCTTTCATTTTAGAAGATACCTGGCAATTTTTTATGTCTGCTCATGAGTAACAGTGGAGGACTTAAAACCTGGATGGGAGCTCTTAATGTATGAATGGGGCTTATCAATTTTGAGCTTCAGTATAAACTAGTCTAGGTAAGCTATTTATTGGCGAATATCTGAAGTTAGTTGATTGTATCTTTTCAGTCCTTTGCCTGGAGGAAAGAAGTATGGCTGCCAGCTTTTTGAGAACTCAGTGGAGAAGAGGACTTTCTGTGATTCTAATCACAGAATCTCCTGCTTTTGGTAAAATACCAATGCTTTCACTGTCATTTGATGAAAGTGGGTCTTCTTCAGAGACAAAACCTCCACTCTTCCTTATTTTAGATTTCTTCATCTCCTTTCTGGAGGTCTCTAACCCTTTCGAGCCTCCTTGGTTAAAAGAGCTGATTCTCAGCTTTCCCCACTACAGATTTGGATTTGGTTTTCTTGGGTCTGCTAAGTCAGTTTCTATTTGTCTGCTGCTTCCCAAATGCACATGTGGGGGCTCCATTTGCCATCCAAGGTTAACTCTTTACCTATTTCAACAGATGTCCGTTCTTATTTTGGCCAAGGTTCTGCAAACACAGCGGAATAGTTTCCTTTGCAGCAGAATTCCAATTGATGAGCCAGTTTATTAACATCAGTTTTCAGTAGACTCACATCAGCACAGTGGGGTATTTTTGCAGGGTTCTTTCACAGAAATGGGAAATGAGGTTGTTGGCATGGTCTACAGTATAAATGTAGCTGGGGGGGTACTTTTGAGAGGAGGCTATGATGAATAAGCAGACTTGGGATGAATATGTAAAGAAAGGACCCTGGGCAGACTCTGTCATAGGATCATCAGATTTACTATACCTTATCCATGGATCCTACTTGGGCAGCCCCCACCAGACCAGGTTGCTGAGGGACATCTTCCCTGGCTCTCCTCCTGACTTTGAGGGTATGACGAGCAGACTCTGCCTGTGATTTTTCAGGAGAGCACGGCCTGTGCCTCCTCACTGCTAAAGCAATATTTCCCAGACTCTTTTCCTTATTGCCTTTTAAGACATTTTTTCCTAATTGCCCCTCCCATGAAATCTAATACCACAAATATACTGTATAGCTGTCTTATACCGTGTTTGTATTTGTGCTTTCTACAAAAAGGGAATAAGATTTTGCACCCCCGGAACCAACTTTTTCCCCGTTGGGGATGTATTACTCCCACTGAGAATCGTGGGCTAAAGGAGGCAGGACAGCCAACCCTACCTCCCACAGCAGCCTGTTGTCTGTGCTTCTGAGGGGGTGCCAGGCCCCCTGGGTGCTCTTAGACAGAGCTTCCTATCCCTCCACCCTCAGCTTTGTGCAGTCACTGTTCATGCTGGGGACCGTGGTGCTGTACTTCTGCCACCACAAGGAGTACGTGGCCTCCATGGTGTTCTCCCTGGCCATGGGCTGGACCAACATGCTCTACTACACCCGCGGCTTCCAGCAGATGGGCATCTATGCTGTTATGATTGAGAAGGTGGGTGCCAGTGTCCAAGTAGGTTCTCCATAGAGCCTGTTTACCTTGTGGGTGTGCGGGACATGGCCTAATAACTCTGTCCATCCTCTGTAATGTCTGGGGAGGTGCTGGGTTAGCTCAGCACCCACTTTCCCAGATAATTCCTCAAGATTCAGGCAATTGGGCCTTGACCTGGGTTCAGGGGCTCCCCTGAAACTTGATCCCCCAACATACCAGGCCCTGCTCTCCCACCAGAACAAAGGCCATGGTGGGGGAAGCTGTGGATAACTTCCCTATGACACTGGAGCTGGAAACCACCAAGCCAGCCCCTCCTGCATGTTCTCCAGTTCTACTTAGGCTCAAGATGAATCCCAGGCTGACACAGTCCTGACCTTTCCCTTGGCCTAGCCTGGGACTGGACTTGGTTCTGACAAGCCTGCTCTCTCCTACAGATGATCCTGAGAGACCTGTGTCGCTTCATGTTTGTCTACCTTGTTTTCTTGTTCGGGTTTTCCACAGGTAATGGGCTTGGTCAGGGCTGGTGGCGGGCAGAGCTCCTGCTACACTCAGTTTCCTGAGAGCTTTGCAGGGGCTGGGTGGGGAGAGGCCCACTGGGGCGTGGATCTGCAGGTGACAGAGTGGATGGATAAAGAACACACAGAAATGAGCAGGAGAACCTGGAAATGTGATTCATAAAACATTGTAAATAATTTTAGAGGTATGAAGTGCTGCTTGCCTACAGTATATAGCTGCATTTATTTTTTATTTTTATTTTTTTTTAGTTTTTAGGTTTTCTTAAACTTTTTATTTTGACATTATTTCAGATTTTCAGAAAAGTTGCAAGAATAGTACAAATAACTTTTCTGTACATATTACCCACCACCCCCAATTTCACATTTTAAAATCACTTACTCTCCCTTCTACACACACACATATACACACACACATAAACACATACACACACAAACACACACACACCACACCACACTTAAAAAAAAGAGTGAGCTACAGACATGATCAACCCTTTACCACTGGTAAAGCCTACATTTCCTAAAAACAAGGATATTTTCTTACATAAACAATGTGTAATGATCAAAATAAGGAAATAAACCTCAATACAGTACTATTAACTAATCTACCAACCTTACTCAAATTTCACCAATTGTCCTAATAATGTCTTTTATAGAAATAAAAATCACAGATCATACATTACATCAGTTGTCATGCCTCTTTAGTTTCCTTTAATCTGGAGTACTTCCTCAATCTTTCCTTGTGTTTTTTTTTTTTTTTTTTTTTTTTTTTTGACCTTAGCATTTTTAATGAGTAAAGGCTACTTTTTACAATGTCTCTCAGTTTGGGTTTGTCTGATGTTTCCTCACAATTAGATTCAGGTGTTAATTTTTGGTCAGACTATGGAGGAAGTAATGTGTGTCTTCCTCAGTGCATTGAATCAGGGCTCCCATAATGTTTGTTTAGCCCATGTCTGGTGATGTTAACTTTAATTACTTGGTTTTGATGGGTGTGATACATAATTTGTGAGAAGATGCTTCGAGACTAGGTTACTATCCTGTTTCTCATCAAACTTTCAACCGGTAATTTTAGCATCCACTGATGATTCTCACCTGAATCACTTAATCCTAATGGTTGTCAAATGATGATTTTCTAACTCTGTCATTGCTTCTACATTTATTTGCTGGCATTCTATTATAGGGAAGAGCTTTCCATTCTCCTACACTCATTTATTATTTATGTCAGCATGACCTCACGGATTCCTTTCTGTTTTTGTGTCATTTTTCATGGGTCCTCACTTTATTAACTGGGTTATAATCTTACTATCACCATCTATCTTGATGCCGAGATGAGAATATCATCTTTGGTAGCCTCTGCAAGCTGGCTTCTGTGCCCTTCTGACACATCCACAGAATTTCCGGGCACCTGGCTGTGCTTTGATCCTCATCTGAGTTCTGCCAATTACATGGTTCACATGTATACCTTCTTTTTCCCCACCCCACAGCCTGCTTTGGAATCTCTGTCTCGGAGTTATGGACAGCTTTGACTAGGAGCTTTGACTGATAGGGATGCCTACGGGCTCTGGCACCCAGTCTGAAGGTCCTGGTCTATCGGTACCCACAGGAAGGGACTTGGCCAAGTGGGTTAAGGGATACCAGATGTGCAGTAACCATGGGCACAACTACTACAGAAGCTCTCAGGCTCCAGAGTACATTTCGCAAAGAAAAGTGTAGAATGCAGCAAGAGACAATTCTGCTCTGAGCTGCTTAGTCCCCATCGTTCTGGAATAGGCTGGCTTTAGGGCAACCTCTAAGGGGCACAGGAAGACAAATGTGACTGAAAAGCTGGGTGTGGTATCCAGGACTGATACGTAAAGTTACGCAGGTTGTGCACTGCACAAAGGCAGCTAGATTCACATTGTATATGTACATTTGCATATTTTAAAAAACGTTTTTCCTAGCAGATGATAATAAAGTTCTTATTGTTACAAAACAGTATACAGTTGACCCCTGAACTGGGATCTGGGGCACCAATTCCCTGCACAAAAATCTGCAAATAACTTTTGACTCCCCCAAAAGTTAACTACTAATAGCCTACTGTTGACCAGAAGCCTTAATAACAGTTGATTAACACTTATTTTGTATTTATATGTATTATTTGCTGTATTCTTATAATAAAGTAAGCTAGAGAAAAGAAAATGTTAATAAGGAAATCATACAGAAAATACATTTACATACTCTGCTGAATTTATCAGAAAAAAATCTGTGTATAAGTGGACTCTTGCAGTTCAAACCTATGTTGTTCAAGGGTCAACTGTACTGTGACAATTTGCTGATAGTTCTGAAGAAGAGGTTTTTTTTGTTTTGTTTTGTTTTGTTTTCGTTTTCGTTTTTAATCCACACAAAAGTGCCATATGGCCAAGCAGCATACTCGCTGCAGACCCATCCTGGGAGGTGGGGTGTGTCTGTTGGGGGATCTATCTTGGCTTGCATCCAGCTGCACCTGTCCCCGCCCCTGCCCTGTAGCGGTGGTGACACTGATTGAGGATGGGAAGAATAGATCCGTGTCGGCTGAGTCCACGTCGCACAGGTGGCGAGGGCCTGGCTGCCGGCCACCTGACAGCTCCTATAACAGCCTGTACTCCACATGTCTGGAGCTCTTCAAGTTCACCATTGGTATGGGCGACCTGGAGTTCACCGAGAACTATGACTTCAAGGCCGTCTTCATCATCTTGTTGCTGGCCTACGTGATTCTCACCTATATCCTCCTGCTCAACATGCTCATCGCCCTCATGGGCGAGACTGTCAACAAGATCGCGCAGGAGAGCAAGAGCATCTGGAAGCTGCAGGTGGGTTGGTGGGTGTGGGCGGGGCGTGCGCAGCTCTGCCTGCTGCTTACCACAGCTGGGTGTGGGAGCCCCAGTATGGAAGTGCCCCAGTGAGGAAGGGCAGAGAGCCCAGCCAGGCCTGGCGGATCGAGCAGCAGCATCTCCCCCGGTCGATTCCTTTCTGGCCCCTCCTGCGGGGTTTCTCTGCCCCACGTCATCAACTGATATTCATAGACACTGTATTAACTGTGACTGGGCAGTTGCCAGGAGGAGGAGGTGGAAGGCTCAACCCCATAAGATCCCCACCTCACAAGAGCTTGGTCTAGGGTGGGCACCAGAGATCAGATTCGGGGGGAGCAGCTAAAATGGGGTTGACCCTGCCAGCTACATTTTTGAGCCGCCTGGTCCATAATCTGCCTTCCCACCTAATGATAAAAGCATTATTATAATTATTAAGTAGCATTGACTCCATACCAAGTACTGTTCTAGGTGTTTTACATGCTCTCAGTTAATCCTCACAACAATGCTTTCGAGTAGCTACCATTACATATCCCCATTTTTGTATAAAGGCACTGAGGCATTGAGAAGGTAGGCATCTGTGTCCAAGGTAACTAAGGATCTTCCTCAACTTACAGTGGGGTTCCGTCCCAATAAACCCACCGTAATTTGAAAATGCATTTAATATACCTAACCTACTGAACATCACAGCTTAGCCCAGCCTACCTTAAATGTGCTCGGAACACTTAACAGCCTACAGTTGGGCAAAATCATCTACCACAAAGCCTATTTTATAAGAAAGTTTTGGATGTCTCATGAAATTTATTGACTACTATAATAAAAGTGAGAAACAGAATGGTTGTATGGGTACAGAGTGATTATAAGTATACTGGTTGTTGGCCCCTGTGATCCCATTGCTGACTGGGAACTCCCAGCATCACGAGAGACAATTGTACCATTTATTGTTAGCCTGGGAAAAGATGCACGTTCAAAACTCCATGTATGGTTTCTGTTGAAGGCGAACTGCCTTTGCACCATCGTAAAGTTGAAAATCATTAAGTCGAACCATCGTAAGTTGGGGACTGTCTGTAGTAAGTAGCACAGTTAGGATTCAAGTTAAGCAGTCTCATCTCGAGGCCCTGTTCTTTACTACACTGTCTGCCTCTCTGTGACTAGAGAAGTCTGGGGCAGGACACTCTACATCACTCATGGGAGGCCCTGCCCTGACCCCACCTGGCAGGTACCAGCAGTGCCTGGGCAAGTCTGGGCCGGACGGCTGAGCTTGGAATGTGCACCTGTTAGGCTATGGAAACAAACCTGATATGGAAGGCACTAGAGGTCCCGCTTGGGGGCACCAGGGCTGGGAGAAACTCTGGGGAGGTTGGTCTTGGGAGCCAGCCGCTGGATAAGCCCTCTTCCCCTCAACCCTTTGTGTCTTCCCACAGAGAGCCATCACCATCCTGGACACCGAGAAGAGCTTCCTTAAGTGTATGAGGAAGGCCTTCCGCTCAGGCAAGCTGTTGCAGGTGGGGTACACGCCTGATGGCAAGGATGACTACAGGTGGTGTTTCAGGTAATGCTGAGGCAGGAATCAAACTTAGGCAGCTCAGGGGCTTAGCTAGATATCAGGGATCTACGCAGAGCCAGCTATGGGTACAGAGGCCTGCCTCAGGGCCTCTTGGGACCAGTCATGTGCATAGGGGACTCTCCCAAGGCCAACTGTAGTTAGGTACAGGGCCACCCCAAGGCTGAGCTGTGGGCATAGGAGACCTACTGGAAAATGAAGTGTCCAAAAGAGGCCATCCAATTATCAGATTCAGAACCAAGAATCCAATATTTAAAGTCCTTGGGCCCCATGATATGGTCAGAGAATATAACTTTGGGCGTGGTGTGCAAAAAGCAGGCCCTTCTCAGCCCTCCTCTTACTAGCTATGTCTCTCCATCCTGGTCTATGGGCTTCTTGGGATTGGCCTGTAGCACCAAGCCCTTAACTGGGAAGATAGGCATGGGTTTTAGGCCATTAGCTCCCAGCTCCCTTGTCTCTTTGGCGCGCAGGGTGGACGAGGTCAACTGGACCACCTGGAACACCAATGTGGGTATCATCAATGAAGACCCGGGCAACTGCGAGGGCATCAAGCGCACCCCGAGCTTCTCTCTGCGGTCAGGCAGAGGTGAGGTGTGAGGGAAGGGTGCTGTAGCATAGAGGTGGCCTGATGATGGGCAGGAGGAGCCTTGGGGTTCCTGGCTCCTTGCAGGCCTTCTTCACCCCTCAACTTGGATGCTGGAATAGCCCCAAGGGTCACCTACCTGCACTCACTCCTGCACAGCTGACTGGGCCACATGCCCGTGCACACCGGCTCTGTCAGCACCTGTCCTCAAGTGCCCCAGAGGAAGCAGCTTACTGGGACAGCTGGCCTCGTTGTGGGCTGCCCTGTCTCCTCTTCCTGTTCCTCATACCCAGTGTCTACATTCAGCTCTATGAGGCTTACAGACAAAAGCAGGTACAGGAAACACTCACTTTGTGTGGACACATCCAGGAAGGCAGAAGAAGGAAGGATGGGAAGGGTAAAGGGTATACCTTGAGCAGAAATGCTCTGCAGAAAGTCACTACCAGAAAAAAAAAGCCCTTTAATAGTTCATGGGAAATATTTAGCAGTACACATTAACTTAAAAGTCTAATTGAGGACATTTACTTAAGAATGAAGCAAACGTGGTTTTTATTGAATACATCTTGAGTTATAATTACAATTTTGCACTAATTCTTTGTTTTTAGATTTTAGAAAATTGTGGTAAAATATATTTAACACAAAAGTTACAATTTTAGCCATTTTTTAAATTAATAATTTATTATTGTCAGATTGGTTTCCATACAAGAACACCCAGTGCTCATCCCAACCCATCTTAGCCATTTTTAAGTGTTCAACTCATTGGTGTGAATTATATCCACAATGTTGTGCAAACTTCACCATTATTTCCCATTATTTCAAACAGAAACTCTGTACCTATTGAACAATTACTCCTACTTTTCCCTCTGTCTCTATTCTACTTTCTGTCTCAATAATATTCCATTGTATGTATATACCGTATTTTATTTACCCATTCATCTATTGATGACATTAGAATTGTTTCCATCTTTTTGGCTATTATGAATAATACTGTGAACATTGGTGTCCAAGATTCCGTTTGACTCCCTGCCTTCAGTTCTTTTGGAATTAAGTTGCTGGATCATATGGTAATTCTGGGTTTAACTTTTTAAGGAATGCCAAACTGTGTTCAATAGCTGCCTTCTTACACATTCCCGCCAGCAATACACGAGGCTTCCACCTTCTCAGCAACACTGGCTGTTTCCTGGGTTTCTGTGGTGGTGTGTTGGTTGTTCTCGCCATCTGAACGGATGCGAAGTAGTCAAAATGTCAATTTCATTCTCCTGTTTGAAGAATATTTTCATTGAATAAAGAATTCTAGGTTAACAGATTTTTTCTCTCTTTTTTTAAAAAACATTTCCAACACTATTTTCCTCCCCTGACCTCCATTGTTTCTGATGGAACGTAGCCCCATTATTTGCATTACTATATGCGATTCGTCTTTTTTTTTTTTTTTTTTTTTTTTTTTTTTTACCCCTCTGGCTGCTTTCAAAATATTCTCTTCATCTTTGGTTTTTAGCAGTTTGACTAAGATGGGCTCCGGTTTGGTTTTCTTTGTTTTGATCCTGTTTGGCGTTTGCCTGAGATTCTTGAATTGGTACCTCAGTGTTTCATCAAATTCGGAAACTGTATATATTTTGCTTCATTCTCCCTGTCTTCTTTTGTTGGGGACCCCAGTTACATGTATTTTGGGTTACTTGATATTGTCCCATAGGTTTCTGAAATTTGGGCATGTTTCCTTCATGTTTTTTCTCTGTTTCTCGAATTTGGTAATTTTTATTGATCTGTCTTCAAGTTTACTGGTCGTATCCTCAGCCATCTCCAAACTGCTATCAAACTCCTCCAGTGACTATTACATTCCAAGTATAGTGCTATTGGGTTTTAAATTTCTATTTGGTTATTTTTTTATAGTTTTCATGTCTTTCCTGAGATTCTCTACTGTCCTCTCACGAAGACCATATTTTCCTTTGTGGTTTTTTTTTTTTTTGAACATATTCGTAATAGATGATTAAAATTCTCTGCCTGCTAAATCCAACATCTGGGCCATCTTGGAGTCAGTTTCTACTAACTGCTTTTTCTTCCCCCTTACCATGAGTCACATTTCCTTGTTTCTTTGCATGTCTAGTAACTTTTAATTGTATACTGGGAATTGTGGATAATATGTTGTAGAGACTCTGGATTGAATTTTTGTTTTAATTGGCAGTTCAGTTATTGATGATGAATCACCCTGAAGTTGTGTACACTTAGGTTTAAACTTTATTGTGGTAGATATGTTAAATGCCAAGTTATTTGCTAATCCCATCAAACTTGTGGGACTCAACCTCCCAACTGTTTCCAGGGCTTGGTTTTAGGCTTTGTTAGGGTGGGTCTTGAGTAGACCTTACTCTAGGGCATATAGAGTAAATAGAGCATTTCTGGTATTTTAGCTTGAGCCTCAGAGTAGAAAAAAAACCCATCAGTGAGGTCTCTCCACCCCGAGAATCTCTCCACTCAGTACTGCCCAGCTTCTAGTGTTTCTGTCTCACTTTCAGTCCCATAGTGGCCACTGCCTGGTGAGCCTTATGTGGTCTCACACTGTGCAGGTACAATCCAGCAAACCATCCCAGAGACTTCTGGACCTCCACCCCTACAGCCCCCTTCTTCCTCTTCTCCCATACGCTGTCCCACAGATTCTAGCTGCTTCGGCTGCTCCAAACCCTGATCTCTTCTTCCTTAGCTTAGAGGCACTGCCCATACTCTCCTTGGACTCTAGCGTACTGCACCATGGTCAGAGACATTGTCCCTAAGCAAAGCATCAAGGCAATCATGGGGCCCACTTTGTCAGTTTCACTTCTCTCGCCAATAACAGTTTCCGTTCTGTGTCCTATGCCTGGAAACATTTATACAAGTATTTCGTCCTGTTTTATGGTTGTTTACAGCAGGGCGGCTAGCCTAGTACTCGATACTCCATCAGAGCTAGAAGTAGAAATCTATTTTATCAAGAGACTTACTTTTGGAAAACTACTTAAGGGCATAATCAGTTTTCCCAAGAGCCTCCTGCAATCCTGTAATTTTCCTATGAGTTTCACTGGAAGCACGTCCTGTGTCATGCCATAATACTTATTGATTATCTCTCCAATTGTTACCTGGTCTAACTTTGCCACAGAGCCATTCAAAGATGGCTTTGTGTGTAATTTGAGCAGGTTTCCAACGTCTTCATTTCCTGAAACCCCACATCTTTTAGAGACTTGTTGTCTCACTTTGTAGTTGATTTGCATTGTGTTTGCATGACATTGTTGGCTGCTTCTAACATTGCACATTCACTGTGATGTTACATTGACTAAGGGATACACACATATTCATGTTACCTGGGGTTGGGGCCAGAGATAGTTAGAGGTTCCCTGATTTCACATTTAGAATTAATTAGTGAATATTCTCCGAGGATTTTGCTTTCCCGTACAACCTTGTAACACTTTACAATTTCAACAGTGAACACTTTAGTAATGAATAGTCATATAATTCAGATAACAAGGAACTTTCCCACCCACAAAGTGTGTGTGTGATTGGGAAGGGGAAAAGGAATGCGTGTGAGAAAGGCCAGGGAAGAAAAGTGGTTAGTAGCTGAGCTAGGGAGGGCATGTGAGGGAGTCTTGGCATCAGCACTGTGGGAAGTGGGCACTGGGAGCCCCATGCCTCCTTTGAGAGCCTTTGTGCTGGAGCTGGGCCAAGCAGTCTCTGAGGCCAGCCAGAAGATCGTGTCTCAGTGAGACCTGGCTTGTATGCCCGCGAAGTCTGGCTCCTATGCCTGAGTTCCCCAAGGGATCATCCTTCAGCAGTTGCTGCTTGGTATTAGACTGTGTTTGGGGGTGGGCCAGTGTCAGCCTGCAGGCCTAGAATGAATACTGAGGCCTGGAGACTTCAGCTGGAGTGGACATGATGGACCAGCCTCCCATATTCCTGATGTCTTTGACGTATTAGTGTTAGACACCAGCATAGGGGCCTCAATTGTAGCCTAAGAGTGGGAGGTATAAAAAATTTAGGCTGGTTTTCTAGAGAGCTTAGACCCAGGGTGACCAGCCAGAGGCCTTGGCTGACCAGGGCTCTGGCAGTGGGAGGAGAACGTGTACAGCTTTTCCTCTTGGCTGTTATTTTGCCTAGATGCCTGGGAACCTGGAGGTGGCTAGGGGGGTGACTACTGGGCCCCCTTTGGGAGCTTCCGGCCCATATACGAGAGCCCCATTTAAGGCCTAGTGTCACCATGGTTTCCTGGGCACTGTTCTCAATCTGCTGTGCCCTGGTGGGGCCTGGTCCCCAAATCCTGGTTCTTTGGCTGGTCTTCATCACCCTACAGCTGATGCGATTTGGAACCACCATGGGCCATGTCCTAGCATCGCTCTGTGGAGACCTGCTCTCCCTCCCACGTGGGCAGGGGGGAAACAGAGGCTGGGAAATGCAAGCAGCGGGCTCTCACGAGGCCCCTGCAAGTCAGGTGAAGGTGAAGGAAGAGAATTTAGGAACTGCCAGAGTGGACGAGGCTCCTTAAGCAGGTAAGGGAAGAGGAAATAGCACGTATCCATGTGTCTCAGGAAGCACCAAAGTGTCTGGGTCTTCTTTTATCTGGAGATTGGTAAGGCCAACAAATACGGTTTTTTTCCTGCTTGCTGCATCCAAGGCAGTAATGAGGTGTTACCTTTCAGTTTCAGGAAGAAACTGGAAGAATTTCGCTCTGGTTCCCCTTTTAAGAGACGCAAGTACGAGAGAAAGGCACCCTGCCCAGCCAGAGGAGGTTCATCTGAGGCACTTTGCAGGTTCCCTCAAGCCAGAAGATGCTGAGGTCTTCAAGGATCCTGCTTCTGTAGGGGAGAAATGAGGGACCCCTACAGGGTGCTCTTAACACTGTCGGGGCTCAGGAGATGTCACTGCCGCCGGGAGGGCACTCTTCTCGCCGGTCCCGGAGAAGCTGTGCGAAGCACTGTTGGATGCCTGGGAAGAGATAGTCATCCAATCCTCACTGTCCCCAAGTGAGTCTCCTAAAAGGAAAGGATTTTGCTCTCTCTCTCTCTCTCTCTCTCTCTTTTACAGACTTTGTCAAGTATCATGAATGATGTATCTTTATGTGGACATACGTGATGCCCCTATTTTATTTTATTTTCTATCACTAGGACTAAAAGTGAATGAGGCCCAGGAAAACACCTCTTAGAACAAAACATGTCCTTCGATGTAAAATGCCTAATTCTCTGTATTGTGCTTACTACCTCCCCTGAACAAAGTGGTCGGGGGGGGGGGGAATGTTGTTTATTCCTCAGAGAAGGTGGGGGAGGCTGGCCCTGTTCCCAGCTCTGGTGGAATCCGGTTTTTCCAGAGTGACTTCCTCCTGTGTGATACATCACAGTTCCAAACATTTCAGCTCTATTGCTGTTCAGATGAAAGGACAGAACCCTGTCTCGAAAGCACGTGGCAAGAATTTTTTAATGATCTTCTGTTTGTTGTGACCATAGTCCCGTTCCCCTGCAGTGGTACGTACTTCCTTCTCCGTCCATCCTGTTATCCATCGAATGCATAAGTAAGTAAGTAAATAAATAAATAGGTAAATATCATATCAAGTGTGAACTTTGTGCCAGTCACTGGGCTAGCATAGCTAGTTGGCTGTGTATGTGTGTGTGCGTGCGTGCATGTGTGTGTGTGTGTGTGTGTGTGTGTGTGTGTGTGTGTGAGTATACTACCAAGGCTGGGACAGTTAGTAAGGTTACACAGCCAGCAAAGAGCATTGCCTGGGTCTGACCCCAGGCAGTCTGACTCCAAAGATTGGAAGTCAGCTGTGGTGCCAGGCGACCTGGCAGAGAAGGGGCTGGGGCACGCCAGCCTATCCCTGAGGAAGGGAGACGTGAGGGCTTGTCGCTTCCTCTTGTGGGCCGGGGACCCCTCGCTTTATCTGTAGGCCTTCCTCTGAAGGGGTCATGTAGATGTCAGCTATTTGCAACTCTGTGCAAATTGGATCAACTTTTAGACTTACTCAGACCTAGAAGGAATGTTTTGTATAATGAATGATCATAACCTTTTGTGTAATCCTGAGTTGTTTAAAGAAGGACACATGCAACTAGCCCATTCTTTCTCTTTTGTATCTGTCACTGTCTCTTTATCTCTCTCTGTCCCTGTGTCCCTCTTTCCATCACCTGGAGGCAGGATGAGCCATAAGCCAGAATCCCCGATGGGGAGGGTGCTGAACTTTCCTAGCCCAGGGACAGCTGCGGCCTGCCAGGATGTATCCGGGGCCGCCCCTGACCATTGTCAGGGTGGATCTGTGCAGGCCCGAGGCTGTCGATGGAGCTCAACCCAGCTCTCGGTCCTTCTTCCTTCTTCACTAAGTGGGGCATTTCCCAGAGCAGGTCAAGGGCTTGGCCCATCCCCGCGTGCACTCACCCCACAGAGACCCCTTCTTTTCCCCGTCTTTCTTCAGAGGAGAGGTTGCGCTCCTGCCACCAGGGCCCGCTGTCTGCAGGGCTTGGGGGGTGTGGGGAGGAGGTGAGGGTGTGCTTGATTCCCACCCGGCCTGTCCTTTGTGGGCGTTTTACAGTCCAGGGCAGACAGACGCTGACCCCGGTCTGGTGAGATGCGGACCCGTGTAGGGCATGTCGGCAGGTGTCTAGGGGCTGCCTAACATTCAGGCCTCTGCGGAACTGGATCGGGGCAGGAATAGCCAGAGGTTGCCCTTTCCCTCTTGCTCCATCCCCCCCGGGCCCCGGGCTCTGTACACACAGCCCATCTGGGAGGTTCCTTCAGTCACTGTTTTCTTTTTCTTTAGGCTCTGCTTGTTCATACACTGTCACAGAAGGAGCTGAAGTCACTGATAGCAAGGGGCGGGGCAGCATGGCGCATGGCTGCTACGAGGAACGAGGAGCTGGATCGCGGAGGGCAGTTTATTGGTCCTTTCAGGCTCACGGGCCCTGGTGCTGCTGTGACTGAGTGCTACACCCATGTGGTGTCCAAGGCTGAGTGCGCCATACTGGGTTCTGCGGGGGCTCCAGGCTTGGTAGAGGAAGGCAGGACTCCTGACTCTGCTGCGCGATGTGGGCCCCAAACCCGGGTGGGAATCAGCCTCACCTGCAGCCCCAGAAGTGCAGCCGGGGTTTCCGCTGGTGGAGGTGTTGCCTTTGGCCTGGGGTGCTGAGTCGGCTCAGCTGGGTCAGATCCCTGACTGACCGCATTGGTGACAGCATCCCCAACGGGGCCCCTTCCCCTTGAGGCTGGACCAGCGCAGCCTTCTGTGATTAAGGGGTCAGGGTTGACTCAGCAGCTTGGGGCCTGACTTGCAGCTCCTGTCTGGTACCCCGCCGAGGTTGTGTGTCACCCAAGCTCGTCACCACTCCTTGAAAGTGCTTGGATCTCTTGTCTCCCAGTCCTGCTCCTGTTGCTCTCCCTGTGTGGATGGTCCTCCCTCCTTCCAAGTCCAGCCCAAAGGCTCTCCCTTCCCTGAGCCCATCCCCAGCTTCCCCGTGGGAGGGATTTCCTTCCCCTCAGTGACCTGCGCCTTTTTGGTCCTTATGACCTGCCTAGTTAGTGGTGGTATGGTTCCTTCCTGAGCCTGTCTCCTGTGTGGCCAATGGTTTCTTGAGGGTGGAGACTGCTTTCTCCAGTACCGAATCCTACACTGGCCCTTGTTTCCCTGCCTGGTCTCCTTCTGTGCTCTCATGATGTGTTGGTTTAAACGGGATTGAATGCAGACCAGCTCAAGTGGCAGGAGCTGCTGTTTCCTTGTATCTGGGGTAGGTTTCCTTGTATCCTTGCTCTGACTCTGTCAGCGACCTGGTCGTTGCTCTACACACAGCATAGGAGAATCCCCTTACTCTTTGCTGGGCACGGTGTGTGTCTTTGGGTGGGGGGTGGGGGCCTTTTAGAGCAGCTCCAGCCTGGCATTTGGGAAAAGGGCTAATACCAGGAAAAATGTAAACCCTGAAATTTGGCAACAGCCTCACCCCTAGGGTTCTGAGGCAGTGGGAAGCAAGCTAAAAGGGACAAGGGGCTAAGTCGGAAGGGGCAATTAATTGAATATTAGAGGGAAGACTATGATTGATCCAAGATCAGGCTTTCATGAAGGAGTTTCAGGCAACGTTTGTGGGAACTTCGGGACCCCCATGATGTCAAACTGCAAGAGCAGCCACTACTTCACCCACGCGAAAGCCTCTTGGCCCCGAGGCCAGGTTTCCTGCCCCTTACTGGCCACAGGTCCTGCTGCCCCATGGTCAGAAGCCTGAGCCTGCCTCCTGCCTCTCCCCAGGCCTGGCTGGTTGTGGTGATGACAGCCTGAGGGACTTGCCCCAGATGACAGCTGGGGAAATCCCTGCTTCGTCAGTCACGGGTGCCATCCCTGTCAGCAAGACTTCCTGCTCCCTCCCAATCCTGCCTTGCCAGAGGCAACAGGTGTGCAATTCCTGAATGACAAGACACAGGCAGGGCTGCCCCAGCCTCGCTCCGCCCCCTTCACAGCTGCAGCCTGGGTGGGGAGAGGGGCACAGAGTCTTCCCCATGGTCTGGCCTGGAGACAGGTGTCCCAGGCGGTTGCCAGGAGAATGGACTGGGATGACAAAACCAATAAGAATTAATAGCTGTTACTGTTTATTGAGTCCTTTCTGTGCTCTGGGCCTTGTTCAAGTCCTTTATATGTGTTTTCTCAAGTAATTCTGCAAGGTGGTTTTATTATGGACATTTCACGGGTGGGAAACGGGAGGAATGACTTGCTCAAGGTCATACAGCCAGAAAGGGGTGAGGCTGTCTGGCCCCAAGGTCCGAAGTGCATATTATCTGGTTGTAAGCTTTGAATGGGGGACTTCCTTTGTCTTTGGAAAGGTGTGATCCCAGACTTTGAAGGACAGATACCGAGTCTTGGGGCTGGCCACCTTTGGATCAGCCGGGCCAGTGCTCGGCTGTGGCCTTTCCTCCCACGGCTCAGGGCAGAGCACTTGGCCATCCATTAGGCTCTCTCACCAGCATGATCTCTTTGACTCTTCACAGCATCCATGGGAAGTAGGTATTTAAAATTCCCATCTCCCAGTTGGGAAACTGAGGCTCATAATGGGAAGCATCAAATACAAGAGAGAAAAGAGTTGGGACCAGAATTTCGGCATAGGCACCTGCCGCCTCTCCTGCCTTCTCCCAGGTTGGGCTGCTGCGTGGGTGTGGGGGTGACTCAGGCAGGGCATGTGGGTGGGCGGGCGCTGCAGCTACGGCTGGTAGGTGTGGCCTGCCTGGCGCCTAGGGCAGGCGGCCCAGCCAGTTCTGCCTCCGACGCCTCATTTCAGCCGTCTCCCTGCCTATGATGAGAGCCTCCCGCCGCCTCAGCCGCAGTCCCTCTGGGGGTCCTTGGGCCTGGGACATGCGGTGATCTCAGAGCAAGGGCAGCCACCACCACCCAGACCTTACCAGGTGAGTCCTCGCCGAGCATGGCAGCCAGTGCCCTCCAAGGTCCTCGGGGACCCTAGGGCAAAGACCTAAGGGGTCCTTTAGGTCACATTCGCCCTTTGCTGACAGGTCTTGGGGGAGGAGTTGGGAAGAAGCTTGGATCTCTAGCAGGAGAAACAAAGTTAGATGTGAGCTCTTGGCCCAGGGAATGTGCCACAGCACAGGTTCTGATGGACCCAGGAAACTTCCCTGGGGTTTGGAGATCTTGAGGAGGGGGAAGGGCTCACGCCTCCAAGGGGCAGAGGTGAGGTTCTTGTCCCCACCAGCAGGCCCTAGGGATGTGGCTCTCCAGGGCAGGAGTGTGAGGGGGGTAAGGATGAGATGAGGTGGCGAGGAACTTGAGAGAGACAAGGCCCAGGCAACTCACAGGTGCTGAGCCAGCAGCTGCAGGAGCTCCCTGTGGCCCCCAGGCCTGGCGTGTCTTCCAGGGAAGGCCATTCCAGTCAGCATCAGGGCTTGGGAGGCACTTCCCAGGTGAGGAAGCCCAATCCCAGAGAGAGGGAGGGCAAGGCAGCGAGAGAGTCCCACAGGTGAGAATGCGGGGTTTATGGGGTGACTCAGGGAGCTAATGATCACTGCTAATTATAGCTTCACACCAGAGTTTTCTTGACCCTCTCGTGCCCCAGCTTCCCAGAACTGCCCCAACTCATGGGCCCAGGGCAGGGAGGATGGAGCAGTCAGCTGTCAGGGTGACAGCTGCAGGGTCCTTGGGGTCCATTCAGGTCATATATCAGGAGAGAAAAATGGAGGCCCAGGGAGGGGTAAGAGACATGCCGTGCATCTCTCTCCTTCACTCTTGGTTTAGCTCAAGCTGTTAGCCCTGTCTGGCCGTAGGCCGCTTTGGGCTGAGGAGGGAGGTAAAGGCCACCCACCTTCCTCCTGTGACTGTGGATACAGTCAGGGACCCACATGATCATGATTCTCTCTCAGTAGGATACTCCGCCCCTCTGGCCTTACGGCCCCTCCTCAAAGGTCCTTGCCTCAAGGTACCTGCATTCCAGCACCGAAGCCCTCCCCTGGATAACTCCTCCTCTCCCAGGGCTGCTAGTTTTGGGGGAGGACGGCTGTCCTATTTCCAAACCTCACAGTAGTCTGATGACAAACTGCTCTGGATACTTTTGCCAGTAGGCTTTCCTATTTGGGCCAGGATTACCAATGGCCCCGGCTCCACCCCACCCAGCCGGACTCTTCGTACAGAAATCTGTCTCCTGCTCCACCTCCATGACCCTGAGGGAGTTCTCTGAGGGCTGTTCAAGTCGAGAACGCTCCCCCCACCATTGATTGTGGAGTCACCTCCTGTCCACACCACCCTTTGCCCTGTCCATCTCATCCTATATGGCCAGTCTACCCTTACGCATGCCAATGACCTCCACAACAGCCTCCTCCTAGCCCCACGGCCTGGTCTCCTTCACCCCCACTCCATCCTCCTCTAACATGGCTGTCTCCTATGTAACCCAGGGCTCTCCCATGCCCCGCTGCCCTCGGGAGCAGCTGCAGCTCCTGACGGGTGTTCCAGGCCTTAACAACATGGCCCCGGCTGCTTCAGAGCCTCTCCCTGCCAGTGGTCCCCACGAACTACCCAGGTTCTGCAACCCCACCAGCTTCTTACCACTTGCTAACTTTCTTAACCCCTGATCTTTGCTCAGGCTATCCCCTGGCTGCATTGCCCTTCCTCTAAGAGTTCCCTAGTGTCCTCAAAAGACATATCAGTCCCTCTCTCCAGTATATCTCTCAGAGCCCATCATGGCATCCAACCCCATCAGTATGAACATCGGTAAAACAGGTCAGGACTGAGGGGCTGCCTCCTCTGCCTTGGGGAAGGGCTCTACTGCTCCCTTCAGGTAAGAACGGAGTCCAATGGACAGACAGCCACAAGGCCGGTTGCACTCAGCTCTGGGTGGATGAGACAAAGATAATCAATGTGTTAGCTGCAGAGACCACCAGGGAGCTAAGAAATCCAAAACACCCGAGTCTGGAGGCTGCATTACTATGAGCATAGTGTCTAGAGTAAAGGATGTGACAGTCATTCTGTTGAGGACAGCTCTGAACACAAAATCTGAAGGGACATTAGAAAAAGCAGAGCTAATTCTTGGGAGTCCACTTGAAGATTGGTGGCTAGAGTTGATATCTTGAGAGAAGCTAAGGGTATCGTGGTCTCTACCTAGAAGCTCTGCTGGGGTCTCCTACGATGCACAGGAGCAGGGCTGCTGGAGCGGGGAGCAGGAGAGATTGCAGGGACATTCTCCCTGTGCCTGGGAAGAGTTGGCAGCCTGGGAAGGTAGAGAGTGAGCTCTTTCTCCTGGAGGTATCTGCAGGGGCCACGTAGTGCCACATGGGGGTCTGAAGCCCTCTTGAAGCTCCTCCGTGCCCACTCAACTGAAGCATCCGTGCTGTGATTGTGTTCCAGCCATGAACGTCCACCCTAAGGAGATGGTGCCCCTCATGGGCAGAAGAGCCACCGTCCCCAGTGGGAACCCTGCCATCCTGCCAGAGAAGAGGTCGACAGAGATCACCCCAACCAAGAAGAGGTAGGACTGGAGGGCTTGGGCACTATGTGGTCAGGGCACAGGAAGGACCCTGGTGTCCATCCTCAGGGATACCTAAGACTCTCAGGTCATCTGGGGTGACCTGGTGCCCAACTAGGTATCAATGGGGGGAGGGTGGGGAAATGGCCCTGCATCCTCAGGGGGCTGAGCTGGGGAGGTCAGTACAACCAGAATCATCAGAGAGGCCTCCTGGAGGTATCAGAGGCACTGAAGCAGAAATATTCAGGAAGCTTCTGGGCGAGGGAAGGGATTGCTGGAGCCATCCTTGAAACAAGGAGTGAAAAACGGCATGGAAATTTCCGGTAGCCTGGATCCCCAAGTGGGTACTTTTTCCACATACACCAACTGCTTTCCTGTCCACTGTGTGCTGAGCCAGGTTATTAAAAATCTTTAACCCCACCTGTGTCATGGGGACACCAGCAAAGGCACCAACGCGTAGGATGATGGTTAATTGAGATTGTTGGCACAACGCTCTGTGCCTGGCGCATAGTCAGGGCCCTGCACCTGCTAGTGTTGATAGTGTTTTTGTTACTTGGAGATTCATCTTCATCATTGTCATTATTATTGTTACTCCACAGGGCCCCTGGGAACCGGACAGGGCTGGGACGGTTGTGACTACGTCTCCGATTGGGGATGTGGAGGAAGCAGGAGCAGGGAAAGTAGTTCTCTAGGGTCATCCATGACCCCTGAGCCACCTCCATGACAGTGCCCCACACCCTCAGCTGATTTGGTGCCCCTCAAGCCTGAATGCCCCTCCTCCCCACAAGCTGTGCTTTCATTAGACCCGGTGGGCCCCAGATCTAGTTCGGTTTATTTGCCCTGTCTCCTCTGTCCCCATCCCAGGCCCCCTCTTGGGCCTGAGGTGAGGTTGGTGCTTTCCTTTCTGTCTGTTTTGAGTAATAATCGTGAGGTTTTCTGTGCACCAGGGGTGGGGAGACAGAAAGAATGCCCTTCCCTGATCACAGTCTGGTGAGAAAGGCACCCAAAAGAATGTGGGAAGTGTCCTGACAACCAGGCAGGACAGGGTCTGAGAAGTGGTGGGTTGTTCTGATCTTGTGAACAGTCTCAGGGCACTTCCTGGATGAAGTGGTTTGAAATGCGTGACGGCAGGTAGAGAGGAAGGGAAAGGGCATCCCAGACAGAGGCTAGGGGCAGGGACCGATGAGGGTATAGCTGAAGTGCTGGGTGGGTGGAGGAATCTCGGGGAATGTGAGTCCCATTGGAGCTAGGTCTTGGGGATTGGCTAAGGAGTTTGTACAAACCTGAGGGCAGTGGGGAGCCATAAAGAGATTTCGTGTGAGAGGGAGGGCATGGTGAGATTTGCTTTTTGGAAAGGATTCTCTGGGTGATCTGCGTGGGTGATGGTTTAGAGGGGAAGCTGGGAGCAAGGAGATGGCAGAAAGCTCTTGGGAAGCCTGAGTGACTGGTGGTGAGGTCTGAACCTGGGTGATCAGGGGTGCAGAAGAGGGGGTCAGGTCAGAATGGTATCAGTGCCATGGGGTCTGCAGGATCCACTATGAGAAGTGGGGGAGAAGGAGGACCAAGAGATACCCCCTCCATCTGGTGGGGGGCGCTGCAGGGATGGTGGGGCCATTTCTGACATGGGGATGTCAGAGGAGAAGGGACAAAATTAGGAAAGACAAGCCAAATTCAGGTGTGAATGTTGGCTGAGAAGTGTCTGAGTGACATCCAGGTGAAGGCTCCATCCTGGAGTGCATCGGAGAAAACTGGGTGGACATTGAGTTCAGGCAGGTATTGGCGGGGCCGTGGGGACAGCCTGGGCCTGGGTGGGCTTGCTTGTCTAGGTAAGGGCAGAAGTATCCCTGAGCTGAGACACCTACCACCACCCTCCTGCCTCTCTTTCCCTTCCCCCCTCTCACATTCCTAGGGGAGGTTTGGATCTCAGGGAAGGATTTCAGACAGGGCTTCAGGAAAATCCCAGGATCTTCCCATGGTCAAGCTGTCTTTTCTAAGCCTATCTCTCTTCATGAACTTAGCTCTAGACTCGGCTCTACCTATGGCCTTAAAAGCCAAAGGCCTGGGTGTGAGGTGTGGCTATTGTCTCCTGAAACAGTAGCCCTTTCTTCCCAAGGGCTCCTTGAGGGCCCTCATGTGCCCTGACGGTTTAGGCATCTCCCTCAAAACTGAGTATAAGACTCAGCCTAGAAATAAAAATAAAAATTCTATATAAATAAAGAAGGCCAGTTTGACCAGTAAGGGAATCTGTACTAATGGTGGGATTGAAGACACCAGGCAGTCTAGGTGGGGAGAGATTTTTTTGGACCTGGAGCTTTTCCTGAACCATCATGCTATTTCTCATGAGCAGCTACCACTGTGGCCTCCTTACTGAATCCTGGGCAAGTTGACGCCCTGAGGCAGAGACACGGGCTGATGGAGGGTATGGAGGAGCTGGCCTTTTGGAGACCAGGGCCCTTGGACATTTCTTGGAACAAAGTGGTTGGCCACACAGGCTCCTTCCCAGCCTTAGGATTGCTCAGGGGTGGTTCATTATCTTCGAAAGGGACAGAAGTGTAGGAGAGATGGTGCAGAGTGTGTGCTGGCCTGAGTTAACGACACACCTGTGGTGCCCTTTGGTCCAGATCAAAGGGAGGAACAAACAAACGGCATATGCTGCAGACGAGGAGCCAGGATGGCACATGGCCAAGACTTCGGCATCTGTCACGATGGCAGGTGAGATGTGGCATGTGCAGTAGCAAATAGGGCAGGTGTGGGATGGGCCCTCGTGATCTAGCAGCTCCCCCTCCCAGGAATTGGGTCCTTGCTCACAGTCAGTTATCTCTCCAGGCCAGCTCTCAACACGCTCGTTCCCCGCTACCAAAGGCTTCCTTCCGCAGACATAGTCCTTACCTTCCTGTCATGGAAGCTTTTCTCATGTTGCGCTCTCTGCTTCTGGGATTTTCCCAAGCCGCAGGGCCTGCTCCAAGACCCAGAGCAAGTCCCACAGTGATGGAGCACAAAGCCTGTCCTGGTCCCTGTCCTCAAGTGAAGAACCTTCTTTTCCCCTGAGCTCCCATAGCCCAGCTCCGCCCTAAAGAGACTGACGTGCCTATTGGGATGACGTCCTAGCTCTGGTTGAAATCTCTGAGACAGGACCCGTGGAAGGGCCCTCTCTTCCTTCCCTACTTCCCAGGTTTCCTACCCGGAGCATATTAGTAGTTTTTGAGTAAGTGGGTGAGTCAGTGAAGGAGCAGGTGAGACAACAAGAGACAGAGTGGGTAAGTTGATGAGTAAGTGTCCTGATGGCTGAGCACAGTTCCTCATGAGAGAGGACACTTCACGGTGAGATAAGGAAATATTTCTTCCCTTCCCCGGGGCCCTTGGTTTCCAGGCCTGGAGTAGATGGATGCTGTCATGATCTGGTTTCCTGCTCCATCCTTGAGGCCCCTTTGGGAGGAGGCCCTGAGAAGGAGGAGAGGTAGGGGAGAGGCACAGGACCCTTCCTCAGCTTCTTGTGCAAGAATGAGAAAAAGAGATGAAAGCTTTGGGCAACGGAGAGCCCGACAGGAGTCACTTGAGGGATGCAGCCTCCCAACATTTAAAGTTTAAGGTTTAAGCCTGCCTTCTTACTGGGCCAGTCTACGAGTCTCTCCGTCTACCTACTGATCTGTCCACCCAGTACTCATTCCTCAGCCATCCGTGCATCCATTCATCCAGACTTCGATGCATTCATGCGTCATCCATCCATCTATCCACCGTATTCACCCATCCAACTCATCTGTCCATTTGTCTGACCAGCCATTTTTCCTTCCTCGCATCTGTTTCACACATTACCCATCCACGCTCTGCTCCTCTCTTCAGTTAAGTCTTCTGAGTGTCAGAGCTAGTGCTGGGTTCTGGAGAATCAAGGACAATGCAGTTGTAGTTCCTCCCACTGAGGATCTGACAGCTGAAGGTCGGTGTGTTGTCTGGAGCAGGAAAAGCAATGGCCTCATCGTGCTCTGCCCTGGTCCGGTCCTTGGGGCCGGTTCTGACCAGTCCACTAGAGCAGTAGCTCTTCAGAGCGATCTTTGCCCATTCGTGCACCATTTAATCTCCAGCTCCTAGAACGGTGCCTGGCACACTGTGGGTGCTCAATAAATGTTTATCCAGTAGATGCACTACTGAGGAGCCCAGACCAGCAGGGACAGCTTTAGGGTGGCATTTCTGGGGCACTTCAGGGATGCCAAGAGTGGTGATCAGACTGGACGACCTCCGATGCCCACTTCAGCTGCACAGTCCATTTGCGGATGATTTTAGAGTTGTCCTGGTTCCAGAGTCCAGGCCTCAGGGATGATCTGGCCCAACCATTCTCCATCCTGGGGTCACACAGAGGTAGAGGCAGAGACAGAGGCACGCTAGAACCCAGATTTGGGGCTCCCTATCAGGGATTTACTTCTCTTTTGGAAGAAAGATTTGATTTCAGATCAGATCAGAAGGTTCCTCTTGATGGGCAGAAAACAAGAGGGTGAGGGCCGACGTGCTGGCCAGCGCTGACTCCCGCTGCCTGTATGTCCCACCCAAGTCCTCGATTTGTTCTGAGACTTCCAGGCTTGTCTGTGCCTGGAGGAGAGGAGAGGAATTCCCCAGGCGAGGGCCGGGTCTCCCTCATGCCTTCCCCATGGGAAGTGCTTGTGTTGGACAGTCTCCACCAGCAGCTAATCACTAGATCTGCTTTGGCTAGAAAAAGATCCAGAGGGCTGAGGGGAGAGCAGTGTGGAGAGTGGTATAAACTGTGAGCCTGGAATCAGGAGTCGGGTTCTCTGACCAACTCAGCTTCTGGCCTGGAGGGGTGACTATGGATGAGATGCTGCTCCGACCTGGGCCCTCAGTTCCCTCACCTGTAGAATGGGGCCGTGGTCCCTTCCCTGCTGCCCTTCCTCCTGAACTTGATATGGCTGGAACCGTACTTTGGGAGCTCCTCTGTTGTCCTGTGAGAAAAGGAGAGGGTGTGTCGATCCTTCTGGGCCTGGGAAGGAGTCAGGCAGCAAAGGCACTTAGGAGAGAGGTCAGCTGCAGGAGGCCACCGTTCCCAGGTGAGGTCCCTGAGCCAGCAGGTGTGCTGCAGCAGCTACGGGGTGGGGGGTATGGCTACAACTGACCATCAGCCTGATCCTCACTACCCTGGATGTCATGGGGAGGCTTGTCCCTGAGGGTGTGACTGTGGGTTCTGAGAGCATGTGTGTCTGTGTTTGTGGGCGTGTCTACAGGTGAGGCCGGGGCTATGTCTGGTTGGGGAGTCGTATCTTGGGTCTGCGTCTTGCCTCTCTTGGGGCAGTGAGTCTGTCCCTTTCCCTGGGGCTTATCCAGGTCACAGGCCCTGGGCCCAGGTGTCTTTTCCAGCCCCGGGGGGAAGTGTGCCCTTCACTTGCCCCTCTGCTGCTCCTCGCCTCCGCTGTCCGAAGTGCTTTCCTGAGTTTTCCTTCTTGACGAGGGGTTCTTAGCCCTGTGTCCTGGACTTCTATATTCCCTCACTGCTCTAGGTCTATTTTCTGTGCCAACAAAATATGAGAAGTGATCAAAGGGGGTTGAATGTGGGGGTGGGGACTGTGCCCTGGCAGCCAGGAAGGCCCTTGTAGATGTCAGCATCTAGGGACCTCCCCCTGGCAGGGTTCCTCAGATCTGAGGCCAGAGGGGCAGCTGGGTGGCACGATGGGGAATCATAGTTCTTGTTGCCATGTTCGCCATCTCTGGCGGGTCCTTTGCACCTGCAGAAAGGAAAGTCCCCGAAGATGTCAGGCCACCCCAGTAGAGCCCCCTGTGTTCATCTACTCAGTGTTTTTAGTGACAAGAGTCACCCAAACCCAGCTTTGAATCTCGGCTCTGCCGCCTACCTGCTGTGTGAGCTTGGGCAAGAAACTGACCTCAGAGCCTCCACAGGCCCACGTGTGGAATGTGGATGGTCGGGATGGTACCCGCCCCCGAGGGCTGCTGTGAGGGAAGAGCGAGGCCACAAGTGCTCTGTGTGGCTGGGCGCTGTCGGCAGCAGGGTTGCAGGACACACAGGTGGACGATCCCTGCCCCAGCTCTAATGGCCTTGCTTGGGTGCCCCCACAGTGCACACTTCTTCCTGGAGATAGAAGGGTTCGATCCCAACCCCACAGTCTCCAAGACCTCTCCCCCCATCTTCTCCAAGCCTATGGACTCCAACATCCGGCAGTGGTGAGTACCGGCCCCCCTGCCCCGCCATCCCCAACCCCTGCCAGCCCAGCCCTCAGCTCCAGGGGGCAGGGGCGGTGACTCATTCTGGGCCACACGCCAGGCCTGCTTGTGGCATGCTACCATTGTCTATTTTTAAACTCCTCTCTCCCTCTTCCTTTCCCCCACCCTCCAGCCTCTCTGGCAACTGTGATGACATGGACTCGCCGCAGTCACCTCAGGATGATGTGACAGAGACGCCGTCCAATCCCAACAGTCCCAGGTGAGCCTGGCCCTTCCCCTCATCCCGCTGTGTCCGCAAGCTGGGTGTCAGAGGCACAGGCACCAGGACCCAGGAAAGAGGAAGTAGCCTCCATTCTGGGGGGGTGGGGAGTGGGGGGGAGGGGGTTGGGACAAATATCTGGGCCTATGGCTGTGGCATGTAGAAATTTTTGCAGGGGGAAGGGAAATACTACATTTTATAAGCTATCAGAAGTATTAACCGTTCATCATGAAGCATTCGAGCAACAGTATGCAGCAGAATGAGAATTTTAACACAATCCCATCTACGTAACTTAAAAATACATGCATATAAACCATAAAATATATATGCATTTCACAAGAATGCACACAAAGAAAAGAATATGCATTACTGTGGTTGCCTATTTGGAGTGTGGGGGAAGGGAGAGATAGATTTAAAAAATTCAAATACCACAAAAGATGAAAATGGGATTTTCCTTTCCCTAATCTCATACTTTTTTTAGATAATCACTGTTAATAGCCCTTCCTAATCACCTTTACTATGTGTATCTATATCTATGTATATATATATTTAAAAGTTTATTTATTTTGAGAGAGAGAAAGAGAGAGTGTGCAAGGGAGGAGCAGAGAGGGAGGGAGACACAGAATCCGAAGCAGGCACCATGCTGTCAGTGCAGAGCCCGATGCAGGGCTCAGTCCCACGAACTGTGAGATCACGACTGAGCCCAAATCAAGTGTCAGATGTTTAACTGACTGAGCCACCTAAGGCACCCCGAAATATATATTTTGAAAAAACGCGATCACGTTTGGATTAGGAGGGAAACCCGCATAGGGCAACACAGATCCCAGCAGCCCTGAGCGCTAATGGAGGGGGTTCTGGGCATCGCGACAGGCACGCTGAGGTACCAGAGGTACCAGGTACCGAAGGCTGGTGCGGCACCCTGCAGGCATCGCAATTCTGGTCAGGGAAGGGGCGCGAGTGGGGGTGGGGGTGCATGTGTGGTGAATTGGAAACACTCTCTGGGCTCAGCGCAAACCTGGCCAAGGAAGAGCAGAGGCGGAAAAAGCGGCGGCTGAAGAAGCGCATCTTTGCGGCCGTGTCAGAGGGCTGCGTGGAGGAGCTGCTGGAGCTGCTGGTGGAGCTGCAGGAGCTTTGCCGGCGACGTCGCAGCCTGGAAGTGGCCGGTCAGTGCCTGGCTCTGGCAGAGAGGCCGCAGGGCTGGGGGCCCTGCCTGCCCCCTGCTGTCAACCTTCCCCCACGACAGCCTGACAGCCCGTGAGGAAGGCATGCGAGGAGCCCAGAATGCTGGGCTGGGGGTTTGAACCTGACTCTGAGGGCAATGGGGAGCCAGGAAAGGGCTTAGCCAGGTGAAGGTCATGGTCTGGCTACTGCATGGAGGATGCGGTAGAGCTGGGGGAGGTGACCAGCTCTTCGGGCAGTGAAGTTGGCTGAACTCAAGGACAGGGTGGGTGAGCGAAAGGGAGAAGTCCAGGGTGGTCCCATCGGTGATTTGATGGAAGGTGGGGCCCAAGCTGTCTTGGGGACCGGGGAGTAGCTTGTTAAGGGGAGGCGATGAACTTTATTTGTGGGCTACTGGGAGGAGGCAGGCTGGAGATTACAGGGTGTCGGCACTGAGGTGGACAGCAGGAAGCCATGCAGTGGGTGAGGTTGCCCCCTGCAAGGGAGAGTGCAGAAGGCAAAGCCCAAAAGGCCTCAGATAAGGCTCCAGGGGGCCTCGGGGGAGGAGCAGCTGGAGAGGGAGGAGGGGAGTGTGTACCGAGCTCCAGGAGGCCAGCGGAGGACCTGGAGCAGGGCCTCGAGGTTTGAGGCTGCAGCCCCCACACCCGGCGCGCCGCCAGGGGCAGACGGGCCCTCCCGCGGCTCACCGCGTTTCCCTTCCCGCAGACTTCCTGATGCACAAGCTGACGGCCTCCGACACGGGGAAGACCTGCCTGATGAAGGCCTTGTTAAACATCAACCGCAGCACCAAGGAGATCGTGCGGATCCTGCTCGCTTTCGCTGAGGAGAACGACATCCTGGACAGGCTGGTCAACGCCGCCTACACCGAGGAGGCCTACGAAGGTAGGCCGCCTGCGGGAGGGGCCTACAGACCGGGACTTCCGGCGCTGGGGTGGGAGCGTCCCCCCCCCCCCCCCCAGACACTGCCCGCCTCCCTTCCTTCCTTTGTTCTGCAGATAGCTTTGAGCACTGACCACGGGCCAGGCATGGGTTTTGGCACCAGGGTACAGGTGGTACAGACGGATACAGGCCAATGCTCCAATAAAGTAATTTTAGATGGAAGATGCTATGAAAATAAAATAGAAGAAGTAACGGGATCAAAAGTGACCGGGGACGGGCAACTTCCGAGTGGATCCGCAAGGGGGTACCCTCTCACCTGCAGCCTCGGTGGGGTGACAAAGATTTGGAGTAGGGCAAGGGCAAAAGCCTGAGATGGGAATGAGTTTGACACATCGGAGCACTGGAAAGAAGGCCGGAGAATCTGTCAGGTAGCTGGGTAGCTGGGTGAGGCCAACACGCGGCAGCTGTTAGTATTGTCCTCATCGCTACTATGAACCGCCCCGTTTGGGTCCCAGTTCTGTGGTTTCTCTCTTCAATGGGCTGAAGAAGGGCAGGCAGACCAAATGAGGCAGTGTTTGCCCAGCAAATCGGTTGCAGTCATCTGTAGGATGTGTTCTTCCTGGAGTTTTTGGACTCCGTAAACATCCCGTTAGGGTCTAATGAGGCACAGAAATGGTGGGCTGGGGAATTACTAGTTGCCGGCTTGCTGGCGTGCTGGCGGGCGCCACACACTGCTCTTTGCAGGTGATGGTCTGGCTCGGGCTCTCAACTTTTCTCATGCGAGAAAGTCATTTTTATTTTTATTCGTTGATTTATTTAAACTACCCAGTCTCTAGAGGGTTTTTGTTACATGCAGGAAAAAGTCAAAGATTGTGAAAACTCCACACCATTGATCGGAAGAGAGGAAACCCAGGGAAGATTGCTGCCACTGAGTGCCGAGCTGCACACTGAGCTCCCTGGTGGCCAAAGTAAAGAGAGAAACTGATGAGCTATAAAATGTTCTCAGCCTGTCAGCAGGGAGTTGATAGTAGTCTTGTAGCCAGGGAGGTTTAGGCCGGTGCCTCAGGCTCGTCTGTCCTGATTCTTCTCCCTTTTGGTACTCTTCTGTCCCCTCCTTTCTTCGTGTCAGCATACAGGGACTTACATACTTCCCTTTCTAGTATCAAGGTCCCCTTGAGGGTGGGGATGGAGTCTATCTTGCCCATAGTGGATTCCCTGGGACCCTCAGGGTCTCACATAAGAGGTCCTGAATAAGTGTTTTTTGAATGGGTGAATCAATGAAGATTCATGTCCTTATTAAGGCTTTGCTGTCCTGGCTGCAACTCCTTACTTCTCTCCTTTCTCAGCCTCCCCTCATCCCTTCTTTCTTTGCTGGCAGGCTTATTGGGGGCTGTGAGCACCCACTCTCTCTCTGCATGGTGGAGGAGCCGTTCATTTCTGTCTTTCCAGAAATCAACCCCACCCCATTTTTTCCCTCCGATGGCATCTGCTGGCACCTCCCCTTCAGTTCTGCTGCTCCTTACGCCCGGGGCTAAGGGACTGAGTCTCAGTTCCCCCAGCTGGCAGAGGCTAATATTTCCTCCATATGCTGCCAAGACGATCCAAAGACAACTTTTAAAATATTATTATTTTTAGCATTTTATTAGAGGCCTTCGGAAATTTGCCTTTTTCAAGGCAACTTATTTAGTTAAAACATTTATTAAAATTTTAAACATATATTTGAGATATTAGCTCAATGAACCATTATATATCCATTGTTGAGATTCAACATAACAATTTATTTTTAATTACATAAATAACAGGTGAAGAGAGTTTCATTGTAAAACATTCAAATAATTAAGTTAAAAAAAAAAACCCTTTGCCTATTTCCTGCTCTCCTCTCCAGACCTGATTATTACGGTGTGTACACTTGGAGCACTTTCCTAGGCTTTCTACACATGTGTATATGTGCACATAGAAGTGACTAGTTTTATTTATTCACTTACTTACTTAACATAGAATAGTATAGTACTGTTTGCATTGTTCTGTGACTTGCTTTTTGTTTTTTAACTATATGCCTCAGACACCTTCTCATGTCAGAATATGAAAGTCTGCCTACCTAAAAAAATTTTTTAATGTTTATTTTTGAGAGAGAGGGAGAGAGAGAGAGAGAGAGAATGAGTGGGGGAGGGGCAGAGAGAGAGGGAGACACAGAATCTGAAGCATCTGACTCCTTTTCCCCTGCTTAGTCTGAGGAGGGCTATCCTGTGGCTAATTTCACTATTCCCTATTGATGGCCATCTGAATGTTTTCCAGTTTTTCACACTGACAACATCACAGAGCACATGCTTTTTTCTTTTTTTTTATCCAAGTTAGTTAACATATAGTGTAATAATGATTTCAGAAGAAAGTTCAGTGACTCATCGCTTACATAGAACATCCAGTGCTCAGCCCAACAAGTGCCCTCCTTAACGCCCATCAGCCATTTAACCCATCCCCCCACCCGACACCCCTCCAGCAACCCTTAGTTTCTTCTCTGTATTTAGGAGTCTCTTCTGGTTTGGCTCCTTCTCTGCTTTTATCTTTTTTTCCTTCCCTTCACCTATGTTCATCTGTTGTCTTTCTTAAATTCCACATGTGAGTGAAATCATATATTTGTCTTTCTCTGACTGAGTTATTTTGCTTAGCATAATACCCTCCAGTTCCATCCACATGGTTGTGAAGGGCGAGATTTCATTCTTTGTGATAGCCCGGTGGTATTCTATTGTGTATATGTACCACACCTTCTTGATCCATTCATCAGTCAATGGATGTTTGGGCTCTTTCCATAATTTGGCTACTGTTGGTAGCCCTACTATAAACATTGGGGCGTGTGTGCCGTTTTAAGTCAGTGCCCCTTTAAATCAGACTACCCTGGGCCTTAGGATAGGTCTATTTTTAACTTTTATCTCCATACTGTGGCCTGTGGGGAGTGATTGGGAGAGAAGGGGTGACTGGGCTAGGAGCTGGGACAATGGTGCCCCAAGGACTGAGAAACAGAACAGGGGAGCAGTAGCAGGGAGGGGCTGGAGGGACGTTAGCCCTGTTGGTGGAGACCGTGGAGCCTCCACATGGAAGGGACTGGAAGGCTGGGGGTGGGGAAGGGTCTCAGAATGTCCACCGGAAACAGCATTTTCCAGAGAGCTGCCACCATGCTGTACACAAAAACAAAGTTCTGGTGGATTAAAGTACTTGGCATTTAAAAAAATGGAGATTCATTTATAACTAACCTTTTGGCGGAAAGAGCTTCTTAAGCAAGATCTAAAATGCGGACACAACCACAAAAGAAAAACCAACATGTTTGATAACATAAAATGTAAAGCTTTCTGTGTTTCAAGACATCTTAAAGAAAGTTAAAAGGCAAATGACAGGCTGGGGAAAATATTCGAGATGTAAATAAAGAGACAGTATGTTTTTAACAGTTCCTGATGTATTCATCAGTAGCCAAGCAACCACAGGCCATGCCGAGGACTCTTTCTCCTAAGGGTCTCTGGGCCTCGTCATTGCTTTCTCCGCTGGAGCAACAGTTTCCTCACAAATCTGGGCAGATTCTAAGACATCCTCCAATTCAGAGTGACGGGAAAATACACATAGCGAACCCCAAACTCTGGTCATGTCACTTGCCTGCTTCAATGCCTTGTGACTTCCCACAGCAGTTAGGATAAGTTCGAACCTCTTCACGGGGCTGTGTCGAGAGTCCCCGCTCTAGGTGCCACAGCCCTCGCACCTCCCAGTATCATAGCATTTAATTCTCAGTGAGACTGTGAGCTTCTCGAGGAGAAGAATCAAAACCACACCCCATATACCGCCCTGTCCTCAGAGCCTGACCTGGGGGCACAGAGCGGGCACTCCATCAATATTCCTTGCGTCCACGCCAATGAATGGAGCAAAGAATGAAGCTGGGACTCTCGGTAGCTGGGCGACACAGACCCAACAGGCAGCTAGTGTTTCGCCATGGCTCTGTGGAGGCTGTGGAGGCCCCGGAAGGAGATGTCACCCAGGGCCCAGCCGCTGAGTGCTCCTCCCCCCCCATCTCCACCCTGTCCGCAGGGCAGACGGCACTGAACATCGCCATTGAGCGGCGGCAGGGAGACGTCACTGCGTTGCTCATCGCTGCTGGCGCCGACGTCAACGCCCACTGCCAGGGGGGTCTTCTTCAACCCCAAGTACCAGCACGAAGGCTTCTACTTCGGTGGGTGCCGCCCCCGCCCGGCACGGGCTGCCCCAGCCGGCGCCGGCGGGCAGGGTCTGGAGCCCCCACTGCCGATCCCTGCCTGCTCGCCATGTGGACACATCCAAGGCCCGGCAGGACAGAGCCGGGCCGGGGAGGCCGCAAGGGGCAAACCCTCCTGAACCAGACATCCAGGGCGGACCGGAGAGGGAGGGGCTGGAGAGGTGGGGAGAGAATGGGGGGAGCTGTATTCCAGGGGCGTCCCCGGTGATCTCGGAGGGCACCTGGGCATCCCTCTGAGCAGTGCTGTGTAGGGAAGAGAGACCTGGGGGAGAAGGCCGTATTTTATAGGTGTGCAGACAGATCCAGAGAGGGGGAATGATTTGCCCAGTGTGGTTAGGAGCTGAGGCAGGTGTCCTGGTGGCCAGCTCCTCCTCTGCCCCTGGGTCCAGTGCCTTCCAGGATCGCACCTAGGGAGTCAAAAGTAAGAGAGGAAATTTCCTTGACTGACGAGTTAAAGAATCCAAAAGCAATTGGGGTCAAGACACTCTGGGTGAAGGAAAGATCGGAACATAATTTAGTCACAGTGAAATTCCCTGTTTTAATGGACCGATTAGTTCAGGTCCACAAATGCGTGTGGTTGTGGCACCACCACGTGATGAGGACAGGGCATAAGGAGTTCCATCACACTGGAAACTTTCCCCACACAACTTTGTCAACCCCTCTTCCCACTTCAGCCCTTGACTGACAGCCACTGGCCTGTTTTCTCTTCTGAGTGGTTTTTTAATCAGCAGGACCGCCTGGGTCTGAGCAGCCAGGAGGAGAGGGTCCGTCCAGCCCATCGCCCAGCCTCAGACCCCGCTGGAGGCAGTGTTGGGAAATGACTGTCAGGTGGGATGAAGAGAGAGAACAGGAGGGAGATTGGAAGGAAAACAGCAGGAGATCAGCTGTCTGGTTCTGGTTCTGTCCCAGGCTCGCTGTGTGACCATGTGTGAGTCACCTGCCTTTTCTTTTCTTAACAAGCATTTATTGATCACTTACGATATATACCAGGCAGTGTTCTCGGTGCTGGAGATGTCCGTGAACAAAAACAAGGATCCCTACCCTCATGGAACTTACATTCTACTCTGGAGGAAAACCATCAACAATAAGCATAATAAATAAGAACACTATATAATATGTTAGAAAATGCCAAGTGCTATTGAAAAAAATAAAAAGTAAGGCAGGGGAAGGGCAATTGGGAGTTCCAGGACAAGAAGGAGATGGATTTCAATCTTAAATAGTGTGGTTAGGGTGACTCATTGAAAAGGTGATGTTTGCACAAAAGACTTGGAGGGGGTGAGGGAGTGCTGATACTGAAACACAGCACTATAAGCAGAGGGAACAGCCTGTGCAAAGGCCCTGAGGTAGCAAAATGCCTGGTATGTTCTAGGAAAAGGAAGGCCATTGTGTCTGGAGGGGAATGAGTGAGTGTAAGAGAGGAGATGATGTCAGAACACACGTAGGGCCTTGTGGGCTGTTGTTCTAACCTGAGCTTTTACTCTGGGTGAGGTGAGTCTTATGTGTTAGTAGGATCAGTCTGGCTGCTGTGCTGAGGGCCAGAGTGGTAGTAGAGAGACCAGTTAGGAGGGTATGGGAGTGATCCAGCTTTAGTCTCCCCCATACGGGGCGGTGTGGGGAGAGGTACAGGGACTCTCGGGGATCAGTCCTACTGAGGACATGGGTTCAGCCCTAGAGCTTGGGGAACTCTGTTCTGGTCCACGAGAGAACTGAGCTCTGGTGCTCCCCCTACCACCCTCCAGGCGAGACACCCCTGGCCCTGGCGGCGTGTACCAACCAGCCTGAGATCGTGCAGCTGCTGATGGAGAACGAGCAGACCGACATCACCTCGCAGGACTCGCGGGGAAACAACATCCTGCACGCACTGGTGACGGTGGCCGAGGACTTTAAGACGCAGAATGACTTCGTGAAGCGCATGTATGACATGATCCTGCTGAGGAGCGGCACCTGGGAGCTGGAGACCATGTGCAACAAGGACGGCCTCACGCCGCTGCAGCTGGCCGCCAAGATGGGCAAGGCCGAGGTGGGGCCCGGGGTGGGGGGCGGGGAGGCGCGCTGGTGCTCGGCCAGCTCCTGGGGCCCCCGCAGACTGTACCTTGGCCTGGGGAAGATCTCGGCCTTAGGTCTGGAAGTGCATTCGGGGCCTCAGTCGGGTTCGTTCTGAGTGTCCACACAGGACCACTGAGGTCCCCCCCCCCGGACTTCAGTCCCTGGCACTCCGTGTTTCTATCCCCCGCTCTGGAACCCCCTGTCTGGGGTCAGAGTGAGGGAGCTGTAAGACCACGGTGACACAATACCTCACGTGCTTTGTGGCTGAGGATTCCTGGGTGGCGAGGCGCCCGAGCCGAGGCTGTGCCCGACCCTCCGGGCCTTCACCCTCTCGCGAGGACAGAAGTCCCAGAATGGCTGCTCAGGATCTGGAGACGCCTCGGTATATCATGTTGAAGCTCTGAGCCAAGTCCCCAGCAGAGAGCATGGCTGCTTGTGGCCCTTCGTGCCCCAGGTGGTGTGGCTGAGGAGCTCAACGCTTAGCCCTGGTGAAGACGTGGGCTAGGGTGGGCTCCCACCTCTCTCCGGTGGCTGGAGTCACAACCTAATCTGAGATCAAGGTCAGGACTCGGGTGGGGGCTGAGGGCAAGGCTCAGAGAAGCTCGCTCCTCAGCCTCCGTGTGTCTGATCCCTGGGAGGGGACTGAGGCTCCTGGGAGGCCATGGGAGGCCTGGGTGGGTGCAGGGGCTGTTGAATGATCACAGCTGTGCCAGCCCTGGGACAGCTGACACAGGAGGCGGGTGCCACAAGGGCCTTGGGTCCAGTCCCAGTGGTCTGGGGCTCAAAAGGGACCTTTTCATTCTCCTGTGGGGGAAGGAGGGGTTGGAGACTGGCTTTGACAGAGGAGGAATTGTGCGCCTCCCCGCCCTCCCCACTGTCTCCTACCCACGCCCAGGGACACAGTTTGCGGGAGGCTTGGAGGAGAGTCAGGTCAGGGCTGCAAGCGGAGCTTCCTCTGAGGCCCCTCCCTGCCAGCCGCTGAGGCTTGTGCTCTGCCTGCATGGAACATGTCCCCGTGTCCCCCAGATTCTCTAGAGGGTAGTGTGCCCCCTGTGGCCAGTCCTGGGGATGTGACCCCTCATTCCGGGTCCCTTCTCTTCTTCACTCGGTGTTCTTGGGAAAACCTTTCTGGACGATGCCCCGGCGGGCAGCCATGCTGGGAGTGGAGGGTACAGAGACACTTAAGACACCCCCTGTTCTTTAGGGCTCTTCGAGACCTGGGGCTCAGGGTGGGGAGACCTGCCCTGTCCCTGGGAGCTCTCTGCCCGGGCCGTGGGGACAAGGCTCCCATATGAGATGACATGGGAACCCCACTGGGTTGTGTGAGATCACGGCTCCGACACTGTCCTCCCCACAGGACCGTCTTCCTGGGCCTTGGGTTGGGGCCCAGGAAGCCCTGGCCCCGGTTTTGGGAACCAGCGGGCTGGAGAGCAGTGGCTCTCCACTGTGCTTGCGCTTTGGAACCACCCAGGGAGCTTTACAAACACACATACCTGCATCCCACCTCCGGAGATTCGGACCGAATCAGCCGGTGGTAAGGGATGGTTGAGTGTTCCTCATGACTACCGCACGGAGGGGTTGGAGGATCACTACCCAGAGAGGGGGTTTCCGAGGCCTCTCTGCCAGGCTGGCGTCTTGTATCACCCCTTGTCTGGCCCACGGTCAGTGGGTGAGTGAGCCTCAAAGGGCATGGTCTTGACTGAGGATAGGGAAGCTGGAAAAACCCCTAGTTTCTTCTCGCATCCGGGTCCAACAGAAATTAGTTCCCAGAATTGTCAGTTCCCAGATTCTTCACGGAACGGGGTCCCCAGCTGGTACGAGGATTTACGAGCTGATCGTACAGCTTTCTGCATCATGCGAAGGGCCTCCACACCTTTTGGCCCTGGTATTCACAGTTTCTGGAAGCAGGCCGAGCAGAAGTTTCATACCCATTGCCCAGATGCAGCCGAGCCCAGGGGTCCCAGTGGCAGGTGCACCGGCAGGATTCGATCCATCCAGGTGCGAGCACTCATCTCTCAGCCCTGCTCTACGGCTGTTCCTCTTCCTGTCCCCAGATCTTGAAGTACATCCTCAGTCGTGAGATCAAGGAGAAGCCACTGCGGAGCCTGTCCAGGAAGTTCACTGACTGGGCGTATGGGCCTGTGTCGTCCTCCCTCTACGACCTCACCAACGTGGACACTACGACAGACAACTCGGTGCTGGAAATCATCGTGTACAACACCAACATTGATGTGGGTCTCCTGGGAGGGCTGGGGAAGGGCAGGGGTGGGGGGCTGGGCCTCCGGCCGGGGGCTCAGGGGGCGCTGGGAAGACCCTGTGCCACTAGCGGACCGGTCTGTAGTCCTCCATTCCTTTGCCCCAGTCGGCAGAGCTGACACAGAAAGGGGACAGCTAGGGCACGTGATGTATTTACCTGTTCCCAGCTGACCTTGGGCTGTGAACTTCTCTGGTGGAGGTCTCCTGGCCCAGAGTCCCGGGTGGTTGTGAGAGTGGGGGTGCGGGGGGGGGGTGATTGGTGCTGGTCTTCTCTATCTTCTTCCTCTCCCCCTTCCCTAATGGTTCCCAAACCCCCCTTACCCTTCGGGAAGGTGCAGCTGGAGCAATCAAGGCGGGCTTCCTGGAGTAGGCAAGAGGGGGAGATCGGTGAAGCGGAGGGGAAGAGGGGGGATCAGCAGTGAGAGGTTTTTGGCTTTTGGGGAATTGAGGCGGCAGGCTGGATCTTCGGCCTCCATGTGTTCCCTAACATCATGCTTCCCGAGCCCGCCTGCTCTGGGGTCTCCCTGGACCCTCACCGCAGCCTGGCCGGTAGGGCAGTTGGATTGCTATCAATTGTGTGCGTGAGGAAACCGAGGCCCTGGGAGGGGCAGGGGTTTCCCTAAGGTCACACAGTGAAGGGGGGCCAAGTTGGGGCCATAACCCCAGTCACGGCCCTTCCCCCTGTAGGCCTCGCTCCCCACCGAGCAGCGGGTCCTCCTGCTGGAAGGCCAGCTCCTGTGGGGTTTGGCCGCTGCCTGGGGGCACCGGGAAGGAGCCTCAGGAGCCGACGTTACCTTCCCAGCATTCCCAGACGAACCAGTCATGGGACGTAATGACCGGCCCTTCCGCCAGGCGTAGTGCTGACTCAGAGCTCCCTCCGGAGTGAGGGCCCTTTGAAAATGGTGGTGGTGTTCTGCCCCCAGAACCGGCATGAGATGCTGACCCTGGAGCCCCTGCACACGCTGCTGCACATGAAGTGGAAGAAGTTTGCCAAGTACATGTTCTTCTTGTCCTTCTGCTTTTATTTCTTCTACAACATCACCTTGACTCTCGTCTCCTACTACCGCCCCCGGGAGGAGGAGGTATGTGGGTGCCTGGGGGGAGGGCGGGGGGGGTGGTCAGAGCTTCAGGAGCTGGGAGCAGTCCCACGCGCCGATGGGGAAACTGAAAATGACCCAGACATTCGCAGGGCATTCCCCAGTTGTCATCCTTCACAGTTTCTAGGGAACTGAATATGTCTCCAGTGCTCAGCTATTGGGGGGAGGCCCGGAGCGCTGGGACACCGAGCGCTGCCCCGGCTCTGTCTAAATCTAGAGCCGATTGGTTGTTTCCGTTGCGAGGGCCACAGGAAATGGGAGGAGGGGGAGGTCACTGTGAACAAGCTTTCCCACCACTCTGGGCCTCAGTTTCCCATTCATTACACAGGGCACAGAGTTGCAGCTGTGAGTGTCCTGTGAGTGTCTGGATCTAGATGGGTTCTGGAACGAATGAATGCCATGAGGTGTGAGGGGTTGTTAACACAGACTGGATCGTGTTCCTCACTGTAGGGTTCTGGGCTCCCACTGTGGGTGGGCCAGGGGCAGGGCCAGGGGCTGCCCTCCTTCCTCTCACACCCTACGGAGATCAGGCTTCGCTCTGGGCCCTGGCTCAACTTGAGGGTTTGGCATGTGTGTGTGCATGGTCCCCACCTCCTCCCCAGGCATGACCCCTGCCTTCCTCATTCCGCATCCTGCACCCATCCACTCCTTCCCTTCCCCCCAGGCCCTCCCACACCCCTTGGCCCTGACTCACAAGATGGGGTGGCTGCAGCTCTTAGGAAGGATGTTCGTGCTCATCTGGGCCACATGCATTTCGGTGAAAGAGGTGAGTGGGCCGTGCAGCTCTTTCGGACTTGCCCGCGAGGCAGGCAGGGTGACGGCAGGCCTGGCTTCCATCCGCCCCGCTCCGCCTTACTGCTGCGGGGCTTTGGGGAGGCATTTCCTCTCTAAGCTTTGGATTTCTTAGTTACCAAATGAGAACAAATAAATCAGCAGGTGTGTACTTCCTGCTTTCCACCTGTCTACCCCCTGCCATCTATCAGCCGTTTATCCACCCTCCCAGCCACTCAGTGACCCATCTTCCTGTCCCTCCACCCACCCATTCGGTCACCTCTGTCACTGACCCCATCACTCATCTGAGTTCACAGATTCCTCCTCACTGTCCTTCTGTCCTTCATCCATTTTCCATCTTTCCATCTGTTTATCAGTTGGTCACTTATGGATCCATCCATCCAACCAGTGAACCAACCTTCTAGATGTGGGGCCTCGGGCGGGGGGGGCGGGAGGTGATAGGGAGGGAGGGAGTTTGTCCTCTTTGAGCTCACAGTCTTGGACAGGATTTCAGATAGACATAAATATCTGGACTTTATTTTTTATTATTTTTAAGAAGATTTTTATTTTATTTATTTACTTTTTAAATATAATTTATTGTCAAGTTGGTTTCCATACAACACTCAGTGCTCATCCCAACAAGTGCCCTCTTCAATGCCTGTCACCCGGTCTCCCCTCTCCCACACCCCCCATCAACCCTCAGTTTGTTCTCAGTATTTAAGAGTCTCTTATGTCTTGCCTCCCTCCCTCTCTGTGACTTTTTTTTTCCCCTCTTCCCCTCCCCCATGTCGCTGCACTTTCAACAATAGCCAGATCATGGAAAGAGACTAAGTGTCCATCAACTGACGAATGGATAAAGAAGATGTGGTTTATATATACAATGGACTTTTAAATAGGCTACGAAAAGGGCCCTGTGTGGGGTCCTGACCAGTGCTCAGAGGAAAAGGGATGATTTTTATCTGGGGAAAGGAGAGGGAGGGAAGGCTTGAAAGCAGGGATGGCTTTTAGTGCGCGAGGCTGGGATTGGGCATGAGGATGCCGGGGAGGAGGTGACTGCAGGGTGATCGGGTGATCATGGGCAACAGCATGAAAAAGGCTCGGAGGCAGGAAAGCTGGGCCATGTTATTTTTTTGTCTTCTTCTAAATTAAATTTTTAATGTTAATTTCAGTATAGTTAACATACAGTGTTCTATTAGTTTTACGTGTAGAATATAGTGATTTAACAATTCTATACATTACTCAGTGCTTTTAATCCCCTTCACCTATTTCCCCCCCCCCACCTGCCCCTGGTAACCATCAGTATGTTCTCTGTAGATAAGAGTCTGTTTCTTTGTCTGTCTTGTTTCTTTCTCTCCTTGCTTGTTTGGTTTCTTAAATTCCACATGTGAGTGAAATCGTATACTATTTGTCTTTCTCCGACTGACTTATTTTGCTTACTTAACATTATACTCTCTAGCTCCCTGCATGTCATTGCAAATGGCAAGATTTCATTCTTTTTTATGGCTAAATAATATTCCATTATATATAATGTGATATATATCTATATATCTCACATTTTCTTTATCCATTCATCTGTCAAGGGACACTTGGGCTGCTTCCATAGTTTGGCGATTGTAAATTATAATGCAGGAAACATCGAGGTGCGTGTATCCCTTTGATTTAGTGTTTTTGTATATTTTGGATAAATACTCAGTAGCACAAGTACTGGACTGTAGGGTAGTTCTATTTTTAGCCTTTTGAGGAGCCCCCATGCTGTCTCCCACGGTGGCTGCACCAGCTTGCACTCCCACCAACAGTGCGCGGGCGTTCCTTTCTGTCCACATCCTGGCCCGCACGCGTTGTTTCTCGTGTTGTTGATTTTAGAAGCCGGGCTGTATTTGCAGAACGGTGGGGAGCTGTGTGGCTGTGCAGCTTTGCCGGGTGTGGGTGAGGATGAGGGGGTAACTGAGAGGCATGAGAAGTTTGGGGGTGCAGCCACTCTCGCCCTGGGGCTGCCTCCGCATGCCGACACAGGTCCCCTTCGGCCCTCACCTGGGCTCCGGCCTGGCCTTCACAGCCTCCCCCTCCCTGAGCCTCAGGCCTGGGGAGACACTGCCATCCTCAGATCCTCCAGCCGGAGGCGCGGAGAGGTGCAGCTTTTCTTTCCTTCTGGTCTCAGGGCATCGCGATCTTCCTGCTGAGACCCTCGGATCTGCAGTCCATTCTCTCTGACGCCTGGTTTCACTTTGTCTTGTAAGTAGGTCTATCCCATTGGTCACCACTGCACAGGCGGGGCTCATGTCCTGCGTCGTGGTGCTGTGTCCTCTGGAACGACCATCCTCCCGTGTCACCATGTCCCAGTCATCCTGACATAGTCTCGTGGCCGGGGACCCCCTCTCTCCCTCCTAGTAAGGGAGGCCCCTGGATGCCCATGGAGAGAGCCAGAGGACGCTACCACAGTGCCCACCATCAGGCTGCAGTGAGGACTGGCTGCTCCTGACCTGGAGCCCTGGGCAGCAGACGGGGCAGAGAAGGCAGGAAGCGGCTTGGTAGTGCTGTTTACTTCTTACCGAAAGGGATGATCTGGGCCAGCTCCTCCTAGTTGTGTGGGGTCTGGAGGTTACCATCTTGGGCTGTGGCAGATCGGGGCTGGAAAGCACTAGAGAAATCATCGAGTCTCATCTGTAGGCATGAAAACCAAAGCCCAGAACAGGGAGTTATTCACAGTCACACAGAGCCTCAGCCCCAGCCCCCTGATCCCCTCCCCACCCGCGTCATCTTCAGCTTGTGCTAGAGCCGGGCTGGCCACCTTAGGGCCCTAGCCAGAAAGCCCAGCTCAGCAGCCTTTCCGAATGAGGTCATGTGCAGATGACATCAGAGGCTTATGTGACCCCTGTCTGTAAATGAGCAGAGGCTGATTCAGCATTGCCGCCTGTGTAGGGAGCAGGATTTGCGGCACGGGATGAAGAGTGTTGGGCTCTGTAGCTCTGTAGGTCCCCTCTTCTGAGCATTTGGGAAGCTGGGTCTATAGGACCTCGAATCCGGGCCCAACGTTTCCAAACACCCAGGTGTTTTGTTACATGCGTACTGGCCTTCTAGACGCATGAACGGAATTCTTCATCCCTGCGGGCAGGTGGGCTGCCCAGATACCGCAGTGAGTGGTAGGCCAGGTGCAGCCCTGCCCCTGATGGAAGCCGTGGGAGTCTTTTTCACCTTTGAGAAAATACGATAATTCCAGAGAAGAATTCATTTATTCGGTCACCGGCTTACTGCGGACAAAAGGCACCAGAGCGCTGTCCGGCTCTTCTGCTTCTTAGGGGCTTTGATAGTGATGAGGAAGGTGTATCCGTGCTTCCTCACTTCAGTCCGAAATGCGTCGATCACCCAAACATTTGCTTTTCACCGCATGAGAAAAACAAGGTTGCCTGTGTCCTAATGTAGCTAGTTAGATATTTTGTAATCGTGGAGACTGTAAGCAAGACAGCTTTTTATCTAGATGTCTGCATAGCTGATGGTTAGTACTGTTTAGGAATAGATTTTGATCCTAATAGATTTGGTTTTGTGTGATTGTTATCTATTGTCCTTTAAAAATTTTAATTGTGGTAAAATACATGTAGCATAAAAGTTACCATCTTAACCATTCTAAGCATACAGTTCAATAGCGTTAAGTATTTTCATTTTGCTGTGCAACCAAACTCTGTCTAGCATATCTATCAGTTAGTATATGTTATAGCTTTTAAAAAGATTTTGTTTATTTATTTGCTTATTTATTATTTTTAATATTTATTTATTTTTGAGAGAGAGAGAGAGACAGAGTGTGAGCAGGGGAGGGTCAGAGAGGGAGGGAGACACAGAATCCGAAGCAGGCTCCAGGCTCTGAGCTGTCAACACAGAGGCCGATGTGGGGCTCGAACCCACAAACTGTGAGATCATGACCTGAGATGAAGTCGGGCACTTCACTTAACCTGACTGAGCCACCCAGGCGCCTCAGAAAAGATTTTAAAAAGTAGGTTGTGGGAGACTTTTATTATGATTGGCTTTTTAAGTATAGACATTGTCAGTTTTTGTCATTTTTGTTAAAGATACAGTTATTCACTGTATCCGTAGTCTATCCCAAATCTATGTGGGGCTCAGAAATCATGTGGGTAATTTAAAAAATATCCAGCCTTCTGGGCTGCTCCCCAGGGCTTCTGAGCCAGAGTCTCTTGCGTCCTGGAGATCTGTATTTTAAACAAGTCCCTGTCAGCTGCAGCCAGCCCGCTGTTGGCTCTGACTCGCATCTGCCATTGGCTCCTGTAAGCCTGGATTTTAGACACGGTGGGGTGGGGCTGGGGCAGCCCCGCCCGTCTCTCCGGCATTAGCCCGCAGGGTGCCGGGAGGTTGGGGGTTTGAAGATCTACCCTGATGCTGAGGAGGATTAAGTAAGGCCCTTGTCTCCTGTGTCTCCTGAACAGTTTTGTCCAAGCTGTGCTTGTGATACTGTCTGTCTTCTTGTACTTGTTTGCCTACAAAGAGTACCTCGCCTGCCTCGTGCTGGCCATGGCCCTGGGCTGGGCGAACATGCTCTACTACACGCGGGGGTTCCAGTCCATGGGCATGTACAGCGTCATGATCCAGAAGGTGCGTTGGAGGCTTCTGAGCAGCGCAGACAGGCGGGCCCCGTGGTGGGGGAGCCCCAGAGAATGTCCATTTGCAGGTGGGAGACAGGTCTGGAGGACCACAGAGCCTCGTTTCACGGGCCAGCCTCCGCTCTTTCTCCCAAGCCCCAGTGTCTCCCTTTGCCTTCGGTCGGCCTTTAAGGGTCCAGAACAGAAAACACCTGGGCTTGTTGGACACAGGGAAGGAATAACCCTTTATGGAGAAGTGTGCTCGCCCCCGGGCAGTGGTGTGCTGGTAAATATTTAACAACCAGCCTCTGGAAAACACACGCGTGCGCGCACACACACACAGACACACATTTTACATTCGTTGTAAATTTTACCATACAAAGGATGAGTAGTACACAATTTACAAATACTAAAACAAATAATGCTCTTTACTGTCAATTCCACATAGTGAGTTGAATCTGGCAGAACGATTTGTCGATTTGGTTGAGCTCTTATATCTGCCGCTTGATTGAAACGGACAAAAGTATTGCTGCAAACATAAATGCCAGCTGGTATTTTCCTTGACTTTAAGGTATGATATAAAGCCTTACGGGGGAACGTCCCTTGTTTGTCAACGATGTGAGCCACTTACTTGCTCAATTGGATGATAGTTTTCGAATGCCGGAAGACTGTTTCCTCAGTGCTGTTGTGTCGTTCACCACGCAGCAGCTACAGATAGGACACGTTTTGAAGTTCAGTCTGCCTTAACGTTTTCTCTATCACGGTCTTAAATCCAGACCCACACAATCGGCAGAATAAGGAGTTTGATTTGCACCAGTCACCAATTTCCATGGTGTAAATTCTGCCATGGTGGATTTGCAACCACCAATGTGACCTCATCAAACACAGAGTTGGGAGGAGTCGTGTGGAACACATTATATAGTGCACACACCGTATGGCTGCCGTAGACATAAATAACCTTAATAGCCTAGGTAATTGTAAAATAACTAAGTGATGAGTTTTGAATATTTAATATCTTTGTCTTTAACATAATTTACTTAATTATAAGCTTATGTGATTTAATTTTTAATCATGGCTGTGTTTAAACACCAGCTTACAAAATTCACGGAAAAGTAACCGTCAGCTCTTCTGAGCGGGTGTGCGCTGGCTCCAGCACACCACTGCCCCGGGGAAAGTGTGAGGACTTCAGACGTGAGACTCTGAAGACAGGTGCTCCCACGCAGGGAGAATCATCAGGGACAGAGACAGACTGTGTTCCGGGAGGGAGGAGCGAGGCGAGCAGGAATGGAAGGGAAGGGAGGCTTCCCGGAGGAGGTCGGGCCCAGAGCTGAGCCTTGCAGCATGGGGAGGATTTGTCCAGGGGAAGGGGGGACGGCCTGAGGGAAGGCATCGTCAGGGTGACGGGCCCGGTGAGGGGAAGCAGTGAGGAGATCAGGGCCTAGTGACTGTGTGCTCAAACCTTACCCTCGAATCCTGTTTCTTCCTTTATAGGTCATTTTGCATGACGTTCTGAAGTTCTTGTTTGTGTATATTGTGTTCTTGCTTGGATTTGGAGTAGGTAATTGATTTATAAATAATGGGAGCCCCCACATTGTAAAGCACTTTAAACAGATGTCAAAATAATGTCAGATGAACAGCCTCGGCAACAATTATGTCACCACCAGGGGAGCACTTGCCTTGCTTAGCAGTTTCCAAGCATTGTCTTCTCGCTTCTCCCAATATCTCGACTAAGGGGGGGCCATCATCCTGATCATAAGGTAACTGAGGCTTAGAACCAGACCTGTCACTCTTGTCCCTCCACACCGCGGGGTGTGCCGCCCACGTTCCCATCCAGATGTCACGTGGGCCTCACAACCTGAGGTAGGCTGGGCAGGTGGTTTTGGCCTCATTTTACAAATAGGGAAACTAAAGTTTGCAGAAACTTGACTCATCGATGGTCTTTGAAAAGCAGGAGTAAATTAATGCCTGGAGGTATACTCCTTTGGCCCCGCGGACCGTGTTACTTACAGTTTACTTCGGATGTGTCTGTGAGAGCCTCTGGTGTGCTGGGGCCTGGAGATGGCGATCTCTTAAAATCTCTTCATTTGTACAACCTGATTTTATTTCTAAGTTCCGCATAGAGAGATACCATATTTTCCCATACCAGTTCTCCTCCTCCATCCACCAGCCCCCGGCGATCATTGGCATTTGAAATTAGGTCGCCATTCCCATCTTCTGGTATCTGTGCTGGACCACAGCGTGCCTACTTACTTACTCTCCACTTGCGTGTTGATTCATCCATCCATTTACTCATTAATTTGACCATCCGGCCATCCAGCTATCCATCCACCCATTTAACAATGAGCCATTACTATGGTGTGTTGGAAAGAAGAGAAGAAAGAAGCCCAGGTCTTGGCCAGGGGGTCTCTCTACAGAGCATTAGGAAGAGACTCAGGACCTTCCAGTCTTGGAGGAGATGGCCCAGGCCGGAGGAAGTCGGGAGTCCAAAGCCTGGTTGGGGAACCAGGGACCCCCGCAGACTGTAACTCGCAGCTCTGCAGGGCTGTGAGTGATCGAGGGCCAAATGGCAGCATAGAGGAGCCTGCTTTGTGAGGCAGGAGGAGCTTGCCGCGGGAGGTCAAGGCCAAGAACAGCCTGATGCGGCTTCCAGGAGCTGAGGCTGGAGGCAAAATCTAAGTGGCCAGTAGGATGAGGCAGTAGGGCTGCAGTGTGTGCGTGTGTGTGTGTGGGGCATGCGTGCACATGCAAGTGTGGGTGAGCTCGTTGGGTAATTAGCCAGGCAGGGAGCCACAGGAGGACGCCCTGTTATGTCCTCCCAGCCCTGGCGTCGCTGATCGAGAAGTGTTCCAGTGACAACAAGGACTGTAGCTCCTATGGCAGCTTCAGCGACTCGGTGCTGGAACTCTTCAAGCTCACCATCGGCCTGGGCGACCTGAACATACAGCAGAACTCCAAGTACCCCATCCTCTTTCTGTTCCTGCTCATCACCTACGTCATCCTCACCTTCGTCCTCCTCCTCAACATGCTCATCGCCCTGATGGGAGAGACCGTGGAGAACGTCTCCAAGGAGAGCGAGCGCATCTGGCGTCTACAGGTGAACCTGGTATGGGGGCCTTCGCAGGGACCCAGTCCAGCACGCGGTATAGACAACCGTCTGTACCAGTGGGTCTGGGGCGGGGCCTGGGACTCTGCACAAGTTCCCCGTGGTTGGCCAGGTTCGAGGAAGTCTCAGTCCAGGTTCCCCGGGTGCAGGGTCTAGGCAGTGTGACTGGGCAGCAGCACATGTGAGACAAACCCAGGCTTGTGGGCACGAACCACTCAGAGGTAACGGCGTGATATGTGGATGTCAAAATGTGACTTTAGATTACATTGAGAGGAGCATAGGGCGTAGGATAATGGAGGTGACAATTTCGCTGTCCTTGACCCTGGCTGCCACACTCCTTACATGCTGTGGGCCTTATACACTGAAGACACTAACCCACGGGATGGTCCACAGCTGGTCACTAGGACTGAGAGAGGACTGGAAAGTGTGCCTCACAAGAGAAGGTGTTGGAACTAGGGTTAAAGAAGGTGAGAGTTCCCTCAGATACCTGCAGAGCTGCGTGTGGAGGGACAGCTTCCTTCTGTGGCCCCAGAAGGCAGAACTGAGGTGTTTGGCCCAATGACCAGGAAGTTGCTAATTACTGGGGCCTTCTTAATTGGATTGTAGATTATATTCAGGAGAGATTTGACAAATTAGCAGCAGGAAAAGTGCTGAGGGGAGTCCGAGGCTGGCGCAGAGGTGGGACTCGATGATGTCTGCCCCTCTCTTCACCGTGGGATCCCGGGATCTAACGTTTTCAGCTAGGAAGCTACTGGGCTTCCAGAAACATTGTTTATGTTGTGTTTAAAGCAATTTGAACACCTTTCCCAGACCTATTGGGTTTTCGTCTTTGAAATCTGTAGATTAGCCGAACCTCGGGATCTGTGCATTAGGCTGTTGGGTGGTGCGTGTGCACATACTTGTGTGCGCGCGTGCGGGTGCGGGTGTGGGTGTGTGCACACCCATACAGAGCCATGTTCCTGGGCTGGCTCCTCATTGATGCGCTTAGGCTCATTCATGTCCCCAGAGAGCCAGGACGATTCTGGAGTTTGAGAAAATGTTACCAGAATGGCTGAGGAGCAGGTTCCGGATGGGAGAGCTGTGCAAAGTAGCGGAGAAGATTTCCGGCTATGTCTGCGGTAACAAAGGGAGAGGGGCCGCTGGGGGGTGGTGGTCTTTGGTGGGGAGAGAGAGATGAGTCGGCGAACGTTGGAGAAACAGTGCCGCCACTTGCTTCCCAAACCACAGCTACAGTCGGTTCTGGCCTCAGAACATGGAATTTGCTCTTGTGGGGTCGCTGGCCCAGGGTTGGGTTTCTCGAGCTTCTGAGCTTCCGAAGGGAGAGGAAAGGAGACCGCTGGTAGAAGTCCCCCTCTCTGCCCCTGCAGGGCCTCCGTGGCCTCTCCCTGTTCACTGTCTGGTTTAGGAAACATTTGCCGGCCTGGCGTTCTCTGTCCTTGTCTCTACCCCGTGCGGGTTCATGTGACACCAGGGGCCCGAGGCACGTTTTGTCACTGGCAAATGGAAAGTGAGACAGCTACTTTTGACAGGTATCAGCCTGTCTGGTTTTTCGAACGCGCTTGCTCCATCCATGACCGACTTTTCTGAGGATGAGTCTGCTTCATCCTATGCCCGTCTGACTGCTTGACCTCTCTGACTGCCCTGTCTGTCACCATACCGGAAACAGCTTCTCTGACTGAAATTCCCGTGTCGCAGTAACCACTGTTTCTGGCTCTGATCCTTCTGCTAACAAACTCTAACTTTGACACCCTCATTCTAGAGATGTTCTCTGAATGTGAGCTTCAGCCAAACCATCGCCTCCAGTTCTAATCTAGCGCCTTAGGCTCTGCCCACTCTTCTCGGGGTTTGAACCCTAACCACCTTCACCCTAGTTTAACCCTAAACTTCTAAACTTCCCCAAGTTTGCTCCTCACGCTGTCACATCTCAACCTGGGCCCGCCTCCCCTCCTTCCCCACCGACTGCCTCTCACCAGTAAGGAGCAGCCGTAGCTGTCCGAGATGTCCCCTTGATACCTCTCCGAGTTTCTGGGTCCCACGCACTGGGAGGGGACCGATCTCTTGAGGCCTGGGAAAATGGGGACTTGGGTAGATTTCAAACCCTGAAGATGCTGATATGGCCACATGAGGCAGGAGTCCCAGATCCCTGGGGTGGACAGAAGGGGGGCTGTCTAGGACACCGCAAATGCCATGCTATTCGTTTGATCTAATGAGGTGTCGTTGAGACATAGTGAGGATGACTTTCACACTTGCAGGATCAATGAGGTGAAGTGGACTGAATGGAAAACGCATGTCTCCTTCCTCAATGAAGATCCGGGGCCTGTGAGACGAACAGGTACTGTTGCTGTCGGGAAGTGTGACGACCATGCCTCTCTGGCCGCGCGATCTTGGGCAAATTGTGGCTGAGGGCCCTAATCTTCCCTATCTGCGAAATGGGCGGGTTGAAGTAAATTGGGTCTCAGCTCCCTCTCAGCTGTGACATTAAAAAAAATTATTTTTAATGTTTTTTTTTTTGAGAGAGAGAGAGACAGTGCAAGCGGGGGAGGGCAGAGTGAGAGGGAGACACAGAATCTGAAGTAGGCTCCAGGCTCTGAGCTCTCAGCACAGAGCCCGATGTGGGGCTCAAACCCACAAACCGTGAGATCACGACCTGAGCTGAAGTCGGACGCTTAACTGACTGAGCCACCCAGGCGCCCCTCAGCTGTGACATTTTATAACCCTACTTGGAATAACTTAAAAATCAGGTGGTGAGAAAAGAATTAGGTGGTGCTTTGGGACATGGAACCCTATGTTACAGAGCACTGCCTTTCTAAAATAGTGATTTTGGGTTTTTTCGAAAGCAGATTTCAACAAAATCCAAGATTCTTCCAGGAGCAACAGCAAAACCACCCTGAACGCATTTGATGAAATGGATGAATTTCCGGAAACTTCGGTGTAGGAGCGGGGTCCGGAGCTGGTGTGGACACGGGCCGTCTGATGCTGCAGGCCGGGTCCCGGCCTCGGTGCTGAGGGCTTTGCCGGGCGGTGGAGCCTGACCCCGGGGGCCCAGGAGCGGACAGCAGCCTCATGCTGAGCGTGTGGCTGAATGAGAGAGGAGGCTGTCAGTCTCAGTGGGAAACACCCTGGATTTTTTTAGTCAGAAAACAGTTTGTGTAAAACCCACGGTGGGCAGTCCTGAGCCTGGGAGTCCCTGAGGTCCAGGGTGAAGTCTCTGGGCTCACCACCCCGAGGTCGTCTTGACTGGGAGAGAAGGTGGCGGGGAAGAGGCAGAGGCCTCGGGAGCAGAACTTCCTGCCGTCATCTCCTTGACGCTCCAGGCCCGGCGGGCACATTCCACCGGCTCCCTTACTGTGACTGGGCTCCTGCAGCGAAGGGATTCTTGATCCCATCCCAGAACAAACAGGGGACTGAACTCAGTGGGATATCCTGGGGGAGGAGGGGCCTGAGCTCCGGAAACGCCTTTTTGGACCGTTCGGCGAACAGGAAACTACCCTTGGAATGAGCGCCTTGGCCCCTCAAGGCTCGAACTGTCTCAAACTAAGGGACGTTTTTAGTAGAGTAACTATCACAGGATTTTTATTTTCAATAGAGAAAAGACATTTCAGTTTTGGATGAAAATTACTTCAGATGAAGTATGTGATTTTAAAATAGATTTGGGGATTTGGGGCAAGATATAAGTATTATATACTTGGCCTCGGGGTGGCCAGAGCAGGGACAAAAAGCTGTTCTTCACACACACGCACACAAGTCAACACGAGACGTGCCAGGCAGGGCCCGTGTGGGCTGCTGTGACCTGGGTGGAAGAGCTTGGCCCTTGTCCTCCTCTTGGCCCTGCAGTCACGCATGCCTCCCAGCTGGGATTGTGGCTTCATCTGAAACAGAAATAGCAGCTGCTCTGTGTATACGGTCTTAAATCTCAGAGGTTGCTATTATATAACAGTATTTCTCGTTGGAGAAATTTAACAAAATACCTGAAATGCTCTGGCATTTAATATTTTTGTTAACTGTGAATTTTGAGGCTGAGGAGAAGGAGTGTGAGAAAAGACTGTTTGCCAAGGCACGGGGCTTGTATTTACAGCCCGTCCCTCAATTTTCTCCCCCGGAAATGACACACAATCAGTCTGGGGCAGAGGCGAAGTGGAGACGGAAAACTCGTTCCCAATCCCTGGAGCCCAGACAGCCAGAAGATCCACGCTGCCATAGGTGTCTGGGAAAAGGATTCACGTGGGAATCTTGGAGGGCGGAGTTACAATGATATTAATCATGAGTTTGAATTTTAACCGGGCATAAAAATAAATTTGGCCTTTAGACAGCTTAGCAGTTGGCTAGTGGGTCTGACCTGAGGCAACCCGAGGAGTGCAGGCCGGGCAGTCCACCCTGGGCCCGTTTCTCCGCTTGGGGCTGCTGTGTGTGGCAACTTCCCTGGGTGAGTGGACAGTTGGCCTTCGTGCCCCTGACGGGCCGGGGCTGAGAGAGGAGGTCAAGGGTGAGGCCTGCAAAGTCTGCGGCAGCCCCTGTACTCCCAGCTGACGCCAACCAGGGCTCTAGGCCATGCTCAGGTCAAGCTCCCACGCGAGCAGGGTCAGCAGACACTTGGCATGTCCTCTGGAAAGGGGAGATTGGGAAAGGAGGGTTGTCATGGAGGCAGGCGGAGCACGTGTGTTCCAGATGGGCAGGACCAGTGCCAAAGGTTGGAAATTTCAGAGACAAAGATTTTGGTTCCCTTCATCCGGCGACTACCCCAGATACTTGAGATGTTTAAGCAGAGCTTTTTAGAGATGTTGTTAGAGATCACGGCCCGATGGACTTTGAGGTCCTTGTAGCCTGGAGATCAGCATCCTGCCTCTGGGGTTCCCCACCTGCTCACATCAGGAACAGATGCCCTGATCTGAAGGACAGCCATTCGGATCCGTGGTGCCGTGGTCTGGGAATTCCGGAACTGTTCTGATTCGGATTTGAATGGATAAAGCCACACGGCTCTCCATTTCCCACTCGGACAAAAGCTGGCAGGTGAGGCAAATGGCAATCGGTGATGGGGTCTTGGTCTTCTCCCGCAGATGGAGAGCTGTTCTCTGTGGGTCTGAATGGAATTCGCTGGCAGGACCATTTTCCGTACTGGGTATCCATCTCTGAAGAAGGTTCTCAGCCTAGATCATCTGAGCCTTAGGAAGGTTTACCAAGGCAAGAGGAAGCAAGGAGTCAAAGATCACTGATTTGAAAAGATCAGTTCCCCTATTTTACACTTGGAAACGAAAGCCCAGAAAGGAAAGTGGGTTTGTTTAAAACCAGGCAGGATGCTATCAGAGCTGCCGAAGCTGGAGTTTCCAAGTCATGGTCCTTCCCAGCTCCATTTTTTTTTTTTTGTTAGCATGGTTATTCTGTAAACTTGAGTCTGCCTTTGTGGTTGCCACATATGTTATGTCAGGGGGCTAGGGCTTTTTGCTCAGATGATTCACGATGGCAGTCTGTGTTGTCCCGGTGATCCCTATGACAGGGTTAAAACTCAAGTGTGCACATAGGTGTGCACGAACCACACACACACATGCACACGCGCATACACCGTGCCGCACTGAATCCAGGGGCATATAAGGACATCTTCAAACTTCATGGTTTACATTTCAGTAATTGAAGGGGTAGGCATTTTCCAGCATGGAATCTCCCATTCTCGGATAATGGTTTTGGCTAGAAATTTTCCCTGAGCTATAAACTGCCTCAGGAGGAATCTCTTTTTCTAGACATCATGCGATGTATCCATTTGGAACAAAAACGGTGCTTACCTTCCTCTCTGGGATGTAGCAGAGGTGGATGAGGTTGTACTGTGAAGTAATTAAGCTCTTGGAAGGCTCCTGCCTGAGAGAGCCCAGTATTATTGAAGTTCCTTTCCTTCCTCAAGCCTGGTGACCTGTGGCCTTTTGCTGTGGGCGGGGCCCGGGTCCATGGGCCGTCGTCCTGGCCTGTAAACGGTACTTGATTTTTGCATTGATTTACGTGTTTATACTGTGATCTTGGTCCCAAACATAGAAGTGTCACCTTGTTCTCATTGAATGTGCCTGATCCTTGTAAATTTTAATTCACATACTTGATTTTAGTGCCGTGTGTGTAACTCTGTGTTTAATTAAGAAAAAAGTCATAAGAGAGCATTTTAGTGCCAATGAAGAAATGCTTGTATGATTTCTAATAAATATTTATTTTGCCTTGTTATCATCATGCTTTATCCTTGCCTTAAGTATGCCAATATGAGACCAACCGGGAATCCTGGAGAGTTGCTTTCTCTAAGGATAAGGGGGAGCCCACTTTTCGGACCTGAACCATTATTATTGGTCCCAGCTCAGGGACAGAGTCGACACGCTGAGACAGGTCACCCTGTACAATGTTTACATCTCCCAGTACACTGAATGTCCAGTATCCCATTCGACCCACTCAACAACTCTGGGGCCAGTTTGAGTAAAGGGAGACCAAGGGTGTTGAAATGACCTGCTCAAGGAATCACAGCCAGAAAATCGCAGTGGTTTAGGTCCGACAACCCCCCAGGCAATGCTCTCTCCATCATGCCCTACCGCCTGGCGTGGCTATAAAACCATGGCTCCACGTGGAGACCAGAAAGTAGAAGTCCCTTCTGTCCACCTCACAGGACCTTTGTGAGGAGGAAATGAGGAGGCAATGATGTTACTATCACTATTCGCCAACTCCTATGCATATGCATGTTTAAAATTCTTTTATTTCACGAGGATGGCAGTTTTTAACTTGAAGGCCAAGACACCGCTGCATCTTGATGGGTCGCAAAAGTTGCAAAGATTCTATTAATAAGTGATTTGCTGCATTTGGTGAAGTTTTTGCTTCATTCAAATGACTCCTAGAGTGACATCCTCCCCGCGATGGGTCTTTTTGAGTGGCAAAGAAGTGAGAATTATACACAATCTACATCCAACTCAAATAAGCTTCGGCCTGTAATCTAGGAATGTGCTATTCCACGGGAGCATTCTGGGTGGGCTGACAGAGAAAAGGGTGGAAACCCCTGTCGTGGGATATGTTCTGGGAGTGGGAGGCCTCCTCGGTCAATGGGTATGAACAGTTTTATGGCTCTTGATATTATGAAGAATTACCTTCCAAAAGGTATTTTGTAACCTAAGCCTTTAAGAGTGTATGTTTCCTATTTATAAAGCTTTTCCAATCACATTGGTTATCTTAATGACACAGTTTTGTAGATTTGATAAGTATTTTATCCCCATTTAACAAGCAGAGAAGTTGAGACTTGGAGAAAGATGGGATGACACATAAGGGGCACCGTGCTTTTTCTTGGGCCAAGGATCCAGGCCCCCTGAGGTGCAGTAATTAGTGCTAGTCAGTCGTGCCAATGAGCTTGAATAACAAGGTGGTCTAGGTTAGCCTGAGTCACATTTCGGAGTATGTTTCATCCAAGTAAAAGGAGTGTGGGGGTGGAATGGGGTTTCAAGAAGAGGGAACGATGTGGGCAGAGACTTCAGGGCACTAGGGAGCTTGATGCAGTTGAGGATGGAGAAGTCTGTGTGGCCAAATTGCTGGGAACCAGGGGACAAGTGACATGGAATAGGGCTGGAGCGGTAGGCAGAGGACTTGTCCAGGTGTGGTGAGGCTTTGAGACTTCATATCAAGGGTTAGGGGAAGCTACTAAAAGGTTTCACCCAGAGGAATTATTACATGTGAGCATTTCCCTGTTTTTGCAATGGGGTCGCAGGCTTAAAAAGGTATATTTTCCCCTCTGCCATCCTTTGGGACATAGTAACGTCTGAAGAGTGTAGAAAAGTGAATTTCACTTGGGAGTGATGGGAATATGGAGGAAGGGGCTGGGAAAGAAGGAAATGAGGCACAGAGAAGGCAGGGACACCGGTGGATTGTGAAGACGCTTCAGCAGAGAAGGGATGTCTGACCGCACTTCTTGGGCACTTTTTAGACAGCAGACTCCGAAAAGACCTCGGTAATGTCTTCAAGATGGGACGGAAGCAGAGAGGGGCAAAGGGGCAGAGGCCAAGAAGGCTTTACAGATGAAATGAGGGTTGAGGAGCATTTTGAAGGAAAAGTTGGAAATAGCTAGAGAGAGGGCTGACGGCGGAAAGGGACAGATGAGGGAGGGAGAGAATTCTGGGTGGGAGGACCGGTTTGTGTGGAGGCGTACAGGAATAAAACGGCGTGAAGCAGACTAGAACAGAGAGGACCTGAAGGGCGACGCATTTAGAGAGGTGGTAGGGGAGGGAGGGGCAAATCATAAAGGGCCCTTGTGTTGGGAATTTGAACTTGAATGACTTGTTATTGTGTGCTGGCCACTGTGCTAAGAGCTCCTCTGCGTCGGCCCACTTATTCTCCACAGTAATCCCAAGAAAGGGACACTGTTATGATCACCCCCATTTTACAAATGCCAAAATCGAGTCTGTTACTGAAAGTGGCTAAAGCTCTAGGTTGTTTAAAAATCACATTTAATTAGAAACGCTGAATACTGTAAATATTGAGTCAGAGGAAATAAGACTTTACATTTACATTTTATAGGCAACTAAAGTTTGATAGAAGAATAAAGTACTCTTGCCAAAAGTTACATCTGGAAAAAACCGACCCAGAAAAACCGGACTTGGACATAAAACATGAAGGCACTTTCACAGTGGAAGAAGAAAGGTTGATAAATCGAAATTTCACTACAGAATTCAGAAGGCAGAGAGTTTATTCCAATAAAAATCATTTTGGCAAAGTACAAAAATATTGGTGCTGAAAAACTGAGAAACGGTTTATCTGTGCTTTAGAAAACACTGAGTGTGCAAATGAAATGAGCTCAATAGGGTTCACTCTGGAGAAGGAGGTGTTTACATTACAGACATCTTTGTTTCAGATAACATTAGTATGATTTTGGTTTGATCTGAAACCATCATGGGTTCCTTGGGGTCCGAATCATAGGATAAAAACACTCTTTACTTGGCTGCTGGGGCCTAAGAGAGGAGGCAGGGAGGCTCCTGCAGGGGCTGGAGGGAGAGAGAGGCAGGGTTTTGGCCCAAAGACCTCTGAGGAGGAGAATCGTGGGTGGGGAGGGGTTTGGGCATTTAGATCACGGGCACTTTCTCGAAAGAAGGCATCTGTGAACCAGAGACATGGTTTTGGGTCACATTAGGGTCCACTGCCGTCTGCTATTTCTGTCTTTACCGCCTCTGCTGCAGGAGCCCCAAGACTTCCTCACGTGTTGGCTGGGAACAGGGCTAGCGCGTTCTTTCAAAATGAGAAGCGGCAGTTGGGGGCAATATGCCTCTTCCAGATTTTCCCAAGTTGGGAAGGAACGTTAGCTTCCCAAGGGGCGTGTGGGATGTCTGGAGGAGGCTCCCCGCTCCCCGAGGTCAGTGCAGAACAAGGGGCCATGTCGGGGCAGCCGTGCTGGGTGGGCGGCTGTCTGTCTGCAGACAAAGGACCATTCAGGTCCTTGATTTATTCCTAATGTCACCTTTATAATCAGCCCTCATTTCTGTTCACATTTCATCTTCAAAAAAGCAGTTACAAATCTCCTCTGCATATCACAACCACTGCTAAAGTTACAGATGGGATGCTTAATATATTATCATTAATTCAAATATGAAAAGTTTCAAAATCGCAAGTCTGCATCATTAGTTTCTAGTAGCATTTATACATTACTTGAAAACATTTAATTCTATGCTCAAGTTAATAACTTTTTAAATACAGTATCCATTTCAGTTTTGAAATTTGAATTTAAAGGCTGTTTATTAAGAATGTTAAACATATCAAAGTATAATATACAACAAGTTATACAGAAATAACAAATGCACTTTTTTGAATAAACTACGTGTCAAATATTATACTTTGAAAAGATACTCATTAATTAAGCATTCGTTCAGAAAATCTGCCTGAGTGCCCGCGGTGTGTAAGGCACTGGACTGGGTACTATGGATATGAAGTTGAAGAAGGCACTGTTCAGCCCTTCAAGAGCTTACAAACTAGTAGAGTTTTTCAAGATCCTGTGTAGCAGGTGGGCCAGAAGTGATGCCTAGTGTGAAGAGGAGCGAATACCTCTTGCGTTGAGTGTTAGTTTGGTTGTCTTTGCAAAAGCTTCCTTCTTTTCATAGTACGCGGCCTCGTTTACAAACACTGGGTACACAGTACTGTCTCCGCCCAGTGGAATAATCTTTCCATCAAGAGTTAAAAACACAGGATCCCCAGGGTGGAGTGGTTTCCAGTCTTGGTCCTCTCAGGAAACAATTAAAATAAATAAGTTACATTTCGGTTTTTTGCCCACTTTAAAAGTTTTATGTCAGGCTCTCGACAACCAACGAATTATAGCAGTGTCTAACAAAAGAGACGCTTGAGAGAGGTGTTGAGCGGCACGTGAGGCTAAACTGAGACCGAGCCATTAATTTGGGTGGCAGTTCCCCATGTAGTTTTTATACCTGATACATGTAATTAGCGTTTGCTTCAATACCAACTTTGCCTTGACGGTTGCCAAAGAGATTCAGAGTATTAAAGGGCAAAACTAAATGCATGTTTCCCTAAGTGTATATTCTACCTCTTGCTAGCTGAAGTTAAATTCTGTTCAGCAAAGCTTAAGAAATACCCATTAAGAGCCTTCAGTTTGCAAGATGTTGTACTGTCGGGGATGTAAAAAATGAACGCTTGTGCCTGCCTGCCGAGGGACTCTTCTGATGGGGCCTGGTGAGAGGTGGGGATGGGCTGGGCGTGTCTAAGAGAAGGCGAAAGTTTTCCATGATAACAACGGACTTCTCCAATCTGGACCGTGAGCCCTCCAACACCAGCGGGTCACATCACAGGAACCCTAAAGCAGTTCTTCCCAAACTTTGATGTTTTCAGCTCGTGTTTTGTTAAAATGCAGATTCCGATTCTAGAGGTCTGGGGTGGGGCCTGTGATTCTGCATTTCTAACATTTCCCAGCGGCACCTGGGAATTTATTAGAAAAGCTCAATTTCATTCCCCGCTGCAGACTTGCCTTCATGCTAACAAGTCCCCAGAGATTCACATGCACAACATTAAATTTGGGAAGCTCTGCATTACGGCAATTTTCTCAACCCCTGCCTGCGCGTTATAATTGACTGGGCTATTTAAAAAATATAGATGAGGGGTGCCTGGGTGGCTCAGTCGGTTAGGCAGCCGACTTCGGCTCAGGTCGTAATCTCACAGTCTGTGGGTTCGAGCCCCGCGTCGGGCTCTGTGCTGTCAGCTTGCAGCCTGGAGCCTGCTTCGGATTCTGTGTCTCCCTCTCTCTGTCTGCCCTTCCCCTGCTCATGCTCTGTCTCTATGTCTCTCAAAAATAAAGAAATGTTTAAAAAAAAACTTATATAAAAAAATATATATAGATGAGTATGGGGCATCTGGTGGCTTCGTTGTTTAAGCATCAGACTTTGGATTTCAGGTCAGGTCATGATCTCATGGTTTGTGGGTTCCGGCCTCGAGTCAGGCTCTGTGCTGACAGCATCTCAAGCAGGCTCTGAGATCCTCCCTCTCCCTCTCTCCCTCTCTCTCTGCCCCTCCCTGCTTGTGCTCTTTCTCTCTCAAAATAAATACATAAACTTTATCTATATCTATATCTATAGATATTACATCTATATAGGCGATACAGATATAAGCGACACCCAAACCTGAGCCACCTGAAAATCACCTGGCAGCCCTAATCGGTTTCCTGGCTCCACCTTGAGGACTTAGATCAGCCCTGGGGAAGGGGCCTGGGAATCAAGATTTTTTTAAAAGCTCCTCAGGTGATTCTCCTGTGGCCTGAGTTTGAGAAGCACTGCTTTAGTGCTTTTCTGATAGGCTTCAGGCATTTGGGGGGACATCCTCTAGGCCATTCCAGTGAGCGTCCATGACCAAGAACCGTCTCTCTTCGACTAAAACCTGGACTCACAAGCAGGTATCTGTCTGTGTCTCTGGCTCAGAATCAACTGTCCTCAGTGTTCACTCCCTGCTCTCCACTGACACTGGTCTAGCTGTTCCTCAAACACTCCAAGTTTGTTCTGGCCTCAGGGCCGTGGGCTTGTTTTTCCGTGGCTGACTTCTCATCCAGGCTCCAGCCCCGATGCCATCATCTCAGAGATGGCTCTTTCAGACCATTCCATCTAACAGGAACTCTCTGTTCGCCTCTATTACTCTGTTTATTTCTTTTATAGTACTCATTACAATTTGAAATGATCTGGTTTGTGTATTGTTTACTTATTCATGGTCTGTTCTCCCCTGATTAGTATGGAAACTCCGTGAGGGATCTTGTCTGTCTTGAACCTCAGGGACCAGAATAGACTTAATAGTTGTTCAGGTGTATTTATTTATTAAAAAAATTTTTTTAGTGTTTATTTATTTTTGAGAGACAGACAGAGCATGAATGGGGGAGGGGTAGAGAGAGCGGGAGACACAGAATCCGAAGCAGGCTCCAGGTTCTGAGCTGTCAGCACAGAGCCCAATGCGGGGCTCGAACCCACAAACCATGAGATCACGACCCCAGCCAAAATTGTACGCTTAACTTGACTGAGCCACCCAGGTGCCCCTCAAATGTATTTATGGTGATAATTAGTGAATCACTCGCTTCTGAGCCATCAAATCAATACTATCCTTCAAGACCTGCCAACCCTGTTTGTTGCCGATCTCATTAATCTCACTTCTCTGCTTCACCAGGACGATGTTTGTACTCTTCAAGGATCCTTGAGGATTACAAATCTTGAAAAAATTCTGAGTGCTAGGCAGTTATGACATCATTATCTTGGCCTCTGTTTCTTGTACTTGCTATTTTTGTTACCTGTAGTGCTTCCCCCTCCCCCTCAATCTTTTTATTTCTTTCCTTTAAAACCTAAGGAGCCTAAGCCTTCTTCTGGTTTCCACCCGGATCCCACTAAGGCATAAGCAGGGTTTGGTCCACTTGCCTGTAATATTGGGCAGGCTATACTTTATTAAGTTGTAAGTCTGGATGACTATTATTAGGGTCGTTAAATAGGAGTCTGAACGGGATCAGTGGTTTGTTACCCAGATTACCCAGGCCAGTAAGATCGGATTGTCTCAAAGTGGGATCCTGGCATTGTCAGGTTTCAAAGACTCTCTAGGCAACGCGTGGCCAGAGTTGAAAGCCCCGGACTAGGGAATCGCCAAGTCTCTTCCATCTCTGATGTCTGAGGGTGCGGAGGGTACTCGCAATTGGAATGGATATTTTAGCTTTTTGGAATCTTTGCTTCTACCTCTGCCTTTTCCAGATTTAAACCTCCTACGCTTTCCCAAGAGCCTTGTCTTCCCCCTTAAGTCTGCCATTATTGATCAAACCAGACAAGGAGCAGATACTGGGGTTCTGAGGAGAGTCAGGGAATGGTGGCAGGAAACACCACCAAGAAAGAGGTTCTGAGTGTTTTTCTCTAACTTATGCAGTGGTGATCACAGGGAGGTGGTTAACTTCAAAGAACATTAGTTCTGGATGTGCCATCGATAGCTGTAAGACTATGGGGAAGATCTAAATTTTGTTTTCTTAAAGTTTTTTTTTTTTTTTTAATGTTTATTTATTTTCGAGGCAGAGAGAGACAGAGCATGAGTGGGGGAGGGGCAAAGAGCGAGGGAGACACAGAATGTGAAGCAGGCTCCAGGCTCTGAGCTGTCAGCACAGAGCCCGACGCGGGGCTCGAACTCACAGACCGCGAGATCATGACCTGAGCCGAAGTCGGCCGCCTAACCGACTGAGCCACCCAGGCGCCCCCCTAAATTTTGTTTTCTTAAAAAAATTTTTTTTAAGTGTAGTTGATACACAATGCTACATTAGTTTCAGGTGTACAACATAGTGATTCGACGGATTTATACCTTATGCTATGCTCACCACAAGTATAGTCACAACGCTATTACAATACCACTGACTATATTCCCTATGCCGTGCCTTTTTACTCTGCGACTCAATCATTCCATAACTAGAAGCCTGTATGAGCCTCTGTTTTCTTATGTTAAAATAGATACATTAATTCCTGCCCATTGCGCTCGGACAGGAATTTCACCTTCCCTGAGAGGCCTTGTCTGACTTCTTCCTCCCCACTTCATTGTTCTTCTATAGCATCTGCTTATCTTGAATTTCAAACCACAGTTTAGAGTTTAGTGTATCTATAAATATCACGAGAGTATCGACGTGTTCACTGATGTATCCCCAGAGCCAGCACGGGATATACTCAATAATAGTTATTGAACGGAGGTCCGAACACCTTGCCTACATGCTAATGCAGGTAAACGAGCTACTGTATGTAAAATGGTTTATGAATTGTAGGGTTCTAATCAAAGGTAGGACATAGTCATTTTGAATATTTTAAAGTAACAGCAAATGTTACCTGCAGATTGGGGTGGATCATAGCAGCAATGTCTCCATTTTCATTCCTGGGATAATCAACTTTCTCCATTATTTTATAGACTTCAATAGCACAGGGGGGGAATTCTTTTCCTATGGTGAAAACAATATGTATAAATAGTGACTAAAAAAAATCTCTTGAAAAAAAGGGAAGTTGACACTTGAATGGAAGAAGAAGAACAACCGAAAAATGTAACCAAAACAGTTACAGGGAGAACATACCATTTTAGTTAGGGATATTCTTAAACGACATTCAGCCAAAAGAGGTTCTCAAATTATTCCTATTGGTACGCCGTCTGCAAGTGCACTAACGGGTATAGGTAGAAAGCAGAACTTGAAAAGCCAGGACAGGCTGGGAGTCAGGACACCTGGGCTTTAGTCTAGCTGTGTCATCTTGAGCAAGATGTTGAACTTTTTTTTTTTTAATAGTTATTTTCAAATTGGTTTACATATAACACCCAGTGTTCATCCCAACACGTGCCCTCTTTAATGCCCATCACCCCCTCTCCCCCCTCCCTCATCCCCCTCACCCTCAGTTTTTTCTTAGTCTTTGAGAGTCTCTTATGTTTTATCTCCCTCCCTCTCTGTGTCTTTTTTTCCTTTCCCCTCTTCCCCTCTCCCCTGGTTTTTGCCTAGTCTCTCAAAATCCACCTATGCATAGAAACATATGGTATCTGTCTTTTTCTGACTGACTTATTTCACTTAGCATAATACCCTCCAGTTCCATCCATGTTGCTACACATGGCCAGGTTTCATTTTTTCTCATTGCCACGTAGTAGTCCATTGTATATATATGCCACATCTTCTTTATCCATTCATCAGTTGATGGGCCCTTGGTTTCTTTCCATGATTTGGCTATTGTCGAAAGTGCTGCTATGAACATTGGGGTACATGTGCCCCTATGCATCAGCATTCCTGTGTCTCTTGGGTAGATTCCTAGCAGTGCTATTGCTGGGTCATAGGGTAGCTCTATTTTCATTTTTTTGAGGAAGTTCCACACCGTTTTCCAGAGTGGCTGCACTAGTTTGCATTCCCACCAACAGTGTAGGAGGGTGCCTGCTTCTCCACATCCCCGCCAGCATCTATAGTTTCCTGATTTATTCATTTTAGCCACTCTAACCTGGTGTAAGGTAGTATCTCAGTGTGGTTTTGATTTGTGTTTCCCTGATGATGAGTGACTTTGAACATCGTTTCATGTGTCTGTTGGCCATCTGAATGTCCTCTTTGGAGAAGTGTCTATTCATATCTTCCGCCCATTTCTTCACTGGATTATTTGTTTTTCGGGTGTGGAGAGATGCTGATGGCTCACTTTCTTTTCTTGTCAAATATAGCTTTTGACATTATCTCGGAGGACCCTTCCACCTCTGACATTCCATGACTGCACATCCTCAGGAGGACTTTCGGCAGGTCAGGTGACTTCAGCGCGGTGCTCCTTCTCTTACTAAGTGTTGTGAGACCTTGGAATGCAGGCAGCCTGCCCACGGTGGGGTCCGACTTCCAAAGAAGCTGGAGCATTAAACAACCCAATGCCCAGAAACTTGTAAAAGAGTAGTTTTCATGTATGTACACCAGGCAGCTCTGAGTAAACCAGATGAACCTTCGTCCAAGATAGGATCCTTAGTGTGCTATGGTTGCAACGCGAAGGAAACTCTTCCTTTGTCCCTAGAGCAGACAGTGCAGCAGGGTTGGAATGTGGATATCCTGTGATCACTTCTGCATCAGTTAGCTTCCGCTGCTTAACACACTGCCCCAGAACTCAGGGGTGTGAAACAGCAACCTCCAGTTTAGCTGATGATTCTGTGGGATGTTTGGGCAGGTCCTCTGGTGGAGGCTGGCTTTCTGATTTCTGACTGGCTTGCTCATGCATCCGTGGTGAGCCGGCAGGTCAGCTGGAGGCTGGATGACCTAAGACGGTCTCACTCTCATGTCGGGAATTTGCCGGGAGCTGGAGCTAGGGTGTTCTCCACCTCATAACCTCCCGTTATTTGCTGGGCGAGGCCAGGCTGATCCACGTACTGGTAGTACAGGGTTCCTAGCAGGAGCAAGAGAGCAAGCCCCAGTGTGCGAGTCCTTCTCGAGTTTCTTCTGTCGCACAAAACAAGTAATGTGGCGGAGCCAGATGCAGACGTAGGGAAATAAGTTCCATTTCTCGATAGAAGGATCGAAACATCACATTGTGAGAACAAGGACACAGCAGAGGGAAGAGTTTGCGGGCAGTTTTACAATCTACTCAAACTTACCAGGTGTCGTCTCTGTAAAGCAAAAGGTCTGTTGGAAGGACAGGAAAAAGCAGTAGAGCGTGAAGAAGCAGGTTTTGCTACTTAGAATCTCAGAGCTGGAAGGAGCCTCAAATGCCTAACCTCGTCAGTGCTTGAGTATTCTCCACATCTTCCCGGCCAAGTGGTCATCTTACTCCTGCTTGGACGGCCTCACAAAGTGCGGCCCATTCCATTGGTGGTCAGCTTTGTTAATCAGACATTCACATCTCCAGGTGACTTCATCCCACTGATTCTACTCTGTCCTCGGAGTCACAGAAAACATGTCTAATTGCTTTCTAGTATAACCCGCCTAAAACTCTAATATAAAAAGCCTTCTTTTGCCAGCATAAGTATTCTTATTCTCTGCTTGTATGTGTCACATTCATGAGGTTATATGTGAAGATACTTTGTAAACTGAAGTTCTACATGCACCTTAGGGATGGCCCTTATATCATGGTCTTTAAACTCTTCAGCCTTCTCAATTCTCTCCTTGGTTAACCTCTACTTCATAGAGGTTCCTCCTGAACCTCCTGAGAATTTATTCAAGTTCTCTAAGTGGTGTTTATTCCAAGGCAGAAAAGAGACCATCATTTCCTTTATTCCGGGATTTTTTTTTTAAACACATAAAAGCAAACTTTGAACCTGAAATGTAGTTAACCTAAAATATTTGCTTCAGACAACTGTTAAAGATTGTCAGGACTTTTTAGATCTACCTTCTGACCACAGATATTTTCCTGCAGGCTTCCTGCCACCTTTTGTTTACATATAAGCATGTCACATACATCCTTATCGGATTTACTAGTAATACTTTTGAGTGGCACAGAGCCAAGGATGGAGCTCTTCTGCACATTTCTAGAGATTTTTCTCTAGGTGGTTGTCTCTTTGTCAGCATTCTTTAGATAATGGTATTCTTTCCGTGTTAGTTAAAAATCCGGGGAGCCTGGGTGGCTCAGTCGGTTGGGCGACCGACTTCGGCTCAGGTCATGATCTCGCGGTCTGTGAGTTCGAGCCCCGCGTCGGGCTCTGTGCTGCCGGCTCAGAGCCTGGAGACTGCTTCGGATTCTGTGTCTTCCTCTCTCTCTCTGCCCTTCCTCCACTCACGCTCTGTCTCTATAGTTCTCAAAAATAAATAAACTTTAAAAAAAAAAAAAATCCACCAAACTGGAAAATCAAGATTAATAGCGGTTTAAAATTTTTGAATTGCAGAATTCTTTGCTTAAATAAAATGCCACACAGAAGAGAAACAAAACAGAAGTAGTGGTCTGGTTGAAGCAGAGGTGGGGGCGGCTGTCCCGGAACTACTAGGACAGCCGTGAGACCCCCACCCGTGGGAACAGGAATCTCTGGACTATGATTTGAAAACCATGTTTTTCCTCTCATGTCTGTGGCCTCGTACCTGGGTACGTTGTTTCTCAACGTAAGGTAGTCCCACACTTATTATTGGAAAGGTTTCTCATGAGTTAGGGTGACCTTCCCAATACCAGCTCCCTTATGCAGTATACAACCTTCCTCAGACAAAGGTGGTGAAAGCCTGATTTTCAGTATTTATGACTTCAGAGTCAAAGGATTCCCAAGCACAGAAGAAATCCCTGTGATTCCAGTAGGACGCACAATCCGAGGTAAAGGAATTACACCCCTCATGACACTGAACTATTCCCAGCCTCGTCACTATAAGGACCCAGTCTTCAACGGTTCCAGTTCGGCCTGCTGGAGTAATTATTGACCTAGGATGTTCCTCTCTCTCTTTCTCTCTTTTTAAGGAATTTTAAAAATCTTTACAAATTTTGTTGTTTTTATATTTTAATTCCAGTATAGTTAACATAGAGTGTTCTATTAGTTTTAGGGTTCTTTGATTTTATTTTAATTATACCTTAGTTTTAAATTTTAAAGTACATTTACTTTTTTTATTTAAATAATTTATTTTCAAATTGGTTTCCATATAACACCCAGTGTTTAAAGTACATTTGCTTTTTAATAATCAATACACTTTCTCTTTTTGCTGCAGTTTTAGGTTTATCAAATAAATGAGCAGATATTAAAGTTCCATATAGCATCCTGCCACCAGCCCTATTTAATTATTTTTTAATTACACAAATAATACGCGAATACATCACACACCTCGAAAACAATTAAAACAAAATTAACCTGTTTTTCCTCCTCTCCCCAGTAATTGCTATTATCAGTTTGGTGTGTCTTCTTCTAGAACTTTTCCTGAGTGTTAACATATGTATGTAAGTGTATCCTAGCAAGTGTTTATTATTATTCTTCTGAAGTGAATCGATACTGCACGTTTTGATTTGTAGCTTGCTTTCTGTAATTAACAATGTATTTTGAAGAGCTTTCCACATTAGTTTATTTAGTTGTTCACCAACAGATCAATATTCAGGTCATTTCTATTGTCTTGCTGTTACAATGGTGCTGATAGCGGCCCTTCCACGTGACACATTGGGTGTGCCTGTGCTTGTGTGTCTCTGAGATATAGACTTGCTGGGTCATAGGATTTGTGCATTTTAAACAGTGGATACTATAAAAATTATTCTTTAAAGTGTCCTTACCAATTTATACCAGCAGGGAATGAGAGCATCCTCTTTTCCTACACCCTTACCATTAATATTATCAGATTTTAATATTTGCCCACTATAACGGGAGAAAATGGCTTCTCACTTTAATTGGCATTTCTCTGATTGTTAGTAATATTGGACATCTTTTCATACGCTTATTGGACATTTGTATTTCTTAGTGTTTCTTTGTTGTTTACAGTGGAGACTAGCAGGAAAATGAGGATTTTACTTGAGGAGCTTTATTTGGTAGCTGCTTTGCTTAAATGTATCTACTCTGGTCATTGAGGAATGGTTGAAATGAATAACATTTTTAAAAACACCTAATATCATGAGCGTGGCAAATTTGATGATTGCTATATCCGTGTTTAGTGGTTAGGTCACTATGTTGTTCATTTCATCTCCCTTTTCTGATCTATTTACACACACACACACATACACACGCACTAACAAGGAAACAGTTTCTGCCTCCTACTTACCTTCATTGAAATTATGTATAAAATCAAGAGCATGTTTGATCATTTTTCTCATTTGATCCAAAATATCAGCTCTCAGAACCCCTTGAGGCTGGGGACCAACTTCTACACCTCGGTACAGAAGGGGAGATAGTCACACTTATATAAAATTACAATATATTAGACAATTGAGCACTTTCATATATCGAGACCTAGAATCCCATCATTAAAACGATTAAAAAGGTAGGCCGTGTAGCATCATGGGAAATATTTGAGACAATGTTAGGCGAAACATAAAAGCAGAACATTTACATTTACACATTATAAGCATAGTGAATAAAGACTGGGAGAGAACATGAAAAAATATCAAAAAATTGTATTAGAGTAGTAAGATCTTGGGGTCATTTTTTCTTTAAATTTCTTTCAATATTGTCAAAATATGTAAAAATCATATATAGTAAAAGGGGTAGACAAATTTATACTGACAAAACAATTGGTGGCCACAAAGAGAAATTGTCATAACCTAGCATTTAGTTTTGACAGGAGGAAAGACATCTATTTAAAGTCACAGAACTCTGGTGCCACGGATGTGCGTCAACATGACCGTCTAGGTGACCCCAGGGCAACATTCTTCCCCTTAACATACAACTAATCCTGACAGGATAGTGTAATAGTTTTCGTTTTCCCTAGAACAAATTTGTATTCATTTCTTCTCACCCCAATGCAATCATCCCAAACCTACAAAACACTCTTTCTCTAAACCAAATATCTAGTTACCTCCCTCCTGTTCCAGTCTCCGTACAGTTATGCCCCATTAATCAAAAATAATATCATTCGTTCCTTTCCAACCAATTCATATGCCTTCATATACATTCTTTTTCCCTCATTCTATTTTTAGCCACTTCTCTTATTTCTTGATTCACAAAATCTTTCTGTATTTGATTTTTATTTTTTATTTGTTGTGCTTAGCTTTCTCGTATATATTTGGACATATATATAAGTATGTGGTATAAATGCAGTTAAGGCATGCATTTTGTGTATAACTGATTTGTACATATGTGTGAAAACATGTTCAAGCACATGTCTATGTGTGTGTTGTAGAAGACATTGTTGGGTGCCCATCCAAAAGCCATTCCACCTCCTCCTTGCTGACAGACTCCTGATTTTGGTTGGGTATCCAGTCTTCCAGGTAAGTGAACTTTTCTCCAGCCCAGGTGTAAATGTGGAATAATTTAAGTCATTCATAGTACTCCCATTATCCTAGTGATTGAGTTAAGAATGGATATGTGATCCAGTTCTGACCAAGTGGTTACAACGGAGGTCTGCAGGGGAGTTCCTAAGGCTTTTCTTTCACCCGCTCAATGTTGTATGGTTGGCATATGATGCTTAAAAGTACAGTGGACATCTTGTGGCCACTGGGGCTGCTAAAAAACCCACTAAAGATGGTATACTAGAAAGATAAGAAGAACCTGGCCCTTTGCGATATTGCTGAGGTGTTATGTAAAATAATAAATTATCTTATTGTTTAAGTCATTTGAGCTTCCTGCAGCCAAAAATATTCTACACTCCTGTTTCAGGGGGAGATGGAAGGTGTGGTGTAGGCAGTCCTACATGGAGAGAACAGTTACGATTGGTTACGGTTGGTAGGAGAGGGTATTTGACCCAGAAGAGTTAGTTATTGAAGGATTTTTTTCCTCCAGAAAAAATTTCTTCAGAATTCCTTCAGTTCCTTCAGAATCTTTTCTGATTGTATGTGGAAGAGAACAGGGCTGCCATATTTTCTAAACCAAGAATTACCCTCGACACAAGATCCTGTATCAGAGAAGAATATTTAATTAATATTCAAAAATTATTCTTAGTTATTAATATTCTGATTAATATTCTTGAATTATTAATATGTTTAGGAAATAACCATGGCCCTAGTCCCAAGTGGAGCTGAAGAAGTAACAGTCAAAAAATTAAATCTCCTGAGTCTCAAATGAGGCCATGGTTGATCTGGGACAGTTAGGAGAAGATCCTGTCTAGAGTCTTTTCTTCCATGTGTGTGTGCGTGCACGTGTGTAAGTATGTGTACGGGTGCGCACGCACACATGTGAGAGAGACAGAAACAGAGACGGAAAATGAAGAAGATTCTGCGAATGATCACAAGGCTGGCTGCAGGAAACAGCTTCTTTCCACAATGAAGAAAGTTTACTTAGAATGATCCTGCCACATTTCAGCTGCCTTGATAACAGAATACAAACGTGGTCCTTTTGGAGGCTAGTAGAAGCTAAAGCAAATTTCTGTGAGACAATAGTTACAGATAGATTGTAAAATGCTGAGTTGGAGATAGTTTCTCTCTGATCTTAAGTGTCTTCCCCCCAGTGAGTGGATGGTATAAAAATATTCCAAATCAGCAGAGTTGACAGGATAACATACAGTATTTCTAATTATTTATGATGAGCTTAGTACTCTCTCATATTGAAATGTTTGAAAGATTTGGTCCGAAAAAGGGCCAAATATATTGGTAGATGTTTGTTCTAGCTAAGAGCAGCATTTCCCCACAAATATCAAAGACCAAGAATGCTTTTTCAAAGTGTGTAAATCTTTTGCTTTATTTGGTGTCCCAGAGAAACAGGATCTCTATCCTTTATTGTTAAGCATTGGTTTATTTCAAATAATGGCCTACACTTAGATACTTAGATTGCCCCAGCTCAGCCCTGATGATGACCAAAATTACCAACAATTCAATAACCAAAATAACTTTAAATTTGCTGATATTGTTTGACAACTTGTTTTGAAATTAAATTACTCTTGGTTAAAACCATCTTAGATCTCACAAAAAAAGGAGTTTAAGTTGTGACAGCAATTTTGATGATTATAGTATAGTGTGCAATTAAGCTAGCAGGTCACCCAGGAAAGAGAGTGGCATGTAGAAAAAAAGAGACTGTCCTGTCTGAGTGGTGGAAGTTGCCAGAAGGTAAAGATGCATGCAGAGCCCAGAAACTGACAGGGCAAACAAGTGAATGGAGAGGTCGCAAACATCTGTTGGGAGACATAACTACGAAGCAGGTGCTAAGAGGAATGTTGGGAGAAGATTTTTATGGGTCTTTGTGTTTCCGCATGTCTGGCCAGCAAGACACTGACTGCCTTGTTTCCAGATTACTTTTCAGGAATGTTTTTACAGTGAACGGTCTTGGAAGATAGAGATGATCTCTTCCTAGGCACAAGGGCAGGCATGTTTACTGAGCATTACAAAAGATCCGAGTTCTCTCAGTTCACTGTTTCCCTCCTGGAATGCAGAAAGCTGCTCAACGGAATCGAGGACATTTGATATAGTTAGAGCCTGCCTGGAGTTAGTTAGTTTGCTTATTACTTGACAGTTATTAGCCATAATTATAAGCAAGGTAGTTACAAATATTCTTCAAGAAATAATTTCCTCAGAGTTTCATCTAGGACACATTTCGTACAGTTGTGACGGTGGGAAATAGGACTTACCAACAGGATACTTGGCTATAGAACGCGTGGTTGCATATTTGAGGGAAGGATGCTCAATAAGATAAACATAGCAGGGTAACGGAGCCAAAGAAATCTGAAAAGAATTTAAAACATCTTTCTTACTATGTGAAGACCACATGCTTTGTTCTCTTTGCCACTAGAGAGCCAATAATGCCTTCAATAGGCTCTACTACATCCACTAGGGCTAGTAAGACAGTTTTATGAAACACTCAAAAATTCAGTGTTATTATTATAGCTTTGAAAACACACCAATGAATTACATATAAAATTGAATTATGGATAGCTTTCTGGGCAAAAGGTATATTAAACAATTCTCCAGAACCATGATCAAAAAATATGAAATAAATTTTCCTTCTCAATGGGTTTGGCTACTTTTGTTTTCACCACTGGTGACACTTACTATTTATCTTAGTACTGGTCTCAGAGAGGATTCTGTTTCTACCATTATGGTCAAGTCTGTACAGATGTTAGGTAACCCCCCGACCTCCACTTATCTGAACGAGAATTCAAGATAAGGTCGCTAGATTTTGAGAACATTGTCAGCACGCTGCTACTATGCCCGGTAACCAGACCACTCAACTCTCCCTTCAGTGAGAAAAAGGAAAACCTGCATTACAATCTCCCACCAGAACCACTACTTAGTTATTTTCAAAAACTCAGGGAAACAAAAGTAACAATTAATTTTTACTGTCTGCTAGGTATAAGGCTAAATGCTCTATCTCATTTAAGGCTTTTAACAGTGCTATGGGTACGTGTTGTTATTATTCCAAATTTTATACAAGGAAAGCATGGTTTGGAGAGTGGAGTATCTTGTCCAAGGTTAGTGAATGAGAAAGCGAGGATCTAAGCCCAGGTTCTCCTAGCTACATGGGTCAAACTTCCACAAAAGCATACTGGCCCTCTAGAAGGAAGAAGGAGTAGCCATTATACAGAGATAAACATATAGTTCATTATTTGTGTTTTGGCTTGGTTGTTACTTTCTAGCAATTTTCCTCTAGCTGTCAGCCCTGGGTTGCTGAACTTTTCATCTTATAAATTTTTGAGCCTTAAAGGGATTAGTTATACAAGTACTGAAAGAACAGACATGTGTTGGGGTATCCGAATCAAATGGAGACAAGGGCAGAACTAAAAAGAGCTGCTGTTTTTATCACTGGTCTTTGGTCATATTAAATGACTATTTCTCAAGCTTCCTAAAACTAGCACTGAGCTACGTCAACCACACCATTTTAAGTGTTGGTATCGCTTTTACCAAGTAGCTTCTGGTTGGTGGCTGTCTGGATAAATGAGTTATAATTTGATAAACACAAGAATCTACAACTGTTTTATTATTTTATTCACTGTATTTATTAATTTACTCATTTCCTTAACTTTTCTACTGCCTGTCGAACACCGCCTCTGTTCTGGTGCTCCTCCCACTCCCTTATCTCTCTTGGACCCCCCTCTCCCAACCCTTTTCTGGTTGCTTTACACCTATAATTGACTTAAAAGTACAGGTACCATGCTAACTTATAAATTAATAAACCCTGGGGCACCTGGGTGGCTCAGTTGGATGACTGTCCAACTATGGTTCAGGTCATGATCTCGTGATTTATAAGTTTGAGCCCCACTTCAGGCTTGCTGCTGTCAGCTTGTCAGCACAGAGCCCACTTCTGATCCTCTGTCCCCTCTTTCTGTCCCTGTGCCACTTGCACTCTCCCCAAAATAAGTAAATATTAAAAAAAGAATTTTAATTAATAATATTGACATTACCTTAATATAATGAAACATCTGAATTAAAAAGTCATTCCTGGAATCTTCAAGAATAAGAGTGCACCCCATGTTAGAAGTAGTGTTGTGAAGGTCAAAAATAATATCATAGGAATCTTCATTGTCTTTTGGGCCAAATAAATGATTGATTTCTTGAGCTCTTCTCACTTCATAAGGCAAATCCTTTGACATTTGTTTGCTGTTATTAGCAGAAAGAAAAAGATTAACAATATCTGTGGCTAAGATAACATTAAACACACAAAAAGAACACTGTATGTCAGGAAACACTTGCCAAACCTTTAATATGAAAAATCTGTAAGAGAAGTGGAAACTTATTTCAGAATTTCATAAGTAAAGAATTCCTTCTTTTTTTCTCCACTCGATTTTATGTAATGGTGCATTGGCATGCTCACAAACAATAGTTCATTCATGTGGCTGACCCCGGGAGGACATTTCAAACAGAATTTACCATTTGACTTCAGTGTTTTAATAAAATGCTTTCATTAATTTAATCAATGGTGTTTTGTTTTTTTGTTCTTTTTTTTAAATTTTTTAATGTTTATTTATTTTTGAGAGAGAGACAGAGAGTGAGCAGAGGAGGGGCAGGAGAGGGGGAGGCACAGAATGTGAAGGAGGCTCCAGGCTCTGAGCCGTCAGCACAGAGCCCGACATGGGGCTTGAACTCATGAACTGTGAGATCATGACCTGGGTCAGAGTCAGATGCTTAACTGACTGAGCCACCCAGGTGCCCCAGTGTTTTGTTTTTTTAATAGTTATGTTTACTGGGCTATTTAATGGGCCTAGACTATCAAACACACGCATAAATTTTTTTTGTCCTCTTGCTAATTCTAGTGCACAAAAATAGTCAAACTTAGGTGATCACGTTACCTAATTAGGGATTCTAAGTGAGCTCCAGGAACCATTAGTGGTCCAGGGTAAGCTTTACAAAGTCTGTAAAGTCTACAAAAATGCAAAATTCTACAGGTACATGCATACATATTTTTTTTCTGGGATGCGGTTTTTAGTGAATTCTCAAATGAGTCTCTACCTCCCCTCACTCTTTAGTATACGTTTCTTTCTTACTGTATATGATGATGATTTAAGTTTATTCTTCCTCATTAAACAATGGTTTAACTCAGCCACTTCTCTATAATTCCATCTATTTCTGTTTCCTGATTGTTTTTGCTAGTGTCTTCAAGGGACACATGAACCTGGGTAATTTCTGCCTAAAAGGCAACTGAGAAGGTGGAGCAGCCATTTGTTGCCCATAAAGCAAAAACTATGAGGACAAAAGCTGAATCCTAAGGACGGTGCAGTGGGAAGACAGAAGAGACCTGTGGCACTTATATTATTATTGAACCCTGCAACCAGCCCTGGACTGCCAACGTCCAGACTTATTTGTGAAAAAGAAACCTGTACGTAAGCCACTGTTTTCAAGGTTTTATTGTATGCAACCAAACACAGTTCCTAATGGATAGGTATGCATTTTAAAAGTTAATTCATGGGGGCCTTTGGGTGGCTCAGTTGGTTTAGTGTCAGACCCTTGATTTTGGCTCAGGTCATGATCTCAAAGTTCATGAGATTGAGCCCCGCATCGGGCTCGGCACTGAGCTGACAGCCTGGAGCCTGCTTGGGATTCTCTCCCTCTCTTTCTGCCCCTCCCCTGCTTGCATGCTCTGTCTGTCTCTCAAAATAAATAAATAAACATTTAAAAGTTAATTCATGAAACAATGAAGTTCCTCTACACCCAAGTGATGCTTCTAATTCTCCCCCATGTCGGTAATGGCATCACTAGTCACCCAGTTGCTCAGAGCCAAGGCTTGAAGTCTTGAAAGATAATGAACACTTTGAGTTCTCATGTCTGTGGTCCAGGTCTCATAGGAAGAGTCCCAAGGGATGAAGCAGAAAGAATAGGCGGGGCAAGATCCTAAAAGGCACATTAATCACACTAAGTTACTTAAATCTGTGCCAGATAGATTTCTGAAGAATTTTCAGCTGGGGAAGGACATGGTAAGATGGCCTGTCAGATGATCTCCATGGCTTCTATTACACCGAGAGTCAATGGCAGGAAGGATTGGAATGAGGCTAGATGCAGAAAGATTCTTTAGGAGGCTACTCTGTCCACAGATGAAATAAAATAAGGTAGTGAAAATGGAGGGGAATACTGGATTGCAAAATACGCAATGCTTGAATAAATGGGAAGATTTAGTGAGTTGGTGGACATGGGGCTTGAGGAACAAGGAAGGTTCTAAGTTGATTTCCGTAGAGGATTTGAGGGGTACTGGTGACATCGCTGAGATGCGGAATATAGGAAAAGGAGCAAATTTGGGAGAGGGAAGACAGGAGAAGGTAATTAACTATTTATTTTATAAGTTTCCATAATTACCCCGAGAGAGAACTGCCTAGCTTCTGAATAGTGTTAAAGTATAAGAAGTAGAAAGTGAATTTAATTTAAAAGACTGCTCTCACTGACAATCCATACTATTGATGGTGGTAATAAGAAAACTCACCCTGGTCCATTTCAGAGTTATTTGAGAAGTTAACAGGCTGACTAAAAGCGCTATTCTTCAACAAATTCTTATAATTTAAGAGTTAGTTACAAGCTATTTTAGGTAAATAGGTAAATCTCTAAAAATTTTTTTTAATATTTTATTTATTATGAGAGAGAGAGAGACAGAGAGAGAGAGAATATAAGTGGGGGAGGGGCAGAAAGAGAGGGAGACACAGAATCTGAAGCAGGCTCCAGGCTCTGAGCTGTCAGCACAGAGCCCAATGCGGGGCTCGAACCCATGAACTGTGAGATCATGACCTGGGCCAAAGTCGGACACTTAACCAACTGAGCCGCCCAGGCACCCCTAGGTGAATAGATAAAATCTTAATTGTATCAACATAACCTCAGTCATGAAGATAAAGCATTCCTGAAATTAAAATGCATGCTAGTAAAAATATGATTTCATACACAAAACGTGGCCAATGTATAATTCTCCCTAGGAAACATCTATTTCATAAAATGAGGCATATTTGTACTAAAGGTAGTAACTGTATTTGATTTGTTGTGAGATTAAATTTCAGTAACTCTCTAAATTCAAGTTAGCTTTCATTAGAAAATGAGTACATAGAGCAGTGGGTACCATGTGAGTTATTCCTTTACACGTGTTCCATCTCAGGTAGTAGTCTTCCAACTCATTGCGGAGAGAAACCATTTTGTCATAGTCCTCCCACCGTACCTGGAACAGTGCCCCGTGAAGAATAGGTGTGGAATAATATTTTTAGGTAAGTAAAAGCAAGAAAGTGCTGAAAAGCAAATAGTAAGAGGCATATATAACTATATTAGGAACTATAATGATGTATTTATATTATATTATGTATTATATTGTAATACCCAGAATGTTACTATTGCATACATGTAGTATGAATCAGCTGCAGATTAAATTCAGAATATGCAGGTGCAGTGTCTTTATCTCTCAGGGATCCACTGCGGAAGCCAGTGTGTCTACTCCTCAATTCACAAGGTGGTCTGATTGTTTTCGATGATGGGCATTTGTTCACTTTTTCATTAAACAAATGTTAATTGAAATATTACAATTTCCTTGACTAGAACTCTACAAGCATAGTTGTATAAAAACATAGTAGCGAACCACCTAAGAAGCTAACAAATATGCAAGCATAGAAGCCAAACGCTAATATAATACTAAAGACTATTAAATTGGTTTCTTTAAAGATATGATTTGAAAATAAAAACCATTGTTATTGTCTTGGTCTGTACAGAATGCATTTAAAAACAACAGTCCGAGACTTTAAAATGTTTATAATAGAGCATGTGAAGGCCCAGTTTCGGTAACTGAGTAATTCATAGCGGAGCATGATTAAAACTGAAAGTGATCTTGTTCACAACAGCGACTATACATACGGATATATATATCATGTGCTACATATACATGTTCTCTCTCTCCCTCTCTCTCTCACACACACACAGGCACACATTCTACAACACAAAATGTAGTCTTACCCAAGATTTTCAGGGTCAAAAACTCGATTCAGGTCACAGTCAATATATCTGGTACACTTCTTCACTGCTCTTGGGTTGGTAATAAATGGTCTCACCGCCAGCCCTGCTCTCTGAATCTCAGTGCCATTCTCCAGCCAGTGCTTAACTAGAAACACTCCTGTTAACTCATTCCCATGAGTTCCTCCAAAGATAGCAACCTTTTTGATAGGATCTTCACTAACATGATAAGAAGTCATTTTTGTCAAGTAGTTTTATCTGATTTCTGCAATTCAGAAAAGAGGAGAGCAAATAAAACTTAATTTCCTAAGAAAGTTTAGAGATTTAAATCTAAATGATACTTTAACCAAAGTGCAGAGTGCAGAGTTCTCTGGAGCGGAGTATAATTTAATATGCTGTTACAAGTTCCGAGCCCTGTGTATTATAGGGACACTCCCTTCATTAGCCCTGCCCTTTACCATATTTGGATTAAAATATGCAGAGATGAACTAGATACAGCTGTTTAACTTCTAACTCCCTCACATGGTCAGTAGATCTAAATGCAATAATAAATTAGCATCTCATACTAATACAAAAGTTCTGTTTTCCTTTCAGCTATAGCGAATGTCACCTAATAGTGCTTCCATGACTATTTGCAAGAGTAAAAATAGTTTATACTTTTCTAATCCTCAAAAATATAAAAAAATTTAAAAATCTATAGAAAATAAAAAAGTGGCTCATAATATGCATGCTACGATTTGCTATTTATGTTTCCACTCACATTTCAAAACATTTCTTCTCTGAAATGAGTTCAGAACCTTTTCATTATCTGAGGACATTTGAATCTTACCTCCATAAACAGCCAAAGGCAGAGAGACCCTAAGAGACCTCCCGTGGAACCAGCACAGTTTCTTTCAGCATGCTTGTTCATAGTTAGAGACACAACAACCAAATACATGATCTCTGGGACATTAAAAACTACTTTGAAATATGCCTTAATTTCCTTCTCATGAAGTTTTTGGTAATTCTGTGTCAATTTCTTCAGGAATCTGTCTCACTTTTTGCCATACTATTAAAGGAAAGGCAACTGTGAATAATTTTCAAGTCTTTCTAATGCCTGAAAATGTCTTGAGGCATGCTATATATACTAACCAAACCATGAGTTTATTATAATACACAGTCTAATTTACTAGAAGCCCAGACTCTTCACTGGAATGTGTTACTCAAGCAGGGGGTCTTATTAGGGGAAACTATTCAGAATACTAAGATGATTACATCCCTTTGGAGCAATGACTCTGAACCAAATCGGATTTGATTTCATGCTTGATCATCCAGAAAGACAAATATGTTCAAAGACTGGAAATACTATGTACTAGTAATGCCAGATTGTTTGATAGAGATGCAACAAGAGCAATTCATTACAACCGCGGAGCAGTTTAATTTATAATTAAATTTCCCACATTACCGCAGTTTATTCATGTATTTACATTATAAGATAGGGTGGGTTAGGTATTGCCATTGCCATTGTAGTGCTAATGGAAAAGTCCCTCAGCTACCAGGAGAAAACTGGGCCTGGGACCCAGGGTTTCTAATTCTAAGCCCAGCATTGCCATTGTAGTGCTAATGGAAAAGTCCCTCAGCTACCAGGAGAAAACTGGGCCTGGGACCCAGGGTTTCTAATTCTAAGCCCAGCGTTCTTCACGGAACAGGGTGCTTCCGGTTATTTTTGGACTTCCCCAAAGTCCTCATTTTGCTCTTTTGGAATTCACACAAACAGTTACTCCAGTGTGCTCAGGAAACAAACAAGCATACAAACAAAACACGCGCTGGAATATAAAACGTGAATGTTTCATAATATTTAATAAACGAATCCCCATGTTCTTCCTTTAGGAGAGATAGAGAAAGCAAAACAGTAAAATCCAAATTTACACATTAAAATTACTGCTCTAACCTGAGGAAAAGCCCTGTAGCCTTTGATTTTTCTATCCACATCAGTGTACACTGAACACTTCAAGGTAGAGATGCTAAAAACAAAAGTAAATGTAAACAAATGATAGTCGAATTGGGTACTTTGGTCTTAAAAACTGTAACTATGGTGACTTATTAACACTTGATTAGGTTTTGTTTCTCTTCTGCTGATTTGTGGTTAGTTCTGTCCTTTGCCCTAGTCTCTCTGGAAATGCTGCTTTGGTTATTTACTCGTAGCTGGCACAAATGACTTGCATCTCGAAGCTTGTTTTATGGAATTTTAACAGATCAGCACTTTGAAGCACATTTAACGTTTATAAATAAAGTTTCCCTTACGTGTCAAAATGAATCACTTTTTTGCGAGCTAGTGAATTGCAGTAAATTCTGTCCTATGCTTACCTTGTTTATTGTGTACAGAGTTTGTCTTCTGTGGAAAGCTTTATTAGAAAAAAAAAAAGAGAGCATTTCCTTAGAACTAGAGCAACAGAGGCTTTTCATACTCTTATACCAAGTTAACTTCCGAAAGATTTTTAACTCCCTGTTTCCCAAAGCCCACTAAATTTTTGAGCCCTACAAAAACTACAAATTTTCATTAGTCTAATTCTTTTTTGAGAGTTCAAAGAACTGATGGCGTGTAAAGTAAAACCCTTTCTAGTTATCACTATTGATGAAGTTTTGGGGTGATGGGGGCGGCCAGGACCGACGGCCAAGAAAGAATTCTTGAAGAAGACTTTGGTGCAAAAACGTGATTTTATTAAAGCACGGGGACAGGACCCGTGGGCAGAAAGAGCTGCACTTGGGGTAGTGACAGGTAACTCATTATATACCTGCAGGTTGGGAGGGGGGCAGGGATAGAGTAAGTCTCTAAGGAATTTTGGAAACAAAGTTTGCAGGACCTCGAGGGGGCTAGCTGTTGCTAGGGAAGCACCATTTATTACCGTTTAGTAAAACTTCAGTTATGCGACCCTTCAGATTCTATCAGGGGGCCATCAGCTTGGAGTATGATTGCCAGCATATATCTTGGGGGTGTTGAGAGAAAGGAAGTTTCCAAAGGAATTTTTAAGTGCTAAAGTAGACTTAAAAGATCCTCAAGTTTGGGATAATGTTAAGCTAAGATTCCCTTTTGCCCCCAGCAAAATGTCATCATTGAGGCAGCGGAGCTCCTGGAGGGAGGTCATTCTGCTGGTTTTGGTTTCGAGGACTTTTCAGTGGGCTGTAGGCAGTAAGGGAATTTAATTTTTCATTTGCCTTAGTTTCCACATCACTATGGCAAGCACTTAAACCCCTTTTCTTTGTTCTTGGGTAGCCAGGAGTGTCTGAGGAATATCATATATATTCCACCTGGGGGAGGGGGCAGGATTGCTGTTAGCCTGTACTTTGCCCTCGGCTTGCTCCATGCTCCCTCATTACTATCTCACTATTAGATTGAATATTTAATGTTTTGAAGTATTTAAAAGAATAAGCCTAATAATTTCCAGTACTATAAATGTTTTGTAGGGATAGTGGTGCCTGATTTATTAGTAAAATAATGTAGTTTAAAACCAAAGGAGAATAAAGTTTTCATAGTCTTGGCTGTCCAATAAATCCACACAAGAAATTTTGTGGAAGACGCATTTAAGATGTTGTTTCCAAAACAGTATGATTGAGGGATAGGGAATCTCCTCTCTCCAGTATTACGTATGAGGTATCTCACACGATAATGTGGTTGTCTAGCAGTCATGTACTCAAACTGTTCGATTTCAATTTTTTCTTCTCCCATGGACCTCTTGTTGTCACCTGTCCTGATCAACTTTCTAGATGGAAATAAATAAATGCAACCAAAACAAGATAGGGATAAAATAGAGAAGTTTATACAAACTAGTAAAGATTCCACATTGCTCATGTCTGCAGTTCTGACAGATTTAGCACAGTATGTTGTTCATAGTGGGTTTAAAATATTTATTTAAATAAGAAATCCATTTTGGGGGTGCATGTTATAACATATAACATGTGAGTGTTATATGTGTGTGTGTGTGTGTGTGTGTGTGTGTAAGTATGTATGTATGTATGAGGTCAAAATCTGCTTCCCTAAAGCTTTTATTAATTTTTTTTAGCACTTATTTATTTTTGAGACACAGAGACAGAGCGTGAGCAGGAGAAGGTCAGAGAGAGAGGGAGACACAGAATCCGAAGCAGGCTCCAGGCTCTGAGCCGTCAGCACAGAGCCCGACGTGGGGCTTGAACTCACAGACCATGAGATCATGACCTGAGCCAAAGTCGGCCGCTTAACCGACTGAGCCACCCAGGCACCCCAGCTTTTATTAATTTTTTAAGAAGTCTCCGTTTTGAGGGGCCATCTGGGTGGCTCAGTTGGTTGAGCGTTTGACTCTCGATTTCAGCTCAGGTCATAATTCCAGGGTTGTGGGATGGAGCCCCACGTCCAGATCCGCGCTGAGCTGGAGCCTGCTTAGGATTCTCTCTCTCTCTCTGTCTCTCTCTCTCCCTCTGCCCCTGTCCACTTCTCACACTCTCTCTCTCACTCTAATAGTAATAATAATAATAATAAAATGAAAAATAAAAATCTCCTCTTTGAAACCATGATGACTAACAAGTCTTTTCAGACATTTTATGGTGTGAAGTCTTCGCTTTTCCAAAGTAAATGGAGATACAATTACTTCAAACTTATTCCTTAGTTTGGCATTCATACTCATTCTCCTTCTTTTGACCTAGTCTTATAAGAAACTAGACAGTACCCTGGAACAGTGGAGGGGTTAGGAGTGTTGACCCCCAGGCAGCTGAAAATCCCTGTATAACTTTTTACTCCCTAAAACTTGAATTACTAAGAGACTACTGTTAACTAGAATCTTCCTGATAATCAATTATCACATATATTATATCTGTATTATATATTGTAACCTTACAATAAAGTAAGCTCCAGAAAAGAAAATGTTATTAAGAAAATCATGGAGAGAAAATACATGTACAGTACTGTGCTCTTAAAAATTCAGCTATAAGTGGACCTGCACAGTTGAAAACTGTACTCATATGTTTCACAGTCTTATAGTCCTAGGCCTGTACTAACAACCTTCCCTCCATCTGTAGACTCTGCACATCTCTGTTCACCTATCCCAGTCTTCAAATGATCAGAAGATACAGTAACAACAAAATATGGCCTTTGATTTCAGACAGAGCTAGAATTAGTATTCTTGGCCTATAGTAAGTACTCAGTAAATGGTAGCTACTGTTATTATGGGCTAACGTTTATTGAGCATTTACTGTGTTCCAGGACTGTTCATTTTTCTCTTTTAATACTTTTAGGGTGATTGAGTAAATAGTTATTCCTGTTTTACTGGGTAAGGACATGTAGGTTTAGAGGGGGTAAATAACTCCTCCTAGATCAGAGGGCCAGGAAGTGGCAGTCCAGTGCCTGAGGGCCAGAGCTCGGGTCATTGAAGCATTCCATTTCCTCTCCGGAGCCTCGAATGCCCATTCCCTCCACTGAGCTCGCCCTACAGTTGCAGGGCCCTCCTTTTAACCCGGGCCTCAACTCCCGCGAGCTGCCAGGTGGCTCTATTCCCAGCCCACACCAAGCAAGGGCAAGCAAACCCTATGACCAGGTTTTGAGGCCTGACACCTCGCTGTTATTCTTTTCTAGGCGAACCTCCAACGTCTTACAAACGTTTTAGGTTTCAGAACTTTAAAAATGTGTGGGGGTTGGGGGGAAGGGTAAAGAGGGGTTTTGGGCCACTAGTTGTGGGTATCTCAGTGGTGAATACAATGGACTCATCCCTAGAGCCGTCCCTGTACCTCATACCTCACAATTGAGAACAGGAAGGACAGGTGCGTTAACGTCTTTTTCTCATTGTCCACTATAGGGATGACGCCATAGCGACCGTACCCCAGACGCAGGTGGCTCATGCGCCTGCGCAGTTGGCGGCGCGGGTGGAGGTGCGCCTGCGCAAGGCTCGACGTCTCGCGCTTTTTCAGAGCCTGGGAAGTCAGCAGTAGCTGACTGGGCGGTGTTGCCGACGACGACGACGACGACGACGGAGACGGAGCTAACGGTAACGGAGGGTGGGGAGCCTGAGGGTTAAAGTTGCGTCTCGTGTTGGCCCGAGGGCCAGGAAGGAAAAGAGTGTATTGTCTCTAGTTACCAAACCGCCCCAGTCCCTGGGTCAGTAGAGGTGGTTGAAAGAGAATATAGACCTGACTGGACCGCCCAGGAGTGGCCTCCATTTGAGGCAGCGGCCTTTGGGGGCTGTTTGTGTGTGTGTGCGTGTGTGTGTGTCGATTGAACAAACTTTTTGCACGTCGACGCTGCCAACCACATTACGGCTATTAGAGTTCAGTTAGAAGCTGGGGTAGAGACAACTCAGGGTCCCCGACCCTCTCTGGTCTGGGGGAAGATGTCGCGTTGTTGTTGATTTTGTTTGTGTGGTATTCAGAAACGTAATAGCTCTTGTAGGCCCCCCTCTAGGTTCAGGACGTGAGTTGCGTTGGTATTTCTGTGCTGAGAGAAAGTCGCATAGCCTCTGTTTTGGTTGCTAGAATGACATCAATAATATTTTCTAAAGGGCCTGCTATATCCGGCGTCGAGCCCAAGATTTAGAAACAAAGCAGAGGCAGTCCCTGCCCTTATGTTTCCCCATATTTATGTCTTTAAGCGATGTTTGGAAATTAGTGTTTACCTCAGTATGATTTACATTGTTACTTAGTTGTTTCCTCTTTGGATAATGAATTTAGGAGCAGAGAGATTACCTTATTTAGGTTTGTATTTTGCCTTTTCATGTAATAGGTGTTCGTTGCATTAACTTGGGATTGAAATATATTAGGAGGAGGCTAAACGTGGAAAAATATTGCAACAAAGTTTGCAGAAGAAAAAAACAAAGAAAAAACTTGTTTCATTTGTTGAATATATAGAGATTGAGTAGAAATTGATCATCACAATTAATGTGGATATTGAGACCTTAGTCCTTGGTATTCTGTAATACAGGGATCTCCTGTTAATGGCCAACGCAGATGATCTGCACGGTGCTTTAAAGGGAGACGCAGCATGTTCTCACATGGTTACTTCAGCGGTGTCCATTTCCTCCCTGGCCTTGACGGATATCAGGGTTGTAGCCATTTTCCTCTTTATAAATCTGGTTCAGAATTATCATTGTGGGTCCTTGGTTCTGAAATATGTTATGTGACTGTGTGAAAGAAAACCCATGTATGTTTAGGCAGCAAGGTTATAGCCACCTTAGTCCTAACCAGTTTTGAACAGAGTTGGAAAAATGGATTATGTTGTAAATTCTTATTCGAGAAGCAAGAGATTCTGCAAAGTGTTTACCCTATTTTGATGTCATAGGGTTAAATCAAAATTTCAGTAATTACTAGGCTGAGAACTTGACTTTTTTGTTGATAAATTGTGAATTGCAAATTTCTTTGAAGGTTTAGTCAGAGGACTTCATTTGTAAATTCGGAGTGGGAAAGAAAAAGTTACGGACTTTGATATTGAAGGAAATGAAGAGAAACCTAAATGAAAATTCAACTCGAAGTACAGCAGGTATTGAACAACTTTTATTTTTAAGTTTCTATATTTTTATATACCATGCAAATCTTGTGTAGTTTATAGATGGAACATTTTGGAAGTAACGTTAAAGAAGACTGAACATATAGTCTAGCCTCTTTCAGGGGCAAGGAAGTAAGATAACACACACTTGAGGCAAAATAGTGGCAGAAATGGGAGTAAAATGAAACTTTCTTGGATTTACTCTAGTGTTCTTTCTACAAACCTTATATATTTGAGTTGTTCCGCACTTTTAAACTGAAAACAAAGAAATAGGCTTATTTTATTTGTTATTTGTGACTTACTTATTTAAAATATTTCCAGAGGCACTTCTGTCTCCCTATGAACTTCCCCTACCATTTCTTCTTTCCCAATTTATTAGTTAGTAAAAGGACAGATGGTAAAAATGAAGAGAACCAAGGAAATGGTGATAATGCATAGTGAAGATAGTAATAGCTATTATTTATGGGTGTACTGTATTCTAGCCATTAATTATATGTATTAGTTTGTTTAATTTTTACGCTGGCCCTCTGGGATAGGCATTATTATTATCATTCCTGTTTTCCAGATGAGAAACTAAGGTTAAAGAGAGGTTAAATAAGTAACTTATGAAGTGACAGAACGAGCATTTGAACCTAGGAATCTGGCTCTAGTGTCCATGCTCTTAATCACTGTATTATCCTGCCTCTCTGTGTATGTCATATTCGCACATGGAGTTTCAGGAAATTGCCCAAGTTTATATTTTGAAGTTGTGGTTCAAACCCAGGCAGTCCCATTTTAAGCTCACATAATTTTCCCAGCTTTTCATCAGATAGCTATCAGAGAGACCGTATTCTCCCATGGTACATGTTGATGGACCAGCTAGAGTACTGTCTAGTGGCAAGATATCTGAATTGAGATTTAGAAACCTTAGGTCCTATCTAGGTTCTTCCATTGTGGCACCGTGCAAGCTTTTTGGATCCCTTTTTTGGTCAGAGATCCCTTCTAGTTTTAGCGTTTATAAATTCCGACTTTTGGCTTGACTTGAGATCACAAGGCTCCCATCTGGAGAGCTTGGAGGTAATATTTATTTATTCTCATGTGGACTGGATAGTATCACTTTAAGGCATTCTAAAAGTGACCCACAAATTATGCATTACAGACACCTGAAGTGCTTGTTAACATTGTAGAGTTTTGGATTCCAAGCTAAATCTGCTGAAATAAAAATCTATGAGTGTGGGGTCTAGGAGCTGGCATGTTAAGCACAAGTCCATGTAAATCATAGTCACATTGAGAACCGTGGCCCTAAAGAGTGTGCTATTATAGTCTAAACAGTGAGTTTGGAAAGCTCAGGTCACAGTTTGGTTCTCCTTCACCTCTATTGTACTTGAAGGGTCCCCTCCAGTTGACATGGTAATAAGCAAGCACAGAAGGGAAATAAGGAAAACAAAAAGTGGATTTCGAAAGGGATGGGGGTGAGGAAGGAGATGGGAATTGCTTTCAAACAAGAGGAATTAAGTCAGTGTTAATGTAGAACAAGAAAGGAGTTTTTGTAGAGACAAATGAGGCTATTCAGGATCTTAAAAAGAATGTAAAAATCAATCCAAAGATGTAGAAATATAATAATTTAAAATTAACATATAGAAGTAGACAAATTCAAGTTGCGTATTATGCAGTTACTCTATATCTAGATCGACTATTTGCCTATTATGTACTAATTTATTGATATATTTAATTTAGGCTGTTTGCCTGTACCACTGTTCAATCAGAAAAAGAGGAATAGACAGCCATTAACTTCTAATCCACTTACAAGTGATCCAAGTATCAGTACTGCTTCTGACAGTTATGATTTTCCTCCTCTACCAACAGGTAAGAAAATAAGGTGAACATTTTCAGAAAATATGAATCAAGATTATAGAATAGTACCATTTTTATTTTATTATAATGGAAATAGAAAGTTTATTTTTTCTTCTTTTCACCATCCAAATATAGGGATTACTTGGCTCTTTCTTGACATTCCACTACAGTAGTTTGAGTTTCCTTGTCTACAAGGGTGGCTTAGCATTTAAATGGAGTATCTTAGATCTAGAGCCTTTGTTCTAATGAAGTTGTAACCCACATTGTAAAGATTTGTTTTTTCTTTTTCAAGATACATGGATATTGTGACTTAGGCATGTGATGATAAAGAATGGAGAAACTCAAGTTGCCTCAGGAATAGGAATAAGTGTGCATGTGAACACAGGAAAAATGGGGGTAGAAGGGTAGAAGCCTAAAATTTCTACTGCTTGGTTTTTTTCTCTTCTCATAGCATTTTTGCCTTTCTTCATTTGTTATTTCATTTCTTTCATCCAATTGGCTTCCTTATAGCTTCAACTAGCCCATGAACTAAATCACCCTTGCTGGGAGTTAACATAACCTTTTTTAGTTCTAGTTCTCAGAGTCCACTGTTGACTGCCTTCTGTATCTTTTGAGTAAATTCTAAGCATTTGGTTCAGCACAAATTTTTCAGTGAGGTCACTAAAATTCTGATTTAGCTTTACGATCAGGCCTGTCATCTCTGAAATAATTAGCTGGGGTGGTGGATGCAGAGAGGTCTAAATGTTTGCTGACTTTTTATTTCTTTTCAGAAGAAGGCATGGACATGCAGGCATTCAGAAATATACTTGGTATATGCTGGTTATATACATTTAGATATTTTTGAAGATACTTTAAAAATCTTTGATAGGGTCTTTTGCAACTGGAATTTTAAAATCTCTTTATATATATTTATATCCATGTGTAAATATAAAATATATATATTTGTTAATTTCATCCAATGTGCTACCATAGACCTTAGTCTGCTTCTAAATCTATAATTATTTTGTTTTCTTCCACATTTGAGGAATTCAAAATAGGAACTTTGTATTATTCTCATTTTTGTGGATAAAAGATAAAAACTCACATGGATATCCATAAATGGGCATTTATGTGGTCATCTTCTGCCATCTAAAAAATTTCTCTGATGTTTAAAATATTTTTATAAATAGCATTAATGTTGGCCTTGAAAAATAACGGCAGTCGGAGCTACTCCATAGGGAAATGTTCATCCTCCCGCAAACTCTGACCAAGATTACTATCTGTCAGAGATATAATAAGATTCTTATACTGGGTAGGAGATAGGACTATATCAATGTTTTTTCAAATTTGTGTCTTGATCCATTAGTCCAATTGGGTAAAAAGTTATAAAGAAGAACCACAAGAGAATAGAGTAGATTAGAAAATATCAGAGTGCATCACACGTAGTAAGGATACAGATCGATGGTGCAGTTTTGTTATGTGCTCTCTTCTTTCTCTCATGCACACACTTGCATACCGTGTGTGTGTGTGTGTGTGTGTGTGTGTGTTCTGGGTTATGATGTGGTTTTATTTAAAGTTATTTATTTTGAGAGAGAGAGAGAGCCTATAAGCAGGGGACGGACAGAGAGAGGGGGAGAGAGAATCCCAAGCAGGTTCCACACTGTTAGCACAGAGCCTGATGTGGGGCTCAAACCATGAGATCATGACCTGAGCTGAAATCAAGAGTCTGGCGCTTAACCTACTGAGCCACCCAGGTGCCCCTGGGCTATGATGCATTTTTTGCTGTGGGTTGGGATCAAAAAAAATTTAAGAAATATTGATTACACTGAATTCATGTGACAAAATACAAGGTACTATATATACTAGGATTGATTGTGGAAAAGGTACAGATTAAACTATTATCTGTGTTTAAAATACAATGGAGAAGAAAGACATCTATAAAAATTAATAAGGCAGGCGGTGACAAATTCCACAACAAATGCTATTGAAGAACATATCCCTTCAAGTCCATTGCTTCTTCAAGCTTTTAGTTTCCCACCAATTAAAAAAGTATGAAAGAATTATTTTTAAAAAATGCTACCTATCTTACTTTTCTCTGTGTTACTTATATCTTTTGAGATTGGGCCTGGGAAGCTGTGAATCCAGAGTTGCCTCCTTTAATGAAAACAATGAACACAGGGTATGTGGAAAAATATATACCAATGACTGTGTATGTCTGTTATTGACTGATGTCATTCTTCTGTGTACATTTTACATTTCTCAATTTGGAAACAAACTATTAATATTTATAAGACATGATTCCTTTAAAGGCAAATGCCACATTCAGTTTCTCATCCCCTGAGAAGTCAGGATTCTGTGTCTAAGCCTATTCAATCAAATACTGAAAGAAGCAAGAGTAGTTGGAGGTGAGTTTACTTAAGATTTCTCTTCTTCTCCTTCTCCTCTCCTCTCCTCCTCCCCTCCCTTCGCTCCTTCATCTCTTTGTCCTTGCTTAGACAAAATTACATTTAGGAAATTTTTATACTTAATAGTAACTAACTGTGTGAGCTCACTCAGGAAGATGAAAGGACTGTAGTTCTTCCAGGGCTTGTCCCCAGGCCAGGCGCACCTCCTAGACAAAAACGTTGGAGCAAGTTGCAGATGTGTTGTTTACCAGTAAGGAGTTGGGAAGCTGAAAGAAACTTTTCTAAACTGAGTAATAAAAGTAATTCCATAGTCATGGAAAGACAAAATTGTTTCTGCTCTCTCTATTGAAAATAAATTTGCTGTCATATGAGGTGATCGATGTAGGATAAGTTTATACAGGTGTATCAGGCAGTTAATTAATAAAAATGCCAGTAACATTTTTTCCTGGATATTTTGATGTTTGCAATATTTATCACCTTCTAAATTTTGTAATTATTTGTGATTTATTTTCTAATTATTTTCATACCTAATTTGGCACCTAATTTACTTCAGAAGGCTCACCACATTATACAAGTTTCAGGCCCCCATTACAGTCTGAACTTGTGCCTGGTCGCTAGGAAACCAGGATCTTTTCTTGGATTATTTTCTCTAACGAGGGATGAGTTGTATTATTTGCCCCCTTGTGATATGGGTGATATTTTCAGAAAAGAGCTAGTATGCTCAGACATTATACTTTTGATTTTGGCCTCATTAACGTCATATTCTCATCAGTTCTGAACTCCTCATAGATTAAATTAATCCAGCTCACTTAGATAAATGTAATAAAATACTGCAACAGATTCATAAGTTGGGCTTTTAAGCTATATAGTAAAAGTAAAATAGTATAGTAAAATTTCTAATCAAGCAGTTACCTACACTGCCTATGTTTATTCTCTTTGTGATTTAAAACACCTATAAGCCATAGTTTAACCTGCTAAAATTTTACCTTTTGGAAATTTTAAAAATAAATGTATAAAGAAGCAAGCAGATGTCCTTAAATTCTTACTCTCAGAGACAACCACTCTCATATGAAGGATTATATGGTTTAAAAATATACTTTATAGCACTGGAGTCTGCGTTGAGAGAGTAGGATTCTCTGGGTTTCAGATTGACAGTAGCTTATTATAAGTTATTTTATCCCTGTTTCCTCACCTAAAAAGAGAGATATAATATATTGTAGGGTTGTTATGATAATGTATTTGGAATTTCCAACTAGTCAGTAGTTACAAATTACTTTATAAACCACAATTTTCCATTGTTAATTTTTTAAAAGTAAAAGTATATAGAAATAAAAACTAATATTAATTTTAAACTATTGCAGCTACAGAGATGACAAAAAAAATACTAGCTGGAAAACTTGGGATAGTAACGATTTTAGGCCTCAATGCGAAAAGACAAACTTAGTGGCAAATGATGGAATAAATTCTTGTCCAAGGAGTGGGGGAACTCAACAACAGAAACAGTTGAGAATATTGGAGCCTCCTAACTCATCTCACCAAAGAGAAACTGAAGTACTCAGACAAACACCTTCATCAAAAATACCTGGCCCCACAATGAGAGGTCTAGACAAAAATAGTGCATTACAGGCATTTAAGCCTAATTTTCAACAAAATCAATTTAAGAAGAAAATGCTGGATGATATTCCAGAAGAAAACACTCTCAAGGTAAACTTCTAAATATGAATTATTTGCATTTTTGTATTTACATTTAATAAATGAGATAAATAGTTAGAAGTTTACCAGAGATAAGAGCATTTAAAGTCAATCCCATGGCATGCATTTAACAAATACCTAGTTCTGTTGGAGTGGATGAATGTTCGTGTCCAAAATACTTTCTTAAAGGTTGTGAATGGCTGTTCCTCTTCATAGTTGCTTTAGAATATCCTACCGGGTTTTGAATTTCACTGTTTATTGATTGTTGAGGTGATGAGTTTATCCATTACTTATAGAAATTCTCAAAGTTGTTCTGTAAAGGGCCAGACAGTAAATATTTTTTACTTTATGGGTCGTAGGGTCTATATCACTCAACTCTGCCTTTGTAGCTTGCAAGCAGACAGAGACAACACATAAATGAATAGGCTTGGCTGTGTTCCAATAAAAGTTTACAAAAATAACAGGATAGTTTTGGACTGTAATTCAGAATTTATTTTACCTTTCCAGCTTCATATTCTATAATCTACTAAATCTCCAATACACTGGCCGTTTCAGACCCTTCACAATTCTCTGAATATGATATGCACTCTAATATGACTCTGCTTTGGTTTATATTTTTCCCTATATCTGTACCTCAGCCTTAGTTCCTCCTATCGCCACTCTTTGCTTTAATTGTTCTTTGTAAATATCTTTTATATATTCTATGTGCTGGTTGTTCACTACCTTCCTTCCCTTGTCCTCTCACTCAATAGATTTTTTTACCCTCCACTCTTCTTTGTGTTTTGGAACGCTGAATTGTCCTACACAGTACAGCATCCTGAGGTCTCTAGGCTAGCTCCTGTTAGGGTCTGCCAGTTGGAGTAACTGGCAGGAAACCAGAGGGTGGAGAGAAAGGTTGGGGTTTCCCATTTTTCTCCCTGTTTAAATGTTGTGTCATAGTCAGTAGCTGTCCCTAAATCATAGGGCCCCTCTTTGAGGCCAGCTTTCACAGGTGTGGTCATTTTATTTCCTCCCTTTGTCCTTTCAGCCTAGGAGTGACAGTAGTGTCTTGTTGTTAGTCTTTGATAGCATATGTCATAGTGGCTTTCAACCTTATGTTTCCTTGTGTACAAGAATGATATGACATAGTTACCTTAGTAACAGTTGTTCATTATGGTAGTAGCTCTCAGTGGGAGGCATTAGTATTTTGGGTAGAAAGAGGAGGAGGAGGAAGAAGGTAATTGTAGTTGGAAAAAAGTTCCATAAGTTGTTCTTTGATGTGCCTCCACCCTCACAAAGAAAGTGCTCTCTTTCCGCACCCTCCCCCCCACAAATAAGTAACTTAACACATTGTATTTTTAGTTGATTTTTTAAAATGCCAAACACATTCCCATCTCAGGGCCTTTACACTTTGCTGTTCCCTCAATCATCACTCACCAACCTATTTAAAATAATAATCCTGCCTCTCTTTATCCTTTTACCCTGTTTTTTAAAAATGCATAGGATATATGAATTCCTGACATTCAATTATGTATTTATTTGTTTTTCTGAATCCTCCATTAGATGGCAAAATCTATGAAGGTAGATATCTTGTCTATTTTGTTCAGTGTTGTTTCCTCATTAACTATACTTGATGCATAGTAGGTGCCAGTGAGTACTTTTTATAATGAATGAGTGAGTGTGTCTGGCTTCCCTCTTGGAGTTTTAACACATTGGGGAAAGGAATTGTGTTTTACTCACCTGCATTTATCACAGGATTGGCACATGATGCTTTAAAAACAAATAAACAAATGAATGCCCACAGAAATAATTCTCTGCTTTAAAAATACTCAATGCATAAAGAAATGAGTGATGAATGTCCATATAAATAATTCTCTTCTTGATTTATCATCTCTAAGTACATCCTAGTTTCTCCTGCTGTAAAGTGCTAATGATGTCTTTAATTTAGGGGAATAACTGTAGTAAAATTATACATATATTTTTTACATATATCACACATTTTATACCTAGGGACCTAGAATCTTTAACATGGAAAGTGAGAGAGTATGATTAAAAAAAATGAAAGGAGTTTCTAATGCTATTTTTAATTTTTTCAAAAGGAAGCCTCATTGTATCAATTAAAGCTTAAGGAAAAAGATAATTCTTTAAGAATTATATCTGCCGTTATTGAAAGCATGAAGTACTGGTGTGAACACGCACAGAAAACTGTACTTCTTTTTGAAATATTGGGTAGGTATGGTACTTCAGAAAACCTCAGTAATACTATTTGGACAATAGTTTTGAATGTTAATAGGAATACCTAGGGAATCTTAAAGAAAAATAAAATTTGCAAAAGGAGATTATGGTTTATTAGGATTTTCTTCAGTTCCTGAATTTGTCATTGATTTGTGTGACTTAAGATGTATTTAGTTATTTCTGGCAATATTCTTCTGATTCATAATGTTAAAATTAGAAAGATTGTTACAAGGGCTCTAACTTAACCCTTGAGGTAGGTGGGGAAATTGGGCAATTCATTAGAGTACATTTGACTATAATAAAGCTAGTTAGCCGCAGAAATGGATCTAAACACAAAATCTCCTTTATTCTCAATCTGGTGTTCTTTGTACTATATTATACACTAAATCCAGTAGTAATTTTGTATATAAATTAAATCATATTTTAAATACTCTAAGAGAACATCTGTAAAGAATCCTTTAGTGATATGAGAAAACACCCTACAATTAATCTGTTTCTGAAATTATTAAAGGTTTTTAGAATGTTTCTGGAATTTGATTTTGCCTAGAATGAAGAGATAAACAAGTAGAGACTCAAATGAATTCTTTTGATAATTCATATAAAATAAATATTTAGTTCCATTTAAATTATGAAGTATTCTAAATGTATACAAAAATAGAGAATATAATAAATATCCACATACCTATGTTATAGATCTGTTTGAAACCCCCAGCCTTGTTTCTTCTTCTCTAGAGATAATCCCTGTGGTATCTTTCCTGTCCATGCTTTTATAATTTTACTATGTACATCTGATTTCATAATTTATATTTTTTGCTTTATGTGTTTTAAAATACACAGTTGGCATCTTTATCTAGAATTATGTTTTTGATTTTACAGTCTTTCTGTCCTATCACAGTGTTCGCTTCATCCTGAAGCTCCAAATGTGGTCTCTCCAGCAGCTTCTGACTCTTCCCTTTTGGTATTAAGATGACTATCAAAGTTCTCTGTACCACACATACTTATACACACTGTCACATTCTTTGACAGTTTCTTCTCATTGCTTTTTCCAGAAACTAGCAAATAACCCCTCGCATATCATCATTTCTGGCTGGGTAACAAGACCATCACTGAAACCCTGAACTCTCTGTAGCTGGGAAATAGGGTATGCTGAATGGGTTAAGTCAGTCTCCTGATCTGTGGGTAGGGCAAATCCTATCCAAAGATATGGCTAAGAATGACCTAGCAGAGATTTCTTAAAGGAAAATCTGGGTATTATTAGGGGAATGGAGACTGACATCAAAATAACAAATGTTCACTGTCAGTACTCATCATGTGGTTATGAAAGGAATGAATCGTGCTCTCATTTGATAAATTACTGAAATAAACATGAAATATTATTTGCATTTTATGTATGAAACAGATTTGAAAGAGGTTCAACAATTTGCTCAATTTAGTTAAGTTGAAGAACTGGGACACAAATGATTTCTGATTCTAATTCAGTGTTTTTTCTTCATTAAACCTAGATGCTTATTTATTATATGTTTGTATTTTATGATTATAATATATAATGGTCTGAGGATTTAACCACTCTATAGAACACACTATAAGAAAAAAGCATCAAAAAAAAAAAAAAAAAAAGAAAAAAGCATCAAACAGCCATGTATTGTCAATGGTGTGAACTTTGGCACATAACCTGTTCTTGAATTGGAGAGGGCCAGAAAACTTAGTATAAAACAATTTCAGAAATATTGTTCTCTCTTAAAGTGTTATCTTTATTATTGTATAAATAAAAATAGGAGAGCTTGGTGTAGGAATAGTATTTAAATATCACTTCTCACTGTTATATTTTGTTACAATTTACCAGCACAGCACTGATTCCCCCCCCCCCCCCCATTTTAATGTTGCTTAGCTGTTCTCGATTCAGCTGTTACACCTGGTCCATATTATTCAAAGACTTTCCTTATGAGAGATGGGAAAACTACTCTGCCTTGTGTATTTTACGAAATAGTGAGTATTTGTTTAAATATTCTTTGCAAAGTCTGTGCCAATAAAACATACAAATGTGGGCTGTAATTCTATTACAGTAGAAATTCTGTTAAAATTTAGTAGTACTTTCAACATTTTGTTTGGTTTTAGTTCTGACGGTAAAGTTTATTTGTTCAGCTAGTCTAGAGAACCTATCGGCACCTGCCAGGTTCTTTGCTAGATACAAAGGATACAAAATGGAATATAAGTGCTAAATAGCTCTTTCAAAGAGTTTATTATAGTCTTAGGTAGAGAGACTTACATGAATATTACATTGTGGCATGATCAATGGTATGATAGAGGAATGTGCAGTGTGCTATAGAAGTAGGTAAGAAGGATGGGGAAGGTCAGAGAAAGGTTTTTGAAGCCTGTAGTAAAACCTATCTTATCTTACATATTTAAAGACTAATAAGCCAGAGTGTGTTGGGGGAGGGGAGAGGTGTGAGGGGTCCATTCTAAGGTGGGAGGGCAGCATATGCTGAGAGAGCATGGATTGTAGAGGAAACTGCAAGTAGTTTATACTTACTGGAGCCTGGAGTTAGTAAGTGATGGGGGTGAGGATAGTGGTTTTGCAGTTGAAGGAAGGCAAAGAGTGGGCTGGGATATAGGAAAGACTTTGTGACAAAGAAGGCTGAGGGTGACAAAGGAGGGTGGAGATCACAAAGGAGGCTGGAGACTTTTAACTTACATACATTATAGAAGAGTTGGGTATTAATTCTGAAGTTGTCCTTGATTCTGAAATCAGACTTGGATTCCAGTTTTTACTTCCATCATTTACTAGTTTTATGACCTTGAGTAAAGCTACTTCAACTTCCTGAGTTTTTTTAAATCTGTGAAATGAGGAGACTAATTCCTACTTTGAAAGGTTAATTTGGAGACAAGATGATAAAACATGAATCTACAGCATTTGACACATAGTAGATGATCAAGAAATAGTAATTATGTTATTAATTCCTATAATATCTTTAATACTTATTTTTATCTAGTCTGATAAGTTTAAAAATTTTTTATTGAAATATAATATGTACCTAAAAGTGTACAAGTCATAGTTGTACAGTTCTATGAAGTATCTGTGAAGTGTCACAAAGTGAACGTGACCAAGGTTAAGAAATAGAATACTGCTGTCATCCCATGCATCCTGTGTCTCCTCATGCTCACCACATCCTGTCTCTCCTACAAGTAACTACTGTCCTGACTTTTAATATCACGAATTACTTCTGTTTAGTTTTGAACTTTATATTCTGGTATTATATGGTTTATCTTTTATATCTTTCCCTCAACACGGTGTAAGATTCATTTGTGTTGTTGTATGTAGCTGTAACCCATTCATTTATATTACTATGTACAGTATTCTGTTGTAAAACTAATTTTCTGTTCTACTCTCGGTGGCATCTGAGTTGTTTGCAGATTTTTTGCTGTTAGGAATAATGCTCTGTGAATATTCTTCTATATGTTTCTTGTGCATATGCACACATTTCTGTTGAGCATCTACCTAGAAGTAAAATCACTGCATCATTGTGTATGCGTATATTCCAACATAGTAGTTATTTACCAAAGAATTTTCCAAAGGGTTGTACCAGTTTACACACTCGCAGTCATTGTAGGTGAGTTGTAGTTTTTCCGCATTACTATCAACACTTGGTACCGTCGGTCTTTTTTGTTTCAGCTATTCTAGTGGGTGTTTCGTGCTGTCTCACTGCTCTGCAGTCCCTGGTGGCTGATTACGTTGAACACCTTATATATGTTTACTGGCCACTGAGATACCTTCTCTAAAGTCTGTTTGGGTCTTTTGTTCTTTTTTCTATTGAATTATTGTTTTGTCCTTATTTATTTAGAGGAGATTTTTTTGTTTCTGTTAACTATTCTGAGTACAAGTTCTTTATCCATTATTTGTATTGCAAATATTTTCTCATACTCCATAGTTTGCTTTTTCTTAACAGTAGCTTTTGAGGAACAGAAATTCTTCATTTTAATGTAGTCCTTTTAGCAGTTATCAATATTAGCCCTTACAGCTAGTGCTTTTTATGATCATTTGGTGAAAGCAATTACAGAATACTTTAATTTTATTCATGATTAAGAGGATTTGATGCTGGCTGTTTTTTTTTTTTTCCTGCTGTTGTTGTTGTTGTTGTTGTTTCTGTTTTATTAGTCCCATTAAGGCATGGGTCCTTTTGGATCCCAACCCTAAGCCGGGGGTGAGGGTAGAGGTAGTGGCCAGAATCTCTTTTTCTTGTGGGCCTCTGACTCCATTTTTTATCTCCCAGTCCTAGGAGTCTGTTAAAAGCTCTGCTCTGTTTCTTAGACTCTTAACTCCCTTGACTATACTTAATACATAACCTCAGGGAGAAATATCCCTAAATGTCAGGCCACATTCTGAACTCTCCCAAATGGATGTCTCTCTATTCCCTCACTGTGTTGCTATCTCTCTACTGTCTACGAAAAGATATAAAAATATTTCATCCAGCTATTCTAGGTGTTCTTAGCTAGAGACTTGGCCTGAACTACCTGGTCTACCATCTACTAAAAGTGGAACTGCAGCACTCTAATAGAATTGACTAATTCATGTGCCATTACAGTGGGAATTATCAGTCTTGTAAAAAGCAACAGCTCACCAGGTTGTAAGGAGCCCTACCCAAGTGAAGGTCTTTCCTCTGTGACAGGGCACCTCTGTATGCCCAGCTATTATGGTCTTGTCAGCATGGGGCTCTAAGTCAACTCAGGGAATTACAGCATTTTGAGGTGATTGATATTTAGTTGATTATATTTTTAATTTCAAAAAATTGAAATTCAAATGAAGTAAAAAATAACTATATTGATATTTATTTTTTTAAAAACAGGATCGTGAACTTCCAAGACTGATTAGAGGCCGAGTTCATAGGTGTGTTGGAAACTATGACCAGAAAAAGAATATTTTCAAATGTGTTTCTGTCAGACCAGCATCCATTTCTGAACAAAAAACTTTCCAAGCATTTGTTAAAATTGCAGATGCTGAGATGAGGTATTATACTAATACAATGAACGAAATTTAAATAGTAATGAAGGAAGTTTAAATACTATAATTTAAAGCATTTTTGTGATTGTTTAAGTTATCATCTCCATGGTTTTATAGCTACTGTTTTTCTGTATTTCATTTGTTGAATTAAAATATTTCAGTCCTTTAAATGTGGGAAGAGTTTTTTTATGACAGTGGTACATTTGCTAAAATTAAGCAACCATTTCGGATAAAAATGTTCAATATAATAGGAATAGATACTTATTTAACATGAAGTAATAATACATTTGAGTCAGCCCAAAAGCCAACATCAAGCCTGATGGGGAAATATAGGGACATTCCCACTAAAGTCAGGAATAAGACAAGGGTGCTATCAGTACTGTTACTAAGCATTATACTGGAGCTGCTAGTCTATGAAGTTCATTTAATTACTTGAAAGTATTTAGTAAGCATATATTTTATATATATATAATTTGCATTTCATTCTCTCTTTACTTCCATATATCTGTCCTTCTAAAATACATCTGCACTCTGGTCTTTCTTCTCTACATCCTCTCCCTGCCCTAATTTTTTGGATTTCTATTGTTTACCTCTCTATGAAGCAAACAAGTGAAGGGGAGTGATAATCTCCAGCATTAAAAACAATCAAGGTGGAGGAGTCCCTTAGAAGGTACATGAAAAGGAGGATGCAGAAGATGATAGCAAGTTCTTGTCTAGCTTTGCAGTTACTGCCTTATACCAAAGATTTAGTTGTGGTGCCAGTTGGAAGATCACATCCAGAAAGATTGGTGTACACTCCTTTAGAATATGGTATATACTTTGAACCAGCAGCCTATATGTGGTGCTGTTTCTTCCATACCTTTGATTCATGAGTCCAGGAATCAAAGGTGGTAGCAGGACTGACTTTTGTCATTATTAGACCAAATAATGTACTCAAAAAATTTTTGCTTCCCACCCCCACAATTTTTGGCTGCTGGTGTAGAGATCTTACTTTCTGTTGTAGTCTGGGTTGCCCCAAATGCATGCTGAGACGAAGTCTTATTATTTGCTAGTAGTTTATTTGGGACTGTTACCTCACAGGGGAAGAGACAGAGGGGTAAATAGCAAAGAAGGGAAGACCAATAACTGGGGTGGCTTATTAAGTCGGCCACTACTGGGGTGAATAAGAATTGGTGAAATGCATCATAGGGCCATCCACCTTAATGAAAACCAGGGAAGCACATATTCATCAGCTCCCACCACTTTTTTTTTTTAATATTTAGTTTTTGGAAGAGCGCAAGTGGGGAAGGTACAAAGGGTAGAGGACAGAGGATCTGCAGCAGGCTCTGCAGTGATAGGCTGACAGCAGCAAGCCTGATGTGGGTCTCGAACCCAAGAGCTACGAGATCATGGCCTAGGCCAAAGTTGGACGTTCAACCAACTGAGCCACCCAGGTGCCCCCCTACCACTTGTTTTTTAAGGGTTGGCCCATGGATCCTAAACTTCCTTACTGTTTCAGGTTGTGTATAGATGAATATTAAACTGGCTTCCCATGATATTCTACTCCATGGAAGCAGGAACACCCTGTGACAGGATGCAATAAGCAAGTGGAGCAGGCCTGAGGTAGTGAAGTTAGATTGTGTCTCCGTAAAGCTGGTTGAAGTCTGCAGAACTGGTCCCTGCAGCTGTAGCTGGAATAAAATATGATGCCTGAAGAGGATCTGAAGTGGTGCCCAAGAAGTGTCTGGTGCAGGTCCCGAGGAGTGCTTCTCCTAGGATGCTTTAATGGTTCTTTTCTACTAGAAGCTGAGACTGCCAGTTGGCCATTTTAAGTTCTTTATGTTCCTGAACCAACACGCAAACAAAGGAGTTACCATACTGTCTGGAGTAATTCAATCCAAATTAACAATAGAAAAATGAATTTCTCTACACGTTGAGGAAGGACTGTCTGATACCCAGGAGATTCTTTGGAGTACCACTTAGTAAAATATAATGGAAAACTACAGCAATTCAATAAAGGCAATAACACTGAGGATTCAGACTCCCAAGGAATGAGGGTTGAATATAAAGAAACCATCCAGCTGAAGTGGTGCACATAGAGGAAGTATGGAACAGGAGTTATAAATATTAGCTGTGGCTTTATGATCAATGCAGGGTAAGAAAGAGCTGGAAACTAGGAGATAATCTGACACATATGGAGAGTGGTAGAGGCAATAGCGGTGGTGGGGTGCTATTAAAGTTTCCTACGAAGGTGAGAAGCTAGACATATCTTAAAGGATTGAAAATCTAGGTTTCTTTCTTTATGCAAGGCTGACTTGAACGTACTCTGGGAGAGTTCTCTTTTACTCTAGTACGTTCTCTGTATCTGCATATGGCTGGTTATTCATAGAGATCTAATTTTTGTTAGCTGCAGGTTTAACTCTCCCCTGGAGAATGTTTATGAGGAACTAGGTTGTAGTGAGAGATTATGCCACCCTGCGAATCTTTCCAAAACACATGTCTCTCATGGCACTTTGTTCAAAGACCACTGATGACTTCTTCTTTCCCATAGAATAAAGCCTCTTACATTGTAAGATGTTTTAGGATATTCAGTCTGGTCCCTCTTCATTTCCATGGCTTCTCCAACCATCCTCCTTCACCTCCCAAAATGTAGGCTCTAGCCCCACAGGACTACTGTCCATTCCGTCAACAGGCAGTGATTAAGCATCTATATATGAGCTTCTCTCCATCCACTGCTTCCCCCAAAGCATAATCAGGTGTGATCAATGATGTAGTCAACTACTGCTCCAGGACTCTGAGAGCATTTGTCCTAAGGGGTCCTGTGTAATTACTGTGTCTTTAATGAGTTCCTTTAAGATTTAGACTCCTTTGGGATATAGGCCCCTCAGGCCCAGGGATGTGTAGAAGAGGAGGTGTGAGGAGGGATGTTGCAGACACAGATGACGACTACGGAGGCTGTCGCTTCACATGTCTTAGTAAAGGAAACAGGACTTAGCTTAGTGTCCTGGAGTCACCGTCAGACACACTGGGTAAGTTGGGCAGAGGGTGAATGAGCTGGTCCTTTAGGGTCCTTCCAACTTGACGGTCTTGCTTTCCCAGGTTGTATGGTGTTCTATAGGATGGAGCTTCAGGGATGATAGCCCTCTTCTTCTTCACCTCCCTGCTGCCCAAGACTTCCCCACATTCTAGAACTATTTTGATTGATGTTCATAGTTACATTTACTCTCTTTGTTAACGATAACATTCATAAATAATACTACATAATGCATCTCACAAGATTGTATCATTTTAACATACTCTGACGCAGGCATTTAATACACAGGTTCTTAACCCTGGAATATATATTTGAATGACATAAGGAGCTTTAAAAACTTTTGATAACCCTCTCCCTCCAAGAATCTGATTACATTCATTGTGTCGGGGGGTACAGTAATCTGTATTTTAAAAATGTATGTCCTTACTATTTAAAGTGGTCCATAGACCAGCGGACTTGGCATCAGAAAATGTAAAATTTCATGCCTAAAAAAGGTAGAATTTTAGGCACCACAACAAATCTACAACATCAAAATTAGCATTTAACGAGACCTCTAGGAAGTTCATATGTAGGTCTTTAGAAGCACTGCCTCTTGTGCTTCTTACTTACAGTCCAGACTGAGACCCATGGATTGGCCCCGTGAACAAGACGGAGAGGCCTCGTTAATGGAGCAGCTGAAGCTTGTTCACCTGATCTGCGGCAGTGTCTGCAAGTGCTAGCTCTCTGGTCTCAGTGCTTCCTAATGAGACTTTTGAACCAGGGATGGTGCCCACTCATTTCCCAGGGGAGAAAAATTCTGACAAGTCAGGTGAATGAAACTCTGCTTGATGTAATTGTCTGTGGCAACACCAGCACATATGTCCACATGTAAAAATGTTAATGTGGCTCAAACAGCATAGGCAGGGTGAGAGTTCTAGCCATTGGACTCAGTTATGTTTCTTTAGGGAGGAAACTTTTCATATTCCTTAATGCTCCTACTTAGCATTCTAAGTCAGCTCTGAGGCCCCCTCTGAGGTATGGGTGTCTGGAGAAGCACTTGAGAGAGGTCTCAATGGTAGAAACTACATTTATTTTTTCCTTTCCTCCCCAAATTACTAAATCTCTATACACGAGGTTTATTTTTTTACAGCAATACCAATGAATCCTGTGGATACAACACAAGGAGAAAGTGACGGTGTGGATGTGTATACTGGGGTGTCTGTTTAGGTTAAAGAGCAGTGGGGTTGAAGTAGTCCAAATTTTCCATGACTTAGAGGTTATATCAGGGAATTCTGTGATGAAGTGTCAAGAAAAGTTATTTGTCTGAGTGTATTTAGTGGAGTAAATATTCTAATAGGAGTTTGCTGTCTTTAAGTTGAAGAATGCATGTCTCAGCCTCAAGCACAGCCAATAAATATTTACAAAACACTGGCTGCATCCAGGCACCGTGCCAGGTGCTGGCACTTCTGCAGTCATAAAGGCCAACATGGCCTTTCCTGCATGAAGTTTACAATCCATTAGGGAGGAAGGAATAACAGTCCCCTGGGGCGTTAGTGGTTTTGGGAGAAGCACAGGATGCCGTGGAAGCATAGCAGCAGGTTCTCTCCTGACCTGGAGGGGACATGAGAGAGATAGCTGAGTAAGTGACCGTGCAATATGCCTAGAGGAGAAGTAGGGAAAACCAGGTGAGGTGGGAGCAGAGGGAGGAAGTTGCTAGTCAGCGGGGCCTGTAAGTAGAAAAGGTTGGAGATAAGAAACTGTGACTTTCAAGTCCAGCATTTCTGCAGAGGTGAGTGTGAGTGTCACTATGGGGCCAATTATGGGGCCAGGTAAATCTGTGGAAGTAGGCCAGGGTCAGGCCATGAAGCACCTTTTGTGCCCATGAAAGGAATTTTGCCTTTATCTTAAGAGCAATGAGAATCTATGAAGACTTCAGGGAGAATGATGATCAGATTTTCATCTTAGAATACTACAGTGCAAAGAAAGGATATTAAAGGAGAGTGTTCAACCATGAACTCAAGGAGATGAGTGAAGAGGCTGTCCAGACAAGACATGATGTCAGCCCAGCCAGGACAATGATGGTTGAGATAAGGAGTGGGTAAATAAGGAAGAGTTTTAAGGTGTCAGAATATATAGGGCTTCACAGACTGGATGTTCATAATGGCAGAAATGAAGTAAAAGAAAACTCTCAGGTATGTGACTTGAGCTTGGATTTCTTTTACTGAGATATGAGAGACTTGGAGGCACAGATTGGGGGAGGGGCAGGGTGAGATCATGAGTTCTATTTGCCATCTGTTGAGCCGAAAATGCTTGTGATATTACATGAAGAGATAATCACCATGCAATTGGGAATACAATTCTGAAGGTGATAGAGATCTATTCCTGAGATTTCGATGGTAATTTATGCCATGGGAGTAAGCATTTCTTTTAGGGTTGTCTATGTAGCATTATAAGAGAATAGTGTTTAGGAAAAAAGCCCACAGAAACACCAATATATAAAATTCTGTTATGGAGGACACCAATCACAGTTATTGAGAATGAAGGGCTGATAAACAGGACGATTGGAGAGCAGATAAGAGATTAGAGTGTTTGAGAAGAGATGGAGGAGTTGATATTATCAAATGCTAATTAACAAGAAAAAGTTAAGCCTGAAAGCGATTAGATTAAGTGATATGTTATATTTGTGGTTACAGAGTGTGGTTCTGAAAACAAGGGTGAAATCAGTTATTGCAGAACAACTTACAGACCTTGTATCATACAAATAGTTTCATTTTTATTCATGTTTTTAATGGACACTATCATTTCCTCCTAAAGGACACAGACCATGACAAGAAGAAATCAAACTGTTGTCTCCGACTTTCTCCTTCTGGGCCTGCCAATTGAGCCAGAGCAACAAAATCTGTTCTGTGCCCTGTTCCTGGCCATGTATCTTATCACCATACTGGGGAATCTCCTCATAATTTTCCTGATTCGCCTGGACTCCCACCTGCACACACCCATGTATTTGTTTCTTAGCAATTTGTCGTTCTCTGATGTCTGCTTCTCATCTGTGACCGTTCCGAAGTTGTTGCACACTATGCAGAGCCAAGACCCATCCATCCCCTATGCTGGCTGCCTGACCCAAATGTACTTCTTCCTGTTTTTTGCAGACCTGGAGAGCTTCCTCCTGGTGGCCATGGCCTATGACCGCTATGTGGCCATCTGCTTCCCCCTGCACTACACCACCATCATGAGCCCCAAGCTCTGCCTCTCCCTGGTGGTGCTGTCCTGGGTGCTGACTATGTTCCATGCTATGTTACACACTCTGCTCATGGCCAGATTGTGTTTCTGTGCCGACAACACAATCCCCCACTTTTTCTGTGATATGTCTGCTCTGCTAAAGCTGGCCTGCTCTGACACTCGACTTAATGAGTTGGTGATATTTATCACGGGAGGACTCATTCTCGTCATCCCGTTCCTACTCATCGTCATGTCTTATACACGGATTGTGTCCTCCATCCTCAAGTTCCCTTCTGCCAGGGGCATCCGCAAGGCCTTCTCTACCTGTGGCTCCCACCTCTCTGTGGTGTCACTCTTCTATGGGACAGTTATTGGTCTCTACTTGTGCCCATCGGGTAATAATTCTGCTGTTAAGGAGACGGTCATGGCTATGATGTACACTGTGGTCACCCCCATGCTGAATCCCTTCATCTACAGCCTGAGGAACAAAGACATGAAGGGAGCCCTGGGAGGACTCCTTTTCAAAAAGAAAATTTCCTTTTCTGTATGATGGTAAAGCTGAGGATTTTTACATCGTTTTATCAAGTAGATACATTGATACTAATATTGGAATATTGAACCAGGCTTCTTTTTTTTCCCTCCACGAAACTATCTGTTAAAAAGACATACTAAAAAATTGTTCAGTACCTAATATAAATGAAGTGGAGCTATGTGGTTGCACTCAGAAAGGGGATTTCAGTGAACTGCTAGCAGATTCTTTCTCTTTGCTCTTTCCAGGTGACCCTGAAGAAATATTTTTAAACTTTTAATCATTTTGTTTCACAGCTAATATGTCATGTGTTATTATTATTATTTTTAGATAAAACTCTGCTTTAAGTCATACCCTGTTCCCCCAGGTTAATATTGAGTAACACTCAAGCCTCTCACTCCTCTGCTGACCTTTGATAAATTGGACCTTCATTGTTGAATGCATATTTTTACTTCCATCTTCCTGAACAAGGAAGGGTTCACATTTTTTCATCTCCTCTTCTCCTCTAATTTATTTGCATGTGTACCTTGTCTTTTTGACCTGATCTGAACCTAAAATGAACTTTCTATCTCATCTGCTACGATAGTTTAGTTTATTTTTGCCCTGGAGGTAACCCATACCTGGAGTCCTATAAGTTACTCACATAGGTATGGGAAAGACAGAACCCGGTTAATGCCTTACTGTTTAAGGGTGTCTCCCTTCTGCTTAGTATTTTGGAATTTTTGAACAAATTTTACATCCACGATCTTATGCTACTCTTATGATTATTCCACAAAGGAATCTTATCACCATCTTAAACATTGTTGAAAATGTGGAATTTGATGACTTGCCAAAGTCCCAGAATTGGTCAATATTGAGCCTAAGATCTCAGATGATATGATTTTAGAGTTTCTTCTTCTTTCCCCAACGTCTGAAATGAAGGGAAAAACCATTGATTTTTTAGTCAGCCCCATGTGTGGCATTGTCTAGAATTCCAACTTTGGACTATTCATTTCCTATTATCTCCCTTAAATGATGGCATCTGAATCCATTATTTTAATCCTCTCAAAAATACCGCTACCTCCACGTCTCTATCTGTAGTCTAAATCTTTCACCAGTTCTCAATTTGCATTTTCATCTTCACAGTAGACCTCTCCCCTTGATGCTCAATGAGCACTCTAGTCTTAACCTGCAAAAAATTCAACTCTCTATATTTCCCCCAACCTTCCACTTTGCTTATAATCCATTTGTTTTTTAGCTTTATTGAAGTATAATTGATTAAAATTGCACACATTTAATGTAGACTTCTTGATGAATTTAGACTTAAGCATATACCATGATAGTATCACTACAACGAAGATATTAAATATATCCGTAATCTCCAAGAATTTCCTTGTATTCTTTTGTGTTCTTTCTTTTCTTTTTTGATAAGAATATTTTACATGGAATCTATCCTCTTAATATATTTTAGAGTGCACACTGCCATATTATTAACTGTAGGTAATATATTGTACACCAGATCTTTAGAACTTAGTCGTATTATATAACAGACAGTTATATCCATTGAAAAACCAGTTCTCCATTTCCTCTTCCCTCTGCCCGCAACAAGCACTATTCAGTTTTCTTTGTATGCAAGTATGACTATTTTAACGTTTTTATTTATTTTGAGAGACAGAGAGAGAGAGGGTGAGCAGGGGAGGGGCAGAGAGAGGGAGACACAGAATCTGAAGCAGGGTCCAGGCTCTGAGCCATCAGCACAGAGCCCGACATGGGGCTCAAACTCACAGACCGTGAGATCGTGACCTGAGCTGAAGTTGGCCGCTTAACCAACTGAGCCACCCAGGTGCCCCTGACTATTTTAGATACTCATATCTAGAATAGAATCATGCAGTATTTGTCCTTCTGTGAGTGGGTTGTTTCACTTAGCATAATGTCCTCTAGTTTCATCCACGTTGTCATGAATATCAAGATTTCTTTCTCTTTTTTTAAAAAGATGAATGATATTCCACTATATGCACATACTACATTTTCTGTATCCATTTATCTGTTGATGGACATTTGGGTTGTTTACATATCTTGGCTATTGTAAATAATGCTGCAATGAACACAGAAGTGCAGATGTCTTTTTGAGATCCTGATATCATTTCCTGTGGATATATACCCAGAATTGGGACTACTGGATCCCATGGTAGTTCTATTTTTAAATATTTTGAGGAGGCTCCTTACAGTTTCTGATTGTGGCTGTACATTCCTTCCAACTATACATAAGAGTTCTCTTTTTTTGGGAGCGCCTGGGTGGCTCAATCGGTTAAGTGTCTGACTTTGGCTCAGGTCATGATGTCTCAGTTCTTGGGTTTGAGCCCCACGCCGGGCTCTGTCCTGACAGCTCAGAGCCTGGAGTCTGCGTTGGATTCTCTGTCTCCCTCTCTCTCTGCCCTTCCTTTGCTTGTGCTCTGTCTCTTTCTCTCCCTCTCCCAAAAATAAATAAATGTTAAAAAAGTAAAAAAAAAATGTTCTCTTTTTTTCAACACTTGTTATCTTAAAAAATAATATCCATCCTAACAGATATGAGGTGCTATCTCATTGTGGTTTTCAATCTGCATCTCTGATGTATTAGTTATATTGAGCAACTTTTTCATGCACCTAAAGGCCATCTGTGTATCTTCTTTGGAGAAATGTCTATTCAAGTCCTTTACTCATTTGTTAATAAGGTTATTTGTTTTTGTTTTGCTGTTGAGTTGTAGGAGAATCTTAATTTATATATTAACCCTCTATTAGATATTTGCAAATATTTTCTCCCATCCAGTAGGAGGCATTTTTATATTGTTTTGCTGTGCAGAAGCTTTCGAGTTTGATGTCCCATCAAAAAGTATTAAATACTTAAGAATAAACTTAACCAAGAGGTGAAACACTTGTATATTAACACTATAAAACACTGATGAAAAAATACAAAGCAGACACATTATTGGAAAGGCATCCCTTGTTCATGGATTGGAAAAATTAATAGTTAAGATGTCCATATTTCCCAATATACAGGTTCACTGCAATCCTTATTTTTTTCCTCTTTTTAAATTAATTTTATTAGAGACAACTGGATGGCTCGGTTGGTTAAGCCTCCAATTTTAGCTCAGGTCATGATCTCACAGTTCATGGGTTCAAGCCCTGTGTTGGCATCTGTGCTGACAGCTCAGAGCCTGTTGCCTGCTTTGGATTGTGTCTCCCTCTCTCACTGCCCCTGCCCCACTCACACTCTGTCTCTGTCTCTCTCTCAAAAATGAATAAACATTAAAAAATATTTTTAAATTTAAATTCAAGTTAATTAACATACAGGGCAAGTCTTGGCTTCAAGAGTAGAACCACGTGATTCATCTCTTACATATGACACCCACTGCTTCACTGTAATCCTTATAAAATCCCAATTGCATATTTTATAGGAAAAAAATCATACAATTTGTATGGAACTATATCAGACTCTGCAAAACCAAAGAAATCTTGAGCAAAAACAACAAAGCTAGAGGATCATATTTCCTAATTTCAAAATATATTACAAAGCCACAAAAAATTAAAACAGTGAGGTAGTAGTATAAAGATAGACATATAGTCCAATGGAACAAAATAGAGAACCCAGATATGAAATCATGTAATATACAATCAACTGATCTTCAAATAGGTTGCCATGAACATGCAATGGGGCAATGATAGTCTCTTCAACAAATGGTGGTGTGAAAACTGGATATCCACATGAAAAAGAATTAAGTTGGATCCCTATCTTACACCATACACCAAAATCAACTCAAATAGACTAAGGACTTAAATATAAGACCTAAAACTGTAAAACTTTTTGAAGAAAATACATGGGATAACTTCTTGACATTGATCTTAGCAGTGATTTCTTGGATTTGACACCAAAAGTCCAGGTAGCAAAACTAAAGATAGACAAGTGGGGCTACATCAAATGATATTTCATTTCTTGATTCATATTATCTTCCATGTAGTTACCCAAAGAACTATTTGTGTGTGTGCGTTTATGAAAATAGATTATTATTCAGCTCCAGATCTACCTTGTTAGTGAATTTGTAGTTGCACAGTATAGTACTGTTAAACTCTATGTCCATCGATGTACAGCAGATTTCTAGAACTTTTTCATCTTGCATTGTGGAAACACTATACCCCCTGAACAGAATCTTCATTTCCCTCTTCTCCAGCCCTTAGAAGCCAGTATCCCACTTTCCACTTCTATGGATTTGACTACTTTAGAAACCTCATGTAAGTGGAATCATGCAGTGCTTATCTCTCTGGAACTGTAATGTCTCTGTAACTGACATTAGCATAATGTCCTCCAAATTTATGTTTTGTGGCATACGACAGATTTCTTTCTGTTTTAAGATTGAATAATATTCTGTTTTATGTATATACTGCAGTTGCTTTATTCATTCATCCACAGATGCAGGTTTAGGGTGTTTCTGTCTCTTGCCTAGTGTGAATAATGCTGCAATGAATATAGGAGCACACATATCTTTTCAGGATGCTGTTTTCAGCTCTTTTGAATAAATATCCAGAAGTGGGATTGTTGGATCATTTGGGAATTATATTTTTAATTTTTGAGAAAATTCCACACTGTTTTCCATAGTGGCTCCACTATTTTATATTTCTACCGACAGTATACAAAGGCTACCATTTCTCCATTTCCATGCAAGTACTTCCTATTTTCTGTTTTGTTTGTTGATAATGGTCATCCTAACAAATGTAAAGCATTACTTCATTGTGTTTTTTTTTTAATTTTATAATAGTTTATTTTCAAATTGGTTTACATATAACACCAGTGTTCATCCCAACATGTGCCCTTTTTAATGCCCATCACCCCCTCTCCCCCCTCCCTCATCCCCCTCACCCTCAGTTTTTTCTTAGTCTTTGAGAGTCTCTTATGTTATATCTCCCTCCCTCTCTGTGTCTTTTTTTCCTTTCCCCTCTTCCCCTCCCCCTGGTTTTTGCTTAGTCTCACAAAGTCCACCTATTCGTGGAAACATATGGTATCTGTCTTTTTCTGACTGACTTATTTCACTTAACATAATACCCTCCAGTTCCATTCATGTTGCTACACATGGCCAGATTTCAGCATAGGAGCATGTGTACCCCAATGTTCATAGCAGCACTTTCGACAATAGCCAAATCATGGAAAGAGACCAAGTGCCCATCAATTGACGAATGGATAAAGAAGTTATGGTACTTATATACAATGGACTACTACGTGGCAATGAGAAAAAATGAAATCACTGTGGTTTTGATATGTATTTCCCTGGTGATTAGTGATGTTGATCATTTTTTTTTCATATACCTATTGGCCTATGTCTTCTTTGCACATTTTTAAATTGGGTTATTTTGTTTTTTCCTCCAACTTTTCTTTTCTTTTTCAAAGTTTTTATTTAAATTTCAATTAGTCAACCTGCAGTGTAATATTAGTTTCAGTATACAGTGTAGTGATTCAGCACTTCCATACATCTAGTGCTCGTCACAAGTGCCCTCCTTAATCTGTACCGCCTATGTAACCCATCCTTCCACACACCTCCCCTCTGGTAACCATCAGTTTGTTCTCTACAGTTGAGAGTCTGCTTCCTGGTTTGCCTCTCTCTCTTTTTTCCCCATCTATGCTTGTTTGTTTTGTTTCATTTTTTCCTAAAGTTTATTTAATTATTTTTGAGAGAGGAAGTGTGAGCAGGGGAGGGGCAGAGAGGGAGAGGGAGAGAGCCAACCAGGCTCGACACTGTCAGCATGGAGCCTCATATGGGGCTCAAATCCACCAACTGTGAGGTCATGACCTGAGCCAAAGTCGGGTGCTTAACCAACTGAGCCACCCAGGCACCCCTTAAATCCCACATATGAGTGAAATCATGTCATATTTGTCTTTTTCTAATTGACTTATTTCTCTTACAGCATAATACTCTGTAGCTCCATTTATATTGTTACAAATGGCAAGATTTCATTATTTTTTATGGCTGGATAATAATCCATAGGTTATATATTACCACCTCTTCCTTATCCATTCATTAGTCCATGAACATTTGGCTTGTTGCCATAATTGCGTATTGTAGATAATGCTGCTATAAACATTGGGGCACATGTATCCCTTTGAATTAGTATTTTTGTATTCTTTGCCTAAACACCTAGTAGTGCAATTGCAAGATTGTAGGAAGTTCTATTTTTAACTTTTTGAGGAACCTCCCTACTGCTTTCCAGAGTGGCTGCACCAGTTTGGATTCCCACCAACAATGCAACAGAGTTCCCGTTTCTCCACATCCTCACCAACACCTGTTGTTTCTTGCGTTGTTCATTTTAGCCATTTTGACAGGTGTGAGTGCTATCTTATTGCAGTTTTGATTTGTGTTTCCCTGATGATGAATGATGTTAAACATCTTTTAATGTGTCTGTTAGCCATTGTATGTCTTTTTTGGAGAAATGTCTGTTCATGTCTTCTGCCCATTTTTAAATTGGATTATTTGGTTTTTGAGTGTCGAGTTGTATCAATTCTTTATATGTTTTGAATATGAACCCTTTATCAGATATGTCATTTGAAACTATCTTCTCCAATTTAGTAGGTTGCCTTTTAGTTTTGTTGATTTTTTTTCCTTCACTGCAAAAGTTTTAGTTTTGATATAGTCCCATAGTTTATTTGTAAATTTGTTCCCCTTGCCTTAGGAGACATATCTAGTAAGAAGTTGCTATGGCCAGGGGTGCTTGGGTGGCTCGGTTGGTTGAGTGTATGACTTTGGTTCAGGTCATAATCTTGCGGTTTGTGAGTTTGAACCCCACATTGGACTCACTACTAACAGCATAGAGCCCTCTTTGGATCATCTGTCTTCCTTGCTTTTTGCCCCTCCCCTGCTCTCTCTCTCTCTCTCTCTATCCCTCTCTCTCTCTGTCTCTCTCTCTCTCACACACACACACACACACACTCGCTCTCTCTCTCTCTCTCTTTCTCTCTCAAAAATAAACATTAAAAAAAGTTGCTGTGGCAAATGTCAAAGAAGTTACTGCCTGTGTTCTCCTTGAGGATTTTAATGGTTTCCTATCTCACATTTAGGTTTTTCATCCATTTTGAATTTATTTTGTGTATGGTGTAAGAAAGTGGTCCAGTTTCATTCTTTTGCATGTTGCTCTCCATTTTTCCCAACACCATTTTGGAAGAGACTGTCTTTTTCCCATTGGATATTCTTTCATGCTTTGTCATAGATTTATTAGCCATATAGCTGTGGGTTTATTTGACTCTCCTCTCTCTCTTTTTTAAATGAGTCTGGTAGGGATTTATCAGTTTTGTTAATCTTTCCAAAGTACCAGCTCCTGATTTCACTGATCTGTTGATTTTTTTTTTAGTTACTATATCAGTTATTTCTGCTCTAATATTTATTATTATCTTCCTTCTGATGCTCCTGATATCATTGATATGTTCTATTTTTTTTACTTTCTTTATCAGTTATTTCTGCTCTAGTGTTTATTTTCTTCCCTCTGATGTTGATTCTTCTTTTTCTCACTCCATTAGGTGTAAGGATGGGTTGTTTATTTGAGATTTTTCTTGCTTCTTGAGGTAAGCCTGTATTGCTACAAAATTCCCTCTTAGAACCTCTTTTGCTGCAACCCAAATGTTTTAGATGATTGTGTTTTTATGTATTTCCATGTACTTTTTGATTTCTTGGTTCACCCATTCATTGTTTAGTAGCCTATTATTTAACCTCCATGTATTTGTGGTCTTTCTAGATTTTTTCTTATGGTTGACTTCTGATTCATAACACTGTGGTCAGAAAAGATGCATAGTATGACTTCAGTCTTGTAATTCGTCGAAGCTTATGTGTGGGCTAATATGTGATCTATTCTGGAGAATGTTCTGTGGGCACTTGAAAAGAAATATTCTGCTGTTTTAGGATGGAGCAAATCTGTTAAATCCATCTGGTTCAGTGCGCCATTCAAAGCATTATATCCTTTTTGGTTTTCTGTTTGCATGATGACCTGTCCACTGATGTAAGTGGGGTATTAAAAGTTGAAAGGGAATTTTCAAGGTAATTTTGAATATGTGAAGTTTTTCTGTAACATACTACCTTTAGAATCTAAACCACACCTAGGCTTAACTTAATTTTATTTAAGTCTGGCTGATTCCTTTAAATTTTTTTTAACGTTTATTTATTTTTGAGAGACAGAGAGACAGAGCATGAGCAGGGGAAGGGCAGAGAGAGAGAGGGAGATACAGAATCTGAAACAGGCTCCAGGCTCTGAGCCAGCAGCACAGAGCCCGACGTGGGGCTTGAACTCACAGACCGTGAGATCATGACCTGAGCTGAAGTCAGACACTAAACTGACTTAGCCATCCAGGCACCCCTGGCTGATTCCTTTAAGACATGGTGTCAATCTTTTGCTCTCCCAGTGTTCTCTTTCCTCTCTGCACACCTTCCAATAGGGTGTGAGAAGTTTGTTTATATATAGGATAAATGAGCCTTAAGTACATTATAATGAGAGTAGACAGTAGGTTGTTTGTATAAGCAAGGTTGGGATTGGAAAGCTTGACAAGACACAAGAGAGGAAGGAGTGGTGACATGCTCAGTTTATGACAAGATGTAGCATTGCGTAAATTATTTTCTCGTCTATGCTGAGGCTAGAGTCTGATAAGTCTGATGTAACAAATGTGGATGTAAGTTGATTTCCACTTTATGCCTCTCACATGCTTTTGATGTTATAAATTTCCCATTAAGCACTGCTTTTGATAAGTTGTGTTTTCATTTTTAAAATATTTGCAAATTACTTTTGAGATTTCTTCTTTGACCCATATTTTATTTACAGGTGTTGCTTAGTCACTAAGTGTATTTTGGGATTTTTCTGGCTATCTTTATGTTATTGATTTCTAGTTTAATTCCATTGTGGTCTGACAGCAGACATTATATGATGGCTATTCTTTTAAATTTGTTAAGGTGTGTTGTGAACAGAATGCCTGATGAACTTGAGAAGAATACATATTGTGCTATTGTTGAATGAAGTAGTCGGTAGATGTCCATTGTATCCAGCTGGTTGTTGGTGGTGTTGAGTTCAGCTATATTTCTACTGACTTTCTACCTACTGGATCTGTCCATTTCTGAGGGATGGGTTTTGAGGTGTCCAACTATAATAGTGAGTTCATCTATTCTTCTTCTAATGTGGTCCTTCTTGGTTTCTGTGGTCCAGGGTGGTACTTTAGCCTCAACCTCAATTCTTGGTATTTTCACATGGTGTCTTGTCAGTGGGAAGTTTGGTCTTCTGGTGAGAAAACTGAAATTGGGAATTGATTTATGTTGCTATTTTGATGACACCACTCCACAAATATCTTGCAATTTGTGACTTGACTTTTTATCCCTAATGGTATCTTTCGATGACAGAATTTTAAAAAAATGCTAAATGTATTGCTTTTAATCAATCCTCTTTATAATTATAATTATAATTACTTACAAACAAAATTATTTTAAATCCAAGACACTAAAGATATTCTCTACTACCTTCTAGGAGATTTTGTGTTCTATTTTATTTTTTAATATATATTTTTTTATTTTTGGGAAAGTGCAAGCAGGGAGGGACAGAGGGGAGGGCTGAAATCTAAAGCGGACTGTGCGCTGACAGGCTGATAACTGCAAGTCTGATGTGGGACTTGAACTTACGAAAGGGGAGATTGTGACCTAAGCTGAAGTTGGACACTAACCCGACTCAGCCACCCAGCTGCCCCTGTCGCATTCCATTTTGAAATTCTTTCACACTTACATCTACAGTACACCTGGAAATGATTTTTGTATTTGGTATGAAGTAGGTATATATATCCCAAATACTTGGAAAGGAAGCAACACATTTCTAAATAACCTATAGGTCAAATACAAAATCAGAAGGGAAACTAGAAAACATTTTGAATTAAAATAAAGTGAAAAGATGCATATCAAAATTAGTAGGATACAGCTAACTCAGTGCTTAAAGGAAAATCTATAGCATGGAATGCTTATATTACACATGAATGAAGTTCTGAAATAAATGATCTCAGCTTCCAACTTAAAGATGTAAGGAGGCAAAGAGCAAATTAAAGCAAGTACAAGAAAAGAAATAACAAAATAACAGAAATCAATGAATTGCAAAAAGAAAGATGAGACAGAAGAATTGAGACCAAAAGTTGGTTCTCTGGAAAACTAGATAAAATAAATAAGCTTTTAGTCAGAAAGAGTAAGAGGAGAAAAAAGAAAAGGCACAAAATGTAAATATTAGGAAAGATATATAAGATGTTACTACAAAGCCCTATAAGTCATTCAAAGAAAAATAGTGGAATACTATGAATAATCTTACGCCCATAAATGCCACAACTTAGATAAAATGGACAAATTTGTGGAAAGACACAATTTCCAAAGCCTACTCACAAAGAACAGATAACCTGAATCATGGTTTTTATTAAAGGAATAGAGTGTGTAGGTAAAAGCTTTCTGACAAAGAAAACTCCAGATGGCTTATTGGTCAATTATATGAAGGAAGAAAGGATACTATTCTATGCAATTCTCCCAGTATTTAGAAGAGGGAGAAATACTTCTCAAGTCATTTTATGAGGCCTCAATATCAAGACCAGATAAAGAAATTAGAAGGAAACTATAGAGCAATATTCCTCATGAATATACACACTAAAATCCTCGTATATACAAACAGAATCTAACAATACATGCAAAGGATTATACATCACTATCAAGTGGGGTTTATTATGGGAATGAAAAGCTGTTCGTTCAACATTTGAAAACCAGTAAATCTAAAATATCAATCAATAAACAACTGGGAAAAGCCATATGATTAAAAACAACATGGTGTTAAACGTCAAAGAAACCATTTAAATAAGGCTATGTTACTTTTGGAAAAGTAAACTAAAAGGATTTATATTGCCTGGTTTCCAGACTTACTGTTAATTGAAATAATCAGGAACGTATGGTATTGGAGAAAACATAGAAAGTTGATTAGTATAAGATTATAGAATAGTGTTCAGATTCTGAAATTAGAACCACACAAGTGTTTTCCACTGATGGTTGACAAAGATGAAAGGATAGTTTATGGAAAATAATCTTTTCAATGAGTGGTGCTGGAAAAACTGGAATTCCATACACAAAAACTAAAAATGAACCTCATTCCATACCTCACAGTCTCTACAACAGTTTACTCAAAACGGGTCATACACTCATACAAATATGAGTACTGAGAAAGTTCCCCGATGACATCCTGTTTCATGAGGTAAGAGAAGTCCCAGAGTAGGAAACAAGGAGCATGTGCAGTAATATTGAGGCGAGGTGCTATCAGGTTTCTTCTGCTAAAGCTCACTGAAGTCTTTGCAGTTGCTGAAGCTGTGGCTAAAATAAGAAATGCATTGCAGTTACTGAAGCCTTGGCTAAATGAAGAAATGAAACTGAAGAATTGAAAATGGTTCACAAGTAGTGTCTCATATAGTCATTAAGAGAAGAGTGCTTCTATCAGGGGATGCTCACATAAGAATGGTTTCACTGAATTGGAAGTTGAGCCCACCATCTGGACATTTTGCTGGTCTTACCTGAAGTGATACACAAAGAGAAGGGTTGCCGTTCTGCCTGAGGTGGTGATATTGATTCCTAAGGAGGATCTGGGTTGCCCTACACAGATGGAGCAGATAGGATCATGTCTGAAATTCTGGGGAATTCTTTAGGTGCCACTTGGGATTTTGTCCAACAATTAATCTTAATGGAAACAACCTAATAAAGGGAAGACCAATGAGAGCACAGATTCCCTAGGAATGAAGGTTTGCATGATACGGCTATGGAAAGAACCTCATCCAGCTGAGATAATGGCCAATGAGAACAGAGAATGTGTAGTGAAAGAAGGTTTATAAATGTCACCTATGGCCTTGTGGTCAATTGTAGTACAAGGAAGAACTGGAAAATAGGAGGTAATCTGACACATAGGAAGAGTGGTAGAGATGATGGTGACGACAGAGCCTCACAGGACTACTGTCTATTCCCTAAACAGGCAATGATTAAACATCCATATATGAGCTGCTCTCCATCCACACTTTTCCCCAAAGCATAATCAGTGTGATCAGCGATGTAGTCAATCACTGTTCCAGGACTCTGAGAGCATTTCTCCTAAGGGGTCCAGGGTAATTTCTGTGTCTTTAATGAGTTCCTTAAGGATCTAGACTCCTCTGGGATCCAGGGCCCCTTAGGCCCAGGGATGTGTAGAACAGGAGGTGGGAGGAGGGATGTTGCAGACACAGATATTGACCACAGAAGCTGTCACTTCACATGTTTTGGTAAATAAAGGGAAACAGAACGTAGGTTAGTGTCCTGAAGTCAGACACAGTGGGTAAGTTGGACACAGGGTAAATGAGCTGGTCCCTTAGGGTCCTTCCAACCTGAGGGTCTTGCTTTCCCAGGTTGAATGATGTTCTGTAGGATGGAGCTTCAGGGATAATAGCCCTCCTCTCTTCACCTTCCTGCCTCCCAAGACTTCCCCATATTGTAAAAATGTTACAATTAATGTTCACCAGTTAGAATCTTGTGGTCAATGATAGATTTTAAATATTAATGTGTCATTTATTCTAACGAGATTGCATAATTCCAATGTAATGACAGCTCTCGTGATGGGCTTTAAGTGGAATAGTCTGAGCCCTTGTTTTACTTTAGAATCACCTGGGAGCTTTAAAAATCTTTGCACGGCCTCTTCTATGATTGTGATTATATTTATTGAGGGCACCAAGTAAATTCATTTTTAAAAGCATTATGCTATTCACTGTGTACCCCATGGACCATACCATTACAGTCACTAGGTGCTAATTAAAAATGTAAAACCAGCCCCCCTGAACCAGAATCAGTGTTTTAGCAGAACTCCTGGGTGATTTGCTTGAACATTTAATTTTAGAAGTACTGTGGTAGGTGATTCTTACGTGCGGTCTAGTCTGAGAACTACTGACAATGGGTGCAGATGGTCATTGCATAATCAGTAGTAGCATCTGCAAGTGCTATCTCTGGTCGGTGATTCCTATTCATACCCTCAACACCAGAGGTGGATCCCACTCATTTATTGGGAAGCAAGATTCTGAGGAAACAGTTGTATGATCTCCCCTAGATGTTTTTTCCCACTGTAAATGCCAGTCCATAAAATCCATGTGTAAAAATGGTTACTGTAGTTGGATCAAACAGCACTAGCAGGGTGAAAGTCTTAGCAGGTGGACTCAGTTATCTTTATTGAAGGGGCTTCCCACATCTCTTGGTGGTTCTCTTCTGCTTTCTTTTCAGCTTTGAGACACAGTGAGATGTATTATTCAGGGTTCCCCATAGAAACAGAACCAATGGGAGATTATATCCGTATCTACTTTTATATATCTATATACACACTGGTATATTTCTATTGGTTGTATCAGCTGTATTAGTGATAAGAGTAGTGTTACCTGAGGTCCCCCAAAGTTTTCCATGGGTACAGCATTACATTCATAAATCTGTAACAAGTGAGAAATTCAGTGCTAAATGTTTGAAGCTAGTGAGTTTTTGTTTTGGGAATATTTAGTAGGAGTAGATATTCTAACAGGAATTTGCTGTCTTTATTTTTTATTGTTATTGTTATTTGAGACACAGAGAGAGAGAGAGAAAGAGAGAGAGAGAGAGGGAGAGGGAGAGGGAAGGCAAGTGGGGGAGAGGGGCAGGAGAAGAGACAGAGAGAATCTTAAGCAGGCTGCACACTCAGCATGGAGACCAAAGCAGAGTTTTATCCCACAATGCTGAGATCATGGCCTGAGCTGAAATCAAGAGTTAGACGCTGAAACAACTAACGACCTAGGTGGCCCAGGAGTCTACTGTCTTTAGAGTTGAAGGAATACATGTCTCAACCTGAAGCACAGCCAATAAATATTTACAAAACCCTGGCTGCATCCAGGCACCGTGCCAGGTGCTGGCACTTCTGCAGTCATGAAGGCCAACATGGCCTTTCCTGCATGAAGTTTACAATCCATTAGGGAGGAAGGAATAACAGTCCCCTGGGAGCGTTAGTGGTTTTGGGAGAAGCACAGGATGCCGTGGAAGCATAGCAGCAGGTTCTCTCCTGACCTGGAGGGGACAGGAGAGAGAGCTGAGTAAGTGACGTGCAATATGCCTAGAGGAGAAGTAGGGCAAACCAGGTGAGGTGGGAGCAGAGGCGGAAGATTCTCCTTACGGGGACCAGCAAGTGGAAAAGCCTGGAGACAAGAAACTGTGACTTTCAAGTCCAGCATTTCTGCAGAGGTGAGTGTGAGTGTCATTATGGGGCCAGATGAAGCTGTAGAAGTAGGCCAGGGTCAGGCCATGAAGCTCCTTTTGTGCCCATGAAAGGAATTTTGCCTTTATCTTAAGAGCAATGAGAATCTATGAAGACTTCAGGGAGAATGATGATCAGATGTTCATTCTAGAATGCTACAGTGCAAAGAAAGGATATTAAAGGAGAGTGTTCAACCATGAACTCAAGGAGATGAGTGAAGAGGCTGTCCAAATAGTACAGACAAGACATGATGTTAGACCAGCTAGGACAATGATGGTTGAGATAAGGTGTGGATGAATGAGAAAAAGATGGCAGCATCCTTAGGGTGTGTTGACAGATTGGATATTGATGATGAGAGAAATTAGGGAAAGAAAAAAACTCAGGTGTATGACTGGAACCCCTGGATTCCTTTTTACTGAGCTATGGGGACATACAGAGGGAGGAATTGGGATTGGGGATGGGCAGCGTAATATCTTGGGATCTGCTATGCTTAAAATGCGTGTGATAAGTTTGAAGAAAGATAATCAGTAAGCAACTAGGTACCCCATTTTATAGATTAGAGAGTCATCTACATCTGAGTATTTAATGGTTATAAAATCCATTGGAGTAGATGAGTTCTTCTTGGTGGTATAGATAGCATTGTAAGAGAATAGTGTTTTAGGAAAAAGCCCTGGGACATCAACATGAAGAGATTGCTACAACAGAAACCAGTCAGTTACTGAGGATGCCTGGTCAGGTAGGTATGAGGAAAACCAATATATATGTGTCTCAGAAGGTAATGGATCAGATTGTTTTATAAAAGTTGAGATATTGTTAACATGTTAAAGAGAAGTGAAGAAAAGGCATTTCCAATCAGAGATTCTGATTATAGAGATCCTGGAGTATAGAAATGGTAATAATTGTGATGAAAGTGATATAAAGTATCTTTGCAGAGCACTGAGCAGGCCATGTATCATAGAAATATGTTCATGTTTAAATTCAGGTTTTAATGGACACTATAATTTCTTCCTAAAGATACTGAAGACAGAGCATGACAGGAAAGAATCGAACTGTCATTTTAGAATTCCTCCTCCTGGGCCCGCCCATCAAGTCAGAGCTCCGAGACCAATTCTATGCCTTGTTTCTGGCCATGTATATTACCACAATCCTGGGAAACCTTCTCATCATCATCCTCATTTGCCTCGACTCGCACCTCCACACGCCCATGTATTTGTTTCTTAGCAATTTATCCTTCTCTGATCTCTGCTTTTCCTCTGTCACAATGCCCAAATTGCTGCAGAACATGCACAGCCAAGTCCCATCCATCCCCTATGCTGGCTGCCTGACTCAGATGTACTTCTTCCTATTTTTTGGAGACCTGGAGAGCTTCCTCCTGGTGGCCATGGCCTATGACCGCTATGTGGCCATCTGCTTCCCCCTGCACTACACCACCATCATGAGCCCCAAGCTCTGCCTCTCCCTGGTGGTGCTGTCCTGGGTGCTGACTATGTTCCATGCTATGTTACACACTCTGCTCATGGCCAGATTGTGTTTCTGTGCCGACAACACAATCCCCCACTTTTTCTGTGATATGTCTGCTCTGCTAAAGCTGGCCTGCTCTGACACTCGACTTAATGAGTTGGTGATATTTATCACGGGAGGACTCATTCTCGTCATCCCGTTCCTACTCATCGTCCTGTCTTATGCACGCATTGTGTCTTCCATCCTCAAGATCCCTTCTGCCAGAGGCATCCACAAGGCCTTCTCTACCTGTGGCTCCCACCTCTCCGTGGTGTCACTCTTTTATGGGGCAATTATTGGTCTGTATTTATGCCCATCAGCTAATAATTCTGCTGTTAAGGAGACGGTCATGGCTATGATGTACACTGTGGTCACCCCCATGCTGAATCCCTTCATCTACAGCCTGAGGAACAGAGACATGAAGGGAGCCCTGGGAAGAGTCTTTTGTGGAATGAAAATTCCATTCTCTGTATGATGGTAACATTTTATATTTTTTCATATTTATATCTATAGGTATAATAATATGGGAATATTATTCCAGATTTTTTCCCTTTCCATGGAAACTTTCTGTTAAAATCATATACTAAATAACTATTAGATATGTAAATGAGATGAAGTGGAGATGTATAGTTGAAGGAGGGAAGAGAGGTCTTGATGACCTGTTGGCTTAGCCTTGTCTTTGTGTTCCCCAGGTGATAGTGAAAAAGTGTAGTTTAAAAACTACTGTTAAATGATCTTCATGCCTTATTTTCTTTCACTAATTTATCATAGGAGTCTATGTTTTTTTAAGGCTGAACTCTGCTTTGATTGTGGTATAATTTTAAAATAATTCTCTATATTCTTAGGTCTATACTAAACAAGCTCAACTATTTCCACCTTCCTGGCTTCCCTCTAAATGTCTCCTACTCATCTCTCTCTGCACAAAATTCACATCGTTTTGTCTCTTAACCTTTCCCCCACTCTTATTTATTTTCATGTCTATTCTGTTTTCTGACCTGGCTTGACTTGAAATAGATTTTACTAGCCCTTTACTACAAAAGTATATTTTGTCTTTACCTGGGAATAACTAATACCCAGGGGACCTCAAATTTATTTCCCCAGGAATGGGGAAAGCAACTGGAAGCTGATAAACAAGTTCAGAGTTTGAGGATGCCTCTTTCCTGTTGGATATTTTGGACCTTATAAAAGAACTTTATCTGTGTGTTTACACTACCATCATCCTCATGACAATTCCAAGGAATAGAGAAGATATTACTATTTCACAGACTGAAAAATCTGGCATTCAATTACTTGTTAAGTCACATAGTGTGTCAGTTTGAGTCTGTGTAAGATCCCAGACTAAGCAATTCTATAATTTCTTCTCATTTTTTTTTCACTTTAGAAAGAAGGGTAACAGCCATTAAAAACAAAACAGAAACAAAAGTCCCTCTTAGTTCCATTTATGGTATACACTAGTTTTCCAACCTTGGTCCATATGTATTCTCAGCTGTGTCCTTAAATTGTGGCATCCAAACCCATGACTTTGACCCTCAAGTATGTTCTGGTGACCTACACATCTCTATCTGAAGCCAAGACTCTTCTTCAGAGTTCTGGACCGTTATTCTCATCTATCCATTGGACGTCTCTACTCGAGGCTCTATAAACAGCTCAAGGTCAACATGCCCATTATCGAACTCTTTATGCTCCCTCAGGTCTGCTCTTTGTCCTTTACTCTATATCTTGATTTCTGATGTCACCTTCTGCCTGGTTACCTGAACAGCCACTTATGTATATGTATATATATTCATAAAAGGAGATATTAGTTTATATAATCTTGCATTACACATTTTCATTTAATATTATATTTCTTGAAATATTTTATTATATCCATGTAGTTAAGGTAACACTAGTTGCTATAATGGATAAATTCTGAAATCTCATTTCCATCATCCAGCAAATATATAGTGCCAAGAAAAAAGATTATTTAAATTAATGCAGTTTCATCTTTAATGAAAACTCCATTAAAAAGACAATGAAAAATAGACCCTGCTCTCAATAGCAATGGGAATTATGTGCAAGAACATAAGACGAAAACTTTAAAACTTTACTGAAAGGTGTAAAAAAACACCATGATAAGTGGACATATACAGTGACTCTGGATGCCTCATTTTAAACAGCTTTTGAGGAGTACATCTTATACACTAAAATAAATCCATTTAAAATTGTGCGTTTTGATGAGTTTTGAATATTTCAGTATTTTAACAACATCAGATCTCCTCAAATACATTCAATACAATCCAAATCAAATCCTCAAAGGAATTATTTTAGTAGAAACTGACAAGTTTATATTGATGTGAGTTTGACATATTTGACCACATAAAAGTAAGAAACTTATCTAGGAGAAAATATAACATAAACAATCTTGAAAGAGAAGTGACAGAGAGTAAGTAACATGTCTAACGACACAATATTAAAATTCAGAATATAAAAAGAACACCTACAAGTAACATAAGAATAAAATAAACTGAATACCTCAAATAACCAAAGCAATCGTGAAGAAGGAAAAAAAAACTGGAGGCATCACAATTCCAGACTTCAAGTTATATTAACAAAGCTGTAGTGATCAAAAGAGTATGGTACTAGCACAAAAATAGACACTCAGGTCAATGGAATAGAACAGAAAACCCATAAATAAACCCACAATTATAGTCAATTAATCTTAAATAAAGGAGGAAAGAATATACAATGGGAAAAATACATACGGTCTTCTCCACAAGTGATATTGGGAAAACTGGATGGCAACATGCAAAAGAATGAAACTGGACCACTTTCATACATCGTACCCAAAAAATAAATTCAACATCGATTAAAAACCTAAATGTGAGACCTGAATCCACAAGAGAGCATGGGAAGTAATTTCCCTGGCATCTGCCATACCAGCGTTTTTCTGCAATATGTCTCCTGAGGCCAGGATAATAAAATAAAAAATAAACTCTTAGGCCTACTTTAAAATAAAAATCTTCTGCACAGTGAAGGAAACTATCAACAAAACTAAAAGGCAACCTACTGAATATTCGGTGGAAGATATTTTCAAGTGACATGCCTGATAAAGGGTTAGTATCCAAAATATATAAAGAATTGATACAACTCGACACCGAAGAAACAGATGGTCCAAAAAAGCCCCAAAAAACAAAAAAGCAAATAATCTGATTAAAAAATGGGCAGAAGACATTAACAAACATTTCTCCAGAGAAGACATACAGATGGCTTACAGACACATGCAGAAATGCTCATCACTCTTCATCAGGGAAATGCAAACTGAAACTACAATGAGCTGTCACCTCGCACCTGTCAGAATGGCTAAAATCAGAAACACAAGAAACAACAGGAGTTAGCAAGGATGTGGTGAAAAAGGCACATTTGGGCACGGTTAGTCAAGAATGCAAACCGGTACTGCCGCTCTGGAAAACAAGATCAATGTCCCTCAAAAAGATACAAATAGAACTATCCTATGATCCAGTAATTGCACTACTGGATCCATTGATAGATGAATGGATAAGGAAGTTGTAGTGTAAAACACAATGGAATATTATTCGGTCCCTTAAGTATAAAGAACAAACTGATAGTTAACGGAGGGAGATGGGTAGGGGGATGGGGGAAATAGGTGATGAGGATTAAGGTGTACACTTGTCATGATGTGCACTGGGTGATGTATGGGATTGTTGAGTCGTTATATTATACACCTGAAACTAATGTAACACTGTATGTTAACTGTACTGGAATTAAAAGAAAAACTTAATAAAAATATTGACAAAATACATAAAGAATAAAAAATATGAGTATAAAAATATTCAATTATATTGAAAATTATAAAGAATGATACAGTGACCAACATTATGCATTTTCAAATATTTGTGAAGTTTGTTTCAGATCTTGATTTTTCTTTAAAAAACCCCAAACATATAGGGGAGTCTGGGTGGCTTGGTTGGTTGAGTGGCTGACTCTTGGTTTCATCTCAGGTCATGGTCTCCCAGTCCATGAGATCAGGCCCTTTGTTGGGCTCTGAGCTGATGGCCTGGAGACTGCTTGGAATTCTCTTTCACCTTGTCTCTCTCTCTCTCTCTCTCTCTCTCTCTGTCTGCCCCTCCCCTGCTTGTGTGCACTTTCTCTCTCTCAAAAAGAAATAAATAAACATTAAAACACACACATATATAATCAATCTACCTATATGGTAGATGGTTCCAAGTCTCAACCTCATCTTGTGTCCTAAAGCATGGTAAAAACACTTCTGATTTTGATATTTATCATTTTTATATGTTGTGATACAATTTTACCAAATAGCTACTGGTTCATAAAAAAAGAATAAACAGTATGAAAAGATATTTGACTTCAGTGTTAACCAGGAAAAAGAAAATTGAAAAAATAAGAATTCATTATTCAGTGACCACAGAATTGACAAATTTATAAATGACCGAATTTCTATTTTTTTAAATTTCTATTTTAATAGCAAGATGTGGGAATAGAGATTTTAAAGATGAAATCCTATGTCATTACACCTTGACATTCAAAACAAAAGCTACAGGCTTAATTTCAAATTAGTTTGTTTTTCTTATACTCCATCAGTTACTCATATTTCATTTGTTCATATATATATTCTATATCAAACTGTCTCTTCCTCACTAACTCCTTCCTCTCCCTCTCCTTTTCCTTTTCCTTTCCTTCTATCTTTTTTAAATGGCTAATCTATGTTGAATCACTATATTGTACACCTGAAACTAATATAACACTCTGTGTTAACTAATGGGATAAAATAAAAACTTAAAAAATAAATAAAATGGCTGGTATATTTGAGATAATTTTCAGACATCAAAACACATAGGCACTAAATTCAGCATTCAGGATCTCCCAAGAACATTTTCATACATAGTTACATGATCACACTCAAGACATTTAACATTAATATAGATATATTTAATACAATTTATATACAAATTTTCCAATGAAAAAGACTTGGTTTTTATTAGAGATTTTTTAACATATAAGTCACATACCATACTATTCACCCATTTAAAATATACAGTTAAGTATTTTGTATATATCACAGAATTGTGCAACCATCATGATCATCGATTTTAGAACATTTTCATCACCTGCCCCAAAATCCCATTAACAATCAGTACCCATTTTCCCCTAGAAATCACCAATCTATTTATGTTGCTATAGATTTGCCTATTCTTGATATCTCATATAAATTGAATCAAAAATGTGGCTTTTGTGATTGGCTTCTTTTAATTGGCATAATGTTTTCAAGGCTTATCTATATCGTGTATGTATCAGTACTTTATTTTATTGCTGAATACTTTTCCATTGTATGAATATACCATATTCTCTTTATCCAGTCATTGGTTGATGGCACTTTCCACATTGGGTCTATTGTGAATAGTGCTGCTATGAACATTGATGTACAAGTATTTTTTTTTTTATTACTTCAGTTTTTTATTTTATTTTATTTTTTGTAAACGCAATGAGTGGAATTGCTGGATCATACGCAATTCTGTGCTTAACTTTTTTGAGGAATCATCAAACTGTATCACTCACCTTCCTCTCTTCGCAATGACCCCCATCTTCTGCCCTCCTCCCAGAACATGCACTATACCTCAGCCACACTGAACTTCCTTTATTTTTAAAAAGCTCTAGGCTCTCTCACCTGAGTTTTTCCATATACTATTTCCTCTGTAGATACTTTTCTTTTTCTGGAAAATTCCTCAGATTCTGCTTGAATTTCTTTAAAATACTAAACAAAACTTGTCTTCTCCGACCTAACAGATAAGGTGTCTTTAATATGCACTCTTATCTCATCTTTTATTTCTCCTATGAGAACATTTGTAATGATTGGTAGTAGCTTGTTTAGTTACCATGTCTGCCAGCTAGACTATAAGCACTTTGAGGGCAGGCGCCATGTCCACAGTTTTTCCCAAAGTACGTGGCTCAGTGCCTTGCATATGGTAGTTACCCAGGAAATATTTTTAGAAGGAATGCATTAATGAAGTAATAGATTAATTATTTCCCGAGTTAATCAACACAATGCTTGCTATCATGGAGTTTAAAGCCCACCTGAGAAGAGAAGTTTGGTATATATGGAAGCAATCATTGGACTACACATAACAGTGGTGGCCAAATGCCACAGTATTTGACTCTGAGAACTACTGTAGAAGGCCAAATATTGTATAAGATAAAGAAAGGAGATATTCGTGTGGGCTGTAATGGTTGGGGAAAACTTTCTTGAGAAGATCGGACTTAGAGTAAAACCAGAGTTCTGTTTCAGGGTCAGAAATATGCAGGAGCAAGGGTGGGGGCAAGCACTGGGTTTGTTATTAATAAGTTTCTTTGGGACCCAGGGATCTCAAGGGTCAGGCCATTATAGAAGAGAGGAGACAGAAGACAATGGCAGGGACTCCAGTCTAACATGTATGACGAAGTAACAAACAGGAAGCAGGCTCTGGAGCCACACTCAGAGAAGCTGGGTAAGCTAGGAGGGAGTTCAGAAGAGGTAGTTACTCTAAAATCCCCTGTAACAGATACTAAGATTCCATAATTCTATCGTGTAATTCTTGCAGGATGGTTCAGAAGTCGTCAGCTTCATTGTTTTCCTTTCTCAAGTGATTCCCACCTCCAAATGTAACTGGGAATCATCAGAGCTATTGCTAATGGGAACAAATAAATCGTATGTTTGTGGAGTACTTTATGCTTTGCGAGTGCCAGTCGTCCAAACCCACAGTTCTGCAAGGTGTGTAAGATTCACTGATGATGGAGTGTAGGTTGGAAAAGTTCAGCAATTTGCCAAGGTTACTAGCCTGTAATGATAGAGTCTGATTTTTGTCAGCTCCTGAATATTCTGCTTAGAATTGAGGTAAACAAGATGACAGACTATTTTGGGAACTCCTTTCTATGAAGCTGGTTTTCCTCACCCTCCATAGAGTTATCCTAATATTAATATCTTTAGCTAGGGATAGATTCAACTCCTAACTTGAGAGAGGATCCTCACCATTGGGTTCCAAATGTTTGTCTCTTCTGGGATACTAGCTTCTTCTGTCCCACAGTGCTCCTTTACCTTTTCTCTACTTGCACCAACATGCCAGGCACATGGGTGAGAGGGAGATGACGGTAGGGGTACTTGGGAAAACCCTGCATCCTCATCACAAAACTTAATGATGACAGTAGTCTTACTAATACCACTCTTTGTCTCAGCTTACTTTGGCATGATAAATGAGGTACTGTTGTGTGTCTATTAGGCTGATTGGGGAATTCAGACTAAGGGAGATTAAGTTTCTTGGCCAAGGTCATTCTGAAGCAGGTATGAGTGTAGTAAGGTGACCCCACGCTGACTGGCTCCAGGGCTCACCACTTACAGCGTGTATACACACTGGGGTCCTCCCAATACCCTGAGGTCCTCCCAATCCCCAGAATGTCCATTTCATTCTTACTCTCTTCTAACTCTTGCTTCCCTGACTAATGTTCCCTGGGTCGTTCAAGTCTTAAAAGGGAAAAGAGACAAGATTTTCATGTGAGTTGGGTAGCCATTTTTCTATCAGTTCTAGTGTTAAGAAGTACAGTGTTAGGGTCGAGTGCCTGCAGATGATGAGAGAACATCTGTTGTCTTCTAATCTGCAGCAACTCAGACCTTCTTGTCATTCCGCGGTTTGAGCAGACCCCTGACTCTAAATAACCCCCATGCTGAGACAGGTGTGGAACATGAACTCAGATCAGTTTGGGCTCATCATCTCTTTCCCTCCACCCACTGAGATGGGTGGTTGAGAGGGTGTGTAAGCTGGGCAGGCAGACAAACCTATGGGTTTTTATTTGGAGTAGGAGTGCTGGGTGCAGACTAGCGAGGATGCAGCTGCTGATGGGTATGTGGTGGTAGACCCCCAGTTGGTTTTGTACACTCTTTGTTCCAAGTAAAGCTTGTGGAGAGGCAGCTCAGGAGAACAGCTGAAAGCTCAGGATTCTGGTAGCCCTTTGATCTGATTACTTTCCAACTGCTCCCTGGCTACAGTCTTCTTCAGCCTCAATGGTAGACTCCCAAGGGGCACAGACCCCATGGAGGTGGAAGAGAAAGCATCGTGGGGAGGCTCAGATTAGGAGTCTTCACTGCTGTGCTTGCTGTGGTGACCAGACCTTTGCTAGAGTTTTATCTTCCTCTGTGTGTGGCCCCATTGGCTTCATTAGGAGATTGCCTCAGCATTAGGAGACTGCCCAGCTACTTAATGGGCCAACATGCTTGGGATGATGTCTAGGTTTGGGCTGTGACCAAGTGCTTCATATCTTCATATCTGGGACACATCTGTACTCCTCAGAATTTGTTGTTTGCACTCCCTTCCACCCTCCCAATGACCCTGTGATCTAATTTTTCTCTGAATTTGAGAGTTTTCTAGTGCTCCTGGGAGAAATGGACCATTTATTTTCTAGGTGAGCCTCTCCATAGCTTGTGTTACAGGAGAGCCAATTACTCTGATGAACTTTTCCTTTATCTGATTCCCACTGGTTCATATGATCCAGAAATTCTCAAAATTTCTGGCATGTCAATGTGCCATTTTCCAGCACTGCTACTCATTTTTTTTACATTTTGTTTTAATTAGCTACAGAGTATGCCATAGAGAAGCTATGTATACTTGCTGTACTTTAGATGTGTACTGTTCAATATGGTAGCCACTAGCCACATGTTGCAGTTGAGCACTCGAATGTGGCTAGTTCAAATTGAGATGTGCTGCATGTATAAAATCCACACTGGATTGCAAAGAAAATATATGTGTGAGATTTTAGTGTACAAGTATTGATTATGTATTGAAATGATGCTATCTTGGGTATATTGACTTAAATAAAAGATGCGACTAAGATGAACTTCACTTGTTTCTTTTTGCCTTTTTATTTTATTTTATTTTTATGAATTTTAATATATTTTTAATGTTTTATTTATTTTTGAGAAAGAAAGAGAACATTAGCAGGGGAGGAGCAGAGAGAGAGACACACACACAGAATCTGAAGCAGGCTTCAGGCTGTTAAAGATGTGAGAACAGCCTGTGCCAATGCTAAGAGTCACCCCGTGTTGCCAGCAGAACTTGATGGTAGATGTAGGACAACCCACTGTTTAGTTCCGAGGCCCTAAAAGTGTTTGAACAGTTGAAGAAGACTTGCTGGGAGCAGTGTGATTGATACCTGGGGAACTAAAGGGAAACAAAATCTTTTGATAGCATTCAATCTCTTGTTGGAGTCCTATGAATTCCATTTCACCCTGATCTAGGGAATGAAAGTATGCTCACATCCAGAGAGGGGACACAATCCAACTTTTGCAGATCTTAGCACATTATATTAAGGAGGGTGTGTAGTAGTATCTTGTGATTTTAATTTGTGTAATAACGTTGAGCATCTTTTCATATGCTTATTGTTGGCCTAAAGAATTTTATTAGAGATAAGTATTTATTTTTTTCAGTTTCATATTTGTTGGTCTTCAGTTTATTTGATGTTTTAAATAATTTTTTAAATGTTTATTTATTTTTGAGAGAGAGAGAGAGACAGAGCGTGAGTAGGGGAGGGCCACAGAGAGGGAGACACAGAATCAGAAGCAGGCACCAGGCTCCGAGGTGTCAGCACAAAGCCCAACACGGAGCTTGAACTCACAGACTGCGAGATCATGACCTGAGCCGAAATTGGATGCTGAACCGATTGAGCCACCCAGGCACCCCTTTTGACTTCTTCTTGAATGTTTATTTTAATAATCTATTCAGATATCATGTATATTTGTTGTTTAGCTAATTTTTTGTATTTGTTTTTGTTTAGAAAATGTGTCATCCAGATTTTCAAATTTATTTGAGTCATTTTAGGAAAATTTAAAAATTTGCCTCTCTAACTATATCCTTTTTTATTCCTAATCTTCTATACTTATTCTTATCTCTTTAAAAATTAAGTTGACCAGGTTTGTCTATTTTTTTGATATTTTGAAATCAAAGCTCTCAAATTATTTTATCACTTTACTACTTTTATGTTTTCCATTTTGTTAATATATGCTTTTACTTTATCAATTTCTTAATCCTTTTTATTTGAATATTTGCCACTCTTTTCTATCCTTTTTAGCTTAATACTTTCTTCATTTATTTTTATTTTTTCTAGTTTATTAGTAAAAATGAGCCATAGATTTTTCTTTTTCAATGATGACTCTATAGGCAGTATTTTCCTTCTTAATAGAGCATTGATGCTTTGTTCATTGATATAAAAGTATTTATTAGAGCCTTAATATCCAAGCATATCACATTTTTGTGATTAATTTTTCATTTTACTGCACTACGTTCATTTTATGTGGTCTTTACAACTTCTCTTTTTGGACTATAAGTTCTACAAGAATTTGTGGTACTTTAGTGTCCATCATGGAGTAGGTAGAATAAAAAAATGTGGTGATACCATCAAATACCATCAAATCTACAAGTAGAAAACCTGATCTCACAGTGATCAAGGTAGACACAGTCCTGGCCCTCATGGTGGGTCAGCTCTGGAGGCTATATCCTGGTAGGCAGCTCTGGTGATGTTTGAGCTCATGACTCCTTATTTACAAGACTGAGGCTCTAATTGCCTGGCTAGGGAAAAAATGAATGCCAACCCGGCTTCGAGGGATCCAGAGAAACAATAGGAGAAGCCCACATTGGTCATTTCTCTTGATTCCTGAGTCAATATTGGTCATATACTTGTTTTTTCTCCATGAAGTTAACCATTTCATTAAAATTTTTTTTAATGTTTGTTTATTTTTGAGAGAGAGAGAGAGAGAGAGAGAGCGAGCAGACTGAGGCTGGGGGTGGGGGCAGAGAGAGAGGGAGACACAGAATCTGAAGCAGGCTCCAGACCCCAAGCTGTCAGCACAGAGCCCACTGCGGGGCTTGAACTTGTGAACTGCGAGATCATGACCTGAACCAAAGTCAGATGCTCAACCAGCTAAGTCACCAGGCATCCCTTAAGTTAACCATTTCATTTAAATCCTCAGCTTTATTGGAAAAATATTACATACAGTATATATTTTTAAAGTTTTACCCCCTCTGAATCAACGTTTGTATCAGACCTTCTTGCCTTCCTGGTGGCATTGCCAGGTCTGCCATCTCTGTTCTTGGGACCCCTGATCATTCTCCCGCCTTTTCTCTGCCTTCATCTGCCATCCCCAGCTCAAGAAAGATCTCTTTCTGGTTTGTTGGGAGCAAGCTTCAGTTTACCTCCCAATTCCAATCAAGACTTTTTTTTCTTTACCAGCAAATTCTGTCCTCACTCTGGGGCTCAGACTTTTGGAAATAATAGCCAGGACAACTTGTGGACCATTTCTGCTTTTATGCCATATCTCTATCCTGAGGCAAGGAGCACAGAGCTATCCATTGAATGAGAAGAAGTGAAAGTGAAAAGAGAGGAAACAAATCTTTCTAAGATTAATATCCCAAAAATTATTCTATCCATCTTTTTTGAGGTATTCACAAATTGAGAGAGTTCAAGGACCTTTAATTTCCTACTCCTTGAACTGATTGATTTGCACCACAGGTTTTGTGGTTTCTGGAGCTTTTGTGCACCTCTACCACAGAGAGGACTTTTGCTGGGCTTCTTGCTGTGTTCTCTGACCAAGAGAAAATGGTTGTATTTATGGATATGCTGAAGCTGACTGTAGGCATCTCTCTTTAATTATCAGATGAGTGAATACAAAACATTTCCTCCCCCATAATGCTTTACTCTCAGAACTCATTTTGTCTGTGTTGCCATCTGTAGGACTTTGTCTCAATAATACCTACTAACCTACTATGTGTAACCAGTCCTGGAAGCACTCCCCACTAAAAGTCAAATTGGGCTGTAGTCCCAATCTGTTGGGTCTCATAAGTATGGGACCTTGGACAAGTTACCTAATGAGTATAAATCTCAACTTTTTAAATCTAAAAAATGAAGAAAATAGTACCTATTTCATAGGGCCATTGTGAAGAATAAATGAGTTAATGCATATAATACTTTCATCCCAGTGAAAGAAGTACTGAACTCAACCCTTATGACTTGTGGGTATTTAATTAAAGAATTAGAAGTTCTTTTTGAAAATTCTGAAATGTGTATATATGTGTGTATATATACATATATAGTCACACTTTCATGCAAATTATTTTTAATTTTACAAAGGTAGAACAAAAGCAACATGAAATTGGGAAACCAAAGTGTCATCTCAGAGTTCCTCCTTCTGGGCCTGCCTATTGAGCCAGAGCAGCAAGACCTGTTCTATGCCCTGTTCCTGGTCATGTATGTTACCACCGTCCTGGGGAACCTTCTCATCATCGTCCTCATTCGCCTGGACTCCCACCTCCACACGCCCATGTATTTGTTTCTCAGTAACTTGTCCTTCTCTGACCTCTGCTTCTCCTCTGTCACAATGCCCAAACTGCTGCAGAGCATGCAGAGCCAAGTCTCCTCCATCCCCTATGCCGGCTGCCTGGCCCAGATGTACTTTTTCTTGCTTTTTGCAGACCTGGAGAGCTTCCTCCTGGTGGCCATGGCCTATGACCGCTATGTGGCCATCTGCTTTCCCCTGCACTACACTACCATCATGAGCCCCAAGCTCTGTCTCTCCCTGGTGGTGCTGTCCTGGGTCCTGACCACTTTTATCTCCCTATTGCACACCCTACTCATGGCTCGGCTGTCCTTCTGTGCTGATAATGTGATTCCTCATTTTTTCTGTGACATGTCAGCTCTGCTAAAGTTGGCCTGCTCTGACATTCAGATAAATGAAATGGTGATATTTATTATGGGAGGGCTTGTCATTATCGTTCCATTCCTGTTGATCTTTTTATCCTATGCACGGATTGTCTCCTCCATCCTCAAGGTCCCTTCTGCCAGGGGCATCCGCAAGGCCTTCTCCACCTGTGGCTCCCACCTTTCTGTGGTGTCTCTCTTCTATGGGACAATCATTGGCCTCTACTTGTGCCCTTCAGATAACAATTCTACTGTTAAGGAGACTGTCATGGCTGTGATGTACACTGTGGTCACCCCCATGCTGAATCCCTTTATTTACAGCCTGAGGAATCAGGACATAAAGGGAGCCTTAGGAAGAGTCTTTTCAAAATGGACAACTCAGCTTTCTCTGGGACAGGGACTCTAAAGATTAATGCATGGTTTCAAACAATAGGTGTAATATTGACAATGAGTAGTATTCTGTAAAGTCTAGTAAGCATCCAAGTTAATGCAGCCCTAATAGCACTTCTAGGGGTTTTTCCCATTGTTTCTAGGAGTGGGTCTGTCTCACATCCTTGGTTTACCACAGAATCTGGGGGGTGATGTAGCACAAGGACTGACATGTAGTGGACGCTTAGTAATTATTATTTGAATTTGAAGAAATACCACTCTAACCTTAGTGTTTACTGTATTCAAAGAAAGTACAGCGGTCCTAATTCTCTAAGAAATAAATCCACATTTCTCAGGCCCTTCAGTGCTTTGCTTCTGCCAAACACGTTTATTCCATGAAGAATGTCTTTCAGTTTATTATGTACATTCTTTTGTAATTTTTTACTCTCTAAGGATCATCATTTATTCCATTGCCTACTTATTTAGTTCTTAATCTTCATTTCAGGTATTGGTTGATTCATTGCTTTAATGATCACTTGTCAGTTAATGACAGATTGCTTCTTTTGATAATGTCTGTATTTTGGATGAGAATTTCCTTTTGAATTAAAATCATACTACATGGAATGAGCCATATGATTCTCTTATGAATTGTTTAATTTGTAGACAATAAAATGGTGGCCCATGTATATCCTAAAGTAGCACAAATAGTGGCAGAAGGGTTAGAATCTATTTATGACTCCCAGGTAGATTTTTTGCCTCTGAAATATTACACTGAAATTATGTGATGCTTACTTTATTTGCTTCTTTTCAAGTGTAAGTGTCTTGAAGACAGTGCTCTCTCATCTCTTCAATGACTAGTTCAGTGCCTTATACTTGCTAGATGTACAATAATAACTGATTTTATCTGAATACATTTTCATATGTTTCTTGAAACTAAAATGTGCCTTTAAAAAGCTCACCTTTTAAAAGAAGCCTTCCTAATAATGCCAACTTTGATTTCATTTCATCTTCAAAAATTTTTATTGATTACGAAAAGAATACATTCTCACTGGAAAATTTTCCAAACAACAAAGAAATAAATAATAAAGTGGAATGGAAGATTCCCCAAAATTCTGCTGTCCCCCAAGAAAGCAGTTACAAGTAGGGGAATATTCTATGTACATAGATAATTTCTCTGCACAGACTAAGATTAGATATAATAAGACTATACACACCATTTTCTCATGTTGTTATATAAAATATATTTTGAATTCACCATTTCATATAAAGACATATAATCATCTTAGAATCTATAAAGTGCTTGTCGAATGGATGGAGTTACCATAATTTATTTAAATAATCTTGGTAAACACTTGGTTTGTTTTCAGCTTTTTATTATTTTGAACAATACTTCAATTTTATTTCCTCATCCATATGTTTCCTTGTGGACTTATGCTGTGTTTCTATGGACACATTCTTAGAAATGGGTGTACTAGGTCAAAGAATATGAACAGGTTATAATTGGGTGGAAATTGTCAAATTGCCTCCAAGGAATTCTGCTAAGGTAAACTTCCAAAAGTGAATGAGAGCGACTGTTTCTTTACATGTTCCCAACCCTGGATTTTTTTGTTCTCAAAATATTTATCAACCTGATGTCAAAGTATGAGAGTTTACTATTTGTAAATTGAATATCTGTATATATCAGTGAGGTCACACATCTCTTTATATTGATTAACTACTTTTCCTGTGGCATGTTATATGTGCATGTCCTTAGCCTTGAGTCAATTTTCTTTTTTCTTATGATCACATTATCTATCTTGTAGGCAACATTTCCCTCAGTCTTTATTCATCTTTTGAATTAGGTAGTGATGTGTTTTTCCCTTATTAAGATCGTAAACTTTAAAGTAGACAAACAAGTTGATGTTCATGATTTTTTTCTTTGACATGCTTGGAAAGGACTTTCTATCCCCCAGTTATTATTATATCATTCTTTCTTATAGTTCTTGTGAAGTGTTAGTTTTCACATCTCTATCTTTGATCCACCCCAAATTTTGTTTAAGGGCAACTTCTCTTTTTCTTTTCTCCCCTTCCTCTGGAAGTGAGTTGTCTCCACCTTCATAGATCTAATAAAACTACCTTTACAAGTCCTAAGTGCTCATGTATATTTCCTGGGCTTATTATATTATTATTATTATTACTATTATTAATTTCTGAACTTATTATAACGATGTCATCTTATTTATAACGGTACATTTCAAGTGCCTTGTGTGACAAGCCCTCCTCTATATTCTTCTCTTCCAATACTTTCCTGACACATTTATCCTTTTAGATATACTTTAGATCTATTTTGTTAAATTACAGTTAAAAATATGTTGGGAAATTAACTGGAGTTACATTGAATTATTACACTGATTTGTGAATTAGAGTTGACTGTTTATACAATTGTCTTACAAACTATAAATAATGAATATCTTTCCATTTATTCCAACTTTTCATTTCTTAGTTGAATTTTGTAGGTGTCTTAATTTAGTATATTACTAAATATTACTTTCTACATTTAGTCCTAGGTATTTTACATTTAAAAAAAATGTTGGAGGGGGTCACTATTGTGTTTTTAGACAAGTAATTTTTTTGTACATAAGAGAGTTACTGATTGTTTTGTATATCAATTTAGAAATATTCCACCTTACTAAATTCTCTTATTGCTTTCTAATAAGGATTCAGTTAAATATCTTGAGTACTGAAGATACATAATCAAAGTTAACATCAGTATTGATAAGTATGCATATTTCTTTCAAACACTTAGTTCTGTTGTTTCTTTTTTTCTTATTGGATTGAATACCATTTCAACAACAGCCCAATTATGGAAAGAGCTCAAGTGTCCATTGACAGATAAATGGATAAAGAAGATATATATATATATATATATATATATATATATATATATATATATATATATATATATAAAATCATGGAATACTACTTGACAATCGAAAAAGAATGAAATCTTGCCACTTGCAACCACATGGATGGAACTAGAGCGTATTATGTTAAGTGAAATAAATCAGTCAGAGAAAGACGAATATCAAATGATTTCACTCATATGTGGAATTTAAGAAATACAACAGATGAACATAGGGGAAGGAAAGGAAAAATAAGACAAAAACAGAGAGGGAGGCAAATTCCCTTAAGAGACTCTTAAATACAGAGAACAAACTGAAGATTGCTGGAGGGGAGATTGGTGGGGGGATGGCTAAATGGGTGATGTGCATTAAGGAGGGCACTTGTTGGGATGAGCACTGGGTGTTATATGTAAATGATGAATCACAATGTTCTAATCCTGAAACCAATACTACACAGTATGTTAACTAACTTGAAATTAAATAAATTTTAAAAATAAGGAAAAAAAAGAATAATGTAAAATAATAGTGATTCTAAGGAGAGTCCACATGTTAGTGTGAGGCCCTGCTCTTTGTCCTTCAATAACCAAATGGGGGTATAGTAACATCTTCAAATAGTTTTGGATATTGGAGGGCATAGTGAACTTTCCCTACTTGTTTGGTGGTACTCTGGGAGAAGGCACTTTGCAGAAGAGCCCGCCACTATGTGAGGCAGCCATATCATGACAGCTCTGGTCTAGGGAAGAGTGTCTAAATTCCACACAGCATGCGGATGCACATCAATGCGAATCTTCTCAACCATGTCAGGCCATGAAGATCTGAGAAGTTCTTACGTACACTGGTGGAGCCCTGCTGGAGTTGAGAGCTAGTATGTCTCCAGAGACCGTCAAGATAATGAGTGAGAGGACCATGTAGCAGCAGCTAAAGTCAGAGCCCAGAATCAGATGGAAGACATTGCTGAGTCTAACAGGATCAGTCAGCAGAAACACTGAGCCCTAAGAAGGGCATCAACTCCCTTCTCAAAAGAAAAGACATGTATTATCCATGCTGAGTGTAGTCAAGTTCCACCAACAGTGGACATTAGCAGAGACACCCCTCTCAAAGTCGAGAGGATACATAAGCCTCAAGAATCTGGAAAAGGTATAACAAAATGAACACAGAGAAAACAGGAGGAAGGAATTCCTAAATATGAAAGCATGATGGAGTTGAAAACCAAGAAGCAATAGAATAATAATAACTAAATGTTGGTTCTTTGGTAATATAAATAATAACAGATAAAATGGTGTGTAAAATAAGGCAACAAAAGAGAAAAGACATAAAAAGGAACTGTGGGAGTGAAAGCGAAGCAAAATCAACAGCTACAGAGGCAATCTTAAAATCACAAGAATACTATTGAAACCAAAAAAATTGAAAATATAGGCACGATTACATTTTAGGAACTTATATATTACTAAAATATGCTCAATATTACGAAAAGAAATGAATCAACTACAGATTATTGAAGAAGATGAACTTCTTACTCTTACAGCTTTGGGAAAGTCGCTTGGTTTCTGTCGGCCTGTTTTCCTCTCTCGTGCAATGAGAATAATAATATCTTCCTCCTGGAATCTTGTGAGGTTTAAGGCAGACATATACGTAGAGTACTTAGGATAGTGCCTGGCACATATGTCCTCACTAAATGTTATCTTTTATTATTTTTATGACAAGGGTATCATTACATCATTGTAATAGTGAAACATTGGGAAAGCATAGCTATCAATAAGAGAGTATCACAGTATAGGGTTCTATACCATGAAGCTAAAAGTGAAGAAGGTCCATTTCTTGTGTTAAGAAAAGATCTCCTAGACTATTGTTGCATGACCAGGGAAATTGCGAAATAATATGTAGAGAGTGATACTATTTATGTGTCAAAAGCAGGGAGAGGGGCACCTGGGTGGCTCATTTGGTTGAGTGTCCGACTTCGGCTCAGGTCGTGATCTCACAGTTCGTGGGTTTGAGCCCCGCATCGGGCTCTGTGCTGACAGCTCAGAACCTGGAGCCTGCTTCATATTCTGTCTCCCTCTCTTTTTGCTCCTTCCTGCTCATGCTGTGTCTCTGTCTCTCTCAAAAACATTAAAAAAAAAAAAAAGCTTAAAAAAAAGCAGGGAGAGAAAGGTGGGGGAGGTATTGTATTGGTAACTAGGATGGGAGTGGCGGTTGGATTGAGTGATAGTCAAGGAGAATTGTATCTTTAGCTGTATTTTTGAATTCCTGCCATGAAAATGTTGCACGTATTATCTAGGGAATGGAACTTAAGAAAATTTTTTTGAATACTTAAAACAAAAACTAGATCTTCCTGAAGTTTTCAGAAAAGGAGTCTGAGAAGAGTATGGTCTACACTGCAGCACCCTCTCCCCCCAAAAAGAACTCTTAAAAACTCCCTTGCATCTACACTGCTTCCTGGATTTCCTCTACACCCACTAAACTGCTGCTCATAGCCACTCTTCCCCCTTTCTCCACAGAAGCTACAGGGTTTTTCCTTGGTCCCCTGCTTGTTCCCTTTCATTTTTCCAAAATTTAAAAGTAGCTTCTATTTCAAACATTCAGTCAATACAGAAACGAGCTTAACTTATTGCTATGTACCCATCCCTGTAAAATAAACACATTGTCACCTTTGTTTCGGGTCTAATTTTTAATTTAACCAGAACTAAGATGCTACAGGACCAAAATTGCTAGTACATTGGGTAGCTAGGAAAAGAGGGGCCTGTTCTTCTGTAATCGTTCTTATTATTGAAATGCCAGTGAATCAGGACCTGCCCTCACACCTACTGAGGCTGCAGCCCTCCATCTGAGCCCTCTTTTCAGGGCGCCCTTGACCTCCTTGTTGCGAAGGCTGTAGATGAAAGGGTTCAAGGTCGGTGTGAGCACAGCATAGACCACGCTGGCCAGGCGGTCATAGTGAGCTGAGTAGACGGACGACGGCCGGAAATAGACTGAGAGGACAGAGCCAAAGAAGAGCGACACCACCACCAGGTGGGCCCCGCAGGTGGAGAAGGCGCGGCGCCGGCCCCCTGCCGACCGCACTCCCAGCACCGCGATGAGGATGCGCGCGTAGGAGAGCGACACGAGGAGCAGCGGGGTGAGCACCACGGCCAGGCCCTCGGAGAAGATGGCAGCCTCCGCTGTCGCCGTGTTCGAGGTCGCCAAACTCAGCATCACCGTCATGTCACAGAAGAAGTGGCGCACAGGGGCGGGGCACGGGTAGGAGAGTGCCGAGATGAGCAGCGTGTGCAGTAGCGAGTGCAGGTGGGCCACCGCCCAGGACGTGGTCACCAGCGCCGCGCAGCGCCGGGGCGTCATGACCGCGCAGTAGTGCAGGGGGCGGCAGACGGCCACCGCGCGGTCATAGGACATGGCTGCCAGCAGGTAGCTCTCGGTGATGCCCAGAGCCACGAAGAAGTACATCTGAGAAAAGCATCCCTGGAAGGACACGGCCTGGCCCGGGAAGAGCAAGCCGGCCAGCAGTCTGGGGACCGTGACGGTGGTAAAGCAGACATCCACGAGGCTCAGGTGACCCAGGAAATAGTACATGGGGGAGCGGAGGGCCCCATCCCACCTCACCACCACCACCATGGTCAGGTTGCCCAGTGCATTGAGCAGGTAGACACTGAGGAAGAGCAGGAAGAGCAGCGGGTGGATGTCCGTTCCATCCACCAGGCCGAGGAGGAGGAACTCTGGGGCCGTCGTGAGGTTGGCCAGGGCCATGGAGTGGCCGGACAGGCGGGGGTGCTGAGGGGGCAGAAGAGGAGCAGGCCTGAGTCCTGGCACCTTTAGGTAGGCTTCTGCATGTCGGGGTCCATGTCCTATTGTTAAATTTCTGCTTGCTAAAAAGGCCTGGAAACCACACTGCCCACCCAATAATCCTCAGTTTATGAAAAAACTGAATCTCAGAAGGGTGTCCTACGGTAGCAGGTAGTTTCAGGCTTGGAGTAGAACAGACCTGATTTTGAGACCTGGCTCTACCACTCAGGTGGTGTGACCTCTCTGAACTTCCATTTCTTCTTCTTTCACTGAAGAAAATACTAATAGCCACCCATGGAGTTGGTTGTGAAGCGTAACATACTTAGCACAGCACCCAGTACACAAAACTGTTACCTATCGACCTGCCTGTCTGCCTTCTATCTGTTTATCTACCATCATTTGCTGAGTCAAACAAGTAGTTGAGGCAGAATGGGGACGCAGGCCATCTGAAAACCAGTTGAAGTTTCTTCATAAAACTCCTTATGCCATTTGCCATGTGTTTATTCACCACGTATTATGTGCTAACTCAGGAATCACTAAACTTTTCTGTCGAGGATCATAGAGTATTTTAGACCTGTAGGCCATATGGTCTCCATTGCAAGTATTCAGCTCTGCCATTATAGCATGAGAACAGCCATTGATGATATGTAAATGAACGGCCATGGCTTTGTTCCAATAAAACTTTATTATAAACAGGCAGAGGGAGAGATTTGGCCCGTAAGACATTTGCTGACTCCTGTGCTAGGGCCTGTGGGGAACAGGGGGAAGCTTAGCTTTTACCCACAATTTGACCTAGAGCACCTTGCAGCGTTTCATACTTTACTAATATTATGAGCCACGTGGGAGTGAATTATTCTACCGGAGGAGTTTGGGAAGAATATGAAGAAGAGACGGGATTTGAACTGGGTCTTGGAGAATGAATAGGGTTTTATCCAGCAGATGTGCTGTGGTGTGGGAGGGAGAGGCATCCAGACAGAGGGAAGAGACTGTGTGGGGTGGTTGGCAGAGGAGGCATGGAATCGAGATGGTAACATCCACGTATGGTCCTGGGGCAACGCTTGCCTTTGCTCTGACCCCCGCTGACTGAACAAAGCTTCTCAGTTAACTAAGTGACTTCAACTATCTCAGAAACAAAGCACTCATTTTGTCACCTACTCAATGTCTTCCTTAAGACACATTTTTTCCTATTGATGCCAAGTTTCTATAAATGTTCTATTCCTAGCCCTAGCCTAGCCTTGATTTGCCAGGAAAGAGGGCCAGGCTTTGGTAAGCTCCCAGAGAGTGGACCGAGTCACTCCTTAGCTCAGAAGCTCCTTGCAAGGGGGCGCTGTGCTTATTCCCTGTCTTGCTTGGTGATCTATACACAAAACTCACCCATTCAGTATTTGTTGATTGAAGCTTTTTAAAGAGCAATGAGGGAAAAAAAGAGGCAAGGGAAGGTGAAAGAGAGGCGACGAGGCGCAAACTGCAGTGTCTACTCTTGTCGCTTCTCAGGAGAAGTCCCAGATGTAGCCTATTTTTTCATTTTTCTGCTTTTCTCTCACTGTTACCTGTTGGCCGTCCCAGCGACTCATCTGCCTACACCAGCTCCACCCTTTTCCCCAGCACAGAGCTGACATACTCAACAGGCCAGGACCTTGGCACCTCTCCGACCCATCCTCTTTTGAGATACAGGACTCTCCCCTGCAGAGCCCCTGACCTTTCCTCCCCACCTCCAAGTGGGCACTGTGTGATATAAAGGAAAAGCCACTGGCTTTGCAGTCAGAGCCACCGGGGTTTTCATCCTGATTGGCTTTGTAAACGTAGACCCATACTCATTTCATCTCTACTCTCCTCATCTGTAGAATGGAAATACTGATGAGTCCTCTCTGCATGGTTGACGCCATGATTAAATGGGCAACGTATAAGCACGAAGCAGAGAATGGATGCCTGGTAGATGTTGGTTCCCTTTCCCTCAAATTCGGATGCCTTCTCCCTTATTCCCGAGTCTACTAGAGGCAGTCCAGCCCACTGCTGGAAACCTGTAGTTATTTAAAGATGTTTTTCTTAATCTGAGCTGAAACCTGCTTCCCTGTAACTTCTACAAGTGGTCACAGTTTTGGCCACTGGGGGTTAAACACTTAATCTCCCTTTTCTGCAGCTTTTCACACAGTGTTAAAAAAAAAAGTCTACACAATATTCCTCTCTCCAACACAAAGACACCTAGTGCTTTAGATTCTTTCTTAGAGGACCTAATTTCAGGACCTTTTCCATTATGGTCACCCTCCGTTTTGCCGATGTGTTTCTTAACTGGAATTGGACCCAGTGGTCTTTCTGGGGTTGGGTTGTGTGGAGTTCTCTGAGCAGTGTAATAGCTCAAACGTACACTTCGCACGTATCTATTGAGTGCCTGCTGTGGATCAGGCTTTGTGTTGGTCTCTAGGATTATAAGTAAAGGCAGGCCAGCTACCATCCTTGACCTATGGCCATGCACAATGATAAGCACTATGCCAACTGTATGAACAAAGTAGGAGCAATTTTCTGTGCTTGCCTGATTCAAGGAAGATTCCAAAGAAGAGGTGAAGTTTGAACTGAGGTTGGAAGAATCAGTAGATCACCAGATAGAGACGTGGAAGTGGGAAGGGCATTTCAGGCAGGCAGAGAGATAGTGAAGGCAGAGAAAGCATTTTGTGGGTGGGGAGAGCTGACACGTGGCTTCGTCCTCCCTCCACTGTAAGGCACAGTGGAGTGGAGTGGAGTGGAAGATAGGACCTGAGGCAACAAGACAACAGAGGGATTCTGGGGGCTCTCACCTGAAGGGCGGCATGCCAGGCCTCAGCACTGTCTGCACTGTCTGTGGGCTGGTTGCCCTCATGGCCAGAGGCTCCCGATCTTGAGGACAGATGTATCCTCATCCATTTTCACCCGAAGACTTCTGCATGTTTCCTGTGGGCTGACAGCAGGCTTAGAGAGAAAGCCAGAACTAAAAGGGGCTTGGAAATTCTTGAGCCATGCTCTTACTACTCAGTTTACTGCCCTGCTGGTCTCCCATTGCCCATCGGGTACGGTGCAGATGGCTCGACCTGGCAACCAGAGTTTTCCAGCTTGGTTCTCCCGTGGTTTCAGCTCCAACTGCTTCCACCTGCCTCCCTGTTCCCCCACCCTGCCAGGTCGGCCTCCTCACCGTCTCTTGTTTACATGTTTGTCACATGCTTTTCCTGTCCACTGCTCCCACCTGAAATGCTCTTTTCTATCCTTTCTCAATACCCAACTGTGGCTCCAACTCCTCCAAGAAGCCCCACCTACTTTCTTGACTCCTCACTCCTCAACCCTCACTTGAATGCCTCTCTCCTCTCTCTCTGGTAACCCTCATTTGGAATTTTGCCCTCATTTGCTGGTGTTGTGACTTCTGCTGTGATGCTCATCTTCACTAGATGGCAAACTTTCTGAGGGCAAATATTTAGTTGTCTGTTCCTATCTGGCCTTAGACCTGGACAGGGTTTTGTCTTTTTTTTTTTTTTTTAATCCTTATTTATTTTTGAGAAAGAGAGAGAGAATGTAAGCAGAGGAGGGGGAGATACAGAATCCAAAGCTGGCTCCAGGCTCTGAGCTGTCAGCACAGAGCCTGATGTGGGGCTTGAACCAAGAGATCATGACCTGAGCTGAAGTTGGACACTTAACGGAGTAAGCACCCAGGCGCGCATCACACAGGGCTTTGTCTTAACTATCCTGGCAGTCAGGGAAGGCTCCACAGAGAAGGTGGCATTTGACCAGGGCCAGCTTGAAGGACAAGACATTCCCTGCACAGACAGGAGTAGAAGGGAATTCTAGGAAGAGGGAATAGCATGTATAAGGGAGAGCCCAAGAAAAACCTCAGAGAAGTCACTTAACCTCTTTGAGGCATATATACTCACTTAGCAAATAGTAGGTGCTTAAAAAGTATCCATTTCCTCCCCTCTCCCCCAGCCCCTAAACACTTTTGGTAATGGGAGATAAATGCACTCAATTAATGTTGGCTCCCCTGGAAATTCTGGAACAGAACGGGTTTCCCTGGATGCTGAGCCGCTGTTTTTGACTCAGAGCCCCTTCCTAAGGCCCAGGCATTGCAGGTGTCTCCTTTGAAATGGATAGGAAGAACTTATTTAAGGTCACAAAATGAGGCAGAGAATCATAGGATCTAGAACGAGAAACCCCGTCCCCCAGGCAGCTTGCGGAAAAGGTCACCTTCACAGCAAACACTCAGATGCACCAAGACACAAAAGTACAATGGGGATACGAGCCTGCATATAGACGCAGATATATGTTGATAAATTAAGTCATACGGACATGCCAGAGACACACTCACACCCACCAGGGAAGGAGTAAGACACACATGGGCACACCTGGACACCCACTAACAGTCATTTACACAGAGCCATAGACACATACACAGATCCATCCAAAGACATACATCCCACATACACACAAAGACCCAGTCCCAGACCCCTACGCTCAAACATGCCGGAGACTTAGAGACCTCCGTGGATTCTCCCAGCCACACAGGAGTCAATACCCAAACGCCAACAACTTCCTCCTTCCTCTCACTCTTGCCAAAAGTCTCCATTTGCCTTATCAGACTTGGACATGGGCGGTGGGAAAAAGGGGAAGCCATCGCCATCCCCCAGCACTCTCGGTTCTGAGAATCTCTACTCAACTCCTTGACTCCAGTCTCTTGTTGGTCAGCCCAGATTCTTCTCTTAGTGGCGTCCTCAATAGCCTTCTCTTCAACCAGTTTTAACCCAAGATGAGCCCTTTCTATTCCCGGGGCTTCCTCCTCTCCTCTGCTTTCCTCTGCCAACTTCTCATTCATTCTCCTTTAATAATTTACACAGTAGTCTTATCTGTTGTACCTACTCTATGCTGGGCAGGTACTTGAGCCCCAGGCAGGGAGGGCAGATAGAGCTTTATGAATAAGACACGATCAAAGAGTCTGTCTTCCTATCTTGGTATCAGCAGTTGGCAACGATTTTAACATATCACCTAATCCGACAGCCAGGACGCAAATGGGAAACAAGGCCCAGAGAACACTGTGTCTGTAGTCATTCAGCAATTTGGGGATAGAGCCAGGAATCGAATTCAGGGGTCTGAATCCTATCTATGGTTTTACACACTCCCTCATCCTTTCTGCCACGCGTTGGCAGGTACTTCTCATTTATCTCTCTCCTTCTCCTTCTCTCTCTTTCTCGCTCTGATCTGGCCCTTGCCTTTCTGCCATCAATTATTCTGCTCTGTACCAGCAAGTCTCCTGCCCGACCACTTACGTGTGAGTACAAATGGGCTCTGCCCTCCACACCACATACCCAGAGCCTGGTCAGCTACCAGCAGGGGAAGTTAAGGCAGGTATGCCCTGGGAAAGAAGATTGACCTCAACAGCCGAAAGTGAGAGGAGTGGCATGCACGCTGGGAGCCCAGGGGGTCACTCACAATTAATTAACCAGGAAACTTCGTAAAGAATGGCCTTTGTACCCGCTGGCCCATGAAGACCCCTCAGCCCTCAGCCAGCATGACTACTCTCCTAACCCTTCTAGAGAGACTGAGTAGGAGAGGGGGAACAAAGGAATCTGGGAATCCAGAGCTGGGAAAGACACCACCACCTGTGCTCAGAGGATGCTGTCACTCCTCTGCCTCCTTCTAAGAAAGTGCTAATGGCCTAAGTAGGACAGGGCTTGTTGACAATCACAGAGCCAGGGACCCTGGTCTGTTCTATCTGGCTGTACTTATGCTGTGCTACAACTGTCACCCCGAAAGCTGTGACCTCCCTGTGATTCCTCTGTTAGGGAAGAGCTCTTTCTCTGACCTCCCTGTGAGGAAAGCAGCGGGGTGGAGCTGGGGACCTAGATGCCCAGTCTCCCAGCCTCGGCAACCAAAGCCCTTCTCTGAGCCCACCTCGGCCCCAGAGTTCCCACCTGACCTAGAAGTCAAGGGAGGGAGGAGGAGCTGGAGTTGCTGGCAGATTCACCCCAGGAAAGCAGGCTCGGGAGATGCCTGTGGAGCTGCTCTTGATGGACTTCAGGAGTGCTGCCCTCTGTCACCCCACAGCCTCGATCAGAGATGCCAGGAGCTCAGCCCTGCCCAGCAAGAGCCAGGGCAAGAGGATTTCTGCTCCTTGTTCCAAAGCCTTTTGACTGTCCTCATTGGCCTGACACAGCAGCCCTCCTGCATCTGAGGGGCGACCTAATTCCCAGGCTGATTAATTTTTTTCTGATGCATTAAACTTGTGGCACTAACTGGTAGCCACATCCCAGGGGATAACCTCTCCAGCTCAACTATTCACTCAGTTTGAAAACATTGTTCAGCGTCCATGGGGTGCTGGGCCCGTTGGGCTTGGAGGAGTGTCGGAGAAGTCTTGGAACAAGTGAGGTGTTCAAGTCCTGACCAGCTGTGGGAGTCTGGGCAAGTGTCTTCCCCACTCTGAGTAGTGGTTTCCCGATCAGTAAATGGAGAAGGGTGAACTGACTGACAGAGTCTGAGGATCCCTTCATGTTAGAGAATCGAACATATGGATGGGCCCTGGATAGTTAAGATTCAGGTGTGGGGAGGGAGGCTTAGGCACAGGCAGTACAATACTGGGCAGTGTGTGCCTATGGGGCTCAGAGTAGAAGCTGTGCCTATGGCTTGGGTGTTCAGAGAGTATTCCTGGGAGGAAGTGGGGGTTTAAATGGAGCAGAAGAATGGGACAATGTGGGTGTGTGGGAGAGCAGTGTGGGCAAATCTAGGGATCTAGGGAGCACGGTACATGAAGAGGGGCCCCAGGAAATACAATGGAAAGGAAAGACTACCTGTACAAGTTTCCAATAGGGGAGAAGGTCCATGCATCCATGTTCCAGGGTGTCCGGCATCATCCTGCCCTTCTTGCTGTGAGACCTTGGAGAAGTTAGTCAAAATTTCTGTACTTCAGTATCTCACCTTTAAAATGGGGAAATAATACTATTTTGGGGTGCCTGGGTGGCTCAGTGGTTAAGCTTCTGACTTTTGATTTGGGCTCACGGTTGTGAGATCAAGCCCCACGTCAGGCCCTGTACTGGTCTAGAGCCTGCTTGGGATTCTCTCTCTCTCCCTCTTCCTCTGCCTCTCCCCCACTCACGCTCCCTCCTTCCCTCTCTCTCTCTTCTCTGTCTCTAATAATAATAATAATAATAATAATAATAATAATAATAATGATAGAACCTACTTCACAGGGATGCTACAAGGAATGTAAAGCCTTTGGAATAGTGCCCAGCACACAGCAACCACATGTTACAGGCTACGTGTTGGCTGTGACTGTTATTATCCCTGGTCCATTCCTACTATGTGCTAGGTGTCTTAGAGTTTGTTCTTGCACCCTCCTGACCTGGATTTCTTTTAAAGAAGGCACCTTGAATTTTTCCATTCCGCTGATACACATGAAATGGCTGTTGCTCAATAAAAAGACACTATCTTCATGTTCCTATTAGCTGTTTCAAATGGATCCTGGAATAATGACTGATGCCCTAAGAATAGCATTGTTGTTACAGCATGTGATCTATTTGAGGTGCTCCTATTGTTTAACCATGCTGAGTACTAGTGCACAATGGAAACATGGTTGCCATTGAAAAATGGCAATAATTAAATCAAAGGGATTCTTCAGAGACTTGCTAGCTCTAACTTCCTACTGCATGGTTTTCTTTCTTTTTTCAAAAAATTTTTATTGTGGTAAAATACATATGAAATTTACCATCTTAACCCTTTTTAAAGGTTTGTTTACTTATTTACTTAGAGAGAGAGAGAGAGAGAGCTCCTGAGCAGGGGAGGGACAGAGAGGGAGACAGAGAATTCCAAGCAAAAAGCCTGACTCGGGGCTCGAACTCGTGAAACTGTGAGATCATGACCTGAGTCAAATTCAAGAGTTGGACACTTAAACTACTGAGCCACCCAGGCTTCCCCATCTTAATCATTCTTTATCACTTTTAAAATTTCAAGTATAATTAACACAGTATTAGTTTCAGGTGTACAATGTAATGATTCACTAATTTTATACATTTCTCAGCACTCATTAAGCTAAGTGTACTCTTAATCTTATTTTCTCTATTTCGCCCATCCTTCCACTCATCTTCCCTCTGGCAACCACCAGTTTGTCCTCTGTATTTAATAGTCTGTTTTTTCTCTTATCTCTTTTTTTTTCCTTTGTTCATTTATTTTGTTCTTAAATTCACATATGAGGGGCACCTGGGTGGCTCAGTTGGTTGAGTGTTCAACTCTTGATTTCAGCTCAGGTCATGATCTCACAGTGGTGAGATAGAGCCTCACATTAGGCACTGGGTGTGGAGCCTGCTTGGAATCCTCTCTCTCCCTCTTCCTCTGCTTCTCCCTCTCTCAAAAACAAAAAATTCTACATAGGAAGGAAACCATATGGTATTTGTCTTTCTCTGACTTATTTCACTTAGCTTTATACCCTCTAGGTCCATCCATATTGTTGCAAATGGCAAAATTTTATTCTTTTTTATGGCTAGCAAGATGCTATTGTACATATATAACACATCTTACTTTTCATTCATCTGCTGATGGATACTTGGGTTGTTTCCTCTTGTAAAGAATGCTGCAATAAACATAGGGGTTCACAGCAAAGGAAATTATCCACCAAACAAAAGACAACCTAGTGAATGGGAGGAGCTACTTGCAAATAATATGTCTAATAAGGGGTTCATATCCAAAATATATAAGGAACTTATACAGCGCAACACTCAAAATAAAAACAAACAAAACACAAGTAAAACCCACAATAACCCAAAACAAATAATCCACTTAAAAAATGGGCAGAGAACCTGAATGAACACTATTCAAACAGGACATACACAGGCAAAGGTGCTCAAGATCACTAACCATCAGAGAAATGCAAATCAAAACCACAGTGAGATGTCAACTTTACACTGTCAGAATGGCTAAAATAAAAATCACAAGGAACAACAAGCGTTAGTGAAGATGTGGAGAAAAGGACCGCTAGTCCCCTGTTGGTGGGAACGCAAGCTGGTGCAGCTGCTGTGCAAAATAGTACAGACGTTCCTCACAAAGTTAAAAACAGAACTATCATATGTCCAGTAATCCCACTACTGGGTATTTACCCAAAAGAGAATAAAAACAGTAATTCGAAAAGATATACGCACTCCTATGTTTACCGCATCTTAACGATGTTCAAGTGTACCGATTAGTGGTATTAAGTACTGCTTTTCTTTTCAAATTTATTTTTTCTTAGAAATAAAAAATATTCTTGTTTTTTCTCCTCCTTACCTTTAAATTTTCTTTGTTTTTTTCCCCTTTTCCAAGGGTAGCATGTACCTGTTATAACAAATAAAAAAATACAGAGATGTATAAAGAAAAAAATAATGTCTCCTGACCTCCTCCCATATCCCACCGCTATGAGGTAATCAGTTTTGACAGTCGGGTTCCATGCTTTTCTCCAAGCTCATGCAAACTCATATCCATCCATCCATCCACCATCCATCCATCTGCACACATAAATACAAATAAAGTTTTTTTAATATATAGATTTTTAGTACAAAGAGAATATAAGTATAAAGGAAATATGTAGATATATTGTCAGTGGATTTTATCTTCTAGTAAACCAAGTATTTTCATTGTATTTATCCCTCCAACACATAGACAATGCTGAGCATTTTTTCCTTTTCCTTTTCAATCATAGACCTTAAGTTAAAAACATAAGAGACTCTCAAAGACGAAGAACAAACTCAGGGTGAGGGGGGTGAGGGGGGGAGAGGCGGTGACGGGCATTAAAGAGGGCACATGTTGGGATGAACACTGGGTGTTATATGTAAACCAATTTGAAAATAAACTATTATAAAAAAATAAAAATAAACTACATGGTATTCATGTTAATAACTACATGTCCCATGAGATGGACATGCCATAAGTTATTTCATTATCATTGTAAGTTTGAAAAAATTATTAAGGAAGGTATGTCAGATCAGGCCTTTTTTCCTCCTTGATGCTGTCCTGAGACCCCACGGAGAAAATCCAGGGTGAGAGAGGTGAGCATTTCTCTAACTCCTGACAAATGTAGAGAAGGAATTCATCAACAAGCCCTTTTACTAAGTACCCAGCCATCAGCAGTGGTGAATGTGCCTTCTCTATTTCACGATAGTGAAACACTATTATGATTTTTAGTATTAACTTTTTTATTCTTCATTTCTGTCTCTGTGGAAGATAGAACCTTTTCACTTCCTTTGACTACTGAGTACATTTCTCTACAATCGCATGAGGTACAGCTGTGCTCGTCTACCTTTACCTGCCTTGTTCCAGCCCAGTATAGCCAACTCCACGTCAGGGTCTTGTCCTGACTTGGCCCTTGCACCTGAGAAGTGCTAAGCTGTAAAATGAGACATTCGAAATTTGCACTTTTTCTTCAGTGTAAACCATTGAAAACAAGTTTTCTTTTTATATTAGCATAGTTATAATTCTCTGACAAGTGAATAAATATAGGATAAATATCATCAGGTTTCACATCGATTTGAACTGACTTGTGGAGGAATGTCCAACGATATACCGTGCCAGGTGAACACACCAAAAATATATACGCTGCATTTTAAAATATAATATTCACGTTATTATAATTTAATTATATAGTTTTGTGTTTAAAATATTCGTGTGATATTTATATATATCATAGTTTAATAATAGAAATATAATGTTTATTTTATATTTTATATTATATAGATAAATATATATAAAATATCAAGCTAAAGTGAAGTCTGTCTAAAAATTGATATTGTAATATTGTTAAATTAAGAACATATTTAATCTGTTATGAATAAACATAAAAAAGTTTGTTAAACCAATGTAGTATGCATTATGGCCCTGGGCCATGAGAATGCTAGAAGTTGTAAATGTGGGCCAAACATTCTGCATGAATATTGCACTCTCTTCTTAAAATTTTTTTTAACACTTATTTAATCGTTGAGAGATAGAGCATGAGCAGGAGAGAGGCAGAGAGAAAGAGGGAGACACAGAATCTGAAGTGGGCTTCAGGCTCTGAGCTGTCAGCACAGAGCCTGATGTGGGGCTCCAACTCAGGAACTGTGCGATCATGACCCGAGCCAAAGTCCGAAGTCGGATGCCTAACCGACTGAGCCACCCAGGTGCCCCAGCCCCTGCACTCTCTTCTTAAGGCAATATTTATATGTTCTAGCCCAGAAGATTCTAAATAAGTTAAGTCCAACATTTTAGACTATGTATACCTGCTTCCTGAACTGCTACTTAAGTCACCTGTAATCCTACAGTACAGAACCTGTATTAGTATCTCTGGAAGTCATAGCACAGAGCATACTATCGAGGATAGAAAACAAGGAATACAGAAGTCAAGATTTCTTGGAGAGCAGATCAAATAAATCATATAAATTGGTCAGAAATCACGAGGGTCTTCTCGCGGAAACAAGTTGTTGGGTTTTGTTGGCAATCAAAATATTTCAGAATATAATCTCAGAGGAAAAAATTGAGAGGGGAGTCACTTTGAAAAGACATACTAAAGAAGAAAATCCAACAGATAAGATTCAACTTAGTTTTAAAAACTCATACCTCTTAGAAACTTAAAATTTTAAAGAGATGGAAATATGTAAACCAGAATAAATGGACATCGTGTTTCTGAACAATGTCAGGCCCTCAAAAGCACTCATAGGACGGGACTCTCCTGCAGGCCATTTTATTTAGCATTGGAGAAAAAGTGCATGTTTGAGATCACAAACACTACAGGTGGTGTTTGAGAGAAAACATGCTACTTCAGAAGGAACAGATGCAACAGTGAACTTGCAACCCAAAGGAGCTGACAAGATGTGACAGACATGAAGAACTAGATCCCAATATATATGACTTAAGTAGATAAGTACAGTTAGAAAGCTCACTAAAAGTGATTAAAGACACCCTAAGACAAAGAAGTTAGGCTAAATTCTGTCTTTGGGCATTGTCTGGGAAACCAGTCCAATCTGACAGGATAGATCGTGTATTCATGTATTCATTCATTCATTCATTCATTCAACCAACAAGTATTTATTGAGCTACCTTGTTCTGGGAACTATTATAGGTGTTGCAGCAGGAAAAAAGATTAAAATCTCTTCTCCCAGAGAGCTTACATCATTTTTACCATGAGATTTTATTTCTTTATGAAGAAGCAAAAGTAGAGGAATATCATCAATATTGGGCTGAGCTGATTACTCTCTGTTAACCTTGAAGTAAGTTTGCCCTTTGAGAATTAAATAAGTAAAATCACACATGAATCATGTAATCAGCCACATGTTTAAGTATATCAAGAGATCAATTGTAAAACTGTCTTTGAAGAATTTTGGAAAACCTCCAACCAAATTAAGATGACCTGAGGGTAATCTCAGGGAGGTAGGATTATAAGTGCCTTTCAGTTAGTAATCAAAAGCTAATTAGTTGTAGAAAGCCCTGTTTGGAGAAACAGAACAGAAAAGAGTAGGTTGACAAGGCAAATCCAGGGGGAAACAGGGTCTTCCAAGAGCAGCGCTAAAAGTACCTTTGGAAGCACTGACTGGAAGAGGGAATTATAACTTGTCAGGCTTCGCATGACCCTTTCCTTCACCAAGTTCTCTGTATGGTAAGCAGAGGGCTCCAATGAACCTTAGTACCATCTGACTATGCTCATCAAGGAATACTCTCATATAGCTTGTCTAGAGGCAGAGGATTTAGTACCAGCAGAATATCTCTTCTACTTTTAAGTGCTACTTATCAAGGGTGGGGAAAGGGAGTCTTCTGGTTTATATCTGTCCCTACCTGAAGCTTGGTTAATGGAACTCCTTTCTAGAATACTGAATTCACCCTTGACACAGGTTTCTGAGTCTACAGGGTTGAGGACTGAACCAAATGTCCCTTTTGAAGTACTCTTTGCCAGTTGATTTTCCCAGGTATGTGAATTTTTGTTTTATTGCCAGTCTTCTTCACTGCAACAGTTTGGCCAAAGCATCCAAGTGTTCCCTAGTCAGTGAATAAGGAAAAGAAAAGAAAGAATAGGAGAAGACTTTCAGGTTAGAAAGAAGGGAGAAGTTTCTGGTATAGGGCTGTGCCTATATTCCTGGCAGTACCAACACAGTGCCTTGCATAGAATTGATGCTCAACAAATAAACTCATGTGTTGACCTTATTTCAGGAGACATATCTAGTAAGAAGTTGCTATGGTCGAGTCAAAGATGTTACTGCCTGTGTTCTCTTCTGGGATTTTAATTCTTTCATGTCGCACATTTAGGTCTTTAATCCATTTTGAATTTATTTTTGTGTAAGGGGTCCAGTTTCATTCTTCTGCATGTGGCTGTCCAGTTTTCCTAACACTATTTGTTGAAGAGACTGTTTTTTTTCCCATTGGATATTCTTTCCTGCTTTGTTGAAATATAGTTGAAATTGGTTCATTTCTTGGTCTTCGGTTCTTCTCCTTTTGAAATGTGTACCTATTCTCCTATTCTTGTGTCGGTACCATACTCTTTTGATTACTACAGCTTTGTAATATAACTTGAAGTCAGGAATTGTGATGCCTCCAACTTTGCTTTCCTTTTTCAAGATTGCTTTAGCTATTCGAGGTCTTTAGTGGATCCATACAATGTTTGGGATTGTTTGTTCTAGCTCTGTGAAAAATGCTGTTGGTATTTGTTAGGGATTGCATTAAATGTGTCTGTTGCTTTTGGTAGTAGGACGTTTTAACAATATTTGTTCTTATGATCCATGAGCATGGAATGTCTTTCCATTTCTTTGTGTCTTCTTCAACTTCTTGCATGAGTGTTTCATAGTTTTCAGAGTACAGGTCTTTCCCCTCTTTCATTAGGTTTATTCCTAGGTATCATATGGTTTTTGGTCTAATTGTAAGTAGGATTGATTTCTTCATTTCTTTTTCTGCTGCTTCATTGTTTGTGTATAGAAATGCAACAGATTTCTGTGCATTGATTTGGTATCCTGTGACTTTACTAAGTTTGTGTATCAGTTCTAGCAATTTTTGGGGAGAGTCTTTGGGTTTTCTATATTGAGTATCATGCTATCTGGAAATAGTGAAGTTGGACTTCTTCCTTGCCAATTTGGGTGCCTTTTATTTCTTTTTGTTGTCTGATTGCTGTGGCTAGAACTTCCAGTACTATGTTAATTTTTTTATGTTTATTTTTGATAGAGAGAGAGAGAGAGAAAGAGAAAGAGAGAGAGAGGCAGAACATGAGCAGGGGAGGGGAAAAGAGAGGGAGACACAGAACTGGGAGTGGGCTCCAGGCTCCGTGCTGTCAACACAGAGTCCAATGCGGGACTCAAACTCACCAACTGTGAGATCATGACCTGAGCCGAATTCAGAGGCTTAACCGACTGAGCCACCCAGACCCCTACAGTACTACATTAAATAGCAGTGGTGAGAGTGGACCTTCCTGTGTTGTTCCTGACCTTAGGGGAAAAGCTCTCAGTTTTCCCCCATTTAGGATGATATTTGCTGTGGGTTTTTTGTATATGACCTTTATTAAACTTACTTTGTTGGAGGTTTAATGAATGGATGTTGTGCTTTGTCAAATTCTTTTTCTGCATCTATTGAAACGATAATATGGCTCTTTTATTAATGTGGTGTATTATGTTGATTGATTTGTGAATATTGAACCACCCTGGGAACCCAGGAATAAACTCCAATTGATAGTGGTGAATGATTCTTTTAATGTACTGTTGGATTGCGTTTGCTAGTATTTCACTGAGAATTTTTGCATTCATGTTCATTAGGGATATTGGCCTGATATAGTTCTCTTTTTTTTTGTGAGACTTTATCTGGTTTTGGAATCAAGGTAATGCTGGTCTCGTAGAAAGAATTTGGAGGTTTTCCTTCCTTTTCTATTTTTTGGAATAGTTTTAGAATAGCTGTTAACTCTTTAAATGTTTGGTAGAATTCACCTATGAAGCCATCTAGCCCTGGACTTTTGTTTGTTGGGAGATTTTTGATTACTAATTCAATTTATTTGCTGATCATCAGTCTATTCGAGTGTTCTATTTCTTTCTGTTACAGTTTTGGTATTTTATGTGTTTCTAGGAGTTTGTTCATTTCTTCCATTTTGTCCAATTCTTTGCAATTCATCAAAATAAAAAGCTTCTGCACAGAAAAGTAAACAAGCAACAAAACTAAAATCAACCTACAGAATGGGAGAAGATATTTGCGAATGATATATCTGATAAAGGTTTGTATTCAAACTATATCAAGAACTTATATAACTCAAGCCCCCACCCCAAATAATTCAATTTAAAAATGGGTGAAGGCTTGGGTGGTTCAACCAGTTGAGCGTCTGACTCTTGATTTCGGCTCAGGTCATGATCTCATGGTCAAGAGTGAGCCCCATGTCAAGCTCTGTTCTGGGCATGGAGCCTGCTTAAGATTCTCTCTCTCTCTCTCTCTCTCTCTCTCTCTCTCTCTCTCTCCTTCTGACCCTCCCCTGCTCAAATTCTTTCTCTCTCTATCTTTCTCTCTCTTTCAAAAAAAATAATAGAAAATGGCAGAAGACATGAACAGACATTTCTCCAAAGAAGACATACAGATGCCAACAGACACTTGGAAAGATGTTTATCATCACCTACTATCAGGGAAATACAAATCAAAACTACAATGAGATAGTACCCCACACCTGTGAGAATGACTAAAGTCAACAACACAAGAAACAATAGGTGTTGGTGAGGATGTGGAGAAAAAAGAACTCTCGTGCACTGTTGGTGGGAATGCAAACTGGTGCAGCCACTCTGGAAAATAGTATGGAGGTTCATCAAAAAGTTAAAAATAGAACACCCCTATGATCTAGCAATTACACTACTAGATATTTACCCAAAGAATACAAAAATACTAATTTAAAGGGATACCTGCACCCTGATGTTTATAGCAGCATTGTCTATAATAGCCAAATGATGAAAAGAGCCCAAATGTCCATCAACTATTGAATGGATAAAGAAGAAGTGGTATATGCATAAAATGGAATATTACTCAGCCATCAAGATTGAAACCTTGCCATTTGCAATGAAATGAGTGGGGCTGGGAGTATTATTCTAAGCAAAATAAGTCAGAGAAAGATATGATTTCACTCATATGTGGAATTTAAGAAACAAAATAACCAATCGTGTGGGGGAGGAAGAGAGAGGCAAACTAGGAAACAGAATCTTAACTAGAGAGAACAAATTGACGATTACCAAATAGTAGGTGGTTGGGGGCGATGGATTAAATAGGTGATGGGTATTAAGGAGGATGAGCAGCAAGTGTTGTATGTAAGTGCTGAATCACTAAATTGTACACTCGAAACTAATATCACACTGTATATTAACTAACTGGAATTTAAAGTAAGAGTTCAAAAAAATTATTTATTTTCCTTTACCCTGAATTGCAGGGATATTGCTAATACATATGGAAATAAGCTTAGAGTTTTAGCAGGTCTCACTGCAGGTCTCTTTCTCTGGCCTCTGGGCTCATGCCAGGAGGGAACCAGACCCGCGTCTTTCAGTTCCTCCCCTGGGGACTCTCAGAGCAGCCAGAGCAGCTGCATATCTTCTTCCTGCTCTTCTTGCAGATGTATGCGGTCACTGTGGCTGGGAACTTGCGCATTCTGGCCACTGGCACTGACGCATGTGTCCACGTGCCCATGTGCTTCTTCCTCACCAGCTTGTCCTGTGCTGACATCCTTTTCACCTCCACCACCGTGCCCCAGACCCTGGTGAATATCCAGACCCAGAGCAGGTCCATTTCCTACGTGGGATGCTTGGTTCAGCTCTACTTCTTGACTTTGGGGGACATGGACATCTTTCTCCTGGTCACAATGGCCTTTGAGTACTTTGTGGTCATCTGCCACCCTCTCCACTACACGATGGTCACCGCTGCCCCCCAGTGCTGCACCTTCAGTGCTGCAGTGAGCGCCTGTGTGCTCAAGACCAGCCTTGTTGCCATGACCTACACCTTCCTCATATTCTGCATTTCTTTCTGCTCTACGTCATCCCTGACTGTTTTGTGATCTGGGACCATGATGAAAGCATTTTTCTCTGACGTGCATTTGATGAGTCTGTTCCCTTGCTCTTGGTGGAGTAATTGTTTTAGCCTTGATACTTATTGTTTTCCTTTATTGAGATATAATTTATATATAGTAAACTGCATCGGTCAGTAAGTTCAGTACATGTTGGCAAAATATATTAACATTACATATCATCATACTATGATCATTCTAGTCAAGATACTGAATATTTTCATTATCCTAGAAAGGATATCCTGGAAAGGGCCTCATGCTCTTTTCTAGTAATCCCCGACTTGAGGCAACTACTGATCTGATTTCTATCACCATAGGTTAGATTTACCTGTTCATGAACCTCATATAAATGGAATCATGTACAGTCTGCACTTAGTACTTACTCCCATGTGGTTTGGTTCCTTTTGCTCAACATAATGTTTTTAAATTCATGTACAGTAATGCATCTGCCAGTAGCCTGTGCTTTTTTTTTTTTTTATTGCTGAGTAGTGTTCGGTTGTATAGATTTATATAGTGATAAATTTTTCTTACTCATCCTTCTATTGATTAATATTTAGCTTATGTCCAGTTTTCAGCAACTGTAAATAAAGCTACTATGCGCATTCTCTTTTTTCTTCCTTCCTTCCTTCCTTTCTTTGTTTCTTTGTTTGTTTCTTTCTCTCTTTCTTTCACTACTATGCACATTCTTATATAAGGCTCCTTGTGGATATGTTTTCATTTCTCCTTGATGTATATCTAGGAAAGAACTGCTGGGCCAAAAGGTAGATGTATGTTTAACCTTCTTAGAGTTTTCCAATATGGCTTTAGTTTTCCAAAACGGTTCTATCAGTTTATGCTCCCATTGGTAATGTTTGAGAGTTCCAGATGCTCCGCATCCTCATTAACACTTGGCATTGTCAGTCTTTTAATTTTAGCCATTGTACCAGCCCTCTTATATCTTTTTTTAAATATAATTTATTGTCAGATTGGCTTCCATACACACCCAGTGCTCATCGCAACAGATGCCCTCCTCAATGCCCATCACCACTTTCCTCCCCTCTTCCCCACCCCCCATCAGCCCTCTGTTTGTTCTCTGCAGTCAAGAATCTCTTATGGTTTGCCTCCCTTCCTTTCTGTTTGTAACTTCCTCATATCTTGACATCTTTTTCTTTATCTGTATTGTCTCAGCTATCTTCAGAATCTTTTTTTCCCCCTAAGAGAAACACCAGTGGCTCCTCCCATCTTGCTGTCAGCTCCCTGGTCTATGGGACAGCTCAGTAGCCACTGTTTTGTACACAGTGAAAATGTCCATGCTAAACATTTTCATCTAAAGACCCAGGAATGGAGCTCCTGAGTGGCTCAGCTGGTTAACTCATGGTTCTTGAGTTTGAACCACACATTAGGCTCTGTGCCGAGAGCTCGGAGCCGGGAGTCTGCTTCAGATTCTGTGCTTCCCTGTCTCTGTCCCTCCCCTGCTCACACCCTGCCCTCTGTCTCTCTCTGAAAAATAAACAAACATTAAAAAAATTTAAAGCCCCAGGAACAAAGGCACAAAGAACTATCTGGGGATAACTCTCAAGGCCAAAATCTCCTGTTTTTATTCCAGGTTTTTTTTTTAATTTTTTATTTATTTTTTTGAATAATAACTTATTGTCAAATTGGTTTCCATACAACACCCAGTGCTCAACCCAACAAGTGCCCTCCTCTGTGCCCATCACCCACTCTCCCCCCTCCTACACCCCCCTCTCCCCGCAGTTTATTCTTAGTCTTTGAGAGTCTCTCATGTCATGTCTTCCTTCCTCTATGTGGCTTTTTTTTTCCCCTTCCTCTCTTCCCCTGCCCCCTGGTTTTCTGTTAGGTCTCCCAAAGCCTACCTATGCATGGGAACATATGCATGGCATCTGTATTTCTCTGCCTGACTTATTTCACTTAGCATAATATCCTCCAGTTCCATCTATGTTGCCACACATGGCCAGATTTCATTCTTTCTCGTTGCTGCGTAGTATTCCATTGTATATATATACCACATCTTCTTTATCCATTCATCAGTTGATGGACACTTAGTGTCTTTCCATGATTTGGCTATTGTTGAAAGTGCTGCTATGAACATCAGGATACATGTGCCCCTATGCATCAGCAGTCCTGGATCTCTTGGGTAGATTCCTAACAATGCTATTGCTGGGTCATAGCGTTTAAGTCTATTTTCATTTTTTGAGGAACCTCCACACAGTTCTCAGAGTGGCTGCACCAGTTTGCATTCCCACCAACAGTGCAAGAGGGTACCTGTTTCTCCACATCCTCTCCAGCATCTATAGTTTCCTGATTTGTTCATTTTAGCCATTCTGACTGGTATGAAGTGGTATCTCAGTGCGGTTTTGATTTGTATTTCCCTGATGATGAGTGCCATTAAGCATCATTTCATGTGTCTGTTTGCCATTCGGATGTCTTCTTTGGAGAAGTGTCTATTAATATCTTCTGCCCATTTCTTCACTGGGTTATTCGTTTTTCGGGTGTGGAGTTTGGTAAGTTCTTTATAGATTTTATATACTAGTCCTTTATCCGATATGTCATTTGCGATTATCCTTTCCCATTCCGTTGGTTGCCTATCCGTTTTGTTGGTTGTTTCTTTTGCCATGCAGAAGCTTTTTATCTTGATGAGGTCCCAGTAGTTCATCTTTGCTTTTAATTCCCTTGCCTTTGGAGACGTGTCGAGTAGGAATTTGGTGCGTCTTAGGTCAAAGAGGCTTTTTCCTGCTTTCTCCTCTAGGATTTTGATGGTTTCCTGTCTCACATTCAGATCCTTTATCCATTTAGAGTTTATTTTTGTGAGTGGTGTAAGAAAGTGGTCTAGTTTCATTCTTTTGCATGTTGCTGTCCATTTCTCCCAGCACCATTTATTAAAGAGGCTGTCTTTTTTTCCATTGGGTACTCTTTCCCGCTTTGTCAAAGATTAGTTGGCCATATATTTGCGGGTCCATTTCTGAGTTTTCTATTCTATTCCATTGGTCTATGTGTCTTTTTTTGTGCCAATACCATACAGTCTTGATGACTTCCGCTTTGTAGTAGAGGTTGAAGTCTGGGATTGTGATGCCTCCCGCCTTGGTTTTATTCTTCAGTATTACTTTTGCTATTCGGGGTCTTTTGTGGTTCCATACAAATTTTAGGATTGTTTGCTCTAGCTTTGAGAAGAATGCTGGTGCAATTTTGATTGGGATTGCATTGAATGTGTAGATTGCTTTGGGTAGTATTGCCATTTTAACGATATTTATTCTTCCAATCCATGAGCATGGGATGTTTTTCCATTTCGTTGTGTCTTCCTCAATTTCCGTCATAAGTTTTTTACAGTTTTCAGTGTAGAGGTCTTTCACATCTTTGGTTAGGTTTATTCCTAAGTATTTTATTGTTTTTGGTGCAATTGTGAAAGGGATTAGCTTCTTTATTTCTTTTTCTGCTGCTTCATTGTTGGTGTATAGAAATCAAAATCTCTTTTTCATGGGTTAATTGAGGCGAACAAAGAATGCAAGCTCAGGAAGGAAGAGAGAAAATAAAACTAATAAAATGGGTAATTAATAATAATAATAACGATAGCGGCTACCCCTTTTAGGATACCTACTGGGCATCACACTTACTGTTTACATATATTGTTATTTAATAATCCCAATAGTTCCATAAATTTGGCCATTGTTATATTCACTTTATAGATGATAAGACTGGGGCTGAGGCAAATTGCCATATGTCTTTACCAGTTTGTAAATTGAAGATCCAGGATTTGTACCAGGTCTTTTGACTCTGAGGGTGTAACCCTGTCACCATTGTTTCCCAGAGACTTTCTTCTGAGAATTAGCATTCCAATTTCCTAGAGCCTCCACTGGTTATCTGGCTAGTGAGAGAAATACATGAGCCGCTAATGTCCTGGACATGAAGTGGGCTTCTTCACCTGACCTATTTAAATCTCACCAGTTCCACCTAAGCTAAAATAATTCTCAGACAAGACCTTCTCCAGTTCAGCTTTCTTGCTTTAAACAAAGCGATCAGTCCTCATAGCAGGGTCCCTGAGATTCTGGACTTAGCTAAGATGGGAGAAGTAAGCAGAAACACCAGGATAAAGATGAAAGTGAGAATGTCAATCTAGGGCTCACCCTGTGTCTATTCTTCATTTATACCAGGCTATGATTTACCTCTGGGAAAACTCCTTCATCCCATGTATGTGACCTTGGTTTGGGGCAGTAAACCCAGGTGTCCTGACTTTACACTATATTAAATTCAAGGGATAATTGGAGGATACTTACACACAACCTTTTCTTTTCCCACTTGGTCCCTTGGATTTTGACTCTTATACAAGAATGGAAGAGAACTGAAGAAAGACTAGGGTCATTGTGGTGGTTGTGCCCAGAAGAGATACTCAAGGACTTCTTGTTACCCCTGAGGCTCTCTGAATCCTATCTGTGCAAAGATGGCTCTTTCATCATCTCTTTGGTACCGTGTTCTCCCCCATATCTTTCTAATATTTTTTTTTCCCTCTGAATAAGTGAGCTAGTTGATTTGTGTTGCATGTAATTAAAGAATCTGTGGCAGGGACAGTACGGCCCACCATGTGTTCCCTTACATTTCCCAGTGTCCCCTACACTCAGGTTCGGGTTGTGAGTGGAAGTGTTTGTCACTTCTGGTCTAAGTTAAAAGCCTATGTACCTCCTCTATTCCCCTCTTCCCTGCTGCAGTGACCTTAGAGGTTTTGGGTTCTCAGTTCCAGGTAATAAAGCCTCTGTCAACCTAGGTCCTTCAGCAGGGCTCCACATATGAACATATGGCATGATTGAGAAATTACCTTTGTTGTGTTACTCCCTGAAATTTTGAAGGTAATTGTTACCTCAGCATAGCCAGCCTTATGCTTACTAAAAAGAGCACAAATTGATAGGAAGAAAATGTAACAAATTTGTTGCTGTGGCTTCTAACACACATTCACAAAAGAACATTTGTCTTTGTCTCAATCTCTTCCATTTCCTCAGCAAAAATTATTGCTTCCTCTAGAAAGGTCTGTATCATCAGATCCAACCTTATGTTTTTTCAGTTTACTTCTGAGTTTTGTGTTTGCTTTTGTGGTAAGCTCTGTACAATAAGGTACACCCATCTTACTTTCTGTGGTATCACAGCACACTTCACATAGAATGTGGAATGATAAATATTTATAGAATGAATACAGTTTCCCAGATTTCTCAAGGAGTTACAGCACTGTGTTTCAATGATCCTATGAACTGTAGTGATACTGTCTGGAGTTTGTTGTGGTCAAAAGAGCACTGGTTTCCATGACATGGTTTATGAGAGAGAGCCTTATCAGCTTACGGCTTGGTCTGGGCTTGGCTAGATGCTTTCTTAGTTGTAATTTTTGCTGCCAATTAAAAAAAGTGTGGGGGCACCTGGATGGCTCAATTGGTTAAGTGTCTGAGTTCGGCTCAGGTCATGATCTCATGGTTCGTGGGTTCAAGTGCCGCATTGGGCTCTGTGTTGACAGCTCAGAGCCTGGAGCCTGCTTCAGATTCTGTGTCTCCCTCTCTCTCTGCCCCTGCCCCGCTCACACTACCTCTCAAAAATATAAAAAAATGTTTTAAAAAATTTTAAAAAGTGTTAAAAAAATTCTCTAGGTATAATAGTGGAATTTCAACAGAGTAATTATTTTAATTGTTAACTAATTTATTTATTTTACCTTAACAGTGACATGATCTGCACATGATAGGAACGTTTTTAAAGCATTTCAGGTTATCTTTTTCTGTTTCAATTATTTTAGGGCCATAGCTTTTAAAAATGATTGATTCTGAAAATAGAGGAGCTAAGAAGATGGCAGAGTAGGAGGACCGTGAGCTCACACCGTCCCACGTCTACGCCTGATCTCATCCACATCCAAGTCAGTAAGCCAGAGAGCGACCCAAAGACTGGCCGAAAAAACTCCGCAATTAAATATAGAGAAGAACCTGCATCTGAAAGATTAGGAAGGTCAGAAAGGCAGAGGGAGGCTGCTGGCGGGAGGGAGGAGGATTCGTGCAGGGAGAGGGCAGAGAAACAGGTCCTCACACCGGGGGGGGGGGGGGGGGGGGGCCTCACACCGGGAAGGCTAATAATCCCCATCCCATTTGGCTTTAGAAACCAGAGGGGCTGAATTCCATAACGATTATAAAACTAGTAGAACTCAGAGCCCCCAGAACTTTAAAAGTCAGGTGACCCGGCACTGGGGGAGCTGGGAGGGTGAATGACAGCGTTATCACCACCCTTACAGAGACAGCAGCCTGCTAGGAGTAGCAACACGAAAACGGCAGTTTACACAATGCTGGGGCAAACGGGAGACAGATCTGTTCACGCTGATTTCGGAGCGTGTTGGGGAACTTCTTTGGAAAGGAGAGAGCTGTCAGGTGCCATACACCACCCCTCCACCCCGCCCCCCCCCCTCCTCCCAGCATAAACACAGAACCACCTGCAAGAGGTGGGGCTGCTCAGACACTTCTAGCCTCAGCCCAGGGATCAGGGCAAATTTCGTTAAAAGCTCTGTCGTGCCCACGGCCACGAGTTTCCTGTGGATGGTGGCCCGCGCCCACTCACGCCGAGGGACACCTGGCCTGTCGACCTGGATGCGGGCGCCTTGGACTCCTGGGAAGAGTCTCTCCGTGTTCCTTGCGTTGAGGCTGCCACCTGGCGGCAGGGACGCAGGAGGTGCCTTGCCCAGACGAGTTGGAGAGAGAAGGGGATGGGGCTCCAGGTGAAGGCCAGTGACCTCGACCTGGTGTCCTCAGTCTAGTGCCCGGAGTTGGCCTGCCTGCACGTGAGGCTTTCAAGAATGCCCCTCCTTGTAGATTTTAGATACTAGTCCTTGATCCAATATGTCATTTGCGATAATCTTTTCCCATTCCGTTGGTTGCCTATCCATTTTGTTGGTTGTTTCTTTTGCTGTGCAGAAGCTTTTTATCTTGATGAGGTCCCAGTAGTTCATCTTTTCTTTTAATTCCCTTGCCTTTGGAGACGTGTCGAGTAAGAAATTGGTGCGTCTTAGGTCAAAGAGGCTTTTTCCTGCTTTCTCCTCTAGGATTTTGATGGTTTCCTGTCTCACATTCAGATCTTTTATCCATTTAGAGTTTATTTTTGTGAGTGGTGTAAGAAAGTGGTCTAGTTTCATTCTTTTGCATGTTGCTGTCCAGTTCTCCCAGCACCATTAAAGAGGCTGTCTTTTTTCCATTGGATACATTTTCCCACTTTGTCAAAGATGAGTTGGCCTTATACTTGCGGGTCCATTTCTGAGTTTTCTATTCTATTCCATTGGTCTATGTGTCTGTTTTTGTGCCAATACCATACAGTCTTGATGACTACCTCTTTGTAGTAGAGGTTAAAGTCTGGGATTGTGATGCCTCCCGCCTTGACTCCACACCCAAAAAACGAATAATCCAGTGAAGAAATGTGCGGAAGATACGAATAGACCCTTCTTCAAAGAAGACATCCAAATGGCAAACAGACACATGAAACGATGCTCAATGTCACTCATCATCAGGGAAATACAAATCAAAACCATACTGAGATACCACCTCACACCAGTCAGAGTGGCTAAAATGAACAAATCAGGAAACTATAGATGCTGGAGAGGATGTGGAGAAACAGGCACCCTCTTGCACTGTTGGTGGGAATGCAAACTGGTGCAGCCATTCTGGAGAACTGTGTGGAGGTTCCTCAAAAAATGAAAATAGACTTACCCTATGACCCAGCAATAGCACTGTTAGGAATCTACCCAAGAGATCCAGGACTGCTGATGCATAGGGGCACATGTACCCCGATTTTCATAGCAGCACTTTCAACAATAGCCAAATCATGGAAAGAGACTAAGTGTCCATCAACTGATGAATGGATAAAGAAGATGTGGTATATATATACAATGGAATACTACGCAGCAATGAGAAAGAATGAAATCTGGCCATGTGTGGCAACATGGATGGAACTGGAGAATATTATGCTAAGTGAAATAAGTCAGGCAGAGAAAGACAGATGCCACATGTTCCCATGCATAGGTAGGCTTTGGGAAACCTAACAGAAAACCAGGGGGGGGGGGAAGAGGGGAAGGAAGGGGAAAAAAAAGCCACATAGAGGAAGGAAAACATAACATGGGAGAGTCTCAAAGACTAAGAACAAACTGAGGGGAGAGGGGGGTGTGGGAGAGGGGAGAGTGGGTGATGGGCACAGAGGAGGGCACTTGTTGGGATTATCATGGGGTGTTGTATGGAAACCAAGTTGACAATAAATTATTAAAAAAAAAACTAATAAAATTTTGGATATTCTGAAAAAAAAAAAAAAGAATGCCCCTCCTGAGTGTGCATTTCCCTGTGCACCGAAGCTGTGCTTTCGCAAGTTCCTTGACCATTTGGATGTCTTCTTGTGTGATATCCAAGTCCTTTGTCCCCTTTTTTGTTGAGTTAATTTGTAGAAATTCCTTAGTTACTTAGTTGTTTATATATATGTTGCAGTGATTTCTCAGTCTGTGGCTTTCTTTTTATGCTCTCCTCCGTAACTTCTAATGAATAGAAGTTCTCCATTTTAATGCAATCAGGTTGCTCAGTGCTTTTTCTTTATGATTGATGTTTTTGTCTTATTTAAGACAATTTTCTCTATTCTGAGTCCTAAAGATCTTTTGCTTTATTATTCACTTGAAGCTTTATTGTTTCTGCCTCTGCATCTACAGTTTACCTGGAACCCACATTTGTGTGTAGTGAGATACGGGTCAAATTTCAGAGTTTCCTGTTTAGATGCTCGGTTGTGCCGTACAATTTGTCGACGAGACCATCCTTTCCCCAGTGCTTTGAAATAACACCTTTTGTTGTAAATCAAGTGTTTATTTGTGTGAAGATCCTTCTGGACTCTGTTTTATTTTAGATTGGTTTATTCGTCTATCTTTGTATCAATACCACACGTCTTAATTGCTATCACAAATAAATCCCAATATCCAGTAGAGAAAGTCCACCGGCTTGTTCTTCAAGCTATTTTTGGACCTTTGCATTATCCACAAAAATTTTAGAATCAGCTTCTCCAGTCTCCCTGCTTCCCTCCTCCCCACAGCACACACCTGTCGAGGTTCTGGTTGTGATTGAATTAAGTATGTGGATCAATCTGGGGAGAAGGTACTTCTTCATATGTTATATTTTTCAGTGATGAACATGGATAGCCCTTCATCTGTTTTGGTCTTTAAAAATTTCTCCCCATTACGTTGTAGAATTTCCAACTCAGGTTTTGCACATCTTTTATCAACTGTCTTTTGGGGCATTTGCTATTTTTTATGCTATTGTAAGTGCTATCTCTTTATTTTTATATTTAAGTGTAAGTTACTGGTATATAGAAGCCCAATTGAGTTGGTATCCAGCCATCCTACTAATCTCAATTATTAATCTTAATGGTTTATCAAAAATTTTTAAATTTTCTAAACATAAATATATAATCTATGAAAAGTGATAATTATAGTTCTTCCTTTCCAATTCTCATTATTTTAACTAATATTACTATATTGCCTTATCAAATTGGCAAGAACCTCTAGGACAGTGTTGACTAGAAGTGGTGATAGCACTTGCTTTTGGTATCAGAAGGAAAGCTTGCAACATTCTGTGTTAGTTTGGGCTGCTGCAACAGAATACCATAGATTTGGTGGCTTATAAACAACAGAAATTTATTTCGCGTAGTTGTGGACTCTGGGAAGTATAAGAATAAAGCACTGGCAGAATTTGTGTCTGGTGGGAACCTGCCTCCTGGCTCATAGATGGCCATCTTCTCACTGTCCTTACATGGCGGAAGGTATGGGGGAGCTCTGGGGTCTCCTTTACAAAAGCACTAATCCCGTCATGAGTGTCCAACCTCATGACCTAATCACCTCCCAAAAGTCTCCTTTCTAAATACCATCACATTAGGGATTAGGTTTCAACGTATGAATTTTGCAGAAACACAAACATTCAGTTGACAGCAAGCACGATGTTTGCTGTAGGTTTCATAGATAATCTTCATTAAAGATGTTTTCTTTTATTCATGGTTTTATCCATGTTATTATCACTAATGGATATTTAATATTGCCAATTTTTTTTCTGCATCTAATGACAAGATCAATTGATTTTTTTCCCCCCTTTTTTATCCTGTTACTTTGGGGAATGGTCCTGGCCTTTGAATGACACATCAGATCTGCGTGTCTGGAACAAACCCAGCTTGTTGTACTGACGTGTCTATGTTATATATGGCTGACCGATTTTATTCAAGATTTTTCCATAATGTTTATGATGACAGTTGCCTGAAGTTTTCTTTTTCTTTTGTTATTTTATTTTATTTTATTTTATTTTATTTTATTTTATAGAGAGTAAGGAGAGCACAGTAGAGGAGATGGGGCAGAGGGAGAGAGAGAGAGAGAAAGAGAAAAAGACAGAATCTTAAGCAGTCTCCATGCTCAGTGCAGAGCCAGACAGAAGGCTCGATCCCACAACCCTGGGTTTATGACCTTAGCCAAAATCAAGAGTCAGATGCTCAACCGTTAAAAGATAAATAGAAATAAAATAATAAATAAGAATAGAAAAAGATAAAAGATAAAAGAAATAATAATTTCCCTTAACGTCCTTGATAGGTTTTGTTATCAAAGCTGTTCTACTTTTATAAGACAGTTGGGGAATGCATTCTGCTTTTCTATACTCTAGAAGAGATTGTGTAAAATTGGCATTATTTAGTCCTTAAATATCGGGTGGAAATTCACCTGATGCTTTTTTGTGCGTGTTAAAAGTTTTTCAGTAAAGATTTAATTTCTTTAATAACTATAAATCTATTCAGATTTTATATTTCTTCTTTCAAAAGTTTTAATATTTTTTGGAATAAAGTTTTTCATACATTCTTATACTCTTTTAAATATCGGCAGCATCTGTGGTCATATTCTCCTTTTTATGCTGTATATTATTTTATCTTTTCTCAATTTTACTAGTTACACTTTTCAAAGAACAAATGGTGACTTTGTCGATCTTCCCTGTGATAATATTTCTTTCTATTTTATTGATTTTAACTCACATCTTCATTTATTACCCTCGCTCCTTTTTTGAGTTTACCCTGTTCTTTTTCATTTTAAACTTCTTAAAGTGAGTGTTTATCTCATTGATTTTGGAAGCTTTTCTTCTTTCCTAATATGCGGTTAAGTGCTTTTGACAGTCTTCACGGTCACACAGAAAAAGGATTAGAGTTCAGGGCATAATGAAACCCCCTTATTTGGGCTGGGATCCAGAAAGGCTATATTTTATTTATTTATTCACTTATTTTTTTAAATTTTTTAAAAAAATGTTTATTTTTGAGAGAGACAGAGCATGAGCAGGGGAGGGGCAGAGAGAGAAGGAGACACAGAATCTGAAGCAGGCTCCAGTCTCTAAGCTGTCAGCACAGAGCCCGATGTCGGGCTCGAACCCATGAACATCTAGATCATGACCTGAGCCAAAGTCAGACACCTAACCAACTGAGCCACCCAGGCGCCCCTGGAAAGGCTATATTTTAATAGCAAAGTGTGAACTAAAATACAAAGGCCTCTGCAGAGACTATAGCACAGCTCCACGTCATCTCAGTCCCGGAAGTTGAGTTGGGGTGATCCTGAACTTGTAGCCCCTTAGTCACTTGGCTGAGTCCTCTGAAAGCACTGAAGGGTTCCAGGGAAAAAGCCTGAATGGGCTCATTTCTGTGGGACTTCATCTTTCTCTGGGCTCTGTCCTGGCAGTTCTTCACTGTTTTTATAATAGCTCTGATACCTTCAAGAATATATTTTAAAATATTTTGTCCAGCTGTTTCAGTTGTCCTGTGAAGGATGCTTAGTTCAAGTTAGCTCACCTGCCATTACAAGAAGTGGAAGGTGCAAGGTGCATCTAACTCTTTATCCTTCACATGTAAGCTGACAGTTCCCTTCTCTACCCCCCACACCGGAAAGCTTTTGGATTATTCTCTTAAATTCCATTGTGAAATTTCACAATGATTGCTTTTGGGTAGATCTGTTTTCATCCATTGTGCTTTGTATCTGGGCATTTTCTTGAGATCTGAAAATTAAAAAAAAAACAAAAACAAACTATTACTTCTCCCACCCCCACCCCATTTCCTTTTGTTTCTCTCTAGGGAACTTTTACTATTCAGGCATTGAAAATTTGGGCCCTCTTCTAAAATCTCTGGTTTTACTGGATCCTGCTTCTTCATTCTTCATTAGCAAGGTCCTTCTTATTCCCAACCAGAATGATGGGCACATTGGGGTAGAAACGATTGGTCTCTGGGGTCCATTTTACTGGTGTTTTGAAAACTATTAGGGCAAGCCACAGAGAAGCAGGTCAGTACCACCCTGAAATTTGGGTAGGAGGGAGGTCTCAGGAGGCCCTAGCCTTCCTGCCCAGCCGTGTCCCACAGAGCCAGCCCCACCTCCAAGTGAGCCAAGTAGCTCTCAAACACCCTGGAGTGTAACTGAGAACCGGTCCTTGACTAAGCAAGTTTTGCCATACCCGCTGTCACCCCTGACCACAGTAAATAAAAGCAAGAAGGAACATACTAAAATCTTAGCAATCTCCAAAGTGAATCATTGGGTAGGGTATACTGAGCTTATTTTGGTCAATAAGTCAAATTCTTAACTGTTTTTCCATTAGATTTTCATCTGAGGAAGTGTGTACTTGTCTTTCTAGAACCTAAATGTCCAGTTGAGATATGGAGATAAGAAAGAGGAATGAAGTTAGACAAGGATATCAGAACCTAGGGTCAGTCTCTAGTTGTTTGAGTAATTATCTTCACAGGATACAGAACACAACCAAAGGGGAGACGTAACCACTCTTCCAGGAGGAGGTGAGTGGAGGAGAGGCAGTATTGGTTCATTCAGAGAATACTGATGGCTACCATGTGTACCCAGTTCCGGGGGAGTTTCAAGAAATAATATACACATTCTTCATCTTGTGGAGAGCTGTGCCCAGTCTAAGAGGAGGAAGGGTTGAGGACATTTCCAGTGTGACCACAGTCTGGGCTCTCAGACAGTCTAATACTTGGATACACTTTCAAACCGATATTCTTTTTGCATTTTTTTCTAATTTTATTTTTTGTGGAGTATAGAATGGATTTTTAATTAATAAAAACTGTATGTCTCTCTCCCTTGGGTACCCTTAATGGATTTAATACTTGCATTGAACATACCTTGACTCAATAAAGTAAAGTAAAATTCTGTCTCTTTTTAGCTTTTTTGTTTTCTATTATGCTGACCAATGCTTATCATAAGATTATTAGAAAATGTAGAAATGGACAAAGAAAAAATAAAGGTCATTCAAGATGCTACCAGTCAGATAATAAAATTATCTTTTGTTTCATGTTTCTTCACTATAGCTGAAAACCAATAATTACATTCCTTAAAGACAGAGAAAGTGTATGTGGATATGGTTTTTAAGTTTTGTCAAAATGTGTATGGAAGTTATTCTGTTCTGATATTTCCACGAATTCTTTGATGCCCCTCCCCTTAAGAAGTAGAACCTAATTTCCCACCCCTTGATGACTCACTTCTAACGAACAGAATATTGCAGAAGCAATGGGAATACCCCTCCCAAGATTTGGTCCTGTGGCTTCCATCTTCAGTGTTCCCTCTCTGTCTCTCTCACTCTTCTCCTCTCGTCACTCTCTCTAGCAGAAGCCATGGAAAGAGCGTCCTTAGGGAGAGAGGCCCGCATGGTGATGAATGGAAGCTTCCAGTCCCAGTCAAGTCTTCAGAGGCTGGCCATGCCAACAGGGTTTGACTGCAACCCCATGAAAGACCCTGGGCCAGAACCACCTGGGAGTATTGGTTAACATACTCCCAGATACTTGACCCTCTGAAGCAATATGAAGTAATACTAGTTATTTTAAGCTGCTTTAAATATTATTCTTTTCCTAGCTTCCACATCCTTTCTGAAGTGTTTAAAATTTAGATATTCAAAAAAAAGAAAAAGAAAAAAGACACTTATTTTCACTAAAAACCACTGTTCTGTGAATTATTCAGTTTTAGAATTTTAGCCCACTTTACCTGCTATATTCAGTTGACTAATACCTGGTTGATGTCAAGGCTGGTTACATGTCTTTATTTCCATTTGCCTGTCACAAAATATTGATCGGAGGTTGATCAGCACTGGCAAGGAGAGTTTTAAATTTTTCCACTGGATGGAGTGCCTGGGCGGCTCAGTCGGTTAAGCGTCCAGCTTTGGCTAGGGTCATGATCACAGGGTTCGTGAGTTCAAGCCCGCATCAGGCTCTGTGCTGACAGTTTGGAGTCTGGAGCCTGCCTCTGATTCTGTGGCTCCCTCTCTCTCTGCCCCTCCCCCACTCATGCTCACTCATTCTCTGTCTCTCTTTCAAAAATAAATAAGCATTAAAAATTTTTTAAAATTTCCACTGGAAATACACCGGAGGGCTTTGCATACTTCAGCAGGATGAGCAGTGAGTTTGCTTTTTTCTGCAGTTGCAAAAGAAGTTGCATGAGGAACTCTGGGCACTTATCTGGTCTCTGATCTAATTTAGGAAGTGTGGCCAGATAGGCAGTGTGCACAGGCTTGAGGGCACTCAGTAAGATCACTTGGGGATTGAGAGAAGCCAAGTGATATACCCTTAAACAAACTGAAGGAAAAAAAAAAGAAAGAAAGGAAATGTTACAGAGTATTTTCTCTCAGAATTTTCCCCCTGCTGCTGTCTTCATCTGTAAAATGAAAATTCTAACATTTGTCTCATAGGACGAATTTATTGTAAGGATTAAACAAGATAATGTAGGTATAAGCCTAGTCTCTGGCTAGTTGTTAACTAAATAGAAATAAATAGGGGTTGTTATTAACAATAATAAAGACATACTGAAAAGATACAAAAGAAAATTTTAATAGATATCATGACATTAAAATAAAGAGTCATTTTTAAACCTCCAAATTATTAAAAAAATAATTAATATGGAAATGTGTATACGTTAAAGAAGTGACATTTCTACTTTAAAAATTTCCTTTTAGGATCTGTGACTTGGTCATAAAAATTGTCTTGAAGCTGAAAAAAACACCCGGATACTTATTTAGAAACAGACGATTGATAGAATGGAAGACACAGGCCATAAACACATTTTTGGATTTATAATAACTTCATGTGTACATATATTAAGCAGTACAAATAGGTGGGCAGGGTATTCTATTCCAATATTCCAATAAAATATTTAACACTATGTTGAGCCGTTGATTGTTCATTTGAAAAATAAAGACCTCTCGGATGCATATATTATACAATGTGGCCAAGCACATGGAGGAGAGGCTTAAGAGTTAAATACGAAACTCAAAATTGAAAAAGTAGGGGGAACATATAAGTAAATAATTATCATAACTGTCAACAACGGCAGACATTCTAGAACACACAGGATGGAAAAAGGCTCAAAGAAAAAGATCGAAAGATTTGACTACTTGAACATTTAAAAAAATTTATGCGAAAAGTTACTAGAATTAAAATTAGGCAAATAATGCTTGGAGAAATATTTGCAGAAAATATGAAAAAGTTAATATATTTACACCGTAAAGATCTATTAGAAATTCATACCAAACAAACTAAAAAAAAAATGAAAAAATGAAGTGAAAACACTGAGATCTCCTTAAATAAATAAGCCAAGAACTAAAAAGGCAATTTACAAAAGAGAAAAATGCAAACATGGTTAATAGACAGAAGAAAATACTGTTTTACTAGTAAGCAGAGAAAGCAAAGTAAAATTATTACATACTTTTGCCTCTGAGATTAGAAATGATTAGAAAATGATATTTGTGGTGGTATGATGAAATAAATAGACATGGGTCATTTTCAGATGGATACCCTATCACTTTCCTGTTGGTAAATACTGTAACAATATGTATTGAGTTCTAAAATATCCATATCTTAGATTCAAGCATTTACTTCCTAATAGTAACAAACTATTATTTATTTAGAAATAAACTTAATAGAGGGGCACCTGGGTGGCTCAGTCCATTAAGTGGCCAACTCTTGGTTTCGGCTCAGGTCATGATCTCACAGTTCATGGGTTTCAGCCCTGCGTGGGGCTCTGCACTCCGTGGAGCCTGCTTGGGATTCTCTCTCTCTCCCTCTCTCTCTGCCCCTGTTTGTGCTTTCTGTCTCTTTTTTTTTTTTTTAAATTTTTTTTTTTTAACGTTTATTTCTTTTTGAGAGACATAGAGACAGAGAGTGAGCAGGGGAAGGGCAGAGAGAGAGAGGGAGACACAGAATCTGAAGCAGGCTCCAGGCTCTGAGCTGTTAGCACAGAGCCGGACGCGGGGCTCGAACTCACAGACTGTGAGATCATGACCTGAGCCGAAGTCGGCCGCTTACCGACTGAGCCACCCAGGCGCCCCTCTGTCTCTTAAAATAAAGAAATAAATTAAAAAAAAAAAAGGAACAATAGAAAGGTGGAAGTTTTCATGTTTAAAAGCCTTCAGAGCTCTTCTTTAGAAGTAATAATTGAATAAATCGAGAGACCATACCATGTCCCTATCCGGAAAGATATATTGTAAGGCTGTCAATTCTCCCAAAACCATCAATAAATTTTACACATTCTAATGCAAATTCCAAAGGTAGAAGGTTCCGATTAGAAAAATGATTCTATAGTTAAACATGCAAGACTAATCAAGTCCATTTGGGAGGACAGGGAGCAGCGAGAACGCGATGTGAACATGTGATTTCTAAAATGAGATGTGAATGAATATGTATTCCAAAGCTACCGTGGTTGAAACATTGAGGCTCAGACGGAATGGGGTACCGCAGTGGAAAGTCCAGACGCAGACACAGTGTACAAGAGCATTTAATGTTTGACAAAAGGAAGTACTTCAAATTATCGGGAACAGTCTTGGGACCTCAGCTATAGAATTAAAAAAATAAAGCCCTATCACTATGTCACATCATGTACGAAAATGATTTTGAGATGTCAAAGTGTAAGACATAAAATGTAAAAAATAAAAATCATAGATACATAGTAGAAAATTTAGATAGTTACATAAACTTGAGGTGGGGAAAATAATTTCAAATGGGACAGCAAAGACAGAAAGCATAAAGTAAAATAAATGCTTGGCTACAGAAAATGTTAAAAGTCTGTGTATCAAAAGCATCAGTACCATTAATGAGAGAAAATACAAATAATGAAAAATTTTGCAGCATCTATGAAAAAGAGTAAACACTTACATTAATGTAAGAAGAAAATCTCAGCCTCACTCACAAAGAAACACAAACTGAAACAGTAATGGGAAATAGTGATTCGCCTAGCACGTTGTAAAGATTTTTTAAAATGGTAATACCTAGGTTTGGTCAGGACTAGGAAAGCAGCCCTGTTGCATTGAGTTGGTAGAAAAGCCAAATCGTACAATCTGCCTATTGATAATTTGTCAATATTCATAAAAGTGTTGACTATAGATACACGCATATGGCCCATTTAAGGAAGCGGCTGTGCAAAGACACATCAAAGCCCTGCCTTTAGGAGTGAAAAACTGGAAACAACCTAAAGGGCCAAGGCAGGAGTTTGATCAAGGAAATCTTGGTGTGGTTATAAAATGATGCACTTACAACGAAGCTGGCTCACTTATTAATGTGGGATTGAAAACAACCAGCCTGTCCTGGGAGGAGTGGGAGAATACGGAATTCTGGATGTGAGAAGGTGGGAGAAAGAAATACTGAAAATCAGACAGAAAGTGAAGAAATGGGAAGCCAGTGTTTGCAGGGAGGCTGAGACATTTTGAACACCTCCTCCCTCTACTCGCAACTTTGCTAATGAGTCTTACTAACGATGCTATTGCAACCAGCCATCACTAATTGGCCTCCCCGCTGTCCTCCCTAAGGTCTAGTTTCTTTCTGACTTCAGGACCAAAAAGGAAGGAAGTCTTCTCTGGGCATCCCTTTCCCTCTGGCCTTATTAGGAGAGATGCAGAAGACAATCAGCAGATCCCACCTTCCCTTCGCCCCTAGGCTGCGTTATCCTGAACTCTCATTTGGGAGCTAATTAGAAGATTCTGTTTGTGGATCTTGGAAGGACTACATCTCCCAATCCTGACCCTGGCTGTCTCACTGGGAACCTTCATTAGAACAGTTCCTGGGTGGGTGGGACTCCTGAGGTCCTGCAGAGCTGACAAAGTTAGCAAAGTTTATCAACTAGCTGCCTCTTGTGAACAGACCAAAAGATACTGAGGTGTTTGGGGGCCCAGGAGATTAATCATGCTCCCTCCATGGTGCAGGGGTGGGGAGTGCAGCTTCTACAGGACTGAGTCTCTCACCAGCTCATTCAAGGGAGGTGAAGGCCAGTGCAGTACAAGGGGCATAGCATGGGCTGGGAAAGCTGGCATTTTAGCGGGGGAATCCCTGCTCTGGTCCTTAGCAGAGAGAGGGCACAAACACTAGAAACATGGCAATGCCTTCTATTTGAACCCAATGGAATTTTAACATCCCCTTCACACTGCACTTGTCAACTCAATAATTCTGTATTTCAATTCATTCAATCCTCAGAATAATCATTTGAATCATATGATCCCCTCTGCATAGATGAGAAAAGTGGGGCCCACAAAGAGGAACTGGCCTGGCCAGTGTTACACAGCCCGCTGGTGGCAGTTAGCCTGGAAGCCAGGTCTCCTAACATCTGTCTTCACTTGGTCACCGCGTATTCAATTTAACTAGGAGCATGGGCTTCTCAGACTGCTGCCTGGCACACAGAAGGTGCTTGCTTCATATTTGTCTTTCCCAAATCTTGTCCTGGACAGCTACCTGTCAATACCAAATAAAGGTCTGAATTCTTTTAGGCCCCGTTAGCATCATCTACCCAGATCCTACAAACATGAAATCTGAAAACAGGTTTGGCTGGTGTTCCAGGATTCCTTCCCAAGCTCTCTTCTTTCTCTTTCGATTGTTGTTAGCTCTCAGGCCCACTGCTACTGCCTCCAATCGGGGCATCTCTTCAGTTGCTGAAGACCAAGAACCGACTTTTACACATCACGGGTCCACTGCACATGAATTAATTGTTCCTGGATTAAACACCTGTTTTCAAACTTATCCCTCGTCCATTTGATTGCCCATGGTCCCTTATTTTCCCTCAGCCTTTGGCATCCTGTGTGGGTCTGAGTATTTATCACATGGTGAGTGAAAAAAGCTCAAGATATTTGGAAGGGACTAATTACAGATAAAAGGAATTGATGCTTGGAAAGTTCATGTAGCCTAAAGAGGCTGGCCTAGAACCCAGGTCTCCATATGTCCTGTCTAAGGCTCTCTTCACCCAGCTACACTGCCTTGCCCATTTCTGAGACTGGCTGCGCCTAGAGTCATTATCGCTCCGTACTTTTTAATTCTTTGGTGATTTATTAGAAGCAGGTTGGAGGGAGGCAAAAATCCTGGACCAGGAGTCAGCAGTTGGAGGCCCTACCTACCAAGTCTGTCTGAAAAATCAGAGGCCTAAAAATTAGTAGGCCTAAACATCAGGCCTACTAAGTGGCCTCTGGAAAATCACTTACCTGTACCTTTGCTTATTATTATTTTTTTAATCTGCAAATCGAGGATAATAGAAGCTGGCCTTCTTACTCTGCAATCCTGACCCTGGTTGTGGGTGACACTCAACTATGCAGTTGCAATATTCAAATGAGAACAGATTTCAAAGTGTTTTGTAAATACTGTTATGTGCATATAGAATAAAAGAGAAAACGTACTACTGTTACAATTTTCTTGAGTCCTAAGAGTGTCTTTCTCTGTGCTGACAAGTGGTTAAGCCTCTTGATGGGGAAGGAGGCATGATCGGGATGTATATGAGAGCATCTTCGACTACTCAGATGTAGATGCCCAATATGTATAAAACGACATCTGCTGAGCTTGACAGATGTGTCCTGGATGTCCTCAAAAGTTCACAAAGTAACTGATGACACCAGTGACATAGTTCTTTGGATACGAGCTCTCTGAAGTCAGGGTGGCTGCACCCGAACATGGCTGGAAGTTGTCTTTCAGCGCGAGGAGGCCATGAACCTTTGTCTGCAGCACAGGGAACTAGGAAAGGTCAATATGGGCCCCACCAAGATTAGTCACTACTTTTGAGTAGAATTACATTAAAATAATTCAAAATTAGGCAGCAGCGCAAAAGTGTTGTGGGGGAAGGGTGTTGGTGGTGGTGCAGGAAGAGGGCTGGTGTGGAATGGAGGGTACGGTTCAAATGTTCAGGGCCAGGAACTGGGGAAGAAGGGCCCACTGAGAGTACTCTCTTAGGATAGGGATCATTTGGAAGTGGAAGGACGGACAAGATGGCTGATGACTGCTGCACGTGTCTCCCGGGCGTCCAAATCTTGATCAGGTGAACCCAATGGCCTTATGTTGGGTGGACAAGCCAACGTACTATTTTTCTCAAAGATGACAATGACAGAGGACACTTTGAAGGCCGCGGAGAAAATACGACAGTCAATTCACCCTACCCTACCCTGGTGCTAAAAAGTGTCACCATTCGCACTTTTTACAATTTATTTGTTGTTGTTTTTCAAATTACAGAATCCAGCGAAAACCTTCAAATAAAAGTACATGAAATAAAAAATGAAGTGCTTCTCCACTTCCCACAGCCCTAGCCTCCTCCCCAGAGGGAAGTACCATCGAAGCTCAGGGGTTGTTGTCCGGGATTTTTTTGCCTACTCATCCCACCCCCCCCACCCCATCTCTGCCCCGCCCCCACACACAGATCACATTATGGTCACTTTCCAAATTTAGCAATACACCAAAGGTGCTAGAGACCTTTTCATGTCAATACTTCGCACTTCTTTTTAAGCAAACATATGCCTTTTATTAAAATGATTTACATGAACATGAATTGCTCATATTTGCATAGCAGAGTTAAAAACTATACAGTTCGGATTTCCCTGGGGGAAGAAGTAGCTTTCTGAAACATGATCACACCTAGTTAGGGTAAATAACAAAATTCACAATATCTAAAGGTGGTCCTACAAAAACCTACTCACTTCAGAACATGAATTAAAGACACCTTGTCGGAACACATGGCTACTTGCTCATCATTACCCCTCCCCTGCCTCGTGCTCTAAGTGAAGTGCAGCCCGGTCTCTGGCTGTTACAGGGTTTCACACTCCGGTGCTCTGTGCTCAGCTGTGCTAACCAAATGCTCCCCTTCTGATTCTCTGCAGGAAGGAGACACTTTCTTGGCTGTAGCTTCAGGCAGGTTTCTCTTAGTTTTGAGGAGAAATGATATCAGTTCACACAGTCCGGAGAGTATTTGCCATCTTTTATGGCAAACTCAGTGATTGCCTTTATTTCATCATTAAAAAAGTATTTCTTTTTCTTTTTCTTTATATCCAGCATCTTCCTGATATTGCCCTCCCCCACCCCTTGTTTTTGGCCTAGAAATGTGCGTAGTACCTTCATTTCACTAAAAGTTGCCCCAGCTGTGTCCTAAAATGTCGTTATCAGGATAAGTTTGTTAGACTTTGAGAGGGGCAGCTTACTGTCTCGAGGGCTCTTCTCTTGAGAACATGATGATCCGTCCTCACGTTTCTGGTGCAGGTGCTGTGAAAGTCAGTTCACACGCGGACATGAAAACGCGGTGTCCCCACTAACGGTTACTCAGGACGGGGACCCTGGCTTGCGGAACCGGTGTGTGCTCTGAAGAAGACACTGGCAGGGTGTTCTGACAGGTCCTAACACCCTGCTCTGAGGCTATGTCAAACCTCGATTTAATTTCACAGTCCTGGGTTTATTTCCTGAAAAAGAATCTTCTAAAGACCACAGCCCATACTCCGGTACGAATATATTTTCTCTTAGAAGGCGAGTGGCAAAAAGCATTTTGCTTTTATTGACATTTTAGATATATTTCAACTGAACATTCATTAAATTTTTAAAAAATAGTTGATTTGTGTCCCATTTCCTGACCCACATTATAATTTTCTCCCACCTGACTTTAATCCATCTTCTGCCAGCTTTAGCTTTTTCTCCCTAATCCAAGATAAACCATATTCTACTCTGGTCCATACTACCTACTTTCCTCCCATCCCTGAAGACATCTGCAGCCCACACCCACGCCTTCAGCACGGGAAAGTCAGCGGGTGCTCTGGGCGGGAGCGGGTATTTTGATTCCCTGCCTTCTCATTCAGGAGGCCGCTTCCCCATGAGCACCCTTTTCAGGGCGCTCTGCACATCAGGGTTCCGGAGGCTGTAGATGAGTGGGTTCAACATGGGGCTGAGGATAGTATTGAGGATCCCAATCCCTTTGTCCTTGTCTGAGGTTGACACTGAGCCCAGACGCATGTAACTGAAGAAGCCAGTTCCATAAAAGATACAGACCACAGTGAGGTGGGAGCCACACGTGGAGAAGGCCTTCTTCCTCCCCTCTGCCGAGCGGATTCGTAGCACGGCCGCTGTGACGTGGGCGTACGACACTGAGATGAGGATCATGGGGAACACCCCCATGAAAGTGGCCCCCACAAAAAGCAGCTGCCCGTTGAGGTGGATGCTGGAGCAGGAGAGCTGGAAAAGGGGAGGGAGGTCACAGTAGAAGTGGTTGACCACCTTAGGGCCACAGAAATCAAGCACGGCCACGGCCACTGTGTGCGTCAGAGCATTGATGAAGGAGATGGTGCAGCAAATGCCCACCAGGGCACCCTGGACTTCACGGCGCATGCGAGTGCTGTAGGTGAGGGGCTGGCAGATGGCCAGGTAGCGGTCATAGGCCATGGCTGTCAGAAGGTGACAGTCCACACCAGCCAGGAGGTGGAAGAAGAAGAGCTGCGACATGCAGGCAGCATAGGGGACTCTGCACTGGGGGGCCAGGAGACATGCTAGCATTGGAGGGACAGTGACAGTGATGCATCCAATGTCCAGCAGAGATAGATTCGCCAGGAAGTAGTACATGGGAGTGTGGAGTTTGGGCTCCACAAAGATGGCGGCCAGGATGCTGAGGTTGCCCCCTACAGTGAGTACATAAGCAAAGAGGAAGACGACAAAAAGGATGGGTTTCAGTCTTACGTTTTCTGTCAGGCCAAGAAGGAGGAACTCAGTGACAGTTGTCCTGTTTCCCCAGGCACCTGGCTCCATAGGCGGTTGCTGAACTCTGTGGTGGGAGGAGAAGACCTGAACCTGCCAGAGAAGAAAAGAGACACACAGTAGGCACCTAATCTGTGTCTACTAGATGCTAGGGTCATATGGCTTGGGCTCCTACCAGCCTAGAGCTTGGGCAGTCTCCTGGAGGTCCCCACGTTGCCAGACATGATTTAATTGCTGTTTCAGGCTGAGAGCCAGAGGATGCCAGGGAAGGGGCCGGGGCAGAGGAAACTATTCTGGGGCCCAGGACACTGACTGTTTACCAACATTTTACCAACTATTAAGGTTGTATCGGGGTGTAGCGGCTGAAGAGCGGTTCTGACTAGCTCAATGAATGATGAACGTATGAGGTTCTAGAAAGCACAATATAAGTAGCAACAATTTAAAGAAGGGTAGGAAGACAGAATCTCATGAAATCAAAGAGATGCAAGAGAGAGTGAGCAAAGAGAGAACCAAGGAGCAGACCGAAGTACAGAAGTACTCAGATGCTAAATAAGGAAGGACACGAAGGTGATTTAAGAAAAGCTGACAACATTTTTAAAGTGTAAACTCTGAGAATTGTGCTAAGAACTTCGTATTTATTTTCTTATTTAATTTTTCACAGAGCTCTGTGGGGTAACTGCTATTCAACCTGTGTAATCAGGACACTGAGACTTTTGACGGTTAAATAAGTAGTCCAGGGTTGCAAAGTGTGGTCTCGAACCCAGGACTGTCTGACTCCCCAAATCTACACCTAACACTGTACTGCCTCCTACAGAACTTGGATGTGTTGTTACGGAGTCTTTATAAATTACATCGTGTGCTACAGTGAAGAAAGGTTTTCCTAAGTCTTCAGGTCTTGGTATCACTATAGCTATGGAAAGAGGCTGAGATCCCATCCATCCATCCATCCATCCATCCATCCATCCTTTTATTCAATAGTTGTCTATTTGCTGATGTAGTAGATTCTGCGTACATTTTGATGGTGGAACTAACAGACTGGGCATGAGGTGTGAGAGAAAGAGAAGTACAGGGATGATTCCAAGATTCTTGGCCTGAACAACTGGAGTTGCTATTAAGTGATATGGGGAAGAACGATGATTTTGTAGGGAGTGGGGTGGGAGATCAGGAGCTTTTTCAAGGGAAAACAGGGGAGCTGAAGTCCCAGGGAACACTTAGCCAGCTTCTACTCTATTGCACAGAGCGGCCATTTGGTTTACCTAACAAATGCTTGCACAACTGAGGAGTGAACCCATGAAGTCAAAAGTTCTTTGATGTGACTGCATCAGTAGCTCTGGAAAGGTAGCTTTGGGGCCCCTTTCTGCTGGACTCTCGCCTCTGCTAAGCCACCCTTTGTCTAGGACTGTGCTAGTGCTCTCTTCTAACCAGAATACTCTCCCTCTTCCACACATCAAAACTCCATCCTTCAAGGCTCAGTCCTGGGTCACTGTCCCATCATCTCAAAGAATCTTCCCTATGCACCCCAGTTTTTAACCGATCTTTCCCTCCTCTGATGAGTCAATTGATAACCTGGATCATTCCAGCACTTGCATATGGAGAAAGGGGTAGGGAACTGAACCACTGTGGGGAGTAGGTTACCCAAAGTCACACCTAGGACCACTCAAAATCAATAGCACAAGACAAAGAATTTGGCTTATGCTAACAGGCTAACACAAGAGACCCTACACTTCTCCTGGCACCTCCATTCTGTCCTTTCTGTGAAAACTGTGGGCAATCTGTTGGGCTCGAACTCTGTTGGGCCAATGCTGATCCTCAGTAGGAGAAAGAGGACTGCTAGTCTCTCACAGATTATACCTTCCTTTCCAGAATCCACCTCCCACCTGGGACCACCACTGGTCCCCTCAGTGGGAAGCCAACCACCGACACTGTACACTTCGGTTCTGTTTTCTATCACGTCAGGCTTGTGCAAACTTTAGCTCTACCGAGGGCTACACTCAGACACAGAGTAGAGTGGCAATGCCTCCTTTGCCCTAAACAGGAGATACACCTTTCCAGAATGCCAGGGGGTAGGGCAAGGATCATGGCTTGTCCATCAGATATTGCTTTCCTGGTCAGAGTTTTGTAAAAGCAACATGTAAGGAGAAAGGTGCTCTTGCCCTCAAGGAAGTCACGGTGTAGTTGGGGAGGAAGACTCTCGAATGTGGAGTTTCTGTTTTTGTGTTAGTTTTGTTTTGTTTTTACATGTATTTATTTTTGAGAGAGAGAGAGAAAGACAAAGCATGAGTGAGGGAGGGGCATAGAGAGAATAAGACACAGAATCTGCAGCAAGCTTCATACTCCAAGCTGACAGCACAGAGCCTGATGTGGGGCTTGAACTCACAAACCACGAGATCATGACCTGAGCCAAACTCAGACGCTTAACCGACTGAGCCACGCAGGTGCCCCTTGAATGTTGAGTTCTAAGAGAGAACCCAATTAATTAGATCTTCCTAAGTATGAAGGGTAAGGCTGCCTACCTAGATCAGAAGGACTATAAATAAAAGAGCTTTCAGCTGAACTGGTGGCAGGAGACAGGGACACTTGGAAGACTGAGCTCCCTGGGCTTTAGGAAACAGAGGCTCTGACAGCCACTGATGAAGGAGACGGGGCATGTAGATAACTTGACTCAGATTTCACCAATAGCAGCAGTTAAGAAGGGCAAGTTAGGGGCGCCTGGGTGGCTCAGTCGGTTGAGCGTCCGACTTCAGCTCAGGTCATGATCTCGCGGTCTGTGAGTTCGAGCCCCGCATCGGGCTCTGTGCTGACAGCTTGGAGTATGAAGCTTGCTGCAGATTTGTGTCTTATTCTCTCTCTGCCCCTCCCCCACTCATGCTCTGTCTGTCTCTGTCCGAAAAATAAACATTAAAAAAAAAAAAAAAGAGGCAAGTTAAATTTCCTTGGTAAACAAAGAGGGATTTTCTCCATTTATTGAAATACGATAGAGAAAAAATCACTACTTTGCATTGAAAAAGCATAGGAAAAAGACCTGTGAGTATAGCAGGGTTCTTTCCCACAGATACCACCCCTCTCTTTCCCTCTGAGGTTGAGTGTGGGTTTTCCTCAGGTGGGGATGTTCTGTTTAGCCACCAAGGAGGCCCGCTGTGCAGAGACTGGAAGGCAGCAATTGCTACTGGCTGGAGGAGGCTAAGGGCTTTCCCCAACCCTTCTTGCCTTCATTCTAGAAAAAGCTAATGGACAATAATCCTTTCCTCACTGTTCGTCTCTTCCACGAGCATGTTCCATGATCGGAGAAGACAGATTTCTTCCATCGTGAGCTCATCCCATGCATACAATCCCTGCCCCAGTACTGGGGAGGCCCAGCAAAGTGTAGCATTTGAAGTCAGCTTACAACTAACAAGGGAGGGTTTCCTGGAGGGTGCTGGGAATGGGGTGACAGCCAGTGACAGGTAACGTTTATCAAGTACTTTGTACCCAAGTTACTTTTATGTTTTACCTCATTTGGTCCACACAAAAAGCCTATAAGGGAGGTAATAATTGTAACTGAGACTTAATTAGATCTTCCTATGTGTGAAGCAATGTTCTGAATATTTTACCTGTATTACCTCATTTAATCTCAAAGAATCCTCTGAAGTAGATACTATTATAATCCCCATTCTATAGACAGGAAACTGAGGCACAAAGAGGTAAGGTAACTTGTCCACCTTTAGCCAGACAGTGAGGGGTACAGCTGGGGATCTGATCAAAGGTGGCAGGGGGTACTCATAAAGAGCACCCCAACGCCTGCCACCTCTGGGACACGCAGGTTATTTGGTGAGAAGAGAGAGGATATTTGTAGGGATCCCTGGTCACCATAGGAAATGTCCTCACAGATGGATTTTCCTAGCTTAATATCAAGGCGAGCCCAATCTGGGCTGGAAATCATAGCAGTGACACAGTCCAGTGTCATGCAGCACAGTGACGAGAGTTCATTCCTGCTCTGAGCAACAGCAGCATCTCCCCATCCCGGACGCATCTGTCCCCTCCCCCCTCCCCCACTCGTCTCCCACCCTGCTGTTCACACCAGGTTCAGTTCTCTGTTCCAAGTTGTCTTGCATAGTTCTGTCTCGCCACAAAGTCATGCATAATCAATCTCTCTCTCTCTCTCTCTCTCTCTCTCTCTCTCCTCTCCATTTTCTTCTCTCCCTCTCTCTCTCTCTGTTCCTCGCTTATTCTTCTGGTTTATAAGGATAACAACTCAGCACAGTGGAAAGGGCTGTGGAGTCGGAGTCCAGGAACTTATGGTATTTGTGTTGTAAACAAGTTCCCACTGCCATTGGGACCTTGGAGAAAGGAAAAAAAAGAAGGGAGAGATGGAGAGAGGAAAGAAGGAATGAAAAGAAAATAAAACAGAAAGCTACTGTTTACACAAATACAAACTTTTTTTCAGGTATGTTACTCCATTTAACTATTGTATGTTACCACATTATATCTTACATTTAAACTTAGCAAACTTATTAAAGATAGGTAATCATTTTACAAATGAGAAAAAGGCTCAAAAAATTTAACTTGTTAATTTCACAGAAGCAAGAGTTTGTTCTGAATGGAGAACTTGTTCGTTTTCTACTGGCCCCTGCTATTTTCCAAGGCTGTCTATCTGTCTGTCCATCCATCCATCCACCCACCCATCCATCCATCCATCCATCCATCCCTTTTCTTCTGTAAAATGAAAGGCTGTAGTGCGGTATCTCTAGGTTTACTTAAAGGTAAATACAGGCTTCCCTGCCCCAACCAACCTCCTTGGCTCTCTCAGACTCTTCATTTCCCCTTCTCTTTAGCCCAGTCAGTTCCCTCTGCTGTCCTGTTTGCCAGTGCTGTCCTGCAATCTTCCAGTCGCTCAGCGTTGAAAACCTCACCATATTTCCCTACCCTCCCTGAATCTAAGCATCACTCAGTTCTTCGTTTTATCAACAAGGAAAAAGCCACGTGAAGACCTTGAATGATGTCCATTCACCCTGACTCAAGACGGGAGGAAACTAGGGGCTCTGGAGCCGTGGGAAGTCGCGCGAGGAGGGGGGCTTACCTTTCTGGGAGCACTCTGGCTACTATGCCTGGGTTCTTACAGAGATGGGGGTGAGTGCTAAGCTGACCCAAGGTGGCCTGTCTGCAAAGGCTTTTTTTTTTTTTTTTTTTTTTTTTTTATTATAATAGTTTATTTTCAAATTGGTTTACATATAACACCCAGTGTTCATCCCAACATGTGCCCTTTTTAATGCCCATCACCCCCTCTCCCCCCTCCCTCATCCCCCTCACCCTCAGTTTTTTCTTAGTCTTTGAGAGTCTCTTATGTTTTATCTCCCTCCCTCTCTGTGTCTTTTTTTTCTTTCCCCTCTTCCCCTCCCCCTGGTTTTTGCTTAGTCTCACAAAGTCCACCTATTCGTGGAAACATATGGTATCTGTCTTTTTCTGACTGACTTATTTCACTTAACATAATACCCTCCAGTTCCATCCATCTGGCTACACATGGCCAGATTTCATTTTTTCTCATTGCCACGTAGTAGTCCATTGTATATAAGTACCATAACTTCTTTATCCATTCGTCAGTTGATGGGCACTTGGTCTTTTTCCATGATTTGGCTATTGTCGAAAGTGCTGCTATGAACATTGGGGTACACGTGCTCCTATGCATCAGCATTCCTGTGTCTCTTGGGTAGATTCCTAGCAGGGCTATTGCTGGGTCATAGGGTAGCTCTATTTTCATTTTTTTGAGGAACCTCCACACCGTTTTCCAGAGTGGCTGCACCAGTTTGCATTCCCACCAACAGTGTAGGAGGGTGCCTACTTCTCCACATCCTCTTTTAAAAGGTGTGAGGCAGCGGCCCAGAGGTCTGTCCTGGGGCTCTCTTTGGCAGCTAACGAGCACTTAGAGGCCCTAAAAATGAACTCTCTCAGGGATTGCGCAAGAAGCCAGAGGCGGAAAAACCACCTCAGTCCTTAAGGGTTTCTCTCCTCTCCATGGGCCAATTTACATTCCCGGATACTGGAATCTGGTATCATACTCCGGCCTCAAGAACTTTAACATTCTTTTTTTTTTAAAGTTTTTAAAAATTCTATTTATTTATTTTGAGAGAGAGAGGGAGTGGGGGAGGGGCAGAGAGAGAGGGAGTGAGAGAGAATCCCAAGCCGGCTCCACGTTTGGTAGATGCAGGGCTCGATCCCACACACTGCGAGATCATGACCTGAGCTGAAATGAAGAGTTGGACGCTGAACCGACTGAGCCCCCCGGGGTGCCCCCAAGAACTTTAACATTTCTTACAGTGTAAATCTGCTGGTGACAAATTCTTTTTAGCTTTATTTTTTTCCTCTGGGAAAATCCTTTTTTCATCTTCGTGTTTAAAAGATATTTTTGCTGGATAAAGTCTCTGAGCTGGTAGCTTTTTTTCTTTCAATGTTTCAAAGCTCTTGCTCCATTTTCTTCCAGCCTGCGCGTCCCCTACTAAGAAACCTGTTCTCCTTCCTACCTTTGTTCTTCTACCTGTGATGATTCTGTCATCTCCAACTGCTTTCAAGACTATCTTTGGTGTTCGGCAGTTTGATCGCAGTGTGTGTAGGTGCGCTTTTCTTTACACTCATCCTGTTTGGGGTGATAGTTAGAGTTATATCAGGATCACAGGCCTCGAGTGATATTTTTACAGTGTAAGAAGCTCTTCTGCCTCCTATTTGGATATTTCCTGCAGGCAATTAACCTGGATGTGGGTTTTAAGCAGGATGAACGTATACAAACGAGGCAGATGAAACAAAAGCTGCAGGGATTTATGAATAGAAATAGTGGCTACACTACTAAGTGATGGATAGGGTTTGCCTACACTGAAGTGGTATGCTAATCGGTTTCCCGTGGGAGGATGTCGGGGACTATGGGGTAGTACACCTGGCATGTAGTGAAGTTTCCTATGTACCGATCAGGGGGAGATGGTGGCTAGATGTATTTCTTGTGCATACAGCGCTGTCTTGCACCAGATTCATAACAGGACATACTAAATCTAGGCCTGGTCCACACCTCCTTCTCCCCGAGGCCTTCTCAGGACTGGTCCCAATGCAGTGGGCAATTCTGGTCAGTTTGTGGTCAGTGACTTGAAATCCCTGACTCAGACGGAGCCGGTGTCTCCCTGTCGTTCCCGCAGCTCAGTGTAAGGACTGTAAAACGTACCCTACAAAACAACCACAGATTCTGTGTGGTCCTCCTGGAAAATGGCTCAGACAGCAAGATGAAGCAAGAGGCCAAGGTTGGGCATCTCAGGGCCTGGCCGAGAGCAGAGAGGGGTCAGGGTATCGACAGTTGCAGAGGAAAACTGAGGTTCTAACACTGGAGACCAACGCTAAGTGCCAGTTTCGCCCGGAGGCAGGAGAAGGGCCAATTTCAAAGGAAGAAAGCTTAGAGCTATGTAGAAATGTGATGTCAGAAAGAGCAGAAGGAATGAAAGAGAGGTGTCAGAACTCCAACTATCTGTGAATGCGTTCTGGGCCATTTTTACTGGCTCGCAGATGCATGCTGAATGGAAAGGTCAAGGATGCTAACAGGGTCAAGGAAGGAGTTGCTGACCTCTGGTTTTAGTTCTTAGGGGAGCAGATGGTGGTATCGAATGAGCTGATATTAAGAGAATAGCAAGGCTGGCACGAAGATGGCCTTAGCCGCGTACATGTTGGGCTTGCAAGCATGTGGGAACACCCCTCAGACCCATGAGTATGCGCATCTGAAGCTTGGAAACAAGGGGTCATCGGAGCACATAAAATAATTCAAATGAATAAGGTAATTCAGGGTGCCTCACTAAAGTAGCAACATTTTCCAAACTATTGAAATCACAATTTAGGTGTGTAAATTTCTATGACCCTAACGGGCGCATGCACTTTGGCCTTGAATTCAGAGGACATACTTCTTGAGTTTTGGCGTTTAGTATATTGTTTGGTTCTAGGTTTGAAATAGAGCATGAGATTATTTTTATTAGAATGTGTTCTAAATGGCTGTACTGTCTTCTATGCAACTTCATTCAACGTTATTTAAGAGATTCCACTTCTCTTTGGAAACGTCTTCCAGATTTGAAGTGTGTCAAGTGGCAGGATTTTTTTCTGACCCTATGATCTTGAGTGAGCAGTGGCGTCCTGTTGTACTTCAGGATTTTCACGTGTATGGTGCAGAATAACAGTGTTGCCTACACTCCAGGCCGGACAGGGATGTCTTCAAAATCAAATAAGATGCTGCACACGGAAGTGTTTGTGTGAATTGGGAAGTACTACTTGCACATAAGGAATCATTACTATATTTAGTGGTATTTGTATATGCTTAAACAACCACAGCATGGTTACAGTTCTTGTGCTCGCTTTCAAGAGAGAAATTTCTGCCTGGAATCTCCAATGAAAATCATGATTGTATATTAATAACTAGCATTATTACAGCCCTTTGCCGCAAGAGACTGGGTTTTCCTTTCTCTCTGTACCCTACTGTCCAGCAGAGACAACTTAGTAGTATGTTTAGTAGGACTTCAGTAAACAGTCAGTAAACATGAATAAATGAAAAAAAGTTTATATACATTTATTAATTTAAACCATATCTGAGTGCTGCATGATAACCAGGCCTGGTTTTCAAGACTTGAAGGCTACGTGGGTAAGTGATGATTAAATCTCTGACCTTATAATAAGCTGTGCATAACTCTATCATTGTAATTAATACATTTTATTATCATTTTCCATGTATTATAAGTTTCTCAAGGGCAGGTGTTCAAGCAGTACAGCGAGTAGACACGGTTAACAATTTTATCAATTGTTAATGAAATAATTTATTAGCAAAAGAAATGACTGGGAGGTGAAACTATTATTATCAGTACTTCATTTTTATATTCTATTTCTTTCTATAAGTCCTAAAATAAGCACTTTCTCTTAATCAATAAATATATCATTATATAGAAAATAAATCATTTCTGCTATAGCTGTTACATTTTCTCCTTCCTTTGTATCTCCCTCCAACTGTCTCTGTCTTGTGGGCCTCTCAACCTTCTTCCTTTCGGTTGGTATCTGCAAACAGCACGCAAAACAGGCAGCTCCTCTCACTTTCAAACAGAACTAAAACAAAACCCACATCTCCTTTAGTCTTCTGTTTCCCCGCTGCCCGCCTCCGTACTTCTTTTTCCAATTACAGCTGCAAACCCGTGATCCCCATTTCCCAACCTCCCGCCGAAACAATCTCCCACTCCGACTCCTCTCAGAGGTCCTGGAAGAGCTCTCGCTCTGCCTGGAGTGAGCTCCTCCCTGGTCGGGTTGGTGACCGGCGGCTCGTCTTTAGACACGTGGCTCAATGGCATCTCTTCCAGGATGCCCCTTCTCCATGCTGTCACGGACCCGCCACAACGGATTTTTCTCTTGATCCTCCCTGTGCACGTAAACCATCTAACAGACAGCGCCCTTTGTGCGTCAGTGACTTTGGCCCCTTTGGGTCCCTTCACTATCAAGGAATCATCTTGAGACCAGAACTTTTGTCTTTTACTCTTCTCTGCGTCTCGATACTTACTATTATTCCTGTTACATTTTAGGTGCTCAATGAATGCTTTTAGAATCAATTAATGTTGTAATAGACTAATGCTTTTATGAAAATATGTGGGGTTCAGTTTAGTGTCAGGTCTAATTTCTTGACAGGTCTTGTACCTCTTTTCTCTCTCTAGATGATGCCTAACTATTTGTGACCGTCTTCCTTAAAACAAGACAGACTCATCCATTAGTAATACTTGAGCACACCTTGTGTGCTAGTGGAAGAACTTGTACTGTAAATTTAGGGTTCAGATAGAACCAGAAAATTCTGGAAACAAACATACGTTACAGATAAAACCTTTTTCAATACTGTCAAATGCCCCTAAGATACAGCATCAACACTCACACAACCGGTTACTAGCAATTCCAGGTTTTACTGTAGATACCATCCACATCCAAGTCAATAAACCCAAGAGGATCCAAAGAGAAGAAGCTGCATCTCAAAGGTCAGAAGCGGGGAGGGAGGCTGCTGCCAGGAAGGAGGGAGCTACACGCAGGGAGAGGGCAGAGAAACTGGCCTCCACCCTGTGGGAAACAAAGGCAAAAGAAAACAATTAAAGTTCCTTACAACTTACAGCCCTTTGACAAGTCTTTGAGACGGGCAGAGTGACCTTCCCCTAGGAACTCAGCTGACTTGATGTTAACACTGCCAAGAGTACAAGGCAATCTTAGCCTAAAATTATCCCGACCCCCTAGAGTCCTGTAAATCTCTTTAATATATAAAAACTCCTTTGGAAACTTCCTTTATCTCTACCTCCCAAATATGTGTTAGCAATCATCCTCCATGCCTAAGGCCCATTGATCCAAAGGTCTCATGACTAAGGTGTTATTAGACAGTACTAAATGATCTTTTCCTAACAACAGCTAGCCCCCTCAAGGTCCTGGGAACCCTTGCTTCCAAAATTCCTTAGAGACTTACTTTATCCCTAACACACCCCCCACCTCAAACTTGAAGGTGTATAATCAGTCACCTGTCACAACCCCTTTCTGCCCACAGGTCCTGCCCCCATGCACTTTCACAAAACCACCTTTTGCACTGAAGATATCTCAAGAATTCTTGGCGGTAGGCTCTGAACCCCAACATTTTCCTATCACTCACACTGGGGAGCTCACACCAGGAAAACCAATCCCCAAAACATTTGGCCTTTAAAACCCAAGGGGCTGAATTCTCTGAGTTTGTATAAGCAATGGGACTTGGGCCTGCAGCTTTAATTTTTTTTTAATGTTTTTATTTTATTTTTGAGAGAGCGACACAGCGCTAGTGGGGAGGGGCAGAGAGAGAGGGAGACACAGAATCTGAAGCAGGATCCAGGCTCTGAGCTGTCAGCACAAAGCGTGGTGCGGGGCTCGAACTTACAGACCATGAGATCATGACCTGAGCCCAAGTCCCACGTTTAACCGCCTGAGCCACCCCAGTGGGGCCCCAGCTTTAAGTCAGCTGACTTAGCACTGGGCAGCCGGGAGGGTGAGCGATAGCTGGGTCCCTGGCCCTTAAAGGGATTGCAGTCTGCGCGGGGCAAACGGGAGACAGATCTGTTCATACTGACTTTGGAGCGTGTTGGGGGCACTTCTCCAAAAAAACGAGGGAGCTGGCAGGTGCCAATTTCCTCCCCCACCTTCCCGCATAAACGCCGACCCTTCTGCGGGAGGCGGGGCTGCACGGGCACCAGCTACCCAAGCAGCCAGCACTGCGCCAGGCCCACAAATCCTCCTGAGGACACTCCACACCACGCCCGCTAGCCTCTGCGCAGGGTTCAGGGCAAACGCTGTTAGAGCTGCCTCAGCGCTTCAGGGATGGGGCATGGGACCAGAGGCCCCACACAAATGTTGCTAACACAGCTGCCCTGCTCTCAAGTTCCCAGGGGGCACGTCCCCTCAGCTGGCCTGCCTGGGTCCCCTCAAACCACAGAGATCAAGCACAGCCCACAACAGACAGAGTCAGTGCCCCAAACACAACAGGCACACAGCCAGTGCAGAAGGCTCTACCGAAAGGAAAAGTGACCCAGACACAACAGGGCGTAAGCCAACACACAAAGGGTACTCTCCTAAAGTGTGATAAAGGACATTTTCAACTTCAATGTTTGTGGGCCCTGCTGCTGGGCTCCCAGGGAAGCTATACTTTTACCAAGGTCACAATGACCTCACGAAACTTCAAAGACAGTCTTTCTGCCCTGAGCACAGGTTGTACATCTGCTTCCTTAGCAAATAACCTAAAAGAAACATTCCAAACTGAAGATAAGAGGAAAAATCTCCCTAAATTACATTCCCATATTTCTGAAGCCTGCAATCTCGTGCATACTAAAAGCATAAAATAAAGTTAGTAATTTTCTGAAATATCCTTCATCATAATGATTGTAACTCTTGCTATAACAAAACCATATATAATCTTGGATTAAACATTCCTTCTCCAAAGCACTCTCTTCTTTGTGAAGATTGTATATTCCAGGAAGCTATCCTCACTTGGGCTTGAATAAAACTCTATTCCTTTTTTTTTTTTTAGAAATTGTACAAGATTTGTTCATTTTGTGTTGACAAGTGTCAGGTTAGGTTCTGCACTGCAGGGTACTCCAGGGCCTTTTCTTCATAAAGTCACTAACTTTCAAGAGCAGAAGATATATCTGACTTTCTTACACAGAAACAGACACAGAGAAGCAGACAGAATGAGGTTACAGAGAAATGTATCCCGAATAAAATAACAGGACAAGACCACAACCAGAGATCTAAGTGAAGCAGATACAGGTAACATGCCTGATAGAGAATTTAAAACAATGATCATAAGGATACTCTTTGGACTTGAGAAAAGAGTGGAAAACATGAGTTAGGCCCTTAACACAGAAATAAGGAAGAACAGAGTGGAGATAAAGGGCTCGATAAATGAAATGAGAAACACATTTGATGAAATGAATAGCAGTATGAAACAGGGGAATGGATTAATGACCTAAAAGAGGAATGGAAAGTAATCACATTGAACAAAAGAGAGACAAAGGAATCACATAAAACTAGAATGGATGTAGAGAACTCAGTGATCCTATCAAACACATAATAACATTCATATTATAGGAGACCCAGAAGAAGAGAGAGAAAGGGGGACAGAAAATTTATTTGAAGAAAAAATAGGTGAAAACTTCCCTAATACGTGGCAGATAGATGTCCAGTTCTAGGAGGCATAGGGAACTCCCACCAAAATCGGCAAAAACAGATCCGCCCCAAGACCTATTGTAATTAAGTTTTCAAATTAGAGTAAAGGAAAAATCATAAAAGCAGTAAGACAAAAGAAGCCATTACCTTAGAAGGGAAAACTCATAAGGCTACCAGGATATTTTTCAAGAGAAACTTTGCAAGACAGAAAAGAGTGGCATAATATATTCAAAGCGCTGAATGGTAGAGTAATTGGAGTTTCTTCCAGACGTGCTTCTGCCCTTGTTTTGTGGACTTTCCTCACAGCATGGCCCTAAATGCCAGTCTTCACTCCCACCTCAAATGAAGACATTTCCTCCTGCCCCCAAGTCAAAGGAGACATTGACCTATCGGCACTTGCCAAAGGGCGATAGAGAGCAGCAAGAAGCAATTGAACATATTGATGAAGTACAAAATGAAATAGACAGACTTAATGAAAAAGTCAGTGAGGAGATTTTGAAAGTAGAACAGAAATGTAACAAACTCCGCTAACCATTTTTTCAGAATTGATCCATAAATCCCAAGTTTTGGAATAACATTTGTCAACCATCTACAAGTGTCTGCACTGCTTGAGGAGAAGGATGAAGAGGTGCTCCAATATTTGACGAGAGTTGAAGTGACAAAACTTGAAGATATTAAATCAGGTTACAGAATAGATTTTTATTCTGATGAAAACCCTTACTTGGAAAATAAAGTTCTCTCCAAAGAATTTCATCTGAATAAGAGTGGTGATCCATCTTCAAAATCCACTAAAATCAAATGGAAATCTGGAAAGGATTTGATGAAACATTCAAGTCAAATGTAGAATAAAGCCATCAGGAAGAGACAGCATGAGGAATCAGAAAGCTTCTTCACCTGGTTTGCTAACCATTCTGATGCAGGTCCAATGAGTTAGGAGAGGTCATCAAAGATGATATATTTGGCCAAATCCATTATAGTACTACTTGGTTCCTGATATAGATGATGGAGGAGGGGGAGGAGGAGGAGAAAGAGGAGAAGGAGAAGGAGTTGGAAGAGGAAGGGGAGAAAGAGGAGGAGTGGAAGTTATTGATGAAGAAAGAGATGAGGATGAAGGTGAAGAAGATGAAAATGATGTCGAAGGGGAGGAAGGAGAGGAAGATGAAGGAAAAGATGACTAACTGATGGATTTCAAACTTCCATTTTTAATTTTCTCCAGTCCCTTGGCGCAGGTTGTAATCCTTTTTTCCCTCCTCTTTTGCTCATTCACCCTATTTTTTAAAGTCTCTTTTCTCTCTCTTTATACCATGGTTCTCAACTTATTTTCGGGGAAAATACCATGAACAGAATAGAGTAGGGAAAGAAACTCTACCCCTTTCTGTTCCAAAGTCATTTTTATCCCTTCCTGTCTCGACAAAACTTTTATGGAATCAACACCACCATGTTCTGTGGGAAAAAAGAAAAAGCTGCTCCCTTAGCTCTGCCGGAAACTGGAGGGCACCACCCCGCCCCCCCTGTGTAGTAGTGCATGGAATCTAGCTTTTCCCCTCCTCTCCTGACTATTGGGCTCAGAGATAACATTGTGTATGTATGTGAACATGGACAGTCAGCATTTACCAATATATATCTGTTTACTTTCTCTTGTTTAAAAAAAGGGGGGGGACTTAAAAATGGGGCTATAGAAGATCAGCAAGGGGTGGGTTTGAGATGTCTGGGTGCATTCAGTGGGCATGTTGACAACATGGCTTCTCCTCTGGCATGTCTAATCATGATGTTTAATGGACATCCTGGCAGTTTAAATGGCACTTTAACAATAAATTTCCTCGTAATGAAGACTTGAGCCCTGCCACTCAATGGGAGAATCAGAAGAACCTATGGGAATCCCTATTTGGGATTGACATTGTCCAATGTAATTTTGTTCTTGTTTATTTTTAAATTTTCTTTTTGTTTCTTTGGAAAGGAAAGATGATGCTTAGTTTTTAAACTTTAAAAGTGTACAAGTTGTCTTGTTACAATAAAACTAAATGTGTACACACATGTGTGTGTGCGCACACACACACACACAAACACGGCAGTGATTAATGGGAAAAATCTGAAGCCAAGAATACTCTATCCAATAAGACTATCATTCAGAATAGAAGGAGAGATACAGTTTCCCAGAAAAACAAAAGTTAAGCAGCCCCACAAGAAATATCAAAGAGAGCTCTTTGAGTGGAAAGGAGAGGACAAAAGTGATAGTATAAAAGTAGGAAACACAAAAGCAGTGAAAATCAACATTTTTGGTAAAAAATCAGTCAAGAAAGTAATAAAAAAAGGGATTTAAAATATAATAGCACATGCTTAAATATGGGGAGAGGAGGAGGAGAGAATGGGTCCAAGCTTGAATGGCCATCACCTTAACATAGACTGCTAAATGCAGATGACGTTATATATAAACCTAAGGTTAACCATATATTGAAAACCACTAATAAACATGCAAAGAATAAAGAGAAATAAAACCAAATATATCGTTAAAGAAAATCGGCAAAGCATGCAATAAGGACAAGAAAGGATCAGAGAAAATCTTCAGAAACAACCACAAGTAATAAAATGTCAGAAAATACATATGTATCAATAATTACTTTGAATGTAAAGGGACTAAACGCTCCAAATGAAAGTTAATAGGGTGTCAGAATGGATAAAAAACAAACAAGACCCATCTGTATGCTGCCTGCAAAAGACTCATTTTAGAGCTAAAGACACCTGCAGATTGAAAGTGAGGAGATGGAGAAACACCTATCATGCAAATGGATGTCAAGAGAAAGTCAGAGTAGCCATACATATCGTGGACAAAGTAGACTTTGAAACAAAGATCATAATAACAGACAAGAAGTGACACTATATAATAATAAAGGGGACAATCCAACAAGAAGATTTAGCAATTGTAAATATTTGTGCGCCCAATATAGGAACACTCAAGTACATAAAAGTTAATAACACACATAAAGGAACTAATCGATAATAATACAATACAATAATACAATAATAATACTAATAATATATATCATATAATAATAATAATAACAATAATAATACAATAGAGGACATTAACACCCCACTTATATCAATGGACAGATCATCTAAACTGATAATAAACAAGGGATCACTGGCTTTGAATGACACACTGGGCCAGATGGACTTAATAGATATATTCAGAACATTCCATCCTAAAACAGCAGAATACACATTCCTTTCAAGGGCACATAGAACATTCTCTAGAATAGATCACGTACTGGCCCACAACACCAGCCTCAAGAAATTAAAAAAATATTGAAGTCATACAATGTATCTTTTTTGGACCACAGCACTATGAAACTTGAAGCAAACCACCAGAAAAAATTTTGAAAGGTCACGAATACATGGAGATTAAGTAACATGCAACTAAACAATGGCTGGATCAACCAAGAAATAAAAAAAGAAATTTAAAAAGTGTATGGAAACAATGAAAACGAAACAACAAAGGGTGCAGGAAAAGCAGTTCTAAAAGAGAAGTTTACAGCAATACAGGTCTACCTCAAGAAGCAAGAAAAATCTCAAATAAACAACCTAATCTTACACCTAAAGGAATTAGAAAAAGAACAACAACAACAAATAAACCCTAAAATCAGCAGAAAGAAGGAAATAATAAAGATTAGAGCAGGAATACATTATATAAAAACTAAAAATTCAGTAGAACAGATCAATGAAACCAGGAGCTGGTACTTTGAAAAAAATCAATAAAATTGAAAAACCTCTAGTCAGATTTATCAATAAAAAAGAGGAAAGACTCAAATAAATAAAATCACAAAGGAGAGAGGAGAAATAAACAACACCACAGAAATACAATTACAAGAGAATATTATGAAAAACTATATGCCAACAAACTGGACAACCTAGAAAAACTGGATAAATTCCTAGAGACAAAGAAGCTACCAAAACTGAGATAGAAAGAAATAGAAAATTTGACAGACTGTTAACCAGCAAAGAAATTGAGTCAGTAATCACAAAACTCCCAATAAACAAAAGTCCAAGATCAGATGGCTTCATAGGCGAATTCTACTCAATATTTAAAGAAGAGTTAATTCCTATTATTCTCAAACCATTCAAAAAATAGAAAAGGAAGGAAAACTTCCAAATTCATTTAATGAGGCCAGCATTACTCTGATATCAAAACAGGATACCACTAAAAAAAGAAAACTACAGGCCAATATCCCTGATGAACAGGGATGCGAAAATCTTCAACAAAATACTACCCAACAGAATCAAACAATACATGTTAAAAAAAGATTCACCATTGTCAAGTGGGATTTATCCCTGGGTTGCAAGGGTGGTTCCATATTTGCAATCAGTCAACATGAGTCATCACATCAATAAGAGAAAGGGTAAGAACCATATGATCACTTCAATAGATGCAGAAAAAGATTTAACAAAGTACAACATCTCTCAACATTTATGATAAAAACTCTCAACAAAGTAGGTTTACAGGGAACACACCCCAACATAATAAAGGCCATATATGAGAAACCCAAAGGTAACATCATCCTCAGTGGGGAAAAACTGAAAGCTTTTCCCTTAAGGTCAGGAACAAGATAGGAAAGTCCACTCTCATGGCTTTTATTCAACATAATACTGGAAGTCATAGCGGCAGCTATCAGACAACAAAAAGAAAAGGTATCCATATCAGTAAGGAAGAGGTAAAACTTTCACTATTTGCAGATAACATGATACTCTATATAGAAAACCCAAAAGACTCCACCAAAAAATCTCTAGAACTGATCACAAATTCAGTAAAGTTGCAGGATACAAAATCAATGTACAGAAATGTGTTCCATTTCTATACAGCAATAATGAAGCAGAAGAAAGAGAAATTTTAAAATAATCCCAATTACAGGAGTGCCCGGGTGGCTCAGTCGGTTGAGTGCCCAACTCTTGATGTAGGCTCAGGTCATGATCCGAGGGTTGTAGGATTGAGACCAATGCAACAAAATAGAAAACCCAGAAATAAACTCACAACTATATGGTCAACTAGTCTTTGACAAAGCAGGAAAGAATATCCAATGGGAAAAAGTCAGTCTCTTTAACAAATGGTGTTGGCAAAATTGGACAGAAACTTGTAAAAGAATGAAACTAGACCACTTTCTTACATGACACACAGAAATAAATTCAAAATGGATGAAAGATCTAAATTTGAGAACTAAAACTATAAAAATACTAGAAGAGAACATAGGCAGTAGCCTCTTTGACACTGGCTGAGGCAATTTTTAGTAGATACGTCTCCTGAGGCAAGAAAACCAGAATCAAAAATAATCTATTGGGACTACAGCAAAATAAAAAGCTTCTGCACATTGAAAGAAACCATCAACGAAACTAAACGCAAGCTATCAAGTGGGAGAAGATGTTTGCAGGTGACATACCTGATAAAGGGTTAGTATCCAAAATATATAATGAATGTATAAAGCTCAACACCCCCCCCCAAAATAAATCATCAAATTTAAAAATGCGTAGAAGACACGGACAGATGTTTCTCCAAAGAAAACATCCAGACGACCAGCAAACACATGAAAAGATGTTTGTCATCACTTACCATCAGGGAAATACAAATCAAAACCACATGAGGTATCACTTCACACCTGTCAGAATGGCTAAAATCAACAAAACAAGAAATAGTAGGTGTCGGTGAGGATACGGAGAAAGGGAAACCCTCTTGCGCTGTTGTTGGGAATGCAAACTGGGCAGCCGCTCTGAAAACAGCATAGAGATTCCTCAAAAAGTTAAAAATAGGACTATCCTACAATCCAGCAATCACAGTACTGGGTATTTACTCAAAGAATACAAAAACACTATTTCAAAGGGATACATGTACCCCTATGTTTACTGCAGCATCTTTTACAATAGCCATATTATGGAAGCAGCCCAAGCGTTCCTCGATAGAAGAATGGATAAAGAAGATAATATAATGGAATACTATGGAATACTATATCTATCTATCTAGATATAGATATAGATATATACACATATACATACACACATACACAATAGAATATTATTCAGCCATAAAAAGAATGAAATCTTGCCAACTGCCAATTGCAATAACATGGATGGAGCTAGAAATTATAGTACTAAGTGAAATAAGTCAGTCAGAGAAAGGCAAATATGATTTCACTCATATGTGGAATTTAAGAAACAAAACGAATGACCAAAATGAAAAAAAGAGAATTAGAAAGGCAAACCAAGAAACAGACTCTTATCTATAGAGAACAAACTAACAGTTCCCAGAGGAGGAACGGGTTAAATATTTATAGGGATTAAGGAGTACACGCGTGGTGATGAGCACCAGGCATTGTATGCAATTGTTGAATCACTATATTGTACACCTGAAACTAATATGACACGGTGTGTGCCCTAACTGAAATTAAAATAAAAACTTAAAAAAAAATCTCTTACACTCTAAAAGATGACTTGATGAACTGAAGATATACCTTGCTCCAAAATGGGAAATTTAACAACTCAAAGTTGTCCATTCTTCCTACATTTATTCACTGATACATTCTATGTTAGAATTTTACAAGCACATTATAAAATTAATCTAGAAGGATGATTGACGGGAGCGAGCATCTGCTGGAACTGGCAAGGTCGGAACACCAATGCTAGGGAAAGAAGAGTAACAAGAAAGATCTTAGGCACTGCATAGTAATTTGTACTGTAAGACCGCAGTAGTGAACACTGTGGTGCTTGAAAAGGATTCCTACAACAAACCCTAAACTATAAGGATATTTAGCAAATGGCAAAAGCGTTATTTAATATCAGTGGGCGAAAGGAATCAATGCATCCATCCATTGAAAAATAAAAAAGGGTTTTCTAGACATCATATCAAAACCAGATGCTAAAACTTTACAGTTGAGAGGATTGAGTCCTTTTACCATGTATAGATTTAAAACTTCTATATGGCGAAAAGAGTGTATCATATCTGCTCTTCTGATGAGATGAAAAATTAATATCCTTAACCAATTAAGAGTACTTCCAAATTTATAAGAAAAAGATCTTAGAAACACGCACACATATTTAACTTTACTAGTGATTAATTTAGAATTAGAGGAGCTTACAGCATTTGGACTGTTACGTTAGCAGAGATAGAGGCTATGGGTAATATGGAAGTATCAATTTATTCGACCTTTCTTGGGGGGCAGTTTGGCAATTTGTTTTCAAGCACCTTGAAAATGTACATATCCTTTGTCCCAGGAATTCCACTAGTGGGAATTTAGTCTCAGCAAATATTTAGAAGAGTGTGCACAGGTGAATGTAGAATGTAGAGATACAGTACAGTGAGATTACTTGAACCAACACCAGGTCACTAATAGGTAATTGTTAAATTCATCTTGTTCCATCCATTTAAAGGAATACTCTGCAACCATAGAGAAAAATGAGGAAGATATATATTTACTATCACGGAAAGATGTCCCCTTAATTAATTAACTGAAAAAAGCAGATTACAGAGATTTAGGTATAGAATTAGTCTATTTTGGCAAATAAATATTAAGTATGAAAAAATTTTAACAATTATATGGTTAATGTCTATAATGATTATCTCTTAATGGAAAGCTTAAAGGTCAATTTAATTATTCTTTTTGAACTTTCTTTTTTTAAAAAATGTTTATTTATTTTCAGAGCAAGAGAGAGAATGCGAGCAAGGAAGAGGCAGAGAGAGGGGGAGAGAGAATCCCAAGCAGGCTCCATGCTCAGCACAAAGCTCAGTGCAAGACTCCATCCCATCAGCATGAGATCATGACCCCAGCCAAAACTAAGGGCCAGGCACCCAACTGAGCCACCCAGGTGCCCCTATTCTTTTTGAACTTTCTAATTTAGTAATCATGCATTTTCATTACATTGTGGAAAAAGCTGTTTAACGTTTATCAGTTGAGTAAGTGAAGTGCTTTCTCCTTACAACAATGCAGAAGGAGAGGGTTGTTTTACTCTACCACACCTCTGTGATACTTTTTTTAAAAATTTCTTGATGTTTGTTTATTTGAGAGAGAGAAAGACAGAGCATGAGTGTGGGTGGGGCAGAGAGAGAGGGAGACGCAGAATCTGAAGCAGGCATCAGGTTCCAAGTGGTCAGCACAGAGCCCGACGCAGGGCTTGAACACATGAACTGAGAGATCATGACGTGAGCTGAAGTCACACCCTTAACTGACTGAGCCACCCGGACACTCCCACATCTGTGATGTTTCTAAACAGGACCCATTCCCTTGGCCTTGGTTTTAACACTTGTTTCCTTTTTGTTGATTTATTTGTTGAAATTGGCCTCCAGCAATCCCTTTCGCCTCTCCCAGTGGCTCTGAACCAAAGTGTCAATTTGTCAAAGGAAAAAAAATTGCTTAATTCACATTTCTATTTTATTTAAATAATGTTTTCTCTACAACATTGATTTCCCTTTTCTTTTTTATTCTTTTTGTTGCGCATTTCCCGAGCCCCCCAACCCCACACCCTGTAGATATCCTTTCTCGTTGAAGTGAGATGCAGTAGTTAAAGCCTGCCTGGGTTCAGATCCCAGCCCTGGTGTTCATTAGCTGTGTGACTTTGGGCAAGTTACTTAACCTCGCAAAGAGTCAATTTCCTAATCTGCAATTGTAAATCTATATCTGCCTCATGAGGTTGTTATGAGGATTAAATGAGTTAGTAGATGTCAGTCACTGAGAAGAGGGCCTGTCATGTATCATGAAATAAGTGACAGCGATTATCATTTTTATTATATTTTCCTTCTGAAGCCAGTCTCCAACCCCATTTCATCACACTCACTTCCCATTTGCATGAATCACAATACCTTTTGGAAGCTGTAAGCAGAGCCATGACACTCACTAAGGCCCGAGGAAGGGATCTCACTCTGGAGGCCGTCTCCCCGTGAAGACCCGTTGCAGGGCCCCCTGCACATCAGGGTTCCGGAGACTGTAGATGAGTGGGTTCAGCATGGGGCTAACGACAGTGTTGAGGATGCCAATCCCTTTGTCTTTGTCCGAAGCCTCCACTGAGCCCAGCCTCATGTAGCTGAAGACACCTGTCCCATAGAATATGCTGACAACCGTGAGGTGGGAGCCACACGTGGAGAAGGCTTTCTTCCTGCCCTCGGCAGAGCGGATTCGCAGGACTGCAGCTGCCACGTGTGCATAGGACACGGTGATGAAGACCAACGGGGCCACGCCCATGAAGGCCGCGGCTACAAAGAGCAGCAGCTCGTTGAGCTGGGTGCTGGAGCAGGAGAGCTGGAAGAGCTGTGGGAGGTCACAGTAGAAGTGGTTGATCACGTGGGGGCCACAGAAGTTAAGAGTAGATAAGGCAGCAGTTTGGGTCAGTGCGTTGGTGAAGGAAAAGACACAGGACACGCCCACTAGCGCTTGCTGAATTCCCCAGCTCATGCGGGTGCTGTAGGTGAGGGGCTGGCAGATGGCCAGATAGCGGTCGTAGGCCATGACCGTCAGCAGGAAGCAGTCGGCCCCTGCCAGGAGGTGGAAGCAGAAGAGCTGGGAGAGGCAGGCCCCGTAGGGAATGCTTCTGTTATTGGACATGAAGCGCCACAGCATGGCGGGGACAGTCACACTGATGCACCCGACATCCAGCAGGGACAAGTTCCCCAGGAAGAAGTACATGGGGGTGTGGAGTTTAGGTTCAGCGAGGATGGCGGCCAGGATGCTGAGGTTGCCCCCAAGAGTAGCTACGTAAGCGAGAAGGAAGATGGTGAAGAGGATGGGCTGCAGAGCCGGAGTCTCTGACAGACCCAGCAGGACAAACTCAGTGACAACAGAATCATTTCCTGAGGCTCCCAGATCCATGGCCTTCTTCCTACCAGCAGCAGAGCTGGGCAAAAACTAGGATGGTGATGGTGGTGAAAAGAGAATTAGATCCTGATAGCAACCACCCAGTGTAGCAATGTCCCGGAGAGGGCCAGGATGCAAGGACACATAAAATGTAACAGAGTTAAAGATTGTGACATAATAGGAAAGGACTTGATAAATCTGACACTTAATGGGTAAGAACAGTAGCATTGAAGAGACTCAAACAGAACTAAATGAATGGACATAAAATGGGGAACAAAGTGTAATATTTAAAAGTTAACAGAAAAGATGATTTTCCTGAGACCAAAGTTCCAAGAAGAAAACTCCAAGCCTTCAGATGGTGGTATGGCCATAGTTTGGGTACACAAGATCCCAGGGGGTGAAATGGAGGCTTCAGGGGAACCGGATGGGAAGGCATGCTCCCGCAGCGTGTCTCCACAATCTCCACACACGTGGCATCATGTATGATGGCAGTAGTGAGATGCTTGCTGTTGCCCAGACTATTAAGAGATTAACTTTGTGAAGCTGAGCACTGGTCTGGGCTTTTCAGAAAAAGTGAATGAAATGAAATGAAAACAGTGACATGAAATGAAAAGATACCATTGAGGACATCTCCAGCTCCGCAGCTGGGGAATACCAGCCTTGTGGTCAGTCCAAAGTACTGACCTTTTTCTGATCAAGAAAAATGTAAGAAAAGAGTTTTTGAGTAGGGTGAGAATTTGCAGGCTTAAGTTTCCAAGTGGGATGAGTGGATACCCAGTTGAGCTCTCTCACAGAGCTAAACAAGCTGATACCCAGCCCCTGAACTCCCTTCTGCCTCCAATTCCACCATCACTCAGCTTCTTGCTCCTCTGTCTCCTGGCCCTACTTACACATCATCCAACACACATACTCTCATGGACCTGATGACCAGATCCGGACAAAGTCTGTGATGGTGCCATGACTGGCCCCATATGATTGGATGGATAATACTTGCCTTCCCCAAAGCAGTCACATTAATAAAATGCACAGTGATCTGTCTCAACCTCTGGTTGAAAGATGAATATTTAAGTAATGAACAGATAAAGGTTGGAGTTGGAGCTCTCCACGTGGCAAAAGGCATGAGCAGAGGAAGACATTTCCTGATGGTTAATTTTGAGAATAATGTCAAGACCACAATGGGTCAAACACCCAACTAGTGGTCTAGCCTCTTTTACATGGACATGTTGTTCAGCCTATCACCTCCAAGTCAATCCCTCCAGGTATGAACTGGTCTTCTTGCTCGACCTGCTCTTGACATAAATATTTTGGTAACGGCCTTGCCATCCTCCCACTAGCAGGGCTAGGCAACATTAGTGATTACTGCCTTCTCTCTGACCTCACATATTCAAGCACCCAAGTCCCACTTGGTATTTTAGGGGAAGAGAGGAGCCATTCTAGAGCCCATTGCCTTGGTACGTAAACCAAGTTGAGAGTCCAGTGAGGGGTCTTGGGATGGCACTCACCCAGACAAGAGGATGGGCACTTCTTAACCAAAGAGGAGGGACAGTCACGCTCGCCCAGAGGCCCTCACAGAGGCAATAGCTTATAAAGGTCAGAGATACAGACAAACAGCTAATATGACATCATTTCACAATGGGATTTTTCTCCACTCCACTGTTACCCCTCGAGGCCTCAGAAATTAGCACCTTCCAGGGGGAGCCAGAACCAGGTAAACACTTGTGTTTCCATAGACATAATGATCTCTAGAAGCTTTCAAATGCTTTGGACTTTCTCAACATGTTTCCAAGTATGACCTTCATGGATATGGAAAAACCCTTTCACTTATTTAATAAAACTGTTTTTCCCCACCTACTATTTTGTTCTCAAAAATAAAAATCAGTTATTTTACCAGCAAATATGGGTTGGTTCAGGAATATCAGAGAACTGCAGTTTGGAACAAGGAAGCTATGGCAAAAACCGTAGGTGAGTCCCACAAACAAAAGAGAGGAATGTTATTTTATGAAGAAGGAGGAAGTTGAGAGGAGTTCTTGTGCCTTCGAGAAAAGCCGGAGTTAAGAGTGATGATGGTTTCTCATTGGCTGAGTTGCTGGGGTAGTCTATTACTTGTCAGAGGTGAAAGTTGGGGCCTTAAAGTGATGATTCTTGTCCCCTGAGCATTCTTCTGTTGGAGTCTGTAATTGACAGTTCTTCCTAGAACTGAGCTGGTGGAGTGGCACAGAGTGAGAGCTCCTCCCTTCTGGCTTCCACACTCCATCTTAGTGATGTTTCCCTCTATTAATTTTCACACTGTGCACCTGCACTGTTATCAGCATTTCATGGACTTAAAATGAATTTCAGAAAGACTTAAAGTACGGTAAATGTTACACAGTTTCCGGTGGAGTTGGGACTTTGGGTTTCTGGTTTAGCTCAGCCCATTGTCGTGGGTGGAGAAGAGCAGTGTCTTGTAACTGCCTAGCCTTGTCTGCAGCCCGGGGTGGAGAGGAGGGTGGAGCCTGGGCAGGATTTGCTCCCATCTCATTCCCGGAGCAGCACCCCCGGACCTCCAGCATCTCACAAAGGTCACATCTCATCTCCCAACACAGCTCACATTAACCATCCTCGAACTCGGCGTCTCTTCTAGCCTCAAACAAGTGCCTTGCCATTTCTCTGCTTCCACTGTACAATCAAGACTCCGTAGCATCTTGATCCTAAATGTTTTCCAACCTCAAGTCCCCCAACATCACAAAGAAAGAGAAAGGTTTGAGGACCAAGACTGCCCTACTTTTGCTAACTCCTGAAAGTGACTTTAGGCATCAAGTACAACTTTTAACAATTCTTTGTTAAGTCACAAAGCTTTCCCATTGGCTTTCATTAGCATGCTTGGGAGAAATTCTGCAGGATCAGTTGAAGAGCTTCATAGTGGTTCAAAGCTGTCATAGGCCACGGAGGAGCTGGAAAGTAATTAGGATAAGTTGGGATTTCTGTTGACAGCTGTCCATGGAAGGAAACCGCAGGTTACAGAGCCCAAAGGGAAACTGTTATTGCACATTCCACTCCTGACATGACCAAGGTTATGTTCTCTCCCTGGAAAGTCTTTCCTTACACCCTGTTAATCCAAGAGACTCCATCCTTGAAGACTCAGCACAGGTCTTCTTTCCTCCAGGAAACCATCCACCAGCCCCTGGGGCTGGTGCCCTTCCTCTCTACCCCCACGAGAGTCTACAGACAAGATGGGGTGATGACCTTCAACTCTTATTTCCATCCCAGATCTTATGCTGTTGATCCTGATACCTAACTGAGTGCTGGATATCTCTACATGAACATTCCACAAGAACCTCAAACTCCACACATACAAAACAAAATGCACCAGGCTTACCCCTATTGTACAAAAGGAACACACGAAAAGACACACACACACACACACACACACACACACACACATGCATGGACACACACACACACACACACCTAGAACTCTAGAACCACATGGCTTTTTGTGGAAAGGTCACAAGCAAAGCAGGAGCAGAGCACAGTGATCTCCTGAACTCTCTCTGTCCCCCATGGAGGGTGGTAAAGGATTAACATCACTAGACTGGACAGACTACAGCAAGATTTTCAGTAGAGAGGGACTCCACCTCCTACAGACACTCTTAATATTTATGGGAATTGGAAGTGAGAAGGAAGGATCCAGGCAGCTGCCCAACAGCTGGCGCCTCCAGGAAGTAAGTTCGTTAAATGAGGATGTCTCCAGTGGAGCTGAGCCTTGGTTTTCACCCTGTTTTGCCATTGCTAAGCTCCTGAAAGAGAGGAGAGTATTCTAGGCAATATGCCGGATAAGAGGTGACCAAGATACATGGTCCCGGCTCACGTGAAAAAGACAAGACTTAACCAATAGTGCGTAGTCTTGTTCACTACGCATATATATTCACACACCACACCCTCCGCCACAGGCACGCGTCATCATTTTTTGTGTTTACCAAAAGGGGCATGATACTGAATGAATTTTTTCAGCTTTTAAAAAATTATCTTTATATTTTGACCGTTATTTGTTATTCTTCAAAAATTTTTAAAGCTTATTTATTTATCTACTTTGAGAAAGAGACACACACACGCACACACGCACGCACGCACGTGCAAGAGTGGGGAAGGGGCAGAGAGAGAGGGAAAGAGAGAGAATCCCAAGCAGGCTCCACGCCACCAGCACAGAGCCCAGGGTCGGTCTCGAACTCACTGACCGTGAGATCATGACCCCAGCAGACATCAAAAGTCAGACGCTCAACCAACAGAGTCACTCGTCTTCAAAGTTTTGTAATGACTTTCTAATATTCTCTTATTTGCATTTGCCAAAATTTACCTTACCACTGGGTATTTAGTTCCTGATTTTTCACTATTGTAAATAATAATGGAACCAAGTCTCTGTATCTCTATATGTTCTGAATAGTTTCTACCCCTACTTTGTGCAAAAGAACTTGTCTTTTCCACTGATATTCTACATTCTCAAGACTAGATTCCTTCTTACATTATGACCAAAGCATAAATTACCTAACTCCTTTCTTTTATATAAGGGACAGGGAAACACGTATTCTTCGCACCCCCCACCTATATTGGGCATATTTCTTACCCACATCTTTGCTTTGAGAGTTTTAACTGGCTTCAAGGCCTGTTGACTTAATTTGTTAACATAGGTTTTTCAATTCAGTTAGTTACGAAGGAAAAGAAAAAAAAGATTAATTATGTAAACATGTGATGATTCAAAGCCCTCATGTAATAATGATCACCTAGTGGGAAGGAAGCACATTTGCTTGAGTTTTTAAGCCGTTTAATTAATATTGGGACTTATGAGTATTATGCAGCTGCTGGTGATGATGGCTGACATCATTTTTACCTCAGATGATAGTAAAACAGAATTTACCCAACAGAATAAACTTGCTACATTACCCAGACTTCATTCAATGGGGCTGAAAAAGTCTACAAAATCTTTTTTTAATTTTTTTATTTGATCAATAACATTTTGCCCATTAGTTTTCTTTTTAGTGCGTTTCATAAATAAAACAAAAATATAACTATATTGTATATGCAGTGATGTTCTCAGCTTGAGAATCAAAGTTATTTCACTTTAGAATTAAGCTGACGATGGGGTGCCTGGGTGGCTTAGTCCAGTTTAGCATCCAACTATGGCTCAGGTCATGATCTCATGGTTCATGGGTTCGAGCCCCATGTTGGGCTCTGGCTGATGGCTTAGAGCCTGGAGCCTGCTTCAGAATCTGTGTCTCCCTCTCTCTGCCCCTTCCTTGCTCACACTGCCTCTCTCTATCTCTCTCAAAAATAAACATTAAAAAAATTTTAATAAAAAAAAAGAAGGTAATGAGAGGCCTACTGAGGTCAGCTTGCCTAGGGGATAGTAGAGCCTCCTGAAAGAGGGCAGAGAGAGTTGCTACGCCCAAGGCCAAGGCCAAGGGTTTGGATATCAGAAGTCAGCTCCTCTTCTGATGCCATTCCTGCCTCGTCCCACCTCCAAACTCACACTAGATCCAGGGAAGAGAGAGTTCCCATAAAGAGGTAGTAAAAATAAAGTTTTCTTGATTATTTCTTTATTGGTAGGTATTTAAGTTAGTGTATTTAAAATCCCCCATCATGCACATGGCTCTACTGCTTCTAGCAGATTCCCAGAAGTGGTTTCAAAGGTTATGAAGACTGGTATATATGATAGTAAGGTATTTTCCAAGTCCTCTCTTTAATGATAGACTGTTTTCCCTTAACAGTTTTCAAACATAAAGTTCAGATAGTTATACAGTGAGCACCCTTGTGCCCATTATCTCAATTTTACGATTATAATTTTACTGTTCTTGCTTTATCACATATTTAGCCATCTGTCCTTCCCTCTATCCATCTATCACTCCATCTTACTCTGATTCATTTCAAATAAAATCGTAGGCACCAGTACACCTCTCCCTAAGCAATGCAGCATGCATATCATTAACATGAGTTCAATATTTGTTTTTAGCTCTTTTTTATGCACAAAAGACACAAAAGGTTGTAGATTTCCTTTGTATGACATTCTAAAGAAGACAACCATGGCAATGAAGACACATCCGTGGTTTCTAGGGGGATGGAAAGGGCAAATAGGATTGACCACAAAGGGACCTGAGGGGAATTTGGGAGTGATGGCGGTATTCTACCTCTTGATGGTGGTGGTGTATACAACTGTATACATTGGTCAAAACTCATAGACATCTATAAAGAGTGGATTTTACTGTTTGTAAATTATACCTCAACAAACATGACTAAAAAGAATAATAAAGTAATAAAGCAAGTATACTACCTACTACACAATTTGTGAAATAAAACATTCCATTGCCTTTGAAAACTCTTGTGTGTCCCTCCTTAATCTTAATCCTGTATCTCCTCACTCGGGTAATACTGTTCCAAAAAAAATTCCTTTAAAATCCTTTTATCACATACATGATTCTCCAAGCAAAATGTTAAGTTTTGCGTATATTTAGTCTTTGTATAAATGAGATCATTCAGTAGTTATTCTTCTTTCGACTTGCTTATTTTACTCAATATAATGTTTGCATGGTTCTCCAATAGAGTGAGTGCCTACAGTAGAGTGAGTGTTGCTTATTTGTTTTTTATGGGGGTATAGCACTGTGGGGCATGACTATATCACGATTCATTTATTTTCTGTGTGAAGGTGTTTTGTTTCTGTGAACACTCTTGTACGCATCTCTTGGTGCACACATGCAAGAATTTCTCTTTGGTGTCTAATTAGGAATCGATTTTGTGCATCTTCAGATTTAAAAGATTTAAAAGGTTTTGTTTTCCAAAATGCTTGTACCGCTGTACAGTCTTAAAGCAGTGCATAAGAATTCGTGTTGCTCTATATGCTCATCAGAACTGGCTAAGATCTCGTTTCTTCATTTTGGACCAATGTAGTAAGAAATGGTGTTTCCAGGGACGCCTAGGTGGTTCCGTCGGTTAAGTGACTGACTGTTAATTTCCGCTCGGGTCATGATCTTGGGGTGGAGAGATGAAGCCCCGAGTTGGGCTATGTGCTGGGCATGGAAACTGCTTAGGATTCTCTCTCTCCCTCTGCCCCTCCCCTGCTTGTATGTGCACTTGCACACACACACACACACACACACACTCTCTCTCTCTCTCTCTCTTACTGGAAAAAAGAAAAAGAAAACAAAATGGTGTCTCCAACATGATTCTCATTTGCGTTTGTTGAATTACAAATAAGGCTGAGGTTCTTCTCCTGATTTCACTGACCATTTGTGTTTCCTGTGAAATCCTTTTTTTTTTTTTTACCCATGATCTTTTTTATCCCTTTTATTTTTTGTATTAATTGTAGAAGTTTTGATATGTCTTGTATTCTCTGGAGTAGCTCTATGTGCTGCAAGTCTCTTCTAATTTGTAGCTGCCTTTTCACTTAAAAATTGTTGTCCTATGATGAATAGAGGTTTTAAATGTTAATGTTGGCACATCTCCCAGTCTTTATTTTAAATGATTAATGCTTTTTGGACTTCTGTAAGAATGACTGATCTCCTAGAGGACCATGAAGATATCTCATAGACTATTTTTATGGTTTTACCTTAAATTTTTTTTAATGTTTATTTACTTTTGAGAGAGAGAGAGGCAGAGCATGAGTGGGAGGGACATAGAGAGAGCGAAACACAGAATCTGAAGCAGATTCCAGGCTCTGAGCTGTCAGCATGGAGCCTGACACAGGGCTCGAACTCATGAACTGCAAGATCATGACCTGAGCTGAAGTCGGACACTTAAATGATCGAGCCACCCAGGTGCCCCAAGGTTTTACATTTTTACTCTTCAGTGTAAGTAACTCGTCTACCTGAAGTTGATTTTTGTGTGTGGAATGAGAAAGATACGGCATCATTTTTTTTCTCTATGGCTACACTGTTTACTGAAAGGTCCGTCTTTTTCCTACTGCTCTGTAGGCTGCCCATGCCACATAACAAATTTCTACATATTATTCCCAGGCTCTCTAATGTGTCCTTTTTGCTCACTTCTGTAATTTTGCTCAAATATGACACGGTCTCAATTTCTATACCTTTAAAATATGTTATGATGCCTTGGAGGGCAGTCAGGTGCAGCTTCCGGTGACAGTAAGAGAGTAATATTGTTGAAGTAGCAGCTTTTAGCTGGAATAGAGTCCAAGGTTGAGAACAAGCTTTACCAGAATGAGCATGACTCCGATGTGGAGCCCTGGGCTCGTGCCATGCACAACAGATAGCGGGCATGTTGTCAGATGGATGGCGAGCATCTGAGGGTGAAAATGTGCTCCCTTTTCCCCAGCGGGCTAGTGTACTATGTACTATGGGTGCAGCACCATGAAAGAGCCGGGAAGGTTGGCGCTCACATCAAAACACATCCTGCCGACAGAGTCCCAGGTGTGCGCGTGACGGCAGTTGCTTTTTGAGGCAGTTTAGAAGAAGAGGGATGGAAAGTTTTATAGAGTTCCATCTCTCCTACACTGTAGATGAACAACATTGTGTGAGTTACTAACCCTTTCTGAGCCTGTTTCCTCCCTGTGTGTAGTGGGCCAAATAATGAAACTACGTCAAAGAATTATTGGGAGGATTAAGCAAGATAATGCACCAGAATGCAACAGGTATTAGTGCTTGTTATTTTATTATTGTTAATACTTGTTGGTACCCTGCCAAGTGCTTTAGGCGTGTAATTTTATTTAACTCTTAGACCAACTCTATGTGGTCAGAGAGATCGTTCCCATTTCACAGATGAGGAAATGGAAGCCCAGAGCAGTTCATCTTATCACCTGGACACTCGGCTTCTAAGAACGTGACCTAAAAGCCAGAGTAGGAGACCCCAGGGATCCCTATGGTTCCTCCTAACACTACTCAGTTCTATTGCTACTTCTAGAATCATTGTGGGACCCCCATAATGTAATGCCAGGTGCCCCTGAGGGGGAAGGCATTGCATTCCTAAGGGCTCATTAGGAAACTGAGTTTGCAGAAGACTTCTCCCTTTTGCCCCTTTCTTGTGCCTCCTCGTATCCCCAGGGCAAGGCAAGCCTGGGAGCCAGCTGCCCTCGGATCAGAGCTCTTCTTTGGGTCAGGAATGTGGAAGAGCAAGGCACTCAGCATTATCAACAACAGTCAAATTATGGAAAGGGCCCAAGTATCCATCAACTGATGCGTGGAGAAAGAAAATGTGATATATACAATGGAATGTTACGCAGCCATCAAGAATAATTAAATCTTGCCATTGCAACAGAGTGGATGGAGCTAGAGTGTATTATACTAAGTGAAATAAGTCAGACAGAGAAACACAAATATATGATTTCACTCATATGTGGAATTTAAGAAACCAAACAAATGAGCAAAGGGGAAAAAAGACAGAGGGAAACCAAGAAACAAACTCTTAACTGTAGAGAACAAACTGATGGTTACCAGAAAGGAGGTTCGTGGGGGGTTGCGCGAAATAGGTGATGGGGATTAAGGAGTGCACTTGTGGTGATGAGCACCAGGTACTGTATGGAAGTGTTGAGTCCCTATATTCTACACCTGAAGCTAATATTACGCTGTATGTTAACTAATTGGAATTTAAATTAAAACATTTTTGAAAAGAAAGAAAAGAAAGATAAACTTTCTGGACTTCGCTGTCCTTGGGTGATAAATGGGATTACCCACACCCCCAATGGGACCATATGAGAGGTGGAGTAAGGCGTTCGATGTGAAGTCTTTTTGAGAAAATCTAAAGCATCACAGAGTTGTGAAGCATCATAATTGAGTTGTTTATCCGGCCGTGGCTCCCCAAAGCCTCACTCCTTCCTGGGAGGGCTAATTTTTGAGGTCTGCAGGGGATGGCACTGCAGTGCATAGAGTCCCACAACACGGATGATCTCATCTCTCTTTCACTCACTTTCTAATATATGGCCCCTCCCGGGCTCTCCGGGGCCAGGGCCCGCATAGTACTGCACCCTCTTCATTCCCTTCATCAGAAACGTCTGGCCCTGTACCTGTAACAAGGTGAGCATTCTCCAGGGTCCTCCTTCTGCTCCCTAAGAAGAGGTAAGACACCTGAGTTGTTACCCACAAGTCAAAACCTCCCATTTCACAGAGGATTTAGTAAAGAGAGTCTTGCCCGGGGTAACACGTCAAGTGAGGGAAAAGGTTGCCACCCTCCTGGGCCAAAGCACTTTACCAACACCTGTCATTCTTGGACAAAGCTTGCCTTCTGTTTTTAATTGGAGTGAGTATTGGAGTATTTTAATTGGAGTGATACGAGGGCAATCGTATAATCTAGTCCCCCTGCTGGACCCATTCCTTAGGAAGTAACCTTGGGCCAGACCCCTATATCAGGTGGTGCATAAAGCTTTTAGTTGGAATTTCAGAGTGGGGAGCGGTGAACACTCAGCAGGAGAGCTTGGGGCTCACCCAAGAACGGTAATCTAGGAGGAACTCTCGGCTAAGATGATCATGGTGATCCTGTTTAAGACAGACCTCTGGGGCACCTGGGTGTCTCAGTCAGTTAAGCGTTGGACTTCAGCTCAGGTCATGATCTCGCGGTTCACGAGTTCGAGCCCCATATTGGGCTCTGTGCTGACAGCTCAGAGCCTGGAACCTGCTTTGGATTCTGTGTCTCCCTCTCTCTCTGCCCCTCCCCAGCACCCCCACTCTCAAAAATAAATAAAAACATTTAAAAAAAAGAATATGGACTTTCTAGATGCATAGACCAGTCGTCATCACATTACTGAGTGCAAGGGGGCTGCCTGTCACCTGAAAGATAAAGAGACAAGTTTTGATTGGAAAGGAATTTGAGCTTTACTCAGGAGGCTGGCCACGTGAGGAGAAGATGGACTCTTGTCCAAAGACCAACTCCCAGGTTTCTTCCTGACCCAGGCAGTTTTGAAGGGGTTTAGGGTAGTTAGTCAGCGAAAGGAGGGAAATGGCCAACAACATTTCTCCATCATGTGTAGACTCCATGATGCCAGCTACAAATATGATCTCAGTGCTCAGGGGTCACGCAAGGGAATCCAGCTTTTGATTTGCGATGTGCAGGAGTACTGTGTTCTTCCTGCAAAGGAGGGTCAAGCCTACAGATACACAACAGGACATTAGTAAAATCATTTGCGTGACCTGAAAAAGAAAATTATTTTCCTAATAAAAGTGTGAGGCTAATCAGAAAGCTAAGGAGGCTTCAAACAGACTTGCTGGCTTCTGTGGCCTGGGAAAGTTCTGGTCCTTCACTCCTCAAGGCCAGTGATGCGCAAATCTCTGAGAGTAAATTAGTTTGTTACAGATCAAGGGCCTGAAGGCAGCGAGTAAGAAGTACGTCATCTGGGAGAAAGTTAACACTTAAGACGAGCTAGAGTACTGTTACAATCGTAAAATCTTGGCTGTGGCAAGTCTCACCTTTACAGAGTGAGGGTTACTTGGCATCTCTACGGGGTGTAGTCTTCTGGCCTAGACCTATTTATTCATAGGCTCTACCTTTTACAGAAGAGAAATAGTTTAGTTGAGTCTCCAAGGACTTGAGCACTTGGACTTAGTGAGATGACATTTCAGATAAACAGTTTGAGCAAAGATAGGGAAGTATGATATCAAAGAGTATGGAATCTTATAACGCAAGTTCAAGTAGATTCAAGAGGGCATTTGGGAGGCAGTTTAATTATCCTTAATTATGTAACATGTGTGGGGAGCTGTTTCGCTCTTATTAACATCAAGTCACATAGTGTCTACTGAATGTGCCTAGATCTACAGTTAGACCTACAGGGTGGCTCAACAGGAGCCGTGGATTTCCAAGCTAACAAAAGACCTTAGGAGACACTGCATCAAATTTCTCACCCACAAGGAATCTTCTAAGCAGCATCCCCTAAAACTGACAGCCACCACAATATAAGGACCTAATCTGGATTCTGGCATTGAGGTTTCCACCAACTGTCCTCGCATGTCTGTAGCCGCTGCTCTGCCTTAATTGCATGTATGAAACAAACCCGTGCACAGAAAAGAAGATGTCTGCAGGGTCTGAAGGAATCTGTTTCTGGCCAAGTGCGCGTGAGATGGAAAAAGAGAGCGAGCATTGGGATGGTTTCCACAGACTGTTCAGAGACCAGGATGTTGCAAGATATTCTAGGATCTCTCTGTGATTATCCTATATTTGTTATTGTTTTTATGCACTGTCTATAATTATCAGAAAAACTCTTAACATGAGAAGGAACCAAGTTCTTATTGTTGAGAGAATAGGAGTAAAGGGTGATGATCATGACGGCGGAGGGGAGGCTGTGACTGGGGGGCGCCGTAGCCGGCCATCAGCCAGAGGAAGACCAGGAGATACAGCATCAAAGAGGCGTGGAAAGCAGGCTGGTTTCCTTTGGGCAACTTGGTATATCTTTGGGTAAATGGAAGGCACAAACCTGGGAGGCAGTGCTGGGGCCTGAGAAGTGTCCTCACGGACCCGCATTCGCGAGAGACCTGAGGTTCTGCTACGTTTGGTGACAGAATTAGTAAACCCGAATCAGACAGACATATCAGAGAAAAGGCTCTCACAGGATAGATGAGTGAGGAAAGCTCCAGAATGAACTCTGGTTGGTAGAAAGCAGAACGAAGTGAGGCAGGTGCCGACCGTCCATGACCACAGAGCCTGCTTGTTGGCAAGCTACCTACCACAGATGTGTGAGCCTAAAAGCATGAGGTCCGCGAGGCACAGCCACCTGGTCTAGAGAATAGGGTTCTCAGAAGAATATGCCCAGAGCAGTCCAAAAGAGAATTGCAAAGGACACAGAATCTTTCAACCCTCAGTAAGTATCAGGAAATGCCCCTCGGGGGCTTGGTTAGAGGCAGCCAATTTGGGTTGGTCATATCAGTGGACAAATTTCTGGGGTCCTCATACTCAGAGTAATTTGGGTTAGCAAGTATACAGTGGGCTGGCCCAGCAAGAGGTATATTAAAATTTTTTAATGTTTTTTGTATTTCTGGGAGAGCGCAAGCAAGGGAGAGGCAGAGAGAGAGAGAGAGAGAGAGAGAGAATCTGAAGCAGGCTCTGCGTTGACCACAGTAAGCCTGATGTGGGGCTTGAACTCAGAAACCATGAGATCATGACTTGACCCGAAGTCAGACACTCAACTACCTTTGCCACCCAGGTGCACCAGCAATAGGTACATTTTTAGCAAATAGAAAACCAGACATTTAAAGTATATCGAGTATTCACTCTAATCCCAACAACTCCAGCCCCACCATGCTCCACTCTTTAGCAAAATGAGGGAGTAGATATCCTCCACGGTGCGAATCAACTTGGTCCTTCTTCGATTCAATGACCCTATATCCAGGGTGTACCGAGTACAGCTATGTGCACTCATGGGGCCATGGTGTAAATGAGGGTTAGAGTCAAGATATTTAACAAGTACCAGACTGGTAACCTGTACCGATGGATTCCAGCCGAATACTACCCTGGACGTGGGCCTCCGCCATGACGCAGGATCTACATTATTTTGATGGAAAACTGGCCTCGTGTCTCAGATTTTAAAGTATTTCTCAATATTTAAGAACTTACCTTCATAATTCCTATGTCATTATAAATACATAAAAATCACAGCTTTTAATTGTTATTATCTCTGATGCTTTTAATTATACTTTTTAAAACCCCTAAATATTTCCAGGTACCAATATTACCAGGCTACTATATTTTAAAAGATCCATCAAAAAGAAAAAAGTCAAAGGAATTAGTTTAAGAAGTAGAAGATAAAGATAGTCTTAAAACATTCATCTTCTGCTAAAGCATGCACACAGAGAATAAAATAAGGCATAAGCCTCCATTGAGGGATACCACAGAAATTAATTTGGGCAGAAACTGGTAAACAAGTCTTCTATGCCATTACAAGTAGATTGTACTCATAAAGGAAGTACAATGGTGTAAATGCTATTTTATTACCTCATGGAGCAGTGAGGCAAATCAAGATGGGTGTACCATTCTAAACCTTTATTTAATCTGTCAGAGAGAGGCTCCCTGAACCTTCTAGAAACATGACAGAGAGGAGTCTTTGAGCTACTATTTCTGCAATCTGGAGGAGGCAGATCATTAAAAAATACATTATTATTATAAAAGTGATTGGATTCATTGTAGATCATTTGAAAGCAAAACAAAAGTGGAAAAAGAGTCATTAAAATTCTCTCATATTGTTACCAGTGGAACTGAGCGATGCTTATTTGGGGTCATTTTTTAGGTGCCTACATACATGACTCAGGTATAAATTTACTTCTTCTTTTTATATTATAAGATTTTACCTTACAGTTGGGACTTTTGGATTTTATAGCTGATTATTGTTGGCATACAAGGAATATATTGTGTTGAATTATTTTTTATCTAATTTGCTAATATCTTAATAATTCTAAGAGTTTACTGGTTTTTTTATCCTCTCTTGAGTTTTCTATTTAGACAATTTTATTATTTTATTCTTTTCAATTTATTCTTTTCTTTCTTGTTTCTATTATTTAAGCATTTTGATTCTCTTTGCCTAAAACTTTTAGAGTAGTGAGAAATACCTGAAGTAACAAAGGCCATTGCTTTCCCTGTGCCTGATTTAAATTTTTTTTAATGTTTTATTTTGTTTTTTGAGGGACAGAGAGAGACAGATCATGAGCAGGGGAGGGGCAGAGGGAGAGAGGTAGACACAGAATCCAAAGCACAGAGCCTGATGCGGGACTTGGACCCAAAGATGTGAGATCATGACCTGAGCCGAAGGCAGACACTCAACCAACTGAGCCACCCAGGTGCCACCCCCATCCCCCCACCCCCTACCTGATTTTAATAGAAATATCACTACTACTTCACCATTTAAATAACACAGATTTGTAGTGGATATGGCCTATCTCATAAAGTAGTGTTCTTCCATTTAAAGTAACTTCAAGCAGTTTTTTCTTTTTTCTTTATTCTCAGGTATGTATGTAGATGTTTATGAATTGTCCTTTGGAAAAATTTCCTTCTTTTAAGCCCACAAGTATGCTAAGTATACTAATAGATTTACTAATACTAAATCATCCTCTCCTATAAATACTATTAGATAATGATGGCTTTCATTTCTTGGGCTTAGGATTTTTGCACATGGTAACAAATAGGAATAGTGTAGAATAATTCTAGTTTTTTCTATTATTGTTACATTTGAGTATCAGGATTTGCTAACTTTAAGGCTTTCGTTTTTTCTAAACTAAGGAAAGTTTATATACATGAAAATTATATTTACATTGATAGTTTAAAATAATTTGCATATGAAGTACATGAGCCCAGAGCCTACACATGGAAGAACCTCATTGACTATTCCCCCACTCCCCCCCCCTTCTTTTTTCAGTTGTAGCTGGTTTATTTGGTTTGGGGACTGTTTTCGAATTGATTGTTCAAATTTAGGAGCAGATAGTATATCAAGGTTATTTTATTTATTTTGGCCTCTGGTTATGCTGCCTTTACAATTCCTAATTTTGCGTATCTTGAATATTTTCTTCCTAATTTGCTAGATATTTATTCCTTTGTAAGGACTTTTGATCACTTTATAAGGACTTATGATCAATTCTGCTGTTTCTATTTTTACTATCTATTCACTTTCACTTTCAGTATGATATTTCTCCAAATCTCTTCATACACGTTGTTGGTGGGAGGACCTCATCCTGATTCTAGGGAGCACTGGAAGAAAGGATTTATATATCTTTCATAAGGAGGGAGATCCCAAGGTAGTTGTAGTGTAACTCACCCGGAACTTGGGTGAGGACATTGAGGTGAAGACAGAGGGCTAATGAGAGAGGTATGGCCTGAGGAGTGGAAAAATACCCACTAGAGACACCTGAGAATTTACCCTGAGGCTTGGCATTTGAGAGTGAGTCAATATATTTTTCTTGTATAACTAAATTGGGAAGATTGATCCCTTTCAGGGACTCATGGACCCAGATTCCAGGACCAATGGAACAACTGTTACTGAGTTCATCCTGCTGGGCTTAGTGGAGACACCAGGGCTACAACCAGTTGTCTTTGTAGTCTTCCTCTTTGCCTATCTGGTCACAGTTGGGGGCAACCTCAGCATCCTGGCCGCCATCTTAGTGGAGCCCAAACTCCACACCCCCATGTACTTCTTCCTGGGGAATCTATCCGTGCTGGACGTTGGGTGCATCACCGTCACTGTCCCATCAATGTTGGCTCGTCTCCTGTCCCACAAGCGTACCGTTCCCTATGGAGCCTGCCTGGCACAGCTTTTCTTCTTTCATCAGTTGGCTGGTGTGGACTGCTTCCTGTTGACAGCCATGGCCTATGACCGATTCCTGGCCATCTGCCGACCCCTCACCTACAGCACCCAAATGAGCCAAACAGTCCAGAGGATGCTGGTGGCTGTGTCCTGGGCTTTATCCTTCACCAATGCACTGACCCACACGGTAGCCATATCTACCCTCAACTTCTGTGGTCCCAATGTGATCAATCACTTCTACTGTGACCTCCCACAGCTCTTCCAGCTCTCCTGCTCCAGCACCCAGCTCAACGAGCTCCTGCTCTTTGGTCTGGGTGTCCTCATGGCAGGTGCACCTATGACTCTCATTGTCACCTCTTACATCCATGTGGCAGCTGCAGTCCTACGAATCCGCTCCAGCTGAGGGCAGGAAGAAAGCCTTCTCCACGTGTGGCTCTCACCTCACTGTGGTTGGCATATTCTATGGGACAGGTGTCTTCAGCTACATGAGGCTGAGCTCAGTGGAGGCTTCAGACAAAGACAAAGGGATTGGCATCCTCAACACTGTCATTAGCCCCATGCTGAACCCACTCATCTACAGCCTGCGGAACCCTGATGTGCAGGGGGCCCTGCGGCAGGTGCTCAAAAGGAAGCGAGCCCTTGCATGAAAAGTGTATCAAGAGGGTAGAACTACAGGAAGTGTTTCCTATCTCTCCTAAATCTTTGAGCAAGATGACTTTTGTTATGAAGTGAGACTTCTTGTTCCCCAAGGAGGCTCTCCCTGATACTGTGATAATGATAATGTGTGCAGGTTCTGTAGAACAGAATCCTTGGTTAGTTGCCTTTTGGTCCTAGCTCCTCTTCCCACTCGAGATGGAGGTGAACCCAGGAAGCTCTGTATCCTGAGAGACTCATGGTCCTACAGGCAGGAACTTTTGTGTACATTTTGCTGAGGCCCCCAAAAATACACCAGCAAAAATCCTTTCCAAACTGGAATATGGAAAGTCACAGCTTGATACCAAATATTAGTACACCCTCCCGTCTGGATTCTCCTGAAACAGCTTCCCCCAACTTGCTTTGACACAAGGATCCCACACAAGGTTCTGGACCTAGTACAGTATAATTTGAGACCCTGAGTACCCTCTACATTGCAAGATTCTGGGGTATTTAACAGTGGAGAGGTTATACTTCCTTTGGGACTTCTCCTTAAATTTTAATATCGTTCATTGATTTTAAATTTCCCATAAGAAATTATGTTTATAAAAATGAAAACAAAACACAATTTTACCAGTGAAAAGTGAAAGTCAAATCTTCACCCTCTCTATCTAGACCCTTCATAATTCAGTTTTCCAGAAGAAACCACTGTTAAGAATTTGGTTCCTCCCCTCTATATTTATCCATATGAACATGTTCATATATATATGTCATATCTATAGGAACATGTTATACCATATCTTTTTGTGAAACATTACATGGTAGACTTTATTATCTGTCAAAATGTCTAAAAACTTACCTCATCTATTTTAATAAGTGCATAGCACTAATTTATAAATTAACCATAATTTACTTAACAATATTCCTTTCGGTGGAGTTTAAGCTGTTTCTAGATTTACAGTAATTATGATCAATAATATAAGTAATATTCTTAAAAGATGTGTTTTTATTATCTTGCAAGCATTTCCATAATTTCTAATTAATAAGATTCCTGAGTTGAAAAATATAAAAACTTAGATTTTTATATATATATTTCTCTCTTATCCAACAAAAATTCACTCTTTTATTGTTACAATAATGAGTGAAAATGCTTGCTCCCCACAGTTAGTTAACAGTAGCTATTATAAATACACTCTTTTTTTAATGTTTGTGTATTTATTTTGAGAGAAAGTAAGAGAGAAAAAGAGACAGTGGAGGAGAGGCAGAGACAGAGGGAGAAAGATAATTCCAGGCAGGCTCATGCTGTCTGCACAGAGTCCAACACGGGGCTCTATTTCACAAACCACAAGATCATGACCTAAGCTGAAATCAAGAGTCAGATGCTTTACCGACTGAGCCACCCAGGTGCCCCAGTAGAAACAAATTGTTCTAGTTTTTGACATTATAATGGTTGGAAAATACTAATTATTATTTTAATATGCATTTCTCTGACATCACGTAAGGTTGAATATATTTTCAAATGTTTATTATCCATCATGTGGACTGAACTGTATCCCACCAAAATTCATGTGTTAAAGCCCTAGCCCCCAATGTGACTGTATAGGCAATAGAGTCTTCAGGAAATAATTAAGGCTAAATGAGATTAATTAGGAAATATTAGTGAGGTATTTTAGGAAGTAATTAAGGTTAAATTAGGTTGGAGCCCTAACCTGCTGGCCTGTGACCTGTAAGAGAGGAAGCATCACATCACATGAGGACACAGTGAGAAGGCAGCCATCTGCAAGCCAGGGAGAGAGCCCCCACCAGAACCCGATGATGCTGGCACCTCGTCTTGGACTTCTAGCCTCCAGAACTATGAGAAAATAAATTTTTGTTGTCTAAGTCACCCAATCTATGGTATTTTGTTATGGAGGCGTGGGCTAACTAATACAATCCATTAGTATTTCTACACTGGGAATTAATGTTTCCCCAAGTTTATTAAGGAATAATTGACAAATATAATTGCATATATTAAAGTGTACAACATGATATATAGAGACATATAGATACATATAGATAAAGATATATAGATAGATATACATATACATTATGAAATGATTACCATAAACAAGATAACTAACACATCCTTTATTTCACATAGTTAATTCTTGTGTGTGTGTGTGTGTGTGTGTGTGTGTGGTGAGAAAGTTTAATATTTATTCAACTTCAAGTATATGGTTCCATATTATCGACTATAGTCACAGGCTGCCAATTAGATCCTTAGACCTTATTCATCTTATAACTGAAGGCTTGTACCCTTTGCCCTACATCTCCCTATTTTGCCCTCTCCCCAGTCCCTGGCAACCACAACCACCATTCTACTCTCTGTTTCTATAAGGTTGGCTTTTTTTTTTTTTTTTAAGATTCCACATACATGTGATACCACACCAAATTTGTCTTCTCTGCCAGGATGATTTCACTGAGCATAATGCCATCAAACTACATCCTCATTGCCCTACAGGAGTTCTATTGTGTGTACGTGGCATGTGCGTGTGCGTGTATATCAGTATCTACATATATTTAAATTTTTGAGGAACTTCCATACTGTTTTCCATAGTGGCTACACCAGGTTGCATTCCCACAAATAGTGCACAAGGTTTTTTTCTCCATATCCTATCAACACTTACCATCTCTGGTCTTTAACAATAGCCATCCTGACAGGTGTGAGGTAATATCTCACGATAGTTTTGTTGTGCTGATTATTAGTGATGTCGAACACCCTTTGCAAGTACCTATTGGCCATTTGGATGTCTCTTTGGAAAAATGTCTATTCAGGTATTTTGCCCATTTTTAAAATGGATTTATTTTTATTGTGCAGAATGAGTTCTTTATGTACTTTAGATACATAAAGACCCACTATCAGATACATGGCTTGTAAATATTTTCTCCCATGCCATAGGTTGCCTTTTCAATTATTGATAACTTCCTTTGCTCGGTAGAGCGTTTTAATTTAATCGTAACTCTCTCAGCTGAGGTCAACGTTGGTAAAGACCACAGGGGTCTTTGGTGTCCTAAACAGATGGCTAGGGCCATTGGGGTCCTTGGTGGGGGAAGCTATCGGCATTCTCCTGTTCTCCTATTCTGCCCATGGGGATAAGCTCTAGCCGAGGAGATTCCTCTGGGCCCCAGGTCTAGAGGGCTGGCATCCACAGTGGCCACAGAGTCAGGGTCCTGGGATCAGGTGCACTTGCTCTGGTGGTGGTGCTGGGGTCTCACATGTGAACATGTGCAGGTATCCCCTGGACCTGAAGTCTGGGCTTCTGGGGCTTACCATAGTGACTCAGGTTCTGAGTAGGAGGGGAAATTCTGCAGTGGCTGGCCCAGGGATGACAAGAGGCAATGGTGGCTTAGGCCTAGGTGGCAGGGTGCGGCAGCAGCTGGGGTGAAAGCGCCAACTCATGACCCCAGAGTGCAGAGCACAGAGCAGCAACAGCAAAGCCCTGGTGATGGTGGATCAGAGCCCTGACTCCAGACACCAGAGGCAGGGCAGAGAGCTGCAGCAATCCAACCTGGTGATGGTGAGTCTCTGCCAAGACTAGGACCGAGGGGTTGGGACACAAACCCCAGCCCCTGTGATGGAATGTCACAGCCCTGGCTTCAGACCTAGGTTGCAGAGCACAGGATAATGGCAGGATTCCCTGGTGATGGCAGGTCAAAGCTTCTGCTTAGGAGCCAGGATGTGGTCACACAGAAGAGCAGCGTGGCTTGGTGATCGTGGGTCAAAGCTGTGACTTGGGACCCCGTGTGTGGGGTACAGAGCAGTGGCAGCTCCCATGTTGTAAATGGCAAGGCCCTGTGGTCTTCGGAGAACTGGACACAGCAGTGATGGAGCTCCTGGAGATGAGCGTCGCCACCCCCTATCCTGCTGCCTTGCTAATCTCACAGCTTCCTGAAAATTGTTGTTTTATGTCCTTTCCTTCTTTTTCTACTGAATTATTAATTTTTTTTATTGGTCCGTGAGAACTCTTTATGTATGGTGCATATCTTTGGCCATATATTTTACAAATAATTCTACACAGTATTCCAATTTGCCATTTTTCTTTCATTTTTGTTTTTGCTATCTTCCAACACTTGGAAGTTCAATAGTTTCATGTTTTCAAATATATCCTTTATAAATAAACTCATAGACAATACCCTGCAAGTATTACTCTTTTCCCATGATCTCCGAACAACTTCTAGAGCTCCAATTCAATATAGTTTTCATCTACTTTTAGAAAAATGTTACTGAATGATGAAAAGCCTTCGCATTCATATGTTCAGTACTTAAGACAACAACGCAAGCCTAACTCTGGAAGGTCAGCTCCTCTGTCTTTGCAGCGAGAATAAGTAGCAGATATATTGGAGAGCAAGAGGGTTACACTGGAGGCAACAGCTGGAAGTCGATCCCAAGTGCTATGCACTAGGCTATTGGGGTGATGCAGAGGCCACTATCACTGAGAGTAGGATGCCTTAGGAGGAGTCAATCGCATAGCATATTTGTTGAGATCATGTGCTTTGGAATTAGGCAAAGGCAAGTTTGAGCTCCAGCTCCTCAAAGCCCCAAGTATGCGGTCTTGAGCAAATTACTGAGTCACCCTGAACCTCCATTATTTATCTTTAAAATGGGAATAGTAACGATTTCTACCTCATGGAATCATAAGTATTGATTGGGATTTAGTGCATATAAATCTCATGGTGAGGGGTCATGTACATGTTATCGATTATTATTATGTTAATAACAACACTGGTAGTCTCCTTCTAGGAGCTCTGTGTGTGTTATTTCATTTAATCTGCCCAGCAACCTTTTGAGAAGATATTACTCTCATTCTTCAAATAAGGAAACTGGGGTCCAAAGGGGCTCAGTAGCTGCTAATAGCTGGAGAGCAGGTCTATCTGTCTACAAAATGCTGCAGGATTCCCAAAGAGAGGACGCTGTCACACGGACTTGGGTAAGTTATTGATGAGGAAAACATAAGGGTTACACTATATAACTCCAATTTCCTCTCTCATCATCTCTATCACTAAATTCTCATCTTCTCAAGGCCTGGACCAGTTAATGATGGTGAGGGCACCCTTCCCAGGGGTCCCCTGGTCGCTCCCAGCACAGCACAGCACACTGCCTCAACCACCTCTCTCAGCTCATTTTGGGACTCCCAAGACACAGTGCCTGTGGCCCTCACTAACAAGGCCCGAGGGGCCATTGGAGGGGAGGGGATGTACTTTGTTCCTGAGGATTCATTAAGAATTTGAAGTGGGAAAGGGCACCTCCATTTTTTGCTTCGTCTCTTGGGGCTTCCTTCTCACCTCAGGTTGGGAGTCAGCTTGTCTCTGCCCCTAAGTCCTGTTTGGACCAGACAAGTGGGAGGGGAAACCCTTGGACTGGGGACCCAGATTCGGTGCTGGCGCCATGTCTAGTTCCCTGGATGACCTGGGGAAAGCAAAGAACTCCCCTATGTCCCCTTCTGTTAAATGGAGTTGTTAGGATAACTATCCTATAGATCAATACGGGGGACGGAGATGTTTGGAGAAATTCCAAATCACCACAGATGCATGAGGCCCCACTGCTTTATTACTGTCCTATTTATTAGGACTTACGTTATTTACTTAGCTCTCCCCACCCTCTCCTCCCCACTCCTGGGCAATTTTAAGGACACAAGAGGATTACCCTGCGGCGAGAAGTCCCATGACAGAGATGGCCTCCACCTCTTTTAATCTCATTTCTATATATATTCCTCCAGAATAGCTGACTGAGTTTACATCCCTTCCCACGCAACCTCACTGGCCTCTGTGCCGTAACAGGTGAGTTTTCCCATGATCCTCCCTCTGCTCTTGTGTAAAATGGAAGGGAATGTACTTGTTACTGAGTAAGTCAAACCTCCTGGTTTTACAGGTGCAGCAACCAAAGTCTCAAAACCAAAACTAAGAGACATGCTCGGGATGACATATCAGGTGAGCGAAAGAGCTGGGATTGTGACCCAGAGATTGGGGGTCCTTTTATAGGCATCTTTACCAATTCCCTCTTTTCTATTTTATTTTAATTTATTTATTTATTTTTCAATTCCCTCTTTTCTAGATAAAGCTTTTTTTCCTGACTGTTAGGGGTGTGTGGGATGAGATTCAGGGTTCGACTTCCCCGTCCAGAACCAATGCTTGCTGGGCAGCCTCACCAGGTTACTGAGACTACCACTAGTACATGGAGGCCCTACTGGGACTTCAGAGCAGGGAGTTCTCATAGCATGAGGCAAGTCTGGGGTTCGTATGGACCCCCGAGAATGGCGATCCAGAAGGGCTTCCTCATCAATGATCACTCTTGTGATTTTGTTATCCACAGACATCCTAGATCAATAGTCTGGTAAACAACCCAGAATTTAGGAAATCTTACATAAATTTCATCCCTCGTTGATTGAGGGTTAGCTAGAAGCTACTAGGGGAGCATATTATTCTCGCTCCTAACTTACTTGCTTTGGAGGAATCCTTCTTCCGATTGTGGAAAATATGTGAGAAGTTTACGGAAAGAGCTGTATGGCACTATGTATATGGCTACACGCACTGCATGCCCCCTCTAGATGAGTGGACGAATCGTCCCTACAACAGTCTCTTGTGCCTTTCACTTGACACTACCTCATCCAATTCATACCAACCCTTCAAACTCTACAACAAATTCCCACTTCCCAGAAACGCTTTCTTCACTACTATAGCCCATAAAGATGCCCTCTTTGTCAGAAAACCTCTTTGCCAATGAGTGCGGTTATTCATTCATCTATAAAATGGTGCATAGCTAAAATAAGTTTATGCATATAGTTTCTACATTCGGATATGAAGGTCATGCTTAAATTGGACTGAGGGAGCTACACTAAATCACTACATGGTTATGCTAGAAGCTACAGTGATAAGCGCCATGTAGAATACAATTAAAGTCTGGTGGGAGTATTGAAGATGTAAATATCGCTTTAAAATGGGCACAGATCAGGAAGATATTTCTAGAAGAGGTAGTATTTGAGCTGAATCTTGAAGACTGACCACGTGACAATGAAAGGATAGTCTATAGACAGAAAATAGCCAAAGCAGAGGTGGGAATATAGGAAGTCACAGTTCGCAATCTGATGACATGGATTGAAACAAAACGGGAAATTAGGGATCACTTCTGACTGTGGCCATTGTACATTCAAGGCACTGTTTGAACCTGAGCGACTTCAGCCTGCAAGGCAAGCCTTTGGGATCTGCAAGGGCACAACCACAGCAAGCATGGGAGTGGGTTTTTGAGTCATGAGAATAGGTCAGATACAGATTCAGAGAGAATTACAGGAGAAAGACATGGCTTCACGATCCTTCAGATGCCTTGGGTTACCTTGAGTGCTGGTATGTGTACAGGTAAGAGCGAGGCCTCTGGAGTCAGATGGCCAGAGTTGAAATCCTGCCTCTGCCATTTGCTTTATGTGACTCATGTTCTCTCTGTAAAATCAGGATTACAAATGGTATCCATTTTATAGTAGGGAGTGTGAGGAATAAAGGAGTTAACACACATAAAGCACTTAGAACCATGCACAGTGCCTCGCTTGGGGTAATTCTCCTAACAGCTTTTAGCTGCAGTTGTTGTCAGGGAATGCCCCAAGGAAACTCTGTCAGTATCCAATATTGTGGGGACCACCTGCATATCTTTGGGGAAGGGATTGCTGGTTTCTCTTTTGTGCAATTACTTTATTGTGATGTGGGATTTTGTAGGTATTCCATGACCACGCCCGTGATGTGGTACTTCATCAGATAGTGTAAAAATAATCTGCGGGGCACCTGGGTGGCTCGGTCAGTGAAGCATCTGACTCTTGATTTCTGTTCAGGTCGTGATATCTCTGCACTGACAATGTGGAGCCTGCTTGGGATTCTCTCTCTCCCTCTCTCTGTCCCTCCCCCGCTTGTGCGTTCACTCTCTCTCTCAAAAGAAACAAATGAACTTAAAAAAATGATGTACATTCATTGTAGACAAATCATAAAGTAGAGAAGAGTAGAAGAAAGATAATAAAACCCATTCATATTGTTACTCAAACCACTGATACAGTTTGGTATTTCTTCCCGGTCTTGTTTCTGCGTGTGAGTGTGAAAGTGTGGGTATTTATCTTTGTTGATACTGAAATAACACCATGTTGTATAATTTTGCATCCTGCTTTAGTCACTTAACATTATATGATAAGAATTTCATTTTTTAATTTGTTTTTTTTGCATTATGTTTTCCACCGGTGTACACTCATGGTATATAAGAAATGTATAGATTTTTGTATATTTGATTTTTATCATGATACATTTTTCTAATGAGTCTTCCTTAGTTTTTTACAGACAATCAAAAAACTTGCTTTCTCTTCCTTTCCAATATATACTTGATATTTCTATTTCTTGACATTAATTTTGTATTGATTCTAGGGCAATAATAAAAATAGATGTAACGGTGGGGGGATCCCCCTCTTGCTCCTATTTCATGGGATAATGTGTTACTCTCCATGAGAAATAATCCTGCAATTATATGACTATAGCTGGGTATTTTTCCTTTTAAATCAAGAATGGATTGTAACCTGTAAAAAGTACCTTTTAGACAATTGATCTAATATATACATACATTTACATATATTAGATCATATCCTCAATTTTTTATAAGAGCTCTCTCAATCATGATAGACTACTTCTTTCAATATTCTGATATTTAAAACTCCCTAGAGTTATAGTTAGCATTTTGTTTCTATAGTCATAAATAAAGTTGCTCTCCAGTGATACTTCATATATTTCTCCCCAAAATTTTATATTTCTAGTGTCAAGTGTGTGCTAACTTGATAAAAAGTATTGGGATACTGGGCCGAGAGGGTGTGATGACATAAGTGAATAAGTCCGACAAAGAAGAACAAATACAAATATGATTTCACTTATATGTAGTTTCTAAAAATCAGAATAAAACAAAGAAGAAACAGGCCCGTAAACACAGAGAACAAACTGTGACTGCCAGAGGGAAAAGAAGACAGGGGATGGGCAAAATGGGCGAATGGGAGGTATGGGCTTTCGGATGTGGGGTGAATATGGAGATGAAAGGCACGGCCCAGGGAATAGAGTCATGGGTTGTAATAGCGTTGGCCTTGACCGATGCGGCTACGCTTGTGGGCACAGCGTAACAGACTCACCCAATCACTGTGTTGTACATTTTGAAACTAATGTAACATTGCGTGTCAACTACAATTTTTTAAAGGTATTAGGAAAGTTAATTTTTTTCTGATATCGCAGGAAAGTTTATATGGAAGGAGAATATTCTATGCATTATAATGAAACCAAACTTCTCTCAACAGTTTTCTGAGGCTAGAGATCGCTACTATGGTAATTACTTCTTTGACAATTTTTTTAACTTTCTTCCCTGTTTTGGCTTACTTGGGCTTTGAGACTGTTCTTGAGTATATTTTAGTTTATATTTTCCTAGAATTGTGCCTATTTATTGAAATTTTCCACTTAAATGATACACTTCTAGAGTATTCTCTTAAAATTTAATTTTTCCTTTGTATTTCTGGCTGTAGCCCTTTCTAATTCCTAATTGTCTATATTCGACCATTTTATTCTTATTTATTCTTGCCCAGATGGCAATCTACCTGGTTCTTTAAATAGATTTATAGGTTTTTAAAATTATTTGTTACTTTGCGTGTAGTTGGCACACAATGTTACATTAGTTTAAGGTACAAGTTAGTGATTCGACACCTTATGCTACGTTTACCGTATGTCTCCTTACATCATTACTGCAATATCGTTGACTGTATTCCTTATACTGTGTCTTTTATTCCCATGACTTATTCATTCCATAACTAGAAGATTTATATCACATATGTGTGTATGAGTGGGTGTGTGTGAGTGTGAGCTTTCCCTTCTTTTTAAAGCAAACCAAAGAATGCTATACTTATTCTACTAGTCGAGCTTTACATTTAATAATATGGCTTTGATATCTTTCAAATCAGCACAGACAGAACTGTTTCCCACAGCTGTACAGTATTCTTTTGTAAGGATCTATGCCAAATTAAATTACCCAGCCCTCTTGGGTAAATTCAATTATTTGCTCTTACAAACCATGCTGCAACAAATACCATCACACAAATGCCATACATGTGACCATATATCTGTTGGATAAATTCCCAGAAGTGGAATTTCCAGAAGAAGAAAACACATTTGTAATTTTGCCTCATAGCTGTCCTTCAAATTCCCCTTGTAGCCAACCTTAATCTGCAACCACACAGAGAATGAGTTGTGGGGGAATGTGTTTCCGGCTTAGGTTAATTTGCTAGAATTTTAAATTTTTAATAGAATCACCAATTTTGGTTATTTAAATTTTTTTCTATATTTTGAGTCCTCTTTACATGATTAAAATTCTTTGATTTTTTCCCCAAAAGCTTCCTGGTTTAATTTTTATATTTAAATCTTTGATCTATTTAGAGTTTAGTTTTGCAAAATAGATGAGGCATGGGTACAACTTCAGTTTTTCCCAGATAGCTATGCTACTGCCCCTACAGCATTAGTACATTTTCCCACTCGCTTAAGATACCATCGTTATCTTGTATGAAATTCTTGTATTACATTAGTAATGGACATTTCATTTCTCTTTTTTTAAGCTTAGAAAGTATTGCTTTACTTTATATTTTCCAGCTGTATTGAGGTCTAATTGACAAAATTATAAACTATTTAAAGTATACAACGCGCTACATCTCCACTGTGAAAGGATTCTCACTGTCAAGTTCATTAACACATCCGTCACCTCACAGATTGACCTTTTCTTCTGTGTATGAGAATATGTAACCTCTACTCTCTTAGAAAATTGCAAGGTTCAAACCCCTTTACCAGCCAGCCCCTCCCCAGTTCTTAAACTTCTTTTCCTCATGTCTTGATCCGATTACTTGATAACTGTCTTTACATTTTGTTTTTAATCTATTTACTGGGAACTATGGATTTGCTTGTGAACACTGATTTGGTGATACGCACATGTTCTAGTGCGCGTCGGTGTCACTCTCCCCTCTTTCCCTCTCCCTGATGTTCTTCAGTTTAAGTTTTGATTCCCTCTGGTCCAACGGTTTCTTACAGATTTCAAATCACGGGGTTGTTTTTAAAATTCCTTTTTCCTTACATTGGTTGGTGATTAAATATTATTGCCTGTATTCTTTATTCTTTGGGAATTTTTTGAATTTCAGGTTTATACATGCTCTTTTTGGGGGGTGGTGGTGAAAGTTTCATTTGGCATTTGGGAAAGTCATGCATACCAATTAGTTCTCCTCTTAAATAATTATACTGAGAGCTCTTACAGCCTCGCTTTATTCTGTCAAATTAATTCTATTATGGACTGAAAGTCACTCTAATGCTCCCTGGCTACCACACTTAGTTCATGTTGTAGTGAAGGTATCTATGGTGATAGTTCCCTTCCTGGAGCAAGTCCTCTATCTAAACTCTTTTAGGCATATGAGGGGAGGGCAATTATTCTTCCTGAGATTTCTGCTTTTGAAAAGTAATCAGCCTAGGGGAGAGTGGGTGACGGGCACAGAGGAGGGCACTTGTTGGGATGAGCACTGGTGTCATATGGAAACCAATTTGACAATAAATTATTAAAAAAAAAAGTAATCAGCCTCAAAAAATCCACATGCCAAAGACACACATTTTGGAATGGCAAACTTTACTGCCCTATAGTCTGTTTTTTCTTTTAGAAAAAAATACATTGAGAATATTAACTCCTTGGATGTTTCCTTGCAGGAAAAATGAAACTTGAGTACAATAGAACAGGCATTACTGAGTTCGTCCTGCTGGGCTTGGTGGAGACACCAGAGCTGTGGCCAGTTGTCTTTGTAGTCTTCCTCTTTGCCTATCTGGTCACAGTTGGGGGCAACCTCAGCATTCTGGCCGCCATCTTGGTGGAGCCCAAACTCCACACCCCCATGTACTTCTTCCTGGGGAACCTATCCGTGCTGGACGTTGGGTGCATCACCGTCACTATTCCCTCAATGTTGGCTCGTCTCCTGTCCCACAAGCGTGCCATTCCCTTTGGAGGCTGCCTCACACAGCTTTTCTTCTTTCACCTTCTGGTCGGGGTGGACTGCTTCCTGTTGACAGCCATGGCCTATGACCGATTCCTGGCCATCTGCCAACCCCTCACCTACAGCACCCAAATGAGCCAAACAGTCCAGAGGATACTGGTGGCTGTGTCCTGGGCTTTATCCTTCACCAATGCACTGACCCACACGGTAGCCATATCTACCCTGAACTTCTGTGGTCCCAATGTGATCAATCACTTCTACTGTGACCTCCCACAGCTCTTCCAGCTGTCCTGCTCCAGCACCCAGCTCAACGAGCTCCTACTCTTTGCTGTGGGTTTCATAATGGCAGCTACACCCCTGGCTCTCATCGTCACCTCCTATGCGCATGTGACAGCTGCAGTCCTACGAATCCGCTCCGCTGAGGGCAGGAAGAAAGCCTTCTCCACGTGTGGCTCTCATCTCACTGTGGTTGTCATCTTCTATGGTTCAGGTATATTTAATTACATGCGACTGGGTTCAGTCAAGCTTTCAGACAAGGATAAAGCTCTTGGAATTTTTAACACTGTCATCAACCCCATGCTGAATCCAATCATCTACAGCCTCAGGAACCCTGATGTGCAGGGTGCCCTCTGGCGAGTGCTCATGGGGAGGCGACCACTGGCTTGACAAGGTCTTGAGGTCTGGAGTGTCTCTCCCTCCTTTTCCCCTTCTGGACTAAAAAAGAAATCCTCCAGAGCCTGTAACTAAGACTAATGGTCCAGAATTGTTTCTGTCTCCCTGTGTAGGAGTTTTTTTTGTTAGAGCTAAGGGTTAAGGTTGCCTAAAGAAGCCATGTCCAATTTATAGGCAATAGGTGTGGGCTCTGCCGAGGCCAATCCCCTTGGCCAATTTCAACTGGAGACACTGTGTGCTCCTTTTTCTGGGTAGAAGTGAAACCTCAGAGCCTTGACTAGTACAGGTTCATATCCCACAGGGAATGACTCCTTGGTTGGTTATAGCCTGGCTTCCCAAAAATGTCTACTCAAAGCCTTCCCCACCACCCCTGCATCCATTAGTAGGTCACGTGATTCTCTCAAGTTTCGCTCTGGTTGGTCTGATTATAAAACCTGAGCCTAGAGACCAGATTCATTTTGTTTCACCTATCAGGTTTCTACAAACCAAAAACAGCAGCTTTCTTTGCCTATCACATGAAGATACCATGGGATGTAGGAG